>OU342735.1:460526141-461726141 GCA_910589765.1 Avena atlantica | reverse complement strand
ACGTCCACGTGCTGTCCACGTCAGCTAAATTTGGATGAGAAATCTAATTTAGGACTAAATCGATTTCACTTGATAAGTACAGAGCCAAAAAACTATAAATTTCAAATACGACGATTTCACGCAGACAAGAAAAACAAACTAAAGACCATGTCCTCGTAAAAGAACTCAAAGTTATCTCATGTAAAAAAGAAGAACCTAAACATTGTCAGTTGTAATACGACCCTCCCTAGAGCTGTAAAAAAATATCCCTTGTACAAGGTGATACTGAAAGTTAAGATGACTGAGATGCAGTACAGTTGGGGCCGAGCTAAGTATCGGAGTACTGGATACGGACGTTCACTAGAATAGATACTGCATAAGATAGGTCGGGTTTAGTAGTCGTCGGTTATTATAGGATACCAACAGCGAACTAGCTAGGAGCATGCGTCCCCGACCGACCGATGGCATGCCACGCAGCGATGTGCCATACATGCAGGATCGAGTCAAGAATAGAAGGAGACCGACCACAGCCGGTGGTGGCCGATCGTCGAGCGGACGCGCGGGCGTTGCGGTCGCTGGAGGAAACCAACCACACGCGCCCTCGCCATGGATGCCCTTCCCATGGCGTATAAGTCTGGGCCTCCTCTGCCTCCCCTCCCCTGTCCCATTTCCATCGCCCGCCGCATGCCCCCGATCAACCGACCACCGCCGTCGCGTTGATCGATCTACCCACCCACCTGCAGCCGGCCGGAGGGGGAAGCCCAGGACAGGAGAGGAGAGCTAGACGGCGAGGAGGGATATGACGGCCGGAGGTTCTACGATGCTGCGCGCCTGCGCCGCCGCGGTTCTCGCGCTGGCGCTGCTGGCCGTGGCGGTGCGGGCCGAGGACCCCTACCTCTTCTTCGAGTGGAAGGTGACTTACGGGACCAGGTCCCCGATGGGCGTGCCCCAGAAGATGCTCCTCATCAACGACGCCTTCCCCGGCCCCACCATCAACTGCACATCCAACAACAACATCATCGTCAACGTCTTCAACATGATCGACAAGCCGCTCCTCTTTACCTGGTACGTCCATCGGCGCCTACTCCTGATGATGAATAATCCTGGATTATCCATCATTCTTCTTGTTGGCATCTCTTAATTTGGATCGGCCATTACATACATGCATGTATGTATGCGCGCGCGCGTGGCGCTGCGGCATGCATGCAACAAATTGTCATGCAGGCACGGGATCCAGCAGCGGAAGAACTCGTGGCAGGACGGCATGCCGGGCGCCCAGTGCCCCATCATGCCCGGCACCAACTACACTTACAAGATGCAGTTCAAGGACCAGATCGGCACCTTCTTCTACTTCCCCAGCATGGGCATGCAGCGCGCCGCCGGAGCTTACGGTCTCATCAGCATCCACAGCCGCCCGCTGATCCCCGTCCCCTTCGACCCGCCGGCCGACGACTTCCCCGTCATGGTGGGCGACTGGTACACCAAGGACCACACCGTCCTTGAGAAGCACCTGGACACGGGCAAGACCATCGGCCGCCCCGCGGGTCTCCTCATCAACGGCAAGAACGAGAAGGACGCGTCCAACCCGCCCATGTACAACGTGGAGGCCGGCAAGCAGTACCGGTTGCGCATCTGCAACGTGGGCATCAAGGCCTCCCTGAACGTGCGCGTGCAGGGCCACGTCCTGAAGCTGGTCGAGATGGAGGGCTCCCACACCGTGCAGAACGAGTACGACTCCATGGACGTCCACGTCGGCCAGTGCCTCTCCGTCCTCGTCACCGCCAACCAGAAGCCCGGCGACTACTTCCTCGTCGCCTCCACCCGCTTCATCAAGGAGGTGAACACCATCAGCGCCATCATGCGCTACAAGGGATCCAACACCCCGCCGTCGCCCAAGCTGCCGGAGGCGCCCAGCGGCTGGGCATGGTCCATCAACCAGTGGAGGTCCTTCCGCTGGAACCTGACCGCCAGCGCCGCCAGGCCTAACCCGCAGGGGTCCTACCACTACGGCCAGATCAACATCACCCGCACCATCAAGCTCTCCACCAGCCGCGCCATGGTCGACGGCAAGGAGAGGTACGCCCTCAACGGCGTCTCGCACATCGACCCCGACACGCCCATCAAGCTCGCCGAGTACTTCAACGCCACCAAGGGCATCTTCGAGTACAACCTCATCGGCGACACGCCACCCAAGGAGGGAACACCCATCAAGATCGCCCCCAACGTCCTCACCACCGAGTACCGTACCTACATCGAGCTCGTCTTCGAGAACCCTGAGAAGAGCATCGACTCATTCCACCTCAACGGCTACGCATTCTTCGCCGCCGGGTACGTCTCTAGCTACCTGTTTCTTTCTTCTGAACATGAATCATGAATCTTACGACGACGATCCCTGTACGTACGTACGTGTGCATGCAGCATGGGACCGGGTCTATGGACGCTGGACTGCAGGAAGACCTACAACCTCCTTGACACGGTGAGCCGGCACACCATCCAGGTGTACCCGAGGTCGTGGGCGGCGGTGATGCTCACCTTCGACAACGCCGGCATGTGGAACTTGAGGTCCAATGTGTGGGAGAGGTACTACATGGGGGAGCAGCTGTACGTGAGCTGCACCTCGCCGGCGAGGTCGCTCAGGGACGAGAACAACATGCCCGAGAACAGCCTCCGCTGCGGCAAGATCGTCGGCCTGCCGCTGCCGGCGCCATACATCATCGCATAATTAAGCTACTACGTACGTACTCAAGGCCTACGCAAGAGCATGCATTCACCCATGCATATATATATATATGCACGACGAGCGCATGGTGCTGTACACACTATCTACGTACAACCTACCACAGCAGGAAGAGTAGGAATTTTGTGTTTCTTTTTTTTTTCGTACGCTCCCACCCCCCCACGTCAAACTCTTCTTCTTGTCAGATTTTTACTCTCTCTTTTCGAAGAATAAAAAAAATACCTATAGGGGGCTCAAGACCACCTGTACGTCATCGGAACGAGGATGATGATGAGGACAAGAAGAAGAAGAGAGATTTTGGCAGGCGGATGCGAACGCCATACGACCTCGATCGGGAAGCCCCGTGTCGAATCGTCCAACGTTGTAATAGGAGTACCTTTAATTATTAATTCTACTATCTAATGATCATCATTTATCCAATAAGTCCTTCGGACAAATTGGTCAATTATATTTGTGTGTCGATAATATATATATGTACATGAGCATATTGTAATCCTTATTATTCGCCCTTATGTTTTCTCGTGTAACATTCATTAATATGAAACTTCTCGTATTATGGTTCACTCGCAAGCTGTACGTGTTTTGAGTTCAGTACATGGTGGTAACCATAATATATGAGATGTCAATGTAAACATAGCTAGAAAATGCTAAAAATTTATTGATGGCACATGTAGCTTTGCATCTGAACCACAAATATGTCTAGTAACCTTTTGAAGGAACTGGGTTTAAGGTTTCAAAATAAATAAAGTTCCAATAGAATTTTTTTGGACCTCCCAAATCACCCGAAGTTTTAGATACTTTGAAAATTGTAAGTTATTATGACCAAGTACTTTGAATTTTCACAAATTCATCCCATTTAATTCGAATCCATTGCCAAATTTGGAGGTACAAGGCATTTTGATAAACACCATTTTTATTGCAATTCATGGCAAGGGATGCCATTCTACATGGCTGTTTTGGATCTTATGGATTATTTATTTGATGGACGACTTGGACGCCAAATTTAGATCATCCATTGACTCCTGCTGGAATGGAATGTTACAATTGCTATATAAAAAATTGGAAATTTCGATGAAATATACCCACTCCTTAAATAATTCTTGTCGCGTGGGAGTACCATGCTTTGTGCTGACTAGTTGAGATGTCAATGAATACATAGCTAGAAAATGCTTATAAGTTCTTGATCTCCAAGTTTTGGCACGTGTAGCTTTGCATTTGAACCTCAAATATGTCTAGTAACCTTTTGAAGGAACTGTGTTTAAGGTTTATAAATAAATAAAGTTCCAATAGAAAATTTTGGACCTCCAAAATCACTCAAAGTTTCAGAAACTTTGAAAATTGTCAATTATTACAACCAAGTACTTTGAATTTTGAAATTCAACCCATTCAAATTCGGCCCATAGCGAAATTTGGAGGTACAAAGCATTTTGATAAACACCATTTTTGTTGCAATTCGTTGGCAATGGATACCATTATACCAGACGGTTTGGATCTTATGGATTATTTGGTTGATAGACTACTTTAATGCCTAATTTTGATCATTCGTTGACTCCGGCTGGAATGGAATGTTACAATTGCTATATAACAAATTGAACCATGTTTTGCAGCACCTCATTATACCAATGACATATTTGCATATATTGAATAACGGATGGTAGAAAATGTGAATCTTCAAAGCGAACTGAGTAGGTACATGGAATAGAGTGTGGATAAAAATGGTTATATGCATGTTTAACAACAACAAGCGCAACATTGGTTGGACCCCTAGTTTACAGTTGAGATCAGGGAATAGGTAAGTGTGCATTGCATCTCATGCATTGTGATGAGTGGTTTTACACTAATTTTTATCCTCATTTAAACAACATAGGTCTCAATTTTTTATAATACTATTTGAAAGAACATGTGGATCCCCATGTGTGGTTTTGGTAATTAATGACAATTTTTATGGACTAATGTGTGTATTAAGTTATACTAGTAGGAGTTGTCCATTAGCATCACTTGGAGCATGTGGTGGCTTCAAGGTCGATGAAATGAGAAGAAGATGCATTGCACAAGCTCAAAATGCACCATCTATAGAAGATCTCATGTTTGATGCTTGCCATTCTCGGTGATCATGGATCGATGATGAGGAATTAAGAAAGATGTTCCATCTTGAGAAGGGCAAGATCGTCTACATCGAGCTCAAGTGGAATGCTCAAGGCAAAGGTATAATCTTGATAGGTTTTTCCTTTTGCCGGTCTCATATTGTTAGTAGGAGACCGGGTTTAGGATAGATAACCGTACTATCAAGAGGGGCTCTCGAATGAGTAACTCGGTCACATCGTTCGGAGAGAGCTCAAACCATTGCATATTTGCATCATCATATTTGGTTCTTATTTGGTCTTATCCATGTGAGGATATAGAGCTTGTGGTAATCTCCAAAACAAGCTCTTGTTCATCAAAATCGGATCTTCCGTTTGTATCTTGTTGCGATTTTGATCTTGGCGGCTTTTCGGTTTCTCACCAAGCGAGGTATCTCACATTATTATACATGATAGTACTAAAATACCGCATTTTAGTACCTAGCACGACAGAAGGTTTTTGGCAAGTTTCCAAAAGCCACTGCCGGGCTAGGTACCAAAAAGCGGTAGTACCACATTTTAGTACCTAGCGCGGCAGAAGGTTTTTGACTTCGTCATTTGGATCTATCCTCCCTTTCTGTACTATGATGTTTCTTTGCATGATCTTTTAGAGGTTGTTGTCCTCTTCGAAACGAGCCCAAGATCATCGAAATCGGAGTCCGGATGCAAAAGTTATGGCTGTTTTCGTTCTGTGATGACCGGTAGTACCGGACCAGGATCCGGTAGTACCGGGGTCCGGTAGTACTGCATTTTGGTGCCGGGGAGCGTAGAGAAAAATGCGTTTGGAGCCCCAGGAACCCCAGGAAATGTCCGGTAGTACCGGGAAAAAGTCCGGTAGTACCGGGAATCGCGTTTTTGGGCTGCAACGGTTGGATTTTGGAGGGACCTATATAAGGGGCCTTCTTCCCCAATGGTTCCTCAACTATTCTTGCAAGTTTTCCCCTCCATTGTTGACCTTCTTGATCTTGCTTCCTCTCAATCCCTCCTATGATTCTTGCATATTCTTGAGGGATTTGAAAGAGGAGATCTAGATCTACAATCCCACCAATCAATCTCTCCTCTAAGTGAGAGGAACATATTGGGATCTAGATCTTGGAGTCTTTTGTGGATTTCCTCCATTGTTCTTCTTCTCTTATTCCCCCATAAGCTTTTGTAGCTTTGGTGGAATTTTGGAGATAAGGATTTTAGCACTTCTTGTGTCTTTACCATTGCATTTGGTGCATCGGTTTGTGTTCTCCTCGGAGGATTTGGTTTGAGTTGCTCATTGGAGCTTGTCCCTCTTGGGTTCTTGGAACCCTAGACTGTTTTGTGGGCTTGGTGGCATTGTGGCCTTGGTGGCATTTGTTGAGGCCTTTTGTGGCGTTTGTTGGGAGCCTCCAATTAAGTTGTGGAGAAGTGCCCCAACCTTGTGAGAGGTTCCGGTTTTGGTAATTAATGACAATCTTTATGGACTAATGTGTGTATTAAGTTATACTTGTAGGAGTTGTCCATTGGCATCACTTGGAGCATGTGGTGGCTTCAAGGTCGATGAAATGAGAAGAAGATGCATTGCACAAGCTCAAAATGCACCATCTATAGAAGATCTCATGTTTGATGCTTGCCATTCTCGGTGATCATGGATCGATGATGAGGAATTAAGAAAGACGTTCCATCTTGAGAAGGGAAATATCGTCTACATCGAGCTCAAGTGGAATGCTCAAGGCAAAGGTATAATCTTGATAGGTTTTTCCTTTTGCCGGTCTCATATTGTTAGTAGGAGACCGGGTTTAGGATAGATAACCGTACTATCAAGAGGGGCTCTCGAATGAGTAACTCGGTCACATCGTTCGGAGAGAGATCAAACCTTTGCATATTTGCATCATCATATTTGGTTGTTATTTGGTCTTATCCATGTGAGGATATAGAGCTTGTGGTAATCTCCATAACAAGCTCTTGTTCATCAAAATCGGATCTTCCGTTTGTATCTTGTTGCGATTTTGATCTTGGCGGCTTTTCGGTTTCTCACCAAGCGAGGTATCTCACATTATTATACATGATACATTCTCACTTGGTGATAACCAATATTTTCACCTTTCATAGGGTAGCTCATGTCGTCCTTTTTCCAACGCAATTGGAATCGGGTCGATCGGAGTTACCAATCAAAAGTTATAGAGGTTTGAATTTTCCTAGGTACCAAAATGCGGTAGCGCGGCGGTGGGTTTTGGAAAGTTGCTAAATGTCACTGCCCTCATAGGTACCAAAATACCGCATTTTAGTATCTAGCACGGCAGAAGGTTTTTGACAAGTTTCCAAAAGCCACTGCCGGGCTAGGTACCAAAAAGCGGTAGTACCGCATTTTAGTACCTAGCGCGGCAGAAGGTTTTTTACTTCGTTATTTGGATCTATACTCCCTTGATGGACTATGATGTTTCTTTGCATGATATTGTAGAGGTTGTTGTCCTCTTCGAAACGAGCCCAAGATCATCGAAATCGGATTCCGGATGCAAACGTTATGGCTGTTTTCGTTCTGTGATGACCGGTAGTGCCGGACCAGGATCCGGTAGTATCGGGGTCCGGTAGTACCGCATTTTAGTGCCGGGGAGCGCAGAGAAAAATGCGTTTGGAGCCCCAGGAACCCCAGGAAATGTCCGGTAGTGCCGGGAAAGTCCGGTAGTACCGGGAAAAAGTCTGGTAGTACCGGGATTCGTGTTTTTGGGCTGCAACGGTTGGATTTTGGAGGGACCTATATAAGGGGCCTTCTTCCCCAATGGTTCCTGAACTATTCTTGCAAGTTTTACCCTCCATTGTTGACCTTCTTGAGCTTGCTTCCTCTCAATCCCTCCTATGATTCTTGCATATTCTTGAGGGATTTGAAAGAGGAGATCTAGATCTACAATCCCACCAATCAATCTCTCCTCTAAGTGAGGGGAACATATTGGGATCTAGATCTTGGAGTCTTTTGTGGATTTCCTCCATTGTTCTTCCTCTCTTATTCCCCCATAAGCTTTTGTAGCTTTGGTGGAATTTGGGAGATAAGGATTTGAGCACTTCTTGTGTCCTTGCCATTGCATTTGGTACATCGGTTTGTGTTCTCCTCGAGGATTTGGTTTGAGTTGCTCATTGGAGCTTGTCCCTCTTGGGTTCTTGGAACCCTAGACGGTTTTGTGGTCTTGGTGGCATTATGGCCTTGGTGGCATTTGTTGAGGCCTTTTGTGGCGTTTGTTGGAAGCCTCCAATTAAGTTGTGGAGAAGTGCCCCAACCTTGTGAGAGGTTCCGGTTGCCACCGACAAGTGCACCGGTAGTGGAAGCGTGAATCGATCCCATTGGGGTGAGATTCACCGGAGAATAAGGGAGGCCTTTTATGGCGTTGGTGGTTTGATACCACCCCCTCTGCAAACGAGACATACTCCATGTTGGTAGAAACTCGGTAAAATATCGTCGTCCCCGCGTGCCTCGGTTATCTCTATACCCGACCTTTTACTTATGCACTTTACATTGTGATAGCCTTCGTGCTTGAAGTAATCTATATCTTGCTATCACTTTGTTGCTTGTATTGCTTAGCATAAGTTATTGGTGCACATAGGTGAACCCTAGTTGTTCTAGGTTGTGCTTGACAAAGTAAAACGCTAGTTTTATTCCGCCTTTGTTGAGCCACTCTAGGAAAAGTTTTAATCGCCTATTCACCCCCCTCTAGGCGATATCCGTATCCTTTCACTATTTCTTACCATGGCACTAATCACTAAGTGCAAAGATGTGCAAATTCCATTGGTTATTTCCTTGCACAAATGGACGTATTAACGATAAAATCTTAGCAAATATGAGAAGTGTTACGGGGAGGGAAAAGCCACAAGTCAATTGAACGTCAACAAAATTAGCAGAGAAGATAACGTGGCGTGGTACATGCGCATGCTCGTATCGTACGCCACCGCCTCTGTGATGTCATCCCTGATGACTTCGTGAAGGGCCCCAGGTCAAATCCGCATATGAGATGCCTCAAAATCGTAGTATCATCGTTGGCCCTATGTAAAGGAGAGGGGGCATCAACTGGATAGAGATTCACATCACATCCAACATGCTGAAGCTCTGCCACAATAGTCATCTCCATAGCCATATTTGTAGTTATTTTCATTACCATATACTCTTGTACTCTCCATTCCTTCACGATTGCAATATTGTAAGACTATCATGGATTCATCCTAAAGTAGTTTGCTCTTACATTTGTTTACCATTTTTTATCTAATCGCGATGTATGAGTAGTCCCCTCAGACTAAGGCTGAGGTGTAGCCTTGCAACACAGTGGACTTCAAGATGGGATTATTGGTATACCCTCTTTGTTTTCATATATTTACTCTTGTGTACACTTGGATCCTAGGACTTGTCAGGTACCCAAGACTCCAAGATCAATCAAGGTGAAGGCACGAGAAGAAGAGAGTGGAAGGCTACACGCGAAGCCCGTGATAGTAAACAGGAGTACAACAATTGAAAGTGATTCTCTAGGGATAACATTAACATACTAGAACGGTAAAGTGTTTGCTCGGTTTACTTTAAGGTTTAATTTAACAATGAGGCATCCCTGCTAGACGGATAGGACCAAGGTTGAACAATCCAATCGTGGTGTCACAAGGATCATCATCCATATATATCTTTGTTAATCATAAGTATAGGTTGTCACTAATCAAGCTTAGTTATCTCTCCTGAATACTGAAAGAAGTCCACATAACCCCCCTAAGTATTTGGTTTGGGACACTAACCCCCCACAAGTTTAGATTGGGGCAATTAACCCCCCTAAGTATCAAATACCAAGCATATTACCCCCTCCTGCAGGTAATGGCTGTTTTGGTCCACGTGGATAGGTGGTTTTAGCCACACTGAAGAAAATTAACGATTGATTGCTCGATACAGCATCCTCTGGACCAAAACAGGAGCTGCCTCTAAGCGAAGCGGCATACCTGCACCGGTCGAAGCTGTCGACGACGTCCGGCATGTGGCGTGCATTGAGCAGGAGCGAGCTGAGCAGGAGCGAGCTGAGCGGCAGCGAGCCTGACCCGACGAACGCGACACACGTCGGCGCGGCGAGTCAGTCCGGCGTGTCGCGGGACAGAAGCATGTGCTCCATGTCGCTCAGGCCTACGTAGTTGTCGTAGTACGGGAATAGCCTCATGTGGTGAAGCGGGTGGTTGAGCGCGTCGAAGTCGTACACCTCGAGGCAGGCCACGTTGACGGGGATCGGCGAGACGCACACGGCCACGAGGGTGACGAACAATGCTTCGACTTCGGAGACGGGTCAGCAACGACAACTTCGAGCTCTCCCTGCACCGTAGAGGTCTTAGTCGAGCGCCGCTCCTTTCTCTCTTTCCGTGCACCTCCGACCTCGCCAAGACAACCAATTGATTGCGGTGAGCTCCGCTTCGCTTCCTCTAGTCTTTGATCGCGCCATGGTTGAGCACACGCACGCCATGAACGCGCCATGGTTGAGCACACGCACGTCCGCGAACAACATGCACCCGAGCAGCCGAGCTGCCGCCATGTAGATCAAGTCCACCATTCAAACAAGCTAGCATTTTTTGCACATAATCTAGCTAGCACATAATATTTTGATCCAGCTTGACTGCCCGCTAGCTTCGTCTCTGTTCTTAAAATACGTTGCATCTTAAGAGCTAATTTCCACCGTTTGGCTAAAACCACGGTCCATATGGATCAAAACAGCTAACAAAACAGCCATCTAAGGCCAGAGGGGGTAATATGTCCGGTATTTGATACTTAGGGGGGTTAAATGCTCCAATCTGAACTTGTGGGGGTTTAGCGTCCCAAACTCTTTCCCTGAATACCCATGTGTGTGTGCGAAGCTGTAGGTGAAAGCTTTGACCTGGGCTATTTCTCTACATTGAAAAACCACAACAGAAGTAACCACACAATTTACACTGGCAGGATCGTAGGAGCACGGGCTAAATACATCACACAGATTAACCTACCACCAAAGCACCAACCCTCAGTTTCCACTTGCAGATGACTACCTTGTGTGAAGGCAGGTGACCAAACGGAAGACCCTGATGAAAACAGTGGCATCCACTGAATAGTTAACAGCCACACATACCAGTTGATCAAATATATAGCGATTCCGATTCAACGAAGACAGTAAGCCACAGATGACAAAGGGTATCAACACGGACTAAAATGTACTACTACGTAGTAGAAACTACTGAATCACGTAACAAAGGTTTGATTAGCAGCGGCTGCAGAGTTTACACAGCTCCTGGTAAGTTCATACAGCCGAGCAGTCTATATAAGCATAACGTGCTTCTGCTTCGGCATTGTACGAAAGAGAGATTATAGTTATACTGGATTTGCTGTCCTAGATAGTTGCATAGCAGAAGAAGACCACGAATAAGGTTGCCAAAAGGTCTACCTCGCAATCGCAAGAAACATCAGCTTCGTTACCACCTTCCTGATCATTACCCCAAGAGAACCAATGAGCACTGTCGATTAGCGTTTAGGGCGAGCGAAGGGAGGCTGTCATTTGTGAACGGACAGCTCGTGGAGATGAGCGATGTCGGCATTGGAGAAATTGCTTGTGCCGTACATCTTCTCCAAATGATCTTTGCAGCACCTCTGGAGTTCCAGGTACCTATCCAGGTTGAACTTCTGCCTCTGAATCAGCTTCATCTGCCGAGACTGGAACAGCCTTTCCATGAAGTCCCGGTATGTTGGATCCCTGGAGGTGATGAGGAAGTACGCGTACCCAACAACCAGGCCTGTCGTAGTCGTGAAGAATGTGATGGGCTCCATGACGTCCCACGAGAACTCCCAGAAGGTGAGCCTGAAGAACAGCCCGACCTGTGTGATTAAGAACCCTAGCCCAGACCAGAGGATACGGCGAACTTGCTTGTGTGCGAGCTTGTTGATGTCTTCCAACTGTGTTTGGAGCTGCTTGAGTTCTTCCTTTCTTGGGTCATCCTCGGCTGTCAGTGCAAGGGGCATAGCTTTTCTTACCAGATCCACAATCTGTACATATAACAAGAAAAAGAATCAGTGTCTGCCAATGTCAATTGCCAAGTACCAGCTGATGTTACACAGTTCCACTACTTCTATCCAATATTAAGTACCAGCTGCTGCTACAGCAGATGTTAAATAGCACGACATATTGACGACTACTGAATTTAGAATTCGAAATAATGACAACAGACATGTAGTGCAATATAAATGCATGAGATCTGTCAAAGTAAATACTGACGTAGAAGCAATGAAACCACAACACAATAAACATGCTTGAGAACAATAATTGTCTCTTTTTGTGTAACAAGCTTTTGCCTCAAACATTTAATTAATGATTTCACACATGCACCACCATCAACCAAACGAGAATGAGAGCAAACTTCCCTTTATACCCACCTAGCCAGCAGTCACAAGGCTAACAAATGTTCAGTGTGTGACACAAGGAGGTTTCATTAAGGAAAGTATGTCTAAGAAAAGTGAAAGTTACAACATAATGTAATCACATAACGCGATCATGAATTACTTAAACAAACAATGTAAACTGGGCACTGCGGAAAAACTTCCAATCTACCAGAAGATCACATTTAGTTGTCACCGACTAAAGGATGTTGCTATAAGATGACAAACTTTATGCATGGTGGACTGGTAGTTTAGTACGCTAAAGAACTAGTACTACCTAGTAGATAACATGATAGGCACCCTGCACTAGAAGTCACCCATCTACGATGGAAACAAGAGAAAAAATCAGTGTAAAGAGCCACAGGATTCTCCACGGCAATGACCCGTCCTGTATGACACAGAAAGGGCAGAGCAAAGGGAACTAGATAAGAGAAGGCATCTGTTTGGTGCTTTATCACCACGCTTAATCGGAAGAGTTCTTCCCCGTGGAAGAAACGGTGGTAGCTTTTGCACTGGTGCGGGCAGCGTGCGCACCCAGGAGGAGCACGCAGTGAGCCATCACCCACCAGTCGCCACCACTTGGAACAAGCAACCGGGCGGCTTTTTCCTGAAAGTGTCACCGACAAGTGGATTGCTTATGGTTTCTGATCTAATAGTCTAAACAGTCCGGCCATTGTCTTCCTCCCCCACTACGTAAAGTCAGTTCCAAACCTCTAATCAGCTAATGAAAGTTGAACAGCGCATAACAAAGTGGACTGTTGGTGGCCCGTTCAATCTGTACGAGCGAGCGAAATCGAGGGACCGATGGTTGGATTTGCAAAGTAAAAACGTGGTAGGAGACTTGGACTTTGAATTGATGCGGCATTGGACCAGCAGACAGATGCACCTGTAGTCCTGCACTTGGAGGAAATCTACCGAACACCTGAAGGTCGACATCGGAGCCAAGGACGACCGGAAAAGTACAAAAGCCGTCAGCGCTTAATGACCTGATCAACGCTTGACCTCCGGGACCGAATCAGGGAGGGCGCGACGATATTATTATTCGTCGTCAATGCCCTCCTTCATCGGGTGCATCGAAGATGCGTTGAAATTTTCGAGAACATCCGACAGGAGCAGGGGACGAACACCCCAAGGTGGAGCCTGGTAGGTCCCCCCGAATCGCCGAAACGAGACGCGAACACGAAATACTAGGCAGGGGAAGTAAAAATTCTTAAACATCAGGGGATGAGGCGGAGGAGGGAGGAGGGAGGAGGGAGGAGAGTGGCAATGCTGACCTTGTTCGGGTGGAGGTAGACCTTGTCGCGGAAGAGGAGCACGACGCCGGCCTCGTCGAGCGCGCCGGCGAGCGCGGTGGCCTCGGCGCGGGTCCTGGCGGCGCCGGCCTCCTCGCACGCGCGCAGCAGCTCGGCGTACTGGATCACCTCGCCGTCCCCGAGCCTGCGCTTGAGCGCCTCCACGTTGGCCAGCCGCATGAGCCGCCTCGCCTCTTCGGCCGTCACCTCGGACTCCGCGTCCCTCCCCACGGCCGCCTCCGCCGCCGGCAGCGACGCGAAGCGGAACCGCTGGAGCGCGGCGCACGGCGGGGGAAGGCGGCACGCGATGGCGGCCCGCGCGCACGGCGACGCGGAGGCGTAGGCCGGGGCGCCGCCCGCGGTGGCGGCGGCGCGGAGGACGGAGCGGGAGAAGCGCCACATTGACATGGGTCTGCGCGTGCGTGAGTTGCGGGGTGGGAGGGGAAGGTGGGGAGAGGGAGGCGGAGGCAGATATGGGGGAGGCGGTCAAAGCGGAGGTGGGGAAGGTGCGGGAAGTATGGCGGGGTGGAGAGAAGGCCGGAAAGGAAGAGGGAGAGGGAGAGGCAGGGAGAGAGGAGCTCCGGTTCGCGGCCGGGCCGCGTGGGGTTTTTGCCTATTCGGTGTATTTTTGGAGCGGTGCGATTCCTTTTTTCTCCTGCTTTTTCATGGCATGTACAGTAATATCGGGGGCAATGGCAGGCTGTGTGTGGACTGGGATCTGGTGCCCTGACTGAGGCAGGGCACAACGTGCCCTGAGGCCTTCTATCCACAGTTACCTATAATCCAACGGACTGCAACGAGTCAGCAGCAAATGAACCAGCGTTCAGGAACAAGTCAACAAGGAACTTACCCAGTTTTACCTCGCGCCCAGGTAGCAGAACAACGAGCGGGAACCGAAGAAAAAGTGCGCGCGCGTTCTGGCAGGGCTGCCGCGGACGTCCAGCCGCCGCGCCGCCGTGGGCAAGCCCTCTGCCCCTCTCCGAAGAGATCCTCCCCATCCAGCTCCAACGTCGCACCTCCGCCCCGCTGTGATGGCGCCCGCTTCGATGTGACGGGCCTGCATCCGCCCCACGCGGCGCCGGTGACTCCCTCTGCCCTCACACGGCGCCGGCGACTCCGCCCCACCCCGGAGACTCCCTCTGCCCCGCGTCGCCGACTACGTCCGCCCCGCAGGTAGCCTGCCAGACTATGCCTTCATCTGAAATTAGTACAAAACATGATGTACATATAAAATGCAATTTGTTCTAGATAACCTTCTAATGTTGTCTATAGTGTTATGTTCTGCGTTCATACTGCCTGATTTGGTTATTGTTGTGCATTTACTAGTGTTGGCAATGGGAGAAATTGACAAAGGGACACCTCAAATTGGTATGAAGTTCAGAAGTCTGGATGAAGCCTGGGAGTTTTGGATTGCATATGGAGGCCGTGCAGGGTTTGATGTGAGGAAGAGAAACAAACATGTAAGCAAGTTTGATGGTGAAGTAACTTCATGCAGATTTGTTTGTTCCAATGAGGGTTTTCGGAAAAAAGTGATAACATTGGATCATGCGCCGAAACGTATGAGGGCTGAAACAAGAATAAATTGCAAAGCTCGGATGATCTTGTCATTGGACCGAGTGGCAAAAAATTATGAAATCATAGAAATGCAATTGGAACGCAATCATTGCCTACAATTGCCACAAACCTGCCACTTGATGCCATCACAAAGGAAGATTTCCAAAGTACAAGCATTTGAAATAGAAGCGGCTGATGATTCTGGGCGCAGAGGTGCAGGGTGGGCACGCGGTTGAATATTTGGAAACTGCTCTACACAGTAACATGACAGGAAACGATACGATACGCGTGCTAGTAATTAGTACTACTCCCTTATTACATGATTTTAGTTATCTTTTCCTGCTATATGAGAACTTTGGCTAAATAGGGTATGCTATAAAACTTTGCCCTCAAATCACACCCAGGTAATCAATACCTTAGCGATCATAGACAAATACGAAAATCAAACGTTGTTAAAATTCCCATACTAATCAGTTTAAGTTTTTTGAGTGACTTAAGTGACAAAACTTTACAAAGACATAGTTCTGACCAGTGGCGGAGCTAGATCAAAATGTTTTTTTATAGGGGAGGGGTGGGGGGAGGGGGCAAATCACTCAAAAAATTCCTATCTAAGCCTTTAAAATAAATTTTCTTCATTGATTGTTCCAAGTCTAGGGGGCCGTCGCCCCCCCCTCTGGTTTGTACATAGCTCCGCCACTGGTTTCGATGCTAGAGAAAGAAGTGGATCATTCTGAATTTAGCCAGATTATCAAAAAATTAAAGCTTTATTGATGGTCTGTCAATCTTGTGTTACTCGTATCAAAAGATGACAGAATAGTGGTAGTTATTTTTGGTTACTTATGCTAGAACCCATAGCCAAACGGCAGTATGGCTCTCCTCGGGCCTTGAGGAACTGCATAGCATGTCAATCAGATTGTAATACCTAATTTCTTGAATAATACAAGTTCAAAAAAAGACATGGTTTCTCAAAAAAAAATTACAAAGACATATCATTCTTCGGAATATCTCACAATAATTAATTTGTTTATTTATCCATGGTCCTTAATTCTTAGGGCGTGTTCAAAAACGGTCCAGCTTTGTGAAATCCATTGATCCTGCTTCTCGATCCCGACTCTGGCGTCACCGGAAAGCGGATTCTCGGTCGACCGCTCTCGCTCGTGGCGACACTAGTGAGGACCGACTGAATGACTGGTTTTCCTTTTTTTGGCAAACTACAGACTTTCCCTTTTCGGCACCCCGACAGTTCCTCCCGTTCATCTCCTCCTCTTCCCTCCCCCCTCGCTATCCAGGGCCACGATTCCTTGTCCCCACACTATTTTCCCCGTCTCCGGCGACCGGAACTCGCTCGATATGTAGGCTTTGTGTTGGGGAGCCAGACTATTGTGTCCTTTTGAATCTCACTGATGGGTCCAACACCCCCTCCCTCCTCCATTGAATATAAGCTCTATGCACGAGTTCGCATGATCTTGTTGAAGGGAGGTTTGGGTGGTTCTAGGCGGCCCTTCTTTGGCCTTCTGCATTTAGGAGCAAGATCTAGCGCTGCTACGTCCATTCTCTAGTGAAGGAAGTTGTACTGGGAGAGATCTAGCCTGGATCATGTTTGCTATTCCCTTTTCATAGTCCTATCGTGAAATTAGATCGATGGACATTTTTCAAATATATTTTATCATTATTTTCTTAGGGTTTTTAGGACGGATATGGTGATCCGCTTGATTTTTTTTTATTAATTTAGGATCTCACCATTCAAGCTATTATTTAAGTCTGTATTTCTCATTTTCTATAGTGAAATGTTAAAGAGTTTTTCTATAATGTTTCATTCACATGGTTGCTACTTGCTAGTGGTTTTGGTCATTCGGTTGTTTTGTCAACGGATGGTGTCTGTTAGTACCAATCTTCCTGTCATATCATAAAGCATTGATTTCTTTGCTGCACCAGCTGTATGCAAAGTTATTTGAGCTTCTTGGACCGACTGAGAATTTAGTTTTACTCAACGTTATTTTAGGAAAGTAGCTAAAAATATCAAGTGCTACGCTGAGGTGACTATCTACTGATTTTTAACTTTGACTTTGGTATATAAGCTCTTGTTTACCTTTGATGTGTTTATAGTGTGAGGATGTAACTGATCATACTCTGTCACTGTTCCTAGAGCTCGCATCTGGGTAAACTTATAGATTTATGTATTTAGTTTCCATTTTATCATGTTGCTATGTTCAGCATGAAAATTCCTCATTTTGCATTGACATTATATGACTTGAAAGATTATCTTAAGTTGGAGAGTAGAGAGTTTATCATTGCAAATCATTATGTATGTTCTTCGTGCTAGATTTCATTTCATATGATCTCTATGCTCCCCAGTCTTATAAATGTTTCCATTTTCACTATCCAACATGCGAGCAGGAAAATTACCTTTTCTTCGAAGTACAGGTGTGTCCGCCACCTACTAGAAAATATCCTGTGAAATTTTTATCTACTAGGAAATATCCTGTGCAATTTTTAGGCCAGTCTCACTATATGTAATTCGATATTTTCACTTAATTTGTGGAGACACTATTATTTTATTGTTCTTACCGTTGCCAAGCGCTAGCTTGTAGTGTCACATTTCTGTATGCCTAAATCAGGTGTTAATGAAACCATTTGCTAATATAGGTATCAATTGACCAAACTGTTGGAGATATGCCCAAGAGGCAATAATAAACATGTTATTATCATATCTTCATGCTTATGGTAAATATTTACATACCATGCTATAATTGTACTAACCGGAAACATTAATATTTGTGTGATTTGTAAACATAAAAGAGTCCCTAGTAAATCCTCTTGTTAAACTAGATTGTTGGTTAATATATGATCATGGTTTCCTGATCATAAACATTGAGATGTTATTAACAACAAGATCATATCATTAGGAGAATGGTGTGATGGACATACTCCTATAGATAAGCGTAGCATAAAGATCAAGTCATTTCAATAGTTCATTTGCTATAAGCTTTCTAATACATAGTAACATAATTCCTTCGACCATGAGAACATGCTAATCACCATCACCGGATGGATGCTTTGATGACATAAAACACCACACCGTAACTAGGTGGCTAAAAAGGTGGCATTGAGTGTTCGGAAATCTATGTATTGAGGCACATGGATCAAGAGTGGAATTTGTCCATCCATATGACGGATAGATATACTCTAGGCCCTCTCGGTGGAATGTCATCCAATTAGCTTGCAAGCATGTGACTAGCTCATAAGGGGTCACATATCACAGGGAATGAGAAAAGAGTACTTATCGGTAACGAGGTTGAACTAGGTATGCAGAGATACCGACGATCAGACCTCGGATAAGTAAACTATCGCGAGACAAATGGAAATTGGTATCGTATTTAAGTGGTTCATTCAATCTCAAAGTAATCATAGAAATATGTGGGAACCATATGAATTTCTAGATTCCTCTGTTGGTTATTGATCGGAGAAGAATCTCGTTCATGTCTGCATAATTCACGACCCATAGGGAGACACACTTAAGGGTTCGATGTTGTTTAGTAAATATGGAATATAAGTAGGGAGACCAAATGTTGTTTGGAGTCTTGGATGGGATCCGTGATACCATGAGGAGATCCGGAATGGTCCGGAGAATAAGATTCATATAATAAAAGTCCAATTACGAAGTTCGGGAATGATTCCGATGATTTAATCGGAGAGGTTCTAGAAGGGTCTAGAAGATTCACCGGACCGGAATGGGAAGGGTACATGAATGTGTCATGGATAAGTGGAATGATGAATCATGTCCTAGGTTACTTTGTTGGGCATTTGCAAGAAAGAAATTAAGCTCCAAACTGAAAGTCAAAAGGCAAGTTTGAAAAGTCAAACTGGAACAATGTATCCTGGTGGAGGAAGGAAAGAATCCTTCTTTCCCTCCACCACAAGCCAACTAGGAGAGGGAGTTAGGGAAGGATTCAAACTCCCCTCTCCCAAGCTGCCCTTCCTCTCATAAATAAAGGGGAGGAGGTGCCCCAAGGACACACAACACCAGTCCCTCCCCACATAGCCGACGCGCCGCCGCCATAGTGCCACCGCCGCCACCTCCGGCTCGTCGTCGCTGCATTAGCCGCCACCGGCCACGCCCCTCCTCTCCGGCCCTCTAAACCCTAGATCCACCATAATCTGCTCCGGCTTAGGCGAAGCCCTGCAGGATCTTCCCTCTACTTCCGACACCACACCGTCGTGCTGCCGGAATCGTGAGGGGAGAACTACAACCTCTGCTGCATGCTGGAACAAGGGAGAGGAAGGTCTTCATCGAGTACCGAATGTGTGACCGACTACGGAAGCGCCGTCGGAACGCAACGCCGGAAGGATCGTCTACGCGATCTTGAGATCGGCAAGTGTACGACTACATCATCCACGAGAATCTGCTCTCGTTAACCGCTTTGGAATATTTGAGGGTGAGTACTCTAATAGACTCATTGCTACAATCTAGTAGATAGATCTTGGATTATTTGTGTGCATGCGGTAGAATTTTTTTGTTTTCGATGCTACGAACCCCTATAGTGGTATCAGAGCTGTGTCTATATGTAGATCTATTGCATGAGTAGAACACAATGGTGATTGTGGACGTTGATGCTTTTGTTGTCGATTGTTTCTTGTGTACTTTGCATCTTGCGGGATGGTGGGATGAAGCGGTCCGGGCTAACCTTACATGAGACCTGCTCCACGCTTGACATGCAACTTGTATTACATAAGTGGCTTTGCGGGTGCGTGTTTCTCCCAATATAGTGAAGATTCAATTTAAAATGGGTGATTGACAATACTAGTATCAACATTGTGGTTCTTGTTCGTAAGTTAGAACGATACTTATTGAAATCCCCAAACCACGTAAAACATGCAAAGAAAATTAGAGGCGTCTAACTTTGTTTTGCAGGGGTGTGCTATGATGTGATATGGCCATGATTGTGATTATATATGATGTATGCAATGTTCCTTATTGTAAGTCGACAACCGGCAGGAGCCTTATGTTTGTTTTTGAATTTCGTGAAGACCTGCGTGTCTATAATTCAAAGTAGTTGTAATAGTTGATGCTGGTGGACGACAACCATGGAGCGGTGCCATTGACCTTGACGCCACGCCGGTGATGATGGAGATCATGTTCGTGCTTGAAGATGGAGATCGGAAGCACAAGAAGAAAGGTCATATCATATCACATATTATGAATTGCATGTAATGTTAATCTTTTTATGCATCTTGTATTGCTTAGATTGCGACTGTAGCATTATAAGATGATCCCTCTCACAAAATATCAAGTTATAAAGTGTTCATCCTTAGTAGGCACCGTTGTCAAAGCTCGTTGTTTCGAAGCACCACGTGATGATCGGGTGTGTTAGATTCTGCGAGTGTATACACCAGGAGCAAGCCTGATTTGCTCATGCGGAAACTAAGGGTACATCTTGACGAGCCTAGCATGTACAGACATGGTCTCGGAACACGGAATACCGAAAGGTAAAGCATGAGTCATACAGATGATATGATGAACATGATGATTGTTCGCCTTTGAAACTACATCATGTCACGTGATGATCGGACTTGGTATAGTGGATTTGGTTCATGTAATCACTAAAACAATGTGAGGGATATTGTTTTGAGTGGGAGTTCAACAACAATATGATTAAAAGTTGAACACTATTTATCATAAATTAAATCAAAGTGAATTTTCATAGTTGTTGTAGTCATTGGCATCCATTTACCACCTTGCGCTTAGTTATAATTGAGATAATAGAACTATAGAATTCTGGTTAGTTACTTTACGAACTGGTATCGTATTGTTTTGAAGTGTTGATCTAAAGTTTAAAAGTCCTATTGCAAACTTTCGGTAAGTTTCGGTTACTCCGTGAATTTTAATAATTGGTATTAAATTAAGAGTAACAATTCCAGTGTTAGTAAATAAGTATCATGTTTATCTCCATGATTCTTGATTGTTTTAATATCAAGGTTATCTAGGAGATGAAAAAATTGTTTCGGAAACCATCATATGTGGAAGATATTGCGATATCTGAAACGATGTTTTGATTACAACATGATAGAGTATAATATAGGAAAGTTTATTTTCTCATATTTGATGAGAATTTGTAAAAGATTGGAGACGCTTGTCGTCCTAATCCTCCAAAAGGTTTTGGAGAGCAACATTATACTCGCGATTCACCGTTATAAGCTAAAGTAGCTTGCTCATGAATAGTTCCATGATAAGGATGAATATTTGATGTAGGTAAAATGTTTAATACACTAAAAGATTACTAAAGAATGGAATTTGAAAGAACACCAAGTATTTGATAATGGTAATCTACTTCAAAGTGCAAGTCCAAAGACATTGGTATTTAACTATACATGCTTTGGACTATGTGTCATGTGTATGACTCCACTATTGATGTTGATAGATTCTTTCAAACATAAAAGGAAATACTGAAAGAGAATCTTAGAAATACATGGTAGAAAATAATACTAGAATTGTTCAGCTTAGGTATATTGTCACATCCCAAGATTTTCCAAATCTTGTAATGTGAAAAATAAATAAGCAAAATAAATAATTGTTGAAAATTAGGGTGAAAAGAAACTTTTTATTTCTAAATGGAAACTTAAAATCCCATCTTGAACAAACTTTGAATAATGTTTGAATTCAACTAAATTCAAATCAAGTGAAATGCATTCTTCCTAAATGCATCTTGGAATTTAAACACTTGGAAAATAAACCAAAACTCTAAAACCCTAAAGGAAGAAAAACATTTCCAAGCTATCTCTAGGCCTATGGATTTGATCCATATAAAAATTTGTCAAACAAACATTTGAAAATGATCAAGAATGACAAATGGAAATATTATAAAACCATATAAATTGATTTCATTCAATTTGGAGTCATAGATAAAATCTTATGAATTTAATAAGATAAGGAAATTGAATTTCCAAAGCTAATAAATCACCTATCTAAAAATCCATACCAAATGGTCAGCAATTAATCCCAAAGATATTTAAAAGGAGAAATAGATATCAAATAGGATTTTACAAATTGGAATCACCAACTTTGGATCTATAAATAAAAAGTTATGGATTTTATAAGATAGAGAAAGAAATATTAAATGAGGAATATTTAAAGGCCAAATTAAATCTTGACCTAATCCATAAGCAAATGGAATAAATATAATCCAAATCCAAATAAAAAAATGGATAAAGAATTTTCAAATAAAATAAAATGGCATTAACCAAATTCTATTTTGATTAAAGACAAATCTCTAATAAGAATGATTAATTAAATCTTGGGAAAATAGTATTTGGAATTCCCCCAAGTGAAATCAAAGTTATGTAATTAACTTAAATAAGATCAAAGAAATATTCCAAATAAAATTTATGGAATTAAAGCTATATTTAATTTCATTGGAATTAAAACAAATACCCAATTCAAATGATTTATAAATCATATTAAATATTTTCCAAATAATTCAAGGTGAATTATTTGACACCCAAAATAAATAAATAAAACCCACTGAAAAGATTTGAAAAGATTTATATTTCAAATGAAGTTTTAAAACATTATTAAACCTTATTTGAATAAATGCAAGGGCCTATTTTAAATAATTAAAAAACCCTAAAAGGAATAGAAGAAATATTCTAAATTTGACTATAAAATGCATTAATAAACAGTATTTGAATATACAAAAAGTTTGGTTGAAATTTGAATTCAAATGGATGTTTGAATTGATTAAACAAAATCAAAACAAAATAAAAGAATTGAAAAAAAAGAAAAATAAACAGGAGGAGAAAAAACAGAGGAGCCCAACCAGACCTGGCCCACTAAGCCCAACATCAGCCCACTCCCTCTCTCCCGCAGAAAACGATTCACACTCGTAAACAAACCCGCTCAGTCCCTGACGTCTGGACCCCACCTCCCCTGTCTCTCCTTCGTTGACGAAGCGACCCCACTGCCACCTCATCGACGTTCTCACCCACGCGAAGACCACACTCTCCTTCCCTGGTCGTTCTGTCGACAGTTTCTTCGATTGATTGCATGGTAATGACGCCATTTAACAGCCCCGCGACCTTACCCTCTTAAGCGCCTGTCCCTCCTCTCCATTTCCCCTCAGACCCCCTTTCCCCTCCGCCACCAGGCTGCCTCGAATCGACCTTGCACTGCCGCGGCCTCCGACGAACTCCGACGTCGATTCCGGCCATCCCCCACCGCGCCTCGCCTCCTTGACCACACGAGTGTGCTCTCCGTCACCAGGCGCACCTGACAGTAGCCGTAGCTCGTTCGCTTGCGCCCTAGAACATCGCCTCTGACGACGCCAACGCGCCACCGCCTTCGACATCAACTCCGGCGACTCCCCTGGTAACATTCTGACCGCCCCTCTCCTCCACGTGGACACTCTCATGATCGTCATGCCCTTGCGAACCTAACGGTGTCTCCCCTTTGTCTTAGAGCGCCCTCCATCCTTGCCTCCGACGACAAACAGAACGTGCCCGACGCTGCGATAACTCCGGCGAGCGATTGCCGTCCACCCCGAGCGCCCCTTCGACGGAGAAGACCACCTTGAGCATCTCCTCGCCACGACGACACTGGTAACGCTTTCCTTCCCCTTCCTTGCTTCTTGAATCACCGGGAACGCCTCAGTCTGACCGCGCGCCGCCGCACGCCGCCGCCAGCGCCGCTGCTTCTTGGTCGATGCGTGAGAACCGTTGGATCTGAATCAGACACGTATGATTAGATTTGACTCGAAAGGGTATGGTTGAACCTGAGCCACGCGATTACACTTAGATCCAATGCACCAGAGAGGTCGATTCAACCAAAACGGTATGGACCAGTAGAATCAAGCCACGTGGCCAGACTGTTTTAAATAAAAACCAGAATGATCTATTAGATGTTCAATTTTGTAAAATCTATAACTTTTGATCCACACGTCCAAATTTTGCAAATTTTATATGAATGAAATCAGCCAGACAAGTACTTTCCAACCATACCATTTGTTTAGTAAATTGATTATGTTAAAATGATTGTTTATGCAGAAACTTGTGTAGGCATATTATGAATATAAAATTCATTCTAAAATTGTTTTTGTGATAAAACCTTTGGAAAATGGACTGTTTTGAACCTACTGATCATATAAATCAATTTGTGGATTCAAAAACATATTTTTTAAGGCAAATTAATAAATCTTGGAATTAAAGCATATCTAATCAAATAAAAATGTTGTTTATATGTTGGAAATACTTTTTGGAGAAAAACCTTTGGGAAATGTTTTGATTTAAAATCTCTGACCCCAAACACCAAATTTTAGAATAAAAAATGTATTTGGTGAACCATATAAAGATTGTTGCTTTGCTAAAGGCATTTTCAACCACATAAAATATTGATTTGGTTTAAAAATGATTTATAAGTAAAATCTTTTACAAATGGTTTTGCCAATTTTATAAAATGACCAATAGGTGTTGTAGAATGTTCATAACCTATTATAAACACATTTTCCAAATAAAACAACCTTTGGCATGCTTGCATGCATTGCTTTGTTTCTATTATTTTATGTGATGTTTGCTTGAATGGTAGATTTAAATTGCACCTTGCTTGATTGAATTGTAGTGGAATTTGAAGAGTGTGAATATTGCAAGATCAAGGAGTGAACTTATATTCTCTACCAAAAAGGCAAGTGATGCTCATACTTTTGTCCCATTATTTTCACTATGCATTAGTGATATTTCTAAAGTAGGACTTGCATGGAATTTTTGCTAAGTATAAACTATGCCACGGGAAATCCTAGTAGATGAAACCTTAGTAGAAATTTCCTAAGTTAAGATTCCTACTACTATCATGCTTAGCTTAGCTAGTAGAAAACCAGGGTGGATTATATTCATGCTATGGAAAATTTATAAGTCAAGGACTTGTGTTTTGTTTAATAAGGACTTGTGTTTTGTTTAATAAAACAACTAAGAGAATGAATCACCTGGGTGGAATGGAAAGAATGGTTTGTGTTGAGTGGTTATGCAAGTCCAATATGTTGGGGAAAACTTGGGCATCACCAAGTCTAGTATACTGGGGAAAACTTGGTATCTCACTTGTGGATGGCCACCCAGGAACAAAGAGATTTGAGATGTCAAATGTTGAGGAGCTTCAAGTGCAGCCACTTGGCATTATGGGCTCTGCCTGGATCATATAGGTTGCAATAACTTAGCCAAATGGACAGTTGGTGGTAGGGGATGATAGGTTGGAACGCGTCCATTCTGGTCTAAGGGAAGGCTTCTGAAAGATCTTGTCTTGGTGAAACCAAGTCTTGTGGGGAAAGTGCACCACCTCTATAGAGTGTAAAACCTAAGTACTTAGCCATGTCCCTGGTAAAGGACAATTTGAGCATCAAGACATGGAATCTATCAAGAATCTCCTCATCCCAATTTCTAAGTAAAAACTTGTGGTTGAACAAGGGTTGAAGGATCACCAATTTCTATTGGGAGATGCCTTGGGTGATTTTTGTCAAGCAAAAACTTAGTGTTTTCAAATGATAAGGAAAATCTATTTTGAGCAAAGCAAGCCTAAGATCCACTTACCCAAATGCATATAGATGATAGACTCCACTATACTACCATAGTATCACTTGCCAATACAATTCAAATGTATTGACCCTTGTGGCTGCAACTTATTATGTTGCAGGTTTGTTTGATGTTAGTGAAGTTTATTGATTAGGATTACAAGTCTACAACCAACATGACTGCCTGTGGCACTTTGAAGATGAAGGACCCCATGCTATTGTTATATTCTGCTGTATTGTAATGAGATAGACAAATGAGCTATGTAAGATGTAATAAATTATTTTATTCCTGGTTATAAAGTTGTATTATGACCTTTGTTTATTGATGCATGTTATGCCATACATCACAACACCCGAATTTTTAATCCTAGATGCCTGTTATGCCATACATCGCAATCCCAGGATTACCATTTTTGCGAGACATAACAGAATTGGATACCACAGTACATCATCCATTACAAACCATACATAAGGTCTTACACAAATAAGGATCTCATGATCTAGTTCTTAATACAACTTCAAGCAGCGGAATACATGATAATAATGGTAGCGTAGGTGAAGCTCCATCTTCGGGGTCACAGGCAATGTTGACGATGGGAGATGATCCTAGTTGTCGTAACCTCCCTGGGGTCCATCCTCTAGGTACTCCTCTTCATAGTCTGGCCACGGGAATAGCTAGGGACAAATCCATGAGTACTCTTTAAGTACTCGCAAACTAATACTAACAAGTGAAAAGGGTTTTTGATAATAGGACACTAGGCTCTAGGGTTGTTTTGCAAAAGCCAGATTTATATCTACTAGGTTTAGAAGATACGAATGCTAGTTGAAGTTTTATAACACCTAAGTGGGAACTTGTATTTCATATCACAACCCTGTTGTGGTCAAGTCAAAGTCTCAATTCATTTCACAAGTCATTTTGAAAAATTCTGACGGGGGAATAGTATGGCCACTCCAACTGTCCATAACCGCAGACTCGGCTATTCGAATAGTTTGACACTCTGCAGAGATTGTACACTTTCACCAAAACATTCGATACATCCGTCAGGAACAAATCCTGAATCCACCATACTCAGTATGCGGATAGTCAATCCTAACCTTTCAATTACACGCCCTAGTATAAGCACCTCTCCTGTGAGTTTGGCCTCCCAACCATGACCAACTGTCATCTTGGGTACTGCACAGGTGGACAATCTTCACAAGGTAGCCTCAGCTCAGACCTTGGCCGTGAGGGAACTAATACTAAGGTATATAAGTTTCTAGTCAAGCCCTACCCAATCTTCGGGTATTGTGGTTGTACGATAAAATTGGAATGGTATCGCATCCAGACAACCATCAGTTTTATAAAGGGCTAAGGCTCATGCCTCAACGTTTTCATCACCAAAATCATCTGGTGTTCGGAAACACATGTCAAAACATCTCAGTAGAATGATCCATCATTCTAAGGTTTTCATAACCATTTTCACCAAGTATTCCCATATAATGTTGATCAAGTTTTATGCTTAGCACTAGCATCTACAAGTGGGGGTAAGCACTAATGAGGGGTGGTAAACTAGTGGAGTTTAACTAAGTTCAATCTCATGCCTTAGGATGACATCAAGATTATCTAGCTTAGGCCAAATTTTATGCTCTTTATGCAACCTTTGTTTATCCTTCTAGAATCTACAATTCACTTAAGTAAACTCTAAGTAATAGCTTTGATAAAGAAATAAAGTATAAAGCTTGCAAGTAAAACTAGGATTGGTTTATCAAGTGATTATGATCATATATGCTTTAAGGCATATAGTTGGCATGGTAGCAAGTAAGTATTAGCTTGCATAGTTTAACTTGATTAGTAAGGTTGGCTAAGTTAATTGCTTGCAAGTATTGGCTTGCTACAGTAGAGTATCTTGCAAGTGTTAGCTTGCACATTCACTAGTAGTATTAGGCTTGCTACAGTAGAGTATCTTGCAAGTGTTAGCTTGCACATTCAACTAGTAGTATTAGGCTTGCCTTGTGCAGAGCAGTGGTTAAAGTTCTCCTCGGCTTCCTCTTCGTAGTATCCTCCTTCCTCCTCGTATCCTTGGTCGGTACTAGCGTCTATAAATAAATACGATGTACACAATCACCAAATAATACTTAACTACTTACAATCATCACACAAAAGGGTCCTATAGATGATCTAGCATCATCACTAACATTACAAGATTAAAGCTTGGTTTAATTCCTTTTCATTTTTAGAAAAGTAATTTCTACTCATTGAAAAATTACTTAAGATTTAATATTCTCCAAACCAAACATGGGATCATGTTGACACATGTCATCACCACATATTTTAGTCCATGGGATATGATTTAAAGTGGTGTCACAATTTAATAAGGTTTTACCCTTTTATTTTAATTAATTAAAGTGGCTAGAAATGCCTATGTAGCGTTCTTTTATTACTTGGTCAATATTTTTGTATGTAAACATATATATTTTTATATATTCTGAAAGGTATGGTTAAATGTGATTTTTGAGAGTTGGAATCAACTCAAAAGCTATTATGGTTTTAATTTGAAAAATGTTTGAATGCAGAAAAGGTTCTGACTTGTTATTTTTACCAAGGGTGATCTACAGATACAAATGACTTGAATCCAACGGGCTTGGATTCAGCATTTCAAGAACTTTCTAACAAAATTAGTTTCATTCAATTTCGTGCACTGAATCGATATGGGTTGATTTTTGAATCTAGGTGCAGAAGTGTGTTTGAAATAAAATGGAAAAAGTTTAATTCAAATAACTGGGCTGCGCATGAAGCGATACTGGGCCGGCCTGCTAAGCACAGCGCTTCCGCGGGCTGCGTAAGTGGCTGTCCTCACGCGTCAGTGAGACAGGGGGTGCGAAGCGGTATGGGGCGATGTGGTGCGTTCGATCTGGTTCTAATCCAACGGCCTAGGGTCATCGTCGATGTTGGGCAACGCCAGCGAGACAGAAACCTAGCGCGGCCAGTGGGGGTCGTTGGGGGCTCACCGGGGTTCAGGCGAGGGTCGGCGAGGCGGGCGAACGACAAAGTCGACGACGGCGAACCTCCTGGTACCGGCAGCTTCTCCTGGGACAGCTCCAATCGCTGGCTCCCTTCTTCTCCAGCAGCGGCGGGCTCCGGTGAAATTCTGGCGCTGCGCTTCTCGCCTTGCTCTGGGAACGGGGTGGCACGATCAGTGAGGAGAGGGGAGTGAGATGGTGTGCTCAATTCGGCTGGGGGTGGCCTCTATTTATAGTGGGGAGAGGGGACCGACGGGGCACAAGGTGAGCTCGTCGTGGTCGACGGTACATACGGCTATCGGCATGGGCGACGGTAGGGGCGGTGCAGTGCTTCCTGGCGATGCTCAACGACACGGTGGCGAGAGGTGGGTCGATGCGGCTTGGTCGGAACACGACGGTGCTCTACGCGTGCCCGACGGAAGATTTAATGGCGCACAGCGCGCGTGGTCCGCGCGGCGGCGAACGAGCGTGTCTGCGGGGTTGCTGGGACGATGGTGATCACGTATACACACGGCAAGGGCGGCGCGCGGTTTGTGGGCGTCGGTCGAGCGTGGCGCACGGAGCGTGCTCTCGACATGGTTGCTGGCGAGGTTGGCATGGTTCATGCGTGTGGTCCAGTGGCTGGCAACGTTCGAGCGCTGGACAGGGAGTGGCGGTGGGATGTTGGCTTGCTCCCAGACATGCTGGCTAGGCTTGTTTCTCCTCCTAGCTTGCTGTCGACATGGGGGTGACAAGGGTGCATTCCGCCTGCTCACCATTGATGGCAATGCCAAGCTTACAGTGATACTAAGGGTGTGCAATTGAGCTGGATGATCTACTAAAACCTAGTTGTAACCAGAGAGGGAACAAGTTAGGCTTCAATCACTTCTCACAATAGTTTTTGGATTTTGTTTGATTTCTGTCTGCCAAGTGTTTGATGAAATGGCCGCAAGAACCCAAGTTTTGAATTTTGAAAAGATTTTTGGTGGGTGTTCTAGGTTGGTGCTGGTGAGTTTGCAGATGCTTGGGTTTTGAAAGTTGAGCTTGTTTGAGTGGTTTTTGAAAAAGTGGGATCTTCCCATATGATAAAGATTCAATTTTGAATTGTCATTTAAACTATGCATTGGAAAGTTTCTGGATGATCACAAAGTGGGCCTTGATACTTTGTTATGAGTACAATCAAGGGTGCAAAGATCCAGAAAAGTTTCTGTTAGGTTCTGAAAGTTTGAGACAGCCAAAGTAGGCATGGGAGTTAAATTGGTCAAAATGACCATTCATCCAATTTGGTTTGTTTTGATTTGTTTGTCTTTGGAAAAAGTGTGGGGATTGTTTAGATGATGTTTATTTCACCTAAGAAACATTTTACAAGCAAAGAAACACATAAACAAGGCAATTCAAAAGAATTCAAAATGGGATGCATACACACATGCATGCTTTCATATTTTTATTTAGAAAAGTTTTTGTTAACCCTAAATTTGATGATTAGAGTTTGATGATCCAAGTTTAGTATTTTTGGGATGTTACAGCAAAGAATTCAACATGAGAAAAGGACTCCACCAACTCAAATGACTTCAACATCATCAAGGACTACAAGTGAGACAAGAAATGTTACTCAAGAATTGAAGACTAAGGAAACACAACTTAGAAGGAACCATCATCACCTTTGAAGTTTTGTGACCAAGATTCAAGAAATTCTCCAAGGATACGAGGATCTTGTTCATGAAGAAGCAACTAAGAAGGATGGAAGGATCTCAAGTGAACCATATAGTTGGACCACCATATTAGATTAAATCAAACACACCAACTATTGTAGTGTAGCAAAAATATTTTATTGCCTAAAAATATGCTTGAAACTTGTTGTTTGAGTGGAATGTTTGTTTTTGATTGCTTGTACATTGCTTGTGTGAATTGTGATGTGTGTGATTAGAATTAATTCCTTAGAAATCTTTTGCCTATTCTAATCCCAATCCAACCCAAACAGATGACTACTCCAAGAAACTCCAACATCAAGAATGGTGACAATAACAACCAATAGATGCTCATGAGAGAACAACTACTAGTAAACCAAACCCATTTGAATCAAATGACAACTCAATTTTTATCAAACAACAATGAATTAGACCCAACCTTACAAAAGTTTTTGGAAAATCAATCCCAATTATTACAAGGGATGACCACTCACATGATCAACATGGGAGACAACTCTTTTCAAGGAGTTTGTGACAACAAGGATGATATTCTTGAAGGAACCCAAGCTTGCAATGTTTGTGGAGACAAGGATCACACTTCCAAAGAGCATGAAGATCAATGCCCTAATTGTGAAGAGAAACATCCAACTAATCAATGCCCACATCTCAAGTTACTTGTTTCCTATGTGAAGGAAATAATCATGTCCCTATCCAATGCCCCATCTATTCCATAGTTCAACAAAGGAAACAAGGTGGAGTGCATCAACAGTTTGTAAACCTTTATGAAGGAACAACTTCTACCAAGAAGGATGAAGGCAAAGTCAAAACTATACATCATAAGGCCAAATCCAAAGTGACCATAAAGTGTTGCTACTCTTGTGAAGAAGAAGAAGGTCATATCTCTAGTAACTGCCCCAAGAAGAGAGAAAGATTTCCCCCCTTTGTGGTGAAATATGAAGAGCATGAACTAGAAGAACTCCTAGCTTTGGAGAGACCCAAGAAGAAGAAGAAATGCCCCAACCCCAGCAAGAAGGATATTACCCAAGAGCAATGTTACACTTGCAAAGGGATGGGACACTATGCCAATGAATGCGCAGAAAAGAAGAAGAACCAAGGAAACAAACAAAAGACAATGATACCAAAGGAAAAGAAAGATATCAGCCAAGTGATGTGTTTCAAATGCAAAGAACCAGGCCATTATGCAAACAAGTGCCTAGAGAGGTTTCAACAAGATTCCAAGCAAGCCAAGAAGTAAACTAGTTGGAAAAAAATTAAGGGTGGTAGTACCCTAGTTGCTTTGAGCCAACTTGTAACCCCTATCTTCCCCAAATCTCGGGACGAGATTTATTTTAAAGGTGGTAGCCTGTCACATCCCAAGATTTTCCAAATCTTGTAATGTGAAAAATAAATAAGCAAAATAAATAATGTTGAAAATTAGGGTGAAAAGAAACTTTTTATTTCTAAATGGAAACTTAAAATCCCATCTTGAACAAACTTTGAATAATGTTTGAATTCAACTAAATTCAAATCAAGTGAAATGCATTCTTCCTAAATGCATCTTGGAATTTGAAAACTTGGAAAATAAACCAAAACTCTAAAACCCTAAAGTAAGAAAAACATTTCCAAGCTATCTCTAAGCCTATGGATTTGATCCATATAAAAATTTGTCAAACAAACATTTCAAAATGATCAAGAATGACAAATGGAAATATTATAAAACCATATAAATTGATTTCATTCAATTTGTAGTCATAGAATCTTATGAATTTAATATGATAAGGAAATTGAATTTCCAAAGCTAATAAAGCACCTATCTAAAAATCCATACCAAATGGTCAGAAATTAATCCCAAATATATTTAAAAGTATAAATAGATATCAAATAGGATTTTACAAATTGGAATCACCAACTTTGGATCTATAAATAAGAAGTTATGGATTTTATAAGATAGAGAAAGAAATATTAAATGAGGAATATTTAAAGGCCAAATTAAATCTTGACCTAATCCATAAGCAAATGGAATAAATATAATCCAAATCGAAATAAAAAAATGGATAAAGAATTTTCAAATAAAATAAAATGGCATTAACCAAATTCTATTTTGATTAAAGACAAATCTCTAATAAGAATGATTAATTAAATCTTGGGAAAATAGTATTTGGAATTCACCCAAGTGAAATCAAAGTTATTTAATTAACTTAAATAAGATCAAAGAAATCTTCCAAATAAAATTTATGGAATTAAAACTATATTTCATTTCATTGGAATTAAAACAAATACCCAATTCAAATGATTTATAAATCATATTAAATATTTTCCAAATAATTCAAGGTGAATTATTTGACACCCAAAATAAATAAATAAAACCTACTGAAAATATTTGAAAAGATTTAGATTTCAAATGAAGTTTGAAAACATTATTAAACCTTATTTGAATAAATGCAAGGGCCTATTTTAAATAATTAAAAAACCCTAAAAGGAATAAAAGAAATATTCTAAATTTGACTTTAATATGCATTAATAAACAATATTTGAATATGCACAAAGTTTGGTTGAAAGTTGAATTCAAATGGATGTTTGAATTGATTAAACAAAATCAAAACAGAATAAAAGAATTGGAAAAAAATAAAAATAAACAAGAGGAGAAAAAAACAGAGCAACCCAACCAGACCTGGCCCACTAAGCCCAACATCAGCCCACTCCCTCTCTCTCGCAGAAAACGATTCACACTCGTAAACAACCTCCCCTGTCTCTCCTTCGCTGACGAAGCGACCCCACTGCCACCTCATCGTCGTTCTCACCCGCGCGAAGACCACACTCTCCTTCCCCGGCCGTTATGTCGACAGTTTCTTTGATTGATTGCACGGTAATGACGCCATTTAACAGCCCCGCGACCTCGCCCTCTTAAGCGCCTCTCCCTCCTCTCCATTTCCCCTCAGACCCCCTTTCCCCTCTGCCACCAGGCTGCCTCGAATCGACCTTGCACTGCCGCGGCCTCCGACGAACTCCGACGTCGATTTCGGCCATACCCCACCGCGCCTCTCCTCCTCGACCACACGAGCGTGCTCTCCGTCACCAGGCGCACCTGACAGTAGCCGTAGCTCGTTCGCTCGCGCCCTAGAACATCGCCTCTGACGACGCCAACGCGCCACCGCCTTCGGCATTAACTCCGGCGACTCCCCTGGTAACATTCTGACCGCCCCTCTCCTCCTCATGGACACTCTCATGATCTTCATGCCCTTGCTAACCTAATGGTGTCTCCCTTTTGTCTTAGAGCGCCCTCCATCCTCGCCTCCGACGACAAACAGAACGTGCCCGACGCTGCGATAACTCCGGCGAGCGATTGTCCTCCACCCCGAGCGCCCCTTCGACGGAGAAGACCACCTTGAGCATCTCCTCGCCACGACGACACTGGTAACGCTTTCCTTCCCCTTCCTTGCTTCCTGAATATCCAGGAACGCCTCAGTCTGACCGCGTGCTGCCGCACGCTGCCGCCAGCGCCGCTGCTTCTTGGTCGATGCGTGAGACCGTTGGATCTGAATCAGACGCGTATGATTAGATTTTACTCGAAAGGGTATGGTTGAACCTAAGCCACGCGATTACACTTAGATCCAACGCACCAGAGAGGTCGATTCAACCAAAATGGTATGGACCAGTAGAATCAAGCCACGTGGCCAGACTGTTTTAAATAAAAACCAGAATGATCTATTAGATGTTCAATTTTGTAAAATCTATAACTTTTGATCCACGTGTCCAAATTTTGCAAATTTTATATCAATGGAATCAGCAAGACAAGTACTTCCAACCATGCCATTTGTTTAGTAAATTGCTTCTGTTAAAATGATTGTTTATGCAGAAACTTGTGTAGGCATATTATGAATATAAAATTCATTCTAATTTTTTTTTTGTGATAAAACCTTTGGAAAATGGATTGTTTTGAACCTACTGATCATATAAATAAATTTGTGGATTCAAAAACATATTTTGTGAGGCAAATTAATAAATCTTGGGATTAAATCATATCTAATCAAATAAAAATGTTGTTTATATGTTGGAAATACTTTTTGGAGAAAAACCTTTGGGAAATGTTTTGATTTAAACTCTCTGAACCCAAACACCAAATTTTAGAATAAAAAATGTATTTGGTGAACCATATAAAGATTGTTGCTTTGCTAAAGGCATTTTCAACACATAAAATATTGATTTGGTTTAAAAATGATTTATAAGTAAAATCTTTTACAAATGGTTTTGCCACTTTTATAAAATGACCAATAGGTGTTGTAGAATGTTCATAACCTATTATAGACACATTTTCCAAATAAAACAACCTTTGGCATGCTTGCATGCATTGCTTTGTTTCTATTATTTTATGTGATGTTTGCTTGAATGGTAGATTGAAATTGCACCTTGCTTGATTGAATTGTAGTGGAATTTGAAGAGTGTGAATATTGCAAGATCAAGGAGTGAACTTATATTCTCTACCAAAAAGGCAAGTGATGCTCATACTTTTGTCCCATTATTTTCACTATGCATTAGTGATATTTCTAAAGTAGGACTTGCATGGAATTTTTGCTAAGTATAAACTATGCCACGGGAAATCCTAGTAGATGAAACCTTAGTAGAAATTTCCTAAGTTAAGATTCCTACTACTATCATGCTTAGCTTAGCTAGTAGAAAACCAGGGTGGATTATATTCATGCTATGGAAAATTTCTAAGTCAAGGACTTGTGTTTTGTTTAATAAAACAACTAAGATAATGAATCACCTGGGTGGAATGGAAAGAATGGTTTGTGTTGAGTGGTTATGCAAGTCCAATATGTTGGGGAAAACTTGGGCATCCCCAAGTCTAGTATACTGGGGAAAACTTGGTATCTCACTTGTGGATGGCCACCCAGGAACAATGAGATTTGAGATGTCAAATGTTGAGAAGCTTCAAGTGCAGCCACTTGGCATTATGGGCTCTGCCTGGATCTCATAGGTTGCAATAACTTAGTCAAATGGACAGTTGGTGGTAGGGGATGATAGGTTGGAACGCGTCCATTCTGGTCTAAGGGAAGGCTTCTGAAAGATCTTGTCTTGGTGAAACCAAATCTTGTGGGGAAAGTGCACCACCTCTGCAGAGTGTAAAACCTAAGTACTTAGCCATGTCCCTAGTAAAGGACAATTTGAGCATCAAGACATGGAAGATATCAAGAATCTCCTCATCCCAATTTCTAAGTAAAAACTTGTGGTTGAACAAGGGTTGAAGGATCACCAATTTCTATTGGGAGATGCCTTGGGTGATTTTTGTCAAGCAAAAACTTAGTGTTTTCAAATGACAAGGAAAATCTATTTTGAGCAAAGCAAGCCTAAGCTCCACTTAGCCAAATGCATATAGATGATAGACTCCACTATACTACCATAGTATCACTTGCCAATACAATTCAAATGTATTGACCCTTGTGGATGCAACTTATTATGTTGCAGGTTTGTTTGATGTTAGTGAAGTTTATTGATTAGGATTACAAGTCTACAACCAACATGACTTCCTGTGACACTTTGAAGATGAAGGACCCCTGTAAAGTTCCTAACCTTTAATAAGGTAGAGATCACTGTGTTTACAATGCTAGTCCCTGGATCAATAGCTAGCATCCACAGTAAGATGTAATATCAAGATACAAAGGTCATAATACAACTTTATAACCAGGAATAAAATAAATTATTACATCTTACATAGCTCATTTGGCTATCTCATTACAATGCAGCAGAATATAGCAATAGCATGGGGTCCTTCATCTTCAAAGTGCCACAGGCAATCATGTTGGTTGTAGATTTGTAATCCTATTCAACAAACTTCACTAACATCAAACAAACCTGCAACATAATAAGTTGTAGCCACAAGGGTCAATACATTTGAATTTTATTGACAAGTTTCACTACTATGTATAAATAAGTGGATCCTATCATTACATGCATATTTGGCTAAGTAGGGTTTTGGCTCTTCTGCAGAAAGCAATATAGTTTTATCCTATCTTTTGAAAATTGTTTTGTTCTTTTGTCAAATCCTTCTGAACTTCTTGGAAAACTCCAAGTGTTTCAAATCCCTTGTTGTCACCATCAAGTTTTACTTTGAGAAATTGGAATGTCGAGATCTTCCATAGCTTCAGGCCTTAGTTGCTCAGTTGTTGTCCATAACCGGGGACACGGCTAAGTACTTAGAATTTTGATCTTCTGCAGAAGTTGTACACTTTACCCACATGACACAATCTCATCTTGATGCCACCAGTGGCCGCTGGATAAGTACTCACCAAGATGGAGTACTGGCAGATTGAGAATGTGACAAAGTCTTTCCATAGAAGTCCTCCCAATACACAATGCTAGCTTGTCATCCAGGCACCAATGTAGGGTTACAAGTGTTGGAATTATGCCCTAGAGGCAATAATAAAGATGTTATTATTATAATTCTTGTTCATGATAAAGTTTATATTCCATGCTAGAATTGTGTTAAGCGGAACTTTAATACTTGTGTGGTTTGTGAACAGCACCGTGTCCCTAGTACGCCTCTATGGACTAGCTCATTGATCAATGATGGTTAAGGTTTCCTAACCATAGACATGAGTTGTCAATTGATAATGAGATCATATCATTGGAGAATGATATGATGGACAGACCCAAACTAAGCGAAGCAATTAGATCGTATCATCGTGTTCATCTTTGCGAAGCTTTTCCTATGTCAAATATTGTATTCCTTATACCATGAGATAATACAACTCCCTGGTATCGGAAGAAAGCTTTGAGGTCATCAAACGTCATCCTATGAGAGGGTGATCATAAAGGTGTCTCTCAGGTGATCGGAAAGTATCTGTTGGGTTGTATGTATCGAGATGGAATTTGTCCCTCCCAAGTCGGAGAGATATACTTCGGGCCCACTCGGTAATCGATATCAACACCGCTTGCAAGCATGTGGTTAAGGAGTTAATCACAAAGTGATATCGGATTACGGAACGAGTAAAGTACTTGCTGTGAACGAGATTGAACTAGGTATAACGGTACCGACGATCGAATCTCGGGCAAGTAAAATATCGCGAGACGAAGGGAATATATATATGGGATTGTTTGAATCCTAACATCGTGGTTCATCCGATATGATCATCGATGAATGTGTGGGAGTCAATATGGGTGCCTAGACCCCGCTGTTGATTATTGATAGAAGATCATGTCTGCATATTCTCGAACCCGCAGGGTCACACACTTAACGTATCTCGACGCTAGGATAGATTGGATAATTGGTTTATGAATTTTTGTTCGGAGTCTCGGATGGGATCCGGGATATCACGAGAGGTTCCGGAATGGTCTGGAGAATAAGATTCATATAAGGCAATGCAGTTTTTGGAGTTCGGAATTGTTCCGGGTTAATCGGTATTGTACCGGAAGCTTCTAGAACCTTCCAGAAGGGGACCAACGTGGCCCCACCTTCCGGGAGGGGGCATGGGCCTATGAGGGAGTGTCCTGGCCGCATTGGGCCAGGGGCACAAGGCCCCATAGGGCCCAGCCGATCCTAGAGAGTTTAAACTCGTTTAAACTAGAGATAGGGTTTCTAGAAGGGGGAGAGTCCTTGCCCCCCACTTCTCCCTCCCTTGGCCGCCGGCCCAAGGCTTGGAGGAGGGGAAAGGGCTGGCCGCCCCCCCTCTATATATAGAGGGCTGGTGCGCCCCCTCCCCCCTACACCTTGCCTCCAAACCCTAGTTGCCCTGCTACCCTTCCTCTCTCCCTCCCGACTGTTTGTAGGCGAAGCCCTGCTGCAGAAATTCTCCACCATATACACCACGCCGTCGTGTTGTAGATCCAATCTATCTCTCCACCATACTTGCTGGTCCGAGGAAGGAGGAGACGTCGAGGTGCTGCACGTGTGCATCTCACGGAGGCACCGCCACTTGTGGTGCTAGATCGGATCGGATCGCGAGGAGGAGAAGCGAGTACGACTACATCACCCACGTTCCGACGAACGTTCGGCTGTGCGAATCTTCAAGGGTATGAAGATCTAATCCAATCTCTCTCGTTGATTGCATATCCTAGATTAGATCTTGGCTTTCCCTCTATTCGCATCCGTAGAAAATTTTGATTTACTATGCCGCGAAACCCTTCAGTGGTATCAGAGCTAGATCTATGCGTAGATGTGTTTCACGAGTAGAACGCAACATGGTTGTTGCGGGCGTTGATGTTTTCTGTTGCAAGCCTCTTGTTTGTGTTCTTCTTATGACGCGGGATAGTGAGATTGAAGCGGTCCAGGCCAACCTTACGCGACGTCGTTCGCGAGACCGGCTCCGCACTTGACGTGTGGCTTGTTCCACACATGCGGCTGGTGGATGTCAGTTTCTCTCACTATAGTTGTCATGGGATTAACATCGGAGTTTGGCAACCATAATATCACCGTTGTGGCTTTCCGTAGGTAAGAATCGTTCTTAGCATCTACTCCCATAAGCCACGTAAAACATGCAACAACAAAGTAGAGGCGTCTAACTTGTTTTTGCAGGGAGTGTTTTCTGTGATATGGTATGGCCTAAGATGTGATGTGTATATTGTATGCGATGATCATGTTTTGTAATGTTTCACGACTTGCATGTCGTTGAGTACACAACCGGCAGGAGCCATATGGTTGTCTTCATAATTGTGTATGACCTGCGAGTCAACTTCTTATACGCCATGTAATAGCTTTACATTATCGCTAAGTAGTTAGCAATAGTTGTAGTTGCTATTCGTGGTGGAGGCAATCATGGTGGAGTGATGGAGATCATGCCGGAACGCACAAGATGGAGATCATTGCGCGAAGATTGGCTATACCATGTCACATAAAGTTATATGCATGTGATGTTTATCCTTTTATGTATCTTATTTTGCTTAGATCACGACGGTAGCATTATAAGATGATTCCTCACTTAAAGATCAAGATAAAAACTGTGTTCTCCCCAAGTATGCACCGTTGCGAAAGTTTGTCGTGTCCAAGCATCACGTGATGATCGGGTGCTATAGACTCTACGCTCACATACAACGGGTGCAAGCCAGTTTTGCACACGCGGAAATACTTGGGTCTAACTTGACGAGCCTAGCATGTACAGACATGGCCTCGGAACACAAGAAACGAAAGGTTAAGCATGAGTCATATGAATGATATGATCGACATTTTGTTGTCCACCATTGAAACCACATCTCTTCTTGTGATGATCGGATTAGGTGTGGTGAATTTGGATCGTGTTCACTAAACAACTTGAGGGATGTTGAATTTAGTGGGAGTTCATCTAGTAATTTGATTAAGTTGAACTATTTATCATGAACATAGTCTAAACTGTACTTGCAAATACTGTAGATCACATGGCCAAGTCCAACTTCAACTTCAACGTTTTTGCTGAGAAGGAAAAGCTTAGAAAAAATGGGTCTAATTTCACCAATTGGTTCCGCAATCTAAGAATCATTCTGTCTGGCGGACAAAAGGACTATGTCCTTGGGAAAGCGTTAGGTGACCCCCCTGCTGCAACTGCGCCGGCTGATGAGAAAGCTGTCTATCAGTCACGTAAAGATGATTATGGTGTGATTAAGAGCATCATGTTGTTTGCTATGGAACCGGAGCTTCAAAATCGTTTTGAAGAGTATCCCGGGCCCTTTGAGATTCTCGAGGAGCTGAAAACAATGTTTCAGACTCAGGCCCGTTCTGAGAGATATGAGATCTCCGAGAAGTTCTTTAACTGCAAGATGGAGGAAGGGAGTTCCGTTAGTGAGCACGCCATTAAGATGACGGGCTACACTCAACGGCTTGAGCAACTGGAATGCACGATTCCAGAGGAGCTCAAGATTGACAGGGTTCTGCAATCACTCCCTCCCAGCTACAAAAGTTTTGTAGTGACTCATAATCAGATTGGTTCCACTGATACGATCACCGAGCTCTTCGCAAAGCTGAAGGCTGCGGAAGTGGACATCAAGAAGGATAATCATGTGTTGATGGTCAACAAGCCCTCCTTTAAGAAAGGTAAGGGAGCAAAGAAACCCTTCAAGAAGGGCGGCGGCAAGCGCAATGCCCCTGCTGTGAAGAAGCTCAAGTCTGGTCCTAAGCCCGACACTGAGTGCTTCTATTGCAAGGACAAGGGTCACTGGAAGCGCAACTGTCCGAAGTACTTAGCGGTAAAGAAGGCTGGCACCATCAAAGGTATATTTGATATACATGTTATGGATGTTTTCCTTACTAGCCCTCGTTGTAGTGCCTGGGTATTTGATACCGGTTCAGTTGCTAATATTTGTAACTCGAAACAGGAGCTACGGAATAGACGGCGGCTTGCAAGGGATGAGGTGACGATGCGCGTTGGCAACGGATCAAGAGTTGATGTGATGGCCGTCGTCACGCTCTCCTTAGTTTTACCTTCGGGATTAGTTTTAAACCTTAATAAGTGTTATTATGTGCCTGCGTTGAGCATGAACATTATTTCTGGATCGTGTTTATTGCAAGACGGTTATTCATTTAAATCGGAGAATAATGGTTGTTCTATTTATATGAGTAACATCTTTTATGGTCATGCACCCCTTGTAAATGGTTTATTTCTTCTAAATCTCGAAAGGGATGAAACACACATCCATAACATTGAGGCTAAGAGATGCAAAGTAGATAGTGATAATACTACTTATTTGTGGCACTGTCGTCTAGGTCATATTGGTGTAAAGCGCATGAAGAAACTCCATTCTGATGGACTTTTGGAGTCTCTTGATTTTGAATCATTTGACACATGCGAACCATGCCTCATGGGCAAGATGATCAAAACCCCGTTCTCCGGTATGATGGAGCGAGCAACGGACTTGTTGGAAATCATACATACCGATGTATGCGGACCGATGAGTGTTTCGACGCGCGGTGGATATTGCTATTTCCTCACTTTTACCGATGACTTAAGTAGATATGGGTATATCTATTTAATGAAACATAAATCTGAAACATTTGAAAAGTTCAAGGAATTTCAGAATGAAGTGGAGAACCATCATAACAGAAAGATTAAGTTTCTACGATCCGATCGTGGAGGTGAATATTTGAGTTATGATTTTCTCACGCATCTTAAAGCAAGTGGAATCGTTTCACAACTCACGCCACCCGGAACACCACAGCGCAATGGTGTGTCTGAACGCCGGAATCGAACCCTATTAGATATGGTCCGATCAATGATGTCTCTTACTGATTTCCCGTTATCATTTTGGGGTTATGCATTAGAAACCGCTGCATTCACTTTAAATAGGGCTCCATCTAAATCCGTTGAGACGACACCGTATGAACTGTGGTTTGGTGCTAAACCTAAGTTGTCATTTCTTAAAGTTTGGGGATGCGAAGCTTACGTCAATAAGTTGATGCCGGACAAGCTCGAACCCAAAGCGGAGAAATGCGTCTTCATAGGATACCCTAAGGAAACTATTGGGTATATCTTCTATCACAGAACCGAAGGCAAAGTGTTTGTCGCAAAGAACGGTTCCTTTCTTGAGAAGGAGTTTCTCTCGAAAGAAGTGAGTGGGAGGAAAGTAGAGATTGACGAGGTTATTGAACCTTCTCTTGAATTGGAGAGTAGCGCAGCACCTGAAATTGTTCCAGTGCCGCCTGCACCAACAATATAGGAAGCTAATGACAAGGATCATGAAGCTTCGGACGATGCTGCTACTGAACATCGCAGGTCGACAAGGTCGCGTGCCCCTCCTGAGTGGTACGGCAACTCTGTCTTGACTGTCTTGTTAGTAGAAGACAGTGAACCTACGAACTATGAGGAAGCGATGATGAGCCCAGACTCTGAGAAATGGCTGGAAGCCATGAAATCCGAATTGGGATCCATGAGCGAAAACCAAGTATGGACTTTGGTGGACCTTCCTAGCGACCGAAAGGCCGTTGAGTGCAAATGGATCTTCAAGAAGAAAACGGACGCGGATGGTAATGTTACCGTCTATAAAGCACGGCTTGTCGCGAAAGGTTTTCGACAAGTTCAAGGTGTTGACTACGATGAGACTTTCTCTCCCGTAGCGATTTTTAAGTCCATTCGGATTTTATTAGCAATTGCTGCGTTTCATGATTATGAAATATGGCAGATGGATGTCAAGACTGCGTTCCTCAATGGCAACATTGATGAAGAGTTGTATATGATGCAACCCGAAGGTTTTGTCGATCCTAAGGATGCTAGTAAAGTATGCAAACTTCAGCGTTCCATTTATGGACTGAAGCAAGCATCTCGGAGTTGGAACCTTCGTTTTGATCAAGTGATCAAGAGCTTTGGATTTGTTCCAAATTGCTACGAAGCTTGTATCTACAAGAAAGTGAGTGGGAGCTCGGTGACGTTTCTGGTACTATATGTGGATGACATATTGATTATCGGAAATGACATCAACATGCTTAACGATGTGAAGAGTTATTTGAACAAGTGTTTTTCAATGAAAGACCTAGGTGAAGATTCTTATATATTGGGCATCAAAATCTATAGAGATAGACAAAGACGCCTGATAGCTTTAAGCCAGAGTACATACCTAGACAAAGTTCTGAAAAGGTTCAGAATGGATAAGGCAAAGAAAGGTTCAGTGCCTATGTTGTCAGGTAAGATATTGAGAAAGGCTCAGTGTCCAGCTACGGTAAATGATAGGGAAGCTATGAGCAAAGTGCCTTATGCCTCGGCCATAGGTTCCATCATGATACCATGCTGTGTACTAGACCGTATGTGTCCAATGCTCTTAGTTTGACGAGCAGATATCAAAGTGATCCAGGAGTGGAACACTGGACAGCCGTGAAGAACATCCTAAAGTACCTAAATAGGACTAAAGAAATGTTCTTAGTCTATGGGGGTGATGAACAACTTGTCGTAAAAGGTTACGTCGACGCTAGTTTTGACACCGACAAGGATGATTCCAAATCTCAAACAGGATACGTTTATATTTTGAATGGAGGAGCTGTAAGCTGGAGAAGCTGCAAGCAAAGCGTGATCGCGGGATCTATAGTGGAAGCGGAATACATGGCTGCTGCAGAAGCGTCAAGTTAAGGAGTTTGGATCAGAAACTTCATCACTGAGCTAGGCGTGGTTCCAAGTGCATTGGACCCACTGGAGATATTGTGTGACAACACTGGCGCCATAGCACTCGCTAAGGAACCAAGATATCATCCAAAGACCAAGCATATCAACCGCAAGTTTCATATAATCCGAGATTATATTGCAGATGGAGATCCGAAGATTAGCAAAGTACATACAGATCTGAATGTCGCAGATCTATTGACTAAACCTCTTCCACGTGTAAAACATGATCAGCACCTCAGTGCCATGGGTGTGAGATTGTTGCCAAATGTAAACTAGATTATTGACTCTTGTGCAAGTGGGAGACTGTTGGAATTATGCCCTAGAGGCAATAATAAAGATGTTATTATTATAATTCTTGTTCATGATAAAGTTTATATTCCATGCTAGAATTGTATTAAGCGGAAACTTTAGTACTTGTGTGGTTTGTGAACAACACCGTGTCCCTAGTACGCCTCTATGGACTAGCTCATTGATCAATGATGGTTAAGGTTTCCTAACCATAGACATGAGTTGTCAATTGATAATGAGATCATATCATTGGAGAATGATATGATGGACAGACCCAAACTAAGCGAAGCAATTAGATCGTATCATCGTGTTCATCTTTGCGAAGCTTTTCCTATGTCAAATATTGTATTCCTTATACCATGAGATAATACAACTCCCTGGTATCGGAAGAAAGCTTTGAGGTCATCAAACGTCATCCTATGAGAGGGTGATCATAAAGGTGTCTCTCAGGTGATCGGAAAGTATCTGTTGGGTTGTATGTATCGAGATGGAATTTGTCCCTCCCAAGTCGGAGAGATATACTTCGGGCCCACTCGGTAATCGATATCAACACCGCTTGCAAGCATGTGGTTAAGGAGTTAATCACAAAGTGATATCGGATTACGGAACGAGTAAAGTACTTGCTGTGAACGAGATTGAACTAGGTATAACGGTACCGACGATCGAATCTCGGGCAAGTAAAATATCGCGAGACGAAGGGAATATATATATGGGATTGTTTGAATCCTAACATCGTGGTTCATCCGATATGATCATCGATGAATGTGTGGGAGTCAATATGGGTGCCTAGACCCCGCTGTTGATTATTGATAGAAGATCATGTCTGCATATTCTCGAACCCGCAGGGTCACACACTTAACGTATCTCGACGCTAGGATAGATTGGATAATTGGTTTATGAATTTTTGTTCGGAGTCTCGGATGGGATCCGGGATATCACGAGAGGTTCCGGAATGGTCTGGAGAATAAGATTCATATAAGGCAATGCAGTTTTTGGAGTTCGGAATTGTTCCGGGTTAATCGGTATTGTACCGGAAGCTTCTAGAACCTTCCGGAAGGGTACCAACGTGGCCCCACCTTCCGGGAGGGGGCATGGGCCTATGAGGGAGTGTCCTGGACGCATTGGGCCAGGGGCACAAGGCCCCATAGGGCCCAGCCGATCCTAGAGAGTTTAAACTCGTTTAAACTAGAGATAGGGTTTCTAGAAGGGGGAGAGTCTTTGCCCCCCACTTCTCCCTCCCTTGGCCGCCGGCCCAAGGCTTGGAGGAGGGGCAAGGGCTGGCCGCTCCCCCTCTATATATAGAGGGCTGGTGCGCCCCCTCCCCCCTACACCTTGCCTCCAAACCCTAGTTTCCCTGCTACCCTTCCTCTCTCCCTCTCGACTGTTTGTAGGCGAAGCCCTGCTGCAGAAATTCTCCACCATATACACCACGCCGTCATGTTGTAGATCCAATCTATCTCTCCACCATACTTGCTGGTCCGAGGAAGGAGGAGACGTCGAGGTGCTGCACGTGTGCATCTCACGGAGGCACCGCCACTTGTGGTGCTAGATCGGATCGGATCGCGAGGAGGAGAAGCGAGTACGACTACATCACCCACGTTCCGACGAACGTTCCGCTGTGCGAATCTTCAAGGGTATGAAGATCTAATCCAATCTCTCTCGTTGATTGCATCTCCTAGATTAGATCTTGGCTTTTCCTCTGTTCGCATCCATAGAAAATTTTGATTTACTATACCGCGAAACCCTTCAACAAGTTCCCTTACACAATTCTAGTTAACCTGAAGATGCCAATGCATGGGTCTTCCACTATGTAGTTGACTAAGACAGAGCCCATTTAGCATGTGGCTGTACACGGAAGCCACTGTATGAGAAACATGTTCAATCTCTAAGTCCCTGGGTGGTTTTCTTCTAGTGCACATACAAAAAGAGATAGCCATATAAACATGGTTCCTTTTGTTGTCACCTTGTCCAACCTTGAGTATCCTTGTCCACCCAGGTGGTTCATTGAGTACTTGTTTTATTATATAAAACATATGTCTTTTCAACTCTTCATATAATCATATCATGTATCCCATCCCAAATATATAGCTGGGCTAAGCATACTACAACTACAATTTTTTTACTAAGGAATAGATAGGGGTATCCTATTAGGATTTAGCATAGCATAAAAATATAGTAATCCTTATCATGCATGTTACAAAAATCCACTAAGTGCAATGAAAATAATAGGACTTGGATGATAGTGTCACTTGCCTTTTTAGTAGAGAATGATGGTTCACTTCTTGATCTTGCAAATATCACACTCTTCTAATTCCACTACAATTCAATCAAGCAAACATAGATTCAACTAGCATTCCAACCAATTTATCACACATAAAATAATAGAAACAAGGTCATGCATGTCAGCATGCAAAAGATAGTTTTACTTGCAAAAGTGGTTTCTACTAGGCTCTAAACATTTTCAAGCTCACATTGGTCATTTACAAAAGTGGTAAAACCATTTGCAAAAGGTTTTATCTATGTAAGGTTCCCAACCTTTAATAAGGTAGAGATCCCTGTGTTTACAATGCTAGTCCCTGGATCAATAGCTAGCATCCACAGTTAAGATGTAATATCAAGAAACAAAGGTCATAATACAACTTTATAACCAGGAATAAAATATTTCATTATATCTTACATAGCTCATTTGGCTATCTCATTACAATGCAGCAGAATATCTATAAGCATGGGGTCCTTCATCTTCAAAGTGACACAGGCAGTCATGTTGGTTGTAGACTTGTAATCCTAATCAAGAAACTTCACTAACATCAAACAAACCTGCAACATAATAAGTTGCAGCCACAAGGGTCAATACATTTGAATTGTATTGGCAAGTTTCACTACTATGTAGAAATAAGTGGATCCTATCATTTACATGCATATTTGGCTAAGTAGGGTTTAGGCTCTTTTGCAGAAAGCAATATAGTTTTATCCTATCTTTTCAAAATAGTTTTTTATCTTTTGTCAAATCTTTCTGAACTTCTTGGAAAACTCCAAGTGCTTCAAATCCCTTGTTGTCACCATCAAGTTTTTACTTTGAGAAATTGGAATGTCGAGATCTTCCATAGCTTCAGGCCTTAGTTGCTCAGTATTGTCCATAACCGGGGACACGGCTAAGTACTTAGAATTTGATCTTCTGCAGAAGTTGTACACTTTACCCACATGACACAATCTCATCTTGATGCCACCAGTGGCCGCTGGATAAGTACTCACCAAGATGGAGTACTGGCAGATTGAGAATGTGACAAAGTCTTTCCATATGAGTCCTCCCAATACACAATGCTAGCTTGTCATCCAGGCACCAATGCAGGGTTTCAAGTTCCCTTACACAATTCTAGTTAACCTGAATATGCCAATGCATGGGTCTTCCACTATGTAGTTGACTAAGCCAGAGCCCATTTAGCATGTGGGTGTACACGGAAGCCACTGTACGAGAAACATGTTCAATCTCTAAGTCCCTGGGTGGTTTTCTTCTAGTGCACATACAAAAAGAGATAGCCATATAAACATGGTTCCTTTTGTTGCCATCTTGTCCAACCTTGAGTATCCTTGTCCACCCAGGTGGTTCATTGAGTACTTGTTTTTTTATATAAAACATATATCTTTTCAACTCTTCATATACTCATAACATGTATCCCATCCCAAATATATAGAAGGTCTAAGCATACTACAACAACATTGTTTCCACTAAGGAATATATAAGGGTATCCTATTAGGATTTAGCATAGCATAAAATATAGTAGTCCCTGTCATGCATGTTTCAAAAATCCACTAAGTGTAATGAAAATAGTAGGACATGGATGATAGTGTCACTTGCCTTTTTAGTAGAGAATGATGGTTCACTTCTTGATCTTGCAAATATCACACTCTTCTAATCCACTACAATTCAATCAAGCAAACATAGATTCAACTAGCATTCCAACCAATACTCAAACAATTTATCACACATAAAATAATAGAAACAAGGTCATGCATACAAGCATGCAAAAGATAGTTTTATTTGCAAAAGTGGTTTCTACTAGGATCTAGACATTATAAAGTTCAAAGTGGTCATTTTCTAAAGTGGTAAAACCATTTGCAAAAGGTTTTATCTATAAACCATTTTTAAATCAAATCAACATTTTATGTGGTTGAAAATGCTTTTAGCAAAGCAACATTCTTTAAAGAGTTCACCAAATATATTTTAATTCTCAAAACTTGGTGTTTAGGGTCAGAAGGTTTGAATCAAATCATCTCCCAAAGGTTTCACTCAAAAATCATTTCTAAATCAAAAACAATATTTTTATTTGACTAGAAATGAGCTAATTCAAATATTTACTCCTTAACTTCACAAAATGCATTTTTAAATCCATAAGTTGGTTCCTAAGGTCAGTAGGTTCACAACAATACATTTTGCAAAGATTTCATACTAAAAATATATCTAGAACAATTTTTATATTCAAAATAAGCATACACATGTTTCTACAAATTCAACCAATTTACCTGAAGCAAATCATTAAACAAAATACATGGTTGCAAAGTACATGATCCGCTGAATCCATTGATATAAAATTTGCAAAATTTGGACGTGTAGAATTAAATTTATGAATTTTACAAGTTTGCAATTCAAATAGAACATTTTCTGTTTTTAAAACAGAGTCAGTGCCATGCGGCGTGATTCTATTGGCCGGTACCGCTTCGTGCGGATCAGCCTCTCTGGACCTTAGGATTTAACTAAGATCGAGCGGCACAGATGCACGCATACCCCTTCGCCTAATTCTAATCTCATCCAAAGGATCAAGATCTAACGGACACGGTTCCTCAGACCATGGTTGGGCGGCGCTAGCGGCGGCTGGCGGCGGCGCGCGGTCAGACGGTGTGCTTGCCGATGTTGCAGGAAGCAAGGGAGAGGGGGAAATGGCTTATAGCGTTCGCGTGGTCGAGGTGAAGCTCGAGGTGGCGTTGGCTTGGCGAGGGGCGCACAGGAACGACGACGATTGCTCGCCGGAGTAGCTCCTGGCGACGGGCGACTCTGTTTGCTGTCGGAGGTGAGGTTGCAGATCGTGCCAAGGCAAAACAAAGGTGTGGTTAGACGCGTACGAGTGTGGGGAGTATGAGAGCATCACTGAGAGGGCTCGGGGCGGTCTGGGCTTACTAGGGGGAGTCGCCGGAGAAGGAACAGATGCGGCGGTGCTCAGGTGATGACGAAGCCGATGTTTTGGAACGCGCGCGAGTGAATGGAGCACACGGGCAGGTGCGCCTGGAGGTGGAGAACAAGCTCGTGCGCAGTGGGAGGCGAGAGGCGGCGGGGTGTGGCCGGAATTGCTCGAGAAACCTCGTCGGAGCAGAAGGTTTCGAGCTCGCGATTGGAGCAGCCCGGTGGCAGAGAGGAGGCGGTGTTTGGGGGAAAAGATAGAGCGGAGAGGGGCGCTTATCTGTGCGTGATCACAGCAAGGTTTTACTCAGCCAATTACGCGTATTGACGCCGGCAATAACTCGGCAGCAACGGCAGGGCGACGTGATCGCGAGATTGAAGACGACTGCGTGGCAGTGGGGTCCGTCTGGCAGTGAGGGAGAGAGAGAGGGAGATGGGTCCGCTGCTCAGCGTCTCTCCGGGTGTGTTCGCGCGTAGAAAACGTTTCGCTGAGGGGGGAAGAGTTGGGCTACGACTGGGCCTTCCTGGGCGTGTTTGCTGGGCTGGTTTGATGCACTTTTTTATACAGGAAGCCTTTTCTTTTTCCATTTGGAATTTCTGTTTTGATTTTATTCAAACAATTCAAACACCCAAATGAATTCAAACCTTTGCCAAACTTTGTGTAGATTTTATTTCTGTTTATCAACACAAATCAAAGTCCAAAACAAAATAATTTTTATTCTTTTTAGGATCCATTAATAATTAAATAAATGGACCATAGTTATTAATTCAAATAGGATTTGATTTATTATAAAATTCTATTTGAAATCTAAAATAATATCAAAATCATTTCAATAGTTTTTATTTGAATAAATAAAACACTTGGGAAAACTAATTTAAAATAGATAACAAGTTTTAATGTTTATTTAAAATGGAAAAGCCTTTACTTTAATAAAACTAGATATTAATAAATCCTCATTATTTTATTTAGATAAACCCTTTACTCTTTTTATCAAATATAAATACTTGATTTCAAAAGTTTGGCCAAGATTTAATTTGGCTCTATAAAATAATCCTTATTTATAATTCTCCCTTTTCTTTTGAAAACCAAATCTTTTTATTAAAATATCTAAAAATAGTAATTCCAACTATCATAATTTTATTTATTAATTGTTTACCTTTTTAAATCCCTTTAGGATTTTATTTGATCAAAATAGCTTTTGATGTTTCCAATTGGAATCAAAAGTTTCTTCTCACCCTAAATTTCAACAAAGTTTTATTTTGTTTATTTATTTTTCACATTACAAAATTTGGAAAATTTTGGGATGTGACAATCTATAAACCATTTTTAAATCAAATCAATATTTTATGTGGTTGAAAATGCTTTTAGCAAAGCAATATTCTTTAAAGAGTTCACCAAATATATTTTAATTCTCAAAACTTGGTGTTTAGGGTCAGAAGGTTTGAATCAAATCATTTCCCAAAGGTTTCACTCAAAAATCATTTCTAAATCAAAAACAATATTTTTATTTGACTAGAAATGGGCTAATTCAATTATTTATTCCTTAACTTCAAAAACACATTTTTAAATCCATAAGTTGGTTCCTATGGTCAGTAGGTTCACAACAATCCATTTTGCAAAGATTTCATATTAAAAATATATCTAGAACAATTTTTATACTCAAAATAAGCCTACAAAAGTTTCTGCAATTTCAACCAATTTTCCAGAAGAAAAACATTAAAAAAATGCAAGGTTGCAAAGTACTTGTTCTACTGATTCCATTGATATAAAATTTGCAAAATTTGGACGTGTATAATTAAAGTTATGAATTTTACAAGTTTGCATATCAATCAGATTCTAATTTCAGTTTTAAGCAAAACCTTGTCCACGTGGCGTGATTCTATTGGCCGGTACCGTTTCGTTTAGATCGAGCTGTTCTGACCGCAGGATCTCACTTAATCACACGGCACAGATCACACGTACCCCTTCGGTTAAGTCAATCTATCGTGTCCACTAGATCACGATCTAACGACTCAGATGGGTTTGACCATTGCCTGGCGACGCTAGCGGCGGCGCACGCTCGGGCGATGTGCTTGCCGACGAACCAAGAAGCAAGAGAAGAAACGGAGGTGTTCACCGTGATCGCAGAGGGTTGGCGAAGCTCGAGATGGCATTGGCTTGGCGAGGGGCGCACAAATGCGACGGCGATTGCTCACCGGAGACGGCGTCGGCGTCGGGTGCCTCTGGATGACGACGGGGACAGAGCTGCAGGTCGAGCCGAGGCAAAGTAGGGGCACGGTTAGACGCGGTCTGATCTGGGGATGATGGGAGCATCAACAGGAGGTGCTGGGGCGAACGGAGGGTACCTGTGGAGTTCGCCGGAGACGAGACAGACAGCGGTGGCGCTCTGGTGATGTCGAAGCCGAGGCTGTGGGGCACGCGCGGGCGAGTTCGAGGCACTGGAAGGTGCGCCTGGAGGTGGAGATCAAGCTCGTGTGCAGTGGAAGGCGAGGGGCGCTCGGTGTGGCCGGAATTGCTCGGAGACGCTCGCCGGAGCAGCGGCAGGCCGGCAGTGCAAAGCCGATTCGAGGCAGCCTGGTGGCTGGGAGTGGCTGGAGCTTGGGGGGGGAAAGAGAGAGGGGAAGCAGGCTATTAATCGAGCAAGGTCGCTGGCAGGATTAACGCATGCATTAACTGGTATTCATCGCCGGAGTTACTGCCAGAAACGGCGAGGCGACGTGGTCGCGGGGTTGAAGATGATTGCGTGGCAGTGGGGCTGTGCTGACAGCGAGAGAGGGAGAGAAAGAGTGGGACCTCTGCGTCAGTGACTGGGTGGGTGCGAGATTGAGTGAAAGAAAACGATTCAGTGAGGGTATGCCGGGTGGGCTCTTGCTGGGCTTGCTGGGCCGGCTTAGCGGGTTGAGTCTGTTTCACTTTTTTTTATACTGAAGCTTTTTCTTTTTCTAATTTGAATTTCTGTTTTGATTTTCAAACAAATAATTCAAACAACAAATCAATTCAAACCACCACCAAACTTTGTATTGATTTTAATTCTGTTTAACATCATAATCCAAAGTCCAAAATAAAATATTTTTTTATTCTTTTTAGGATCCATTAATAATTAAATAAATAGGCCTTAGTCATTAATTCAAATAGGATTTGATTTATTTTAAAACTCTATTTGAAATCTAAAATAATACCAAAATCATTTCAGTAGGTTTTATTTGAATAAATAAAACACTTGGAAAACTTATTTAAAATAAATTAACAAGTTTTAGTGTTTATTTAAAATGAAAAAGCCTTTATTTTAATAAAATTGGATATTAATAAATCCTCATTATTTTATTTAAATAAACCTTCACTCTTTTTATCAAATAGAAATATTTTATTTCAAAAGCTTGTCCAAGATTAATTTGGCTCTTTAAAAATAATCCTTATTTATATTTCTACCTTTGCTTTATAAAAACCATATCTTTTTATTTAAAGATCCAAAAATAGTAATTCAAACTATCATAACTTTATTTATTATTTGTTTATCTTTTTAAATCCCTTTAAGATTTTATTTGATCAAAATAGGTTTTGATGTTTCCAAATGGAATCAAAAAGTTTCTTCTCACCCTACAACAAATTGTTTATTTGTTTATTTATTTTTCACATTTCAAATTTTGGAAAATTTTGGGATGTGACAGTCTACCACCCTTAAAATAAATCTCGTCCCGAGATTTGGGAAGGCTAGGGTTACAAGTTGTCTTAAAGGCAACTAGGGTACTACCACCCTTAAAATAAATCTCATAGGATTACATTGAGGGTTCACTTGACTATGAGTTCAACACTTAATATCCTGACAAGGAATCCTTATTTGACTCTTCTGAGTTAACTAGTTCCTGACATCCACTTCTTCTATCTCTTCAAAGTTCCCATCCATGTCAATGTGGTTCACATGTCCTTTCTGGGTCACATTGGAGTCATTTCCATTGGCTCTTCTAGCATCCTTTTTTTTTCTCAGGACAGTCTGATGCATAGTGTCCAAGTTCCTTACAATTATAGCAACGCAACTGGCTAATGTCTTTCTTCCTGAAAGTGTCATGTTGGTTCTGACCAAGGTCATCTCCATTGTCAGTATCATTTCCATTATTATCACTTTCATTGTTGTTGTGGTGATGCTGATGTGGTTCTGAATCTTCCTTGATCTTTTTGAATGAATGCTTCTTTTTTGATGATCCTGAGTGATACTTGAGTTTATGCTTCCTCTTTCTGTTCTCAACTTGGTTCATCTTGTTTTCCAAAATAGTGGCTTTGTCACAGAGTGATTGATAAGTTGGGACATAGGCAACAGCTAGCTGCGGGTTCAACTCATCATTAAGTCCTTCAAGAAAATTTTCTTTTCTCTTAGCATCTGTATGAACTTCATCCGGTGCATAGCGTGCCAGATTGTTGAATTCTTCAATATACTCAGCCACACTGTGGTGACGTTGTTTCAGATTGTGAAACTCCTTTTTCTTCAAGTACATCACTCCAGGTGAGATGTGAGTTGTACGGAAACCATCCTCAAAAATAGCCCAAGTTACATCCTCAAGAGGAGTGGTGATCTGAAAGTTGTCCCACCATGTTGCTGCTGGTCCTTCAAGCAGAAATGCTGCAAACCTAACTTTTTCTTCATCGGTGCAGCCAACAGTCACTAAGTCTTTGTTCACTGAACGTAACCAGTCATTGGCTTCCATTGGATCAGTTGTTCCAGAGAATCTTGCAGGCCTAAGTTTCAGAAACTTGGTGAGCATATCAAGTGCTGGAGGATTATTCTGATTGTTGTTGTTGTTGTTATTGTTGTTGTTGTTGTTGTTGTTGTTGTTGTTGTTGTTGTTGTTGTTGTTGTTGTTGTTGTTGTTGTTGTTGTTGTTGTTGTTGTTGTTGTTGTTGTTGTTGTTGTTGTTGTTGTTGTTGTTGTTGTTGTTGTTGTTTGTTGTTGTTGTTGTTGTTGTTTGTTGTTGTTGTTGTTGTTGTTGTTGTTGTTTGTTGTTGTTGTTGTTGTTGTTGTTGTTGTTGTTGTTGTTGTTGTTGTTGTTGTTGTTGTTGTTGTTGTTGTTGTTGTTGTTGTTGTTGTTGTTGTTGTTGTTGTTGTTCTGATTCTGTATGAATGTGGTCATCTCCTGCATCAGTTGTGTCTGAGCTGTCAACATCTGCTGCAACTCAGGAGTGATGTTGTTGTTTTGGTTGGGGTTGGCACGACGGGGAGGCATCTGTTGGTTTGATAGGGATGAGTAATGATGGATAGGTTTTAAGAAGTCCTAACACACAACTCAAAACAACCAAGTTCAATCAAATAATCAAGCAATCAACAAGCAACCATCCACTTAACAACTTATGAGCTTAACTCATGAGTTGAAGGAAACACAAGTTTTCTTGAAATAATCAACCTAGTATAGTCATGCCTCATAGGTCAATATGATCCATACACTAACATGATATCAATGTTTTTGGTAGGCAATCTAATGTCTCTTGGTTCTCACTTGTAGTCCTTAGTGATGTCTAGGTTGAAATATTTTGGTGAGACTAAAGTTGAAATCACTTGAAGATGTTGAAGTCATTAGATTTGATGAAATCTTTTGCACATGGTGAAGTCTTTGGCCATGGGGTAGGCTTTTCCCATCAAGTTTGAAATAGAAGAGATGTAGAATCAAAACCAAAAAGGTTGAGGAAAGAGTTTACAAGATTGTTTGTAAATAAGTTTTGGAACAAATACAGCTCCTATTTTTCTAAGGGGTTTTGTCCAATCATAGGGTTACAATCCTACAGGCAACACAGTGCGCTGATACCATCTGTAAGGTTCCCAACCTTTAATAAGGTAGAGATCCCTGTGTTTACAATGCTAGTCCCTGGATCAATAGCTAGCATCCATAGTTAAGATGTAATATCAAGATACAAAGGTCATAATACAACTTTATAACCAGGAATAAAATAAATTATTACATCTTACATAGCTCATTTGGCTATCTCATTACAATGCAGCAGAATATAGCAATAGCATGGGGGTCCTTCATCTTCAAAGTGCCACAGGAAATCATGTTGGTTGTAGACTTGTAATCCTATTCAACAAACTTCACTAACATCAAACAAACCTACAACATAATAAGTTGCAGCCACAAGGGTCAATACATTTGAATTGTATTGGCAAGTTTCACTACTATGTAGAAATAAGTGGATCCTATCATTACATGCATATTTGGCTAAGTAGGGTTTAGGCTCTTTTGCAGAAAGCAATATAGTTTTATCCTATCTTTTTAAAATAGTTTTGTTCTTTTGTCAAATCCTTCTGAACTTCTTGGAAAACTCCAAGTGTTTCAAATCCCTTGTTGTCACCATCAAGTTTTACTTTGAGAAATTGGAATGTCGAGATCTTCCATAGCTTCAGGCCTTAGTTGCTCAGTTGTTGTCCATAACCGGGGCACGGCTAAGTACTTAGAATTTTGATCTTCTGCAGAAGTTGTACACTTTACCCACATGACACAATCTCATCTTGATGCCACCAGTGGCCGCTGGATAAGTACTCACCAAGATGGAGTACTGGCAGATTGAGAATGTGACAAAGTCTTTCCATAGAAGTCCTCCCAATACACAATGCTAGCTTGTCATCCAGGCACCAATGTAGGGTTACAAGTTCCCTTACACAATTCTAGTTAACCTGAAGATGCCAATGCATGGGTCTTCCACTATGTAGTTGACTAAGCCAGAGCCCATTTAGCATGTGGCTGTACACGGAAGCCACTGTACGAGAAACATGTTCAATCTCTAAGTCCCTGGGTGGTTTTCTTCTAGTGCACATACAAAAATAGATAGCCATATAAACATGGTTCCTTTTGTTGCCACCTTGTCCAACCTTGAGTATCCTTGTCCACCCAGGTGGTTCATTGAGTACTTGTTTTATTATATAAAACATATGTCTTTTCAACTCTTCATATAATCATATCATGTATCCCATCCCAAATATATAGCTGGGCTAAGCATACTACAACTACAATTTTTTTACTAAGGAATAGATAGGGGTATCCTATTAGGATTTAGCATAGCATAAAAATATAGTAATCCTTATCATGCATGTTACAAAAATCCACTAAGTGCAATGAAAATAATAGGACTTGGATGATAGTGTCACTTTCCTTTTTAGTAGAGAATGATGGTTCACTTCTTGATCTTGCAAATATCACACTCTTCTAATTCCACTACAATTCAATCAAGCAAACATAGATTCAACTAGCATTCCAACCAATCTATCACACATAAAATAATAGAAACAAGGTCATGCATGCAAGCATGCAAAAGATAGTTTTCCTTGCAAAGGTGGTTTCTACTAGGCTCTAAACATTTTCAAGCTCACATTGGTCATTTACAAAAGTGGTAAAACCATTTGCAAAAGGTTTTATCTATAAACCATTTTTAAATCAAATCAATATTTTATGTGGTTGAAAATGCTTTTAGCAAAGCAATATTCTTTAAAGAGTTCACCAAATATATTTTAATTCTCAAAACTTGGTGTTTAGGGTCAGAAGGTTTGAATCAAATCATTTCCCAAAGTTTTCACTCAAAAATCATTTCTAAATCAAAAACAATATTTTTATTTGACTAGAAATGGGCTAATTCAATTATTTATTTCTTAACTTCACAAAACACATTTTTAAATCCATAAGTTGGTTCCTATGGTCAGTAGGTTCACAACAATCCATTTTGCAAAGATTTCATATTAAAAATATATCTAGAACAATTTTTATACTCAAAATAAGCCTACATAAGTTTCTGCAATTTCAACCAATTTTCGAGAAGCAAAACATTAAACAAAATGCATGGTTGCAAAGTACTTGTTCTACTGATTCCATTGATATAAAATTTGCAAAATTTGGACGTGTAGAATTAAAGTTATGAATTTTACAAGTTTGCATATCAATCAGATTCTAATTTCTGTTTTAAACAAAACCTTGTCCACGTGGCGTGATTTTATTGGCCGATACCGTTTCATTTGGATCGAGCTGTTCAGACCGCAAGATCTCACTTAATCTCACGGAACAGATCACACATACCCATTCGGTTAAGTCAATCTATCGTGTCCACTGGATCACGATCTAACGGCTCAGATGGGTTTGACCACTGCCTGGCGGCGCTAGCGGCGGCTGGCGGCGGCGCACGCTCGGGCGGTGTGCTTGCCGACGAAACAGGAAGCAAGAGAAGAAACGGAGGTGCTCACCGTGCTCGCAGAGGGTTGGCGAAGCTCGAGGTGGCGTTGGCTTGGCGAGGGGCGCACAGATGCGATGGCGATTGCTCACCGGAGACGGCGTCGGCGTCGGGTGCCTCTGGATGACGACGGTGACAGAGCTGCAGGTCGAGCCGAGGCAAAGTGGGGGCACGGTTAGACGCGGGTTGATCTGGGGATGATGGGAGCATCAACAGGAGGTGCTGGGGCGAACGGAGGGTACCTGGGGAGTTCGCCGGAGACGAGACACACGGCGATGGCGCTCTGGTGATGTCGAAGCCGAGGCTGTGGGGCACGCGCGTGCGAGTTCGAGGCACTGGCAGGTGCGCCTGGAGGTGGAGAACAAGCTCGTGTGCAGTGGAAGGCGAGGGGCGCTCGGTGTGGCCGGAATTGCTCAGAGACGCTCGTCGGAGTAGCGGCAGTGCAAAGCCGATTCGAGGCAGCCTGGTGGCTGGGAGTGGATGGATCTTGGGGAGGAAAGAGAGAGGGGAAGTAGGCTATTAATCTAGCATGGTCGCAGGCAGGATTAACGCATGCATTAACTGGTATTCATCGCCGGAGTTACTGCTAGAAACGGTGAGGCGACGTGGTCGCGGGGTTGAAGATGATTGCGTGGCAGTGGGGCCGTGCTGACAACGAGAGAGGGAGAGAAAGAGTGGGACCTCTGCGTTAGTGACTGGGTGGGTGCGAGATTGAGTGAAAGAAAACGATTCAGTGAGGGTATGCCGGGTGGGCTCTTGCTGGGCTTGCTGGGCCGGCTTAGTGGGTTGAGTCCGTTTCACTTTTTTTACACTGAAGCTTTTTCTTTTTCTAATTTGAATTTCTGTTTTGATTTTCAAACAAATAATTCAAACAACAAATCAATTCAAACCACCACCAAACTTTGTATTGATTTTAATTCTGTTTAACATCATAATCCAAAGTCCAAAATAAAATATTTTTTATTCTTTTTAGGATCCATTAATAATTAAATAAATAGGCCTTAGTCATTAATTGAAATAGGATTTGATTTATTTTAAAACTCTATTTGAAATCTAAAATAATACCAAAATCATTTCAGTAGGTTTTATTTGAATAAATAAAACACTTGGAAAACTTATTTAAAATAAATTAACAAGTTTTAGTGTTTATTTAAAATGAAAAAAGCCTTTACTTTAATAAAATTGGATATTAATAAATCCTCATTATTTTATTTAAATAAACCTTCACTCTTTTTATCAAATAGAAATATTTTATTTCAAAAGCTTGGCCAAGATTAATTTGGCTCTTTAAAAATAATCCTTATTTATATTTCTACCTTTGCTTTATAAAAACCATATCTTTTTTAAAGATCCAAAAATAGTAATTCCAACTATCATAACTTTATTTATTATTTGTTTATCTTTTTAAATCCCTTTAAGATTTTATTTGATCAAAATAGGTTTTGATGTTTCCAAATGGAATCAAAAAGTTTCTTCTCACCCTAAATTTCAACAAATTGTTTATTTGTTTATTTATTTTTCACATTTCAAAATTTGGAAAATTTTGGGATGTGACAACCCCATGCTATTGTTATATTCTGCTGCATTGTAATGAGATAACAAAATGAGCTATGTAAGATGTAATAAATTATTTTATTCCTGGTTATAAAGTTGTATTATGACCTTTGTTTCTTGATATTACATCTTAACTGTGGATGCTAGCTATTGATCCAGGGACTAGCATTGTAAACACAGGGATCTCTACCTTATTAAAGGTTGGGACCTCTACATATATAGAAGATATACATGTTATCGCAGTATTCTTTACTTATTAAAAAATGTGGTTCTTAAGTATTGGATACTGAATTTGTTGGTGTGAATCGTCATACGAAACAACACAATTCATGAACTACAATGGCATAAATAACTAGCAAACGAATAAGTGATGATGTTAATCGAGAACAAATAAAGGGTTGTTGTGTTGCTCGTTAATATCAAAGCTTGCCTTCAAGATTTGTTTTATCAGGTATTATGAAAACAAAAGGTTGTTCAAATAATTTCCATATTCCATGAAAGATGGATGATATACAAGTCTAGTTGGAGAAATCACATCCATAAGATAATGCTAAAAATGTCGAAAGACAATTGATTGAAAGATCACTTAAGAAGTGACATCGCCGTTTAAATTATATTGGAAAGAAAACATGAAGAAACTCCATGTGGATAGAATTTTGGAGTCTTTTTATTTTGATCAAATGACGCTTGTGAAACTTTCTTAGAGATAATTAAAACTTCGTTCATAGGGCAAAAGTGAATGAATGACTAGCTTATTGGAACTTATACATATAGATGTATGCAGCCCATTATGTGTAGTCGAGAGCGATGGATTTCAACTTCATATGCTTTCTCCGAAAATTTGAGTCAATATATGAATATTTACTTAATGAGGATGAAGTGTGAAACATTTGAAAAGTTCAAAGACTTTCAAGATGAAGTGCAAAATCAATGTAACAAGAAATAATTTATGATAGGATCATAAAGGAAGATATTTGAGTTACAAGTTTAGCATAACACCTAAGATTTGAGGAATCGTTCCATGGATTTGCATTTCCAAAACACCAAATGAGTATGGAATAATCGAGATATGCAATGAAATCTTGTTTGACATGGTAAGATCAAAGGTGTAATTCATAAAACTACCATTATATTTTAAAGATTAAAAGCTTTAGTGACTACCGCTTTTCACTAAAAAGAGCTCCATCATGATCCGTTGAAATGACACCATATAAAGTTATGGTTTAGGATAAAACCCAAGTTATCCTTTCTTAAACATTGGTATGCTATGCATAAGTAAGATGTTTACAACCAAAGTCGGATGAGTGTGTCTTTGTAGGTTATTTCGAATAACGGTTGAGTATTCCTCCATAAAGAAAAATGTGTTTGTCGCTTAGAACATCAGGTTTCTTGAAAAGGAAATTTTTCGTGAAAAGTTAAGTGGAGGACAATATAGCTTTGATAAGGTCATAAGAACCTTAGCTATATGTGCAAAGTTGCGCAACGCCGGAAAGCGTTCCGGAGGCAACAACAACGCTCATGTCTCACGTGCCTCAAAGGTTGTGATCACGGAGGTCTAAGTTCCTATTAAACAAAGTAGGTCGGGTAAACAATCAAATACCAAGATTTGGGAGTTGAATAATTATTTGATAATAATGAACCAACTATATGCAAAGAAGTGATGATGGGCCCTGACTCCGTCAAATGGCTTGAAGCCATAGAATCCGTGATAGTTCCATACACGAGAAATCAAGCTTTGAACTTGAAAGACCCTCTGGAAAGGTGTAAGACCTTACAGTAGTGTTTGGATCTATAAATAAACAGACATGGATGTTTCACAGCTATGAAATAATTGACATGTTGGGAAAGAGTTCACAATAATGCTCAAAGGTTGACTATGACAAGATTTGATCTTTTATAGCGGTATTTAGTCTAGACGGATTAATGTAGCAACCACTACATATAATTTTGTTATATGGTAGTTGAATAAATAAAACAAGTTCTTCTAATAGAATTGTTACGTAGGACGTGTGCATAACACGGTCCAAAGGGTTTTGTTAATTCAAAGGATGCTAAAAGCGTATGCAAACTTTAATGGTTGAAGTGAGCATCGTAGAGTTGGAATCTTCACCATGATGAAACTGTTAAAAGAGTTTAAATTCATCAGAGACGATGAAGATGCTTGCATTTGCAATAAATTAAGTGGGAGCGCTAACATATTTTTAATATATTATGTGGAAGACATATTGTTGATTGGAAATGATGTATCTTTTATTAACACATGTTAAGAATTTCATCTCGATGAAAGACTTAGGAAAGACCCGAATATTTGGCATCAATATCTATATAGATAGATTCAGACGCTAATATGGTTGTGCCAAATGTACATAAATGAGATATTAAATGAGTTCAATATGGAAATGACAAGAAAAGTTCTTGCCACACAGAAAGGATTAAATCTAAATTCAAGTGTATCAACACTTGGTAAATGAAACAAAGATTCAAGTATTGATTGATACTTGATGAATAAAATCACAAAAATTATTTTTCAATCATACTGTGATATGTACAAATCCAGATATGTCCTATGCTCTAAATGTTATGAGCATATACCAGAATGATTCATAAGATGATTATTAGACGATAGTAAGGATATTCTTATGATCTTTTGAAAGAACTAAGAATATATTATTTTGTAGAAGTGACAAATAGATGGTTAGTTCATTATAAAAGATACTAAAATGATATTAGTTTTGTCACAAAGTACAAATTAAGTTTATCTCAATCTAAACTAAGGGTGGCACAATATGATGGAAAGTAAGTTCCATAATGGATTTGGATAAGTTCCAAAGTTAAGACATTGTGACAGATACTACAACAAAAGGCTAAATATATGACCGCTATTATAGCAGCAAAAGAAGATATTTGTGTCAAGTAGTTTGTTATCAAACTAGGTGTAGTTCACAACGGGGTAATACTATGAAGATATATTGTATGACAATCAGGGGCGGAGGAAAGGAGGGCGAGCAGGGGCTAGACCCCCCCCCCCCAGGATTTTCTGTAGGTACTACTAGTAATATTCTTCCATATATACGTATATACATGTGTTAATTAAGCTGGTAGTAATCATGTAATTAGCCTAATGTATATAGAACACCCCAAGCAAACAAGCCCAATAAAAAATATCCCATGTACCAAGCCACCGTGGTCTCATTGAAGCTGAAAAGCCTGGAACCTGTACCTAGGTTATTTCTAGCGATTGATCAGATCGATCAATCTATGTTGGCTGCCGCCGCCTCGTTCTCCCATCTCACTGCTGCCTTCTAGTGATCCTGCTGCCGCCCTGCACCCTATCCACGGCATACGCCGGCGACTCGTACGGCCGGGATTTACAGAGACAAAGATACTTCTGCAGTCCGTTGCATCCTCGGTATCTACTTCCTACTGGTTACTATTTATAAGCAATGTTTTTGATAATTTAGATCCTAGATCCTAGTCAACTAGTATGGTTCATTACTCATTTCTATGTTGACATATTTTAAAGACTGAATTAGTTTATTTATTTGTTTTCTTCCTACTTTTGTCGTTTTAGTCAAAGATGAAAAGAAAGGCAGCACGAATGGTAGATTATTTTTTCAAGCCAATTTATTCAGGTTCAAACTCCAATGTTGCTAGTACTGAAAATGCAAATCCATCAGATGAGCAGCAACCTGTTGTAGACGGTAGTTCAGATCCAGTTGATGTGCAAACTCAAGACTAGAATATTGCCGAGCTAGAAGAAATTTTAGAACAAGATATAATGGGAAGCATGGCATATGAAAGGGATCTAGGTAAGCGTCAACAGATTTGGGAACTTCCTCTTAATAAGCAAGAAGAAGCACGCCGATTTTATATTATAGAGGGCCCTTATCAGCCATACATGCAAGCGTATCCATATAATAGAACAGGTTGAAATCATCGGCGATTTCAGTTTAGCTATTTCACTAATTTTCCATTGCTCGAGTATTCACCTACCACCCATCGTGCATATTGTCTGCCTTGTTTTGTCTTTACAAAGAAACCAAGTGAAAATGGTGGGTCAAACACGTTCACATTAAGGGGTTTATTAATTGAAAGAAGGTGAATGTGGGTTTATTAATTGGAAGAAGGTGAATGATGGAAGAGAGTGTTCTTTCTTAACCCACATGGGAAAAAATTCTAACTCGGCTCATAATTATTCAGTTCGTTGTTTTGATGGTCTAAAAAATAGTATGACCCACATCGACAAGGCAATAGTACGCGCAACTGAAAAGATGGTTCTAGATGCAAGGCTAAGACTTAAAGTTACTATTGATTCCATCAAGTAATCAATACTTTTTTATTCCAGTAGTTATAATGTTATATATTATTGTAAGCAGGCTAGTAGCAAACTAATAATTTTTCGCATGTCTATTTCGCCAGGTGGTTAACATTTCAAGCGTGTGCTTATAGAGGCCATGATGAATCTCCAGGATCCATAAATCGGGATAATTTTCTTGAATTGGTAAAGTTACTGGCTTCCTATAACAAGGAGGTGGATGCGGTTGTCCTGGAAAATGCTCCACGGAATGCGAAGTACGTCTCCCATCCGTTCAGCAAAAAATTCTTCAGTTACTTTCTCGAAAATTTAGACTGAAATTAGAGAAGAAATTGGTACTAGCAAGTTCTGTATAATGGTGGACGAAGCTCGAGATGAATCTAAAAAAGAGCAAATGGCATTGGTCCTCCGGTTTGTGAACAAGGAAGGATTCATAAAGGAACATTTTCTTGATGTCATTCATGTCACTGAAACTGTTGCATTGACTCTCAAACAGGCAGTCTGCACTGTCCTTGCAAACAATAATTTGAGTGTCCAAGATATCAGAGGACAAGGCTATGACGGCACGAGTAACATAAGAGGTGAATGGAATGGACTCAAGGCTCTAATTCTAAACGAGTGTCCTTATGCTTATTATATACATTGTATGGCACATCAATTATAGTTGGCTCTTGTTGCGGCTTCAAGGGAGGTGCACGAGGTGCACAATTTTTTTCAGAATGCTATTCTCATCATAAATGTTTGCCTCACCTAAGCGCAATGATCAGTTACTAGCAAAACATGCTACAGAAATTGAATGTGAAATTGAGTTGGGCGAGCTTGATACAGGAAAATGTGCAAATCAAATAGGATCTTTATAGAGACTGGGGGATACTACATGGAGCTCTCACTTCAAGTCTATTCAGAGTTTACATAAGATGTTTGGTGCTACCGTTGCAATACTACAGAGTGTAGCTACCGATCGTTCTGTGACGCAATATTCAAGAGGAGATGTTGTAGGTGCTCTAACAAAAATTATGTCCTTTGATTTTGTGTTCATTCTACATCTTATGGATAAAATCATGAAGATCGCAGATGTCTTATGTCAAACACTTCAAAAAAATACATTGACATTTTAAATGCACTGGATTCGGTTTCGAACACAAAAGTACTTCTTGGGAAGTTAAGAGAAGATGGTTGGAATTCTCTTCTCGAGGAGGTTCAGTCTTTTTGTTTGAAACATGAGATTGAAGTCCCTGATTTGAATAGCAAGTAATATCCCTCTCCTTGCATCTGTAAAATAGAGCATTATTTATCATAATTACAAATCTCTAATATTAATAAATATACTGTAATTTTGTAGGTACGTTGATGTGAGGAAGTCTCGAAACAAGCATGATTACAAGACAACATTACATCACTACAAAGCAGACGTGTTCAATGTTGCTATAGATAAACAACTGGTTGAGCTGAATGACCGCTTTGGTATTCAAAACACAGATCTCTTGACACTTTGTGCGTCTTTGGATCCAAGACATGACTCTTTTGATATGTCAAAAATCCGCACCCTAGTTGAAAATTTTCACCCTGCGGATTTTTCTAGTCAAGAAAGAGCTCAGCTCGAGTCTCAACTTCCCCATTTCCAATTGTATGTTTGCAACAATATAGAGCTGAAATGCTTGCCTTCACTTTCTGATTTGACAGTTGGACTAGTTAAAACAGGTAAATCTACTATATACTCAATGATTGATAGATTGTTGCGGTTAGTCATAACTCTTCCGGTGTCCACGGCAACCACCGAGCGAGCTTTTTCGGCTATGAAGTTAATCAAGACACGTCTTCGGAATAGAATGGGAGATGATTTTCTTCGGCATTATATGATAGTCTACATTGGGAAGGAAATAACAGCAAAGATTAGTAGCGATGAGATTATCAATTTATTTGATATAGGTAGTCGTAGAGCTCACTTTAAGCTCATAGACATGTAATTTACTTTTGTAATTCGCTGAACCTATATTTGAATATTTATATAGTTTGATATTAATACTTTTTTAAGATTTATTAATATATAATTATTTTTATTCACTTTTGTGGTCGTCGAATTTTCGCCCCCCCTCATGTTCAAATCCTGGCTCCGCCCCTGACGACAATATTGTCAACACGTTTTAACCCCTAGGAACTAAAGGTCTCACCAAAGGACCAAATTTATACAAAGTCATCTCATTAGAGAATGAGTGATGCGTAGAGACGCAAATACATGCAATTACACACGGACCTGAAAGTGTCGGATTCAAAGATCGGTTGATCACTAGCAATCGTGTACATACAACACCGGAAAGCCATAGGTGTTGAATACACAAAGATTTGAAACTAGATTATTGTCTCTAGTGCAAGTGGGAGACTGTTGGAGATATGCCCAAGAGGCAATAATAAAGAGGTTATTATCATATCTTCATGCTTATAATAAATGTTTACATACCATGCTATAATTGTATTAACCGGAAACATTAATATTTGTGTGATTTGTAAACATAAAAGAGCCCCTAGTAAAGCCTCTTGTTAAACTAGCTTGTTGGTTAATATATGATCATGGTTTCCTGATCATGAACATTAAGATGTTATTAACAATAAGATCATATCATTAGGAGAATGGTGTGATGGATATACTCCTATAGATAAGCGTAGTATAAAGATCAAGTTATTTCAATAGTTCATTTGCTATAAGCTTTCTGATACATAGTAACCTAATTCCTTCGACCATAAGATCATGCTAATCACCGTCACCGGATGGATTCTTTGGTGACATCTGATATGTCGGAAACGTATCTATAATTTTTGATACTCCATGCTTGTTTAGTACCTACTTTTCTTTGCTTTGTCTATACTTTGAGGCGCTTTTTACATGTTTTCTGGTACTAACCTATTAACAAGTTTCCATAGTGTCAGTTGCCTGTTTTCTGCTGTTTTTGGTTCCAGAAAAGCTAGTAAAGAAATATTCTCGGAATTGGACGGGACAAACGTCAAAGTTAATTACTTTCCATGGGGAACAAGAGCTCTGTTCATGATTAAGATCTAATCTATTTGTATTCATGCATGTTGTGTTTGCGGGGATCCGATGGATATTGAGATTATTATGTTGGTTTGATTAATGATTTTGTCTTTATGATTCTATCATGTCTTTGTTGTTTGTGATCTTGCATACTCTCCGTTGTTAGTAGCTATCTTGGCCGAATAGTTGCTAGTGACTCCAAGAGGGGGTATTTATGCTCGATAGTGGGTTCATGCCTCTAGTTTCCAAGGGAAGTGACAATAATCTCTTCGGTTGTAGATGTGCTGTTGCTACTAGGGATAAAACAACGGTCTCTTGTTCATGGAACATGTGGACTGTTTACCTTATACACTTTGCTTAAAGCAGTTGTCTGTTGCTTTCAACTTAATAGATGCAGTTGGATGGCGGTCTATGTATCTTGTTGTATTGCCAAATCGTATCTCATAGGATCTTGCTGACTAGTAATTGCATTGTTATGCCTTTCTCATTTCCTGCCAATTGCCCTGCTATAATTTGTTTACCCTTCATGCCATGTTGTTTATCTAAGGAGAGCACCTCTAGTGAAATATGGACCCCGGTCCAATCTTTAACATTTATACATCTTCCACTGTTACTTGCTTACTTGCTGCAAACCACCATTACCTTCCACACCATACGTTTAATCCTTTGTTATAGCAAACCGGTGAGCTTGACAACCTCACTGATTCGTTGGGGCAAAATCTTGGGTTTGTGTTGTGCAGGTCTACGCGTTGCTTGCAACTCCTGTCTGACGTTTCCTTCCTCCTTATGGTTCGATAACCTCGGTCTCTACTGAGGGAAGACTTGATGATGTGCTCATCACACCTTGCTCTTGGGGTTTTCAACGAAGTTCTCCATGTCAAGCACCATCAACATCAAAACCACACCGTAACTGGGTGTCTATAAAGGTGGCATTGAGTGTTCGGAAAGTATGTGTTGACGCACATGGATCAAGAGTGGGATTTCTCCATCCATATGATGGATAGATATACTCTAGGCCCTCTCAGTGTAATGTCATCCAATTAGCTTGCAAGCATGTGACTATCTCACAAGGGATCACATATCATAGGGAACAAGAAAAAAAGTACTTATCGGTAACGAGGTTGAACTAGGTATGTAGAGATACCGACGATCAGACCTCGGATAAGTAAACTATCGCGAGACAAAGGGAAATTGGTATCGTATGTAAGTGGTTCATTCGATCGCAAAGTAATCGTATAAATATGTGGGAGCCATATGAATTTCCAGATTTCTCTATTGGTTATTTATCGGAGAAGAGTCCCGTTCATGTCTGCATAATTCATGAACCGTAGGGAGACACACTTAAGGATTCGATGTTGTTTAGTAGATATGGAATGTAAGTAGGGAGACCGAATGTTGTTTAGAGTCTCAAATGGGATCCGGGATATCATGAGGAGATTCGGAATAGTCCGGAGAATAAGATTCATATAAGGAAAGTCCAATTCCGAAGTTTGGGAATGATTCCGATGATTTCATCGGAGAGGTTCTAGAAGGGTCTAGAAGATTCACCGGACCGGAATGGGAAGGGTACATGAATGTGTCATGGATAAGTGGAATAATTGAATCATGTCCTAGGTCAATTGGTTGGGAATTTGCAAGAAAGAAATTAAGCTCCAAATTGAAAGTCAAAAGGCAAGTTTGAAAAGTCAAACTGGGACAATGTATCCTTGTGGAGGAAGGAAAGAATCCTTCTTTCCCTCCACCACAAGCCAACTAGGAGAGGGAGTTAGGGAAGGATTCAAACTATCCTCTCCCAAGCTGCCCTCCCTCTCATAAATAGAGGGGAGGGGGTGCCCCAAGGACACACTACACCAGCCCCTCCCCACATAGCCGACGCGCTGCCGCCGCCGCCCCCCCTAGCGCCACCGCCATAGCACGCCGCCAGACGCCCCCGCCCAGTGCTGCCGCCGTGCCGTCACCGCATTAGCCGCTGCCGGCCATGCCTGCTCCTCTTTGGCCCTCTAAACCCTAGATCCACCATAACCTGCTCCGGCTTAGGCAAAGCCCTGTAGAATCTTCCCTCTACTTCCGACACCACGCTGTCATGCTGACGGAAACGCGAGGGGAGAATTACAATCTTCCCTGCCTGCTGGAACAAGGGAGAGGAAGGTCTTCATCGAGTACCGAACATGTGACCGACTGCGGAAGCGCTGTCGGAACGCAGCGCCGGAAGGATCGTCTACGCGATCTTGAGATCAGCAAGTGTACGACTACATCACCCACGAGAATCTGCTCTCGTTAACCGCTTTGGAATCTTCGAGGGTGAGTACTCTAATCGACTCGTTGCTACAATCTAGTAGATAGATCTTGGCTTGTTTGTGTGCATGCGGTAGAATTTTTTTATTTTCCATGCTACGAACCCCTACACAAACATCACCTGCGAAAATCTACTATGATACTTTGCATTATTATAGATCTTAAACGAGCATCATAGGAAAAAGAAGTCGCGCTGTAATAATTATTGCTGTATGGATGTCGTGAACTTGTGATGAACTAAAATTAGGCTTTTCAGACAATATCTTATCTACTTTTCATATCAGATAATTGATGACTTTTCGCTCTTATGGTTCATTTCCGGGGTAGCAAGAAATATGATATGTTGCACATGTCTTTCGGTCATTTGCATTGCATGTTTTGTATGGTACTAGGTGGATTTGTAAAAATCCAGCATTCTCTTGTTTCTCTTTGGACCAACTGAACAAACTGCATTTTTTGTACTAAAATTTCTTGTTTAATTTTTCGACCTCCAGATAATGTGACAAAGTGGTGGATCTTGGGGATACTGGATCTCTCCATCGATCTATGCGCAGAATGCTGCATTAGTGAATGTGTTCTTGGGGCATAGCTAGCAGAAGGTCCTGCCAGGTTCAGCAGAGCCCCTTCATGCGCTAGTTCCTAAGTTTGTGCGGGGTATTTCCAGAGTCTATATGGTACTAGTTTGGCTTTGGCACGTTGCCTGGACTCACTATGCTCCTCTACTCTCTTCACTTTATGCCTTGCATAACAAGCGTGAGTACAGTTGCTGCCCTAGTTCACTTAACCTTGTAGTAAGTAGAAATATCAATTTTCTCGAAGGATGTGCTATTAAAATATAGGGTGGGATTTAAGTTTATATAATAATTTTAGAAAAATCCCTAAGGGCCCATTTATGGCAAAAGGAGTGGTGGGAGTTTCGTCCCATATTGCTAGTTGGAAGAGATTTCCACTAACATATAAGGGGAGCTCTTCTCCCACTAGTATGACTTGGTGTGAAGAGAAGAGAGGCGTTCTACACGTGCGCTCCTCCTCCTTCGCCCGCCACGCCATGTCTCGACACGCGCAAGCCGCGGGTTGCGGGAATCTCGCTGAGATGATGTGTTCGTTTTGTCGCGCAGGAATGGAATACGAATGGTTGCAACTGAAACGCTAATGAGAATGAATACGAGCTGAAACGTTTTTGTCTTAAGTACGTACGTTTTTAATAATTCATTACGGGCATTTCCAGTAATTAATTACGGACGTTTCTTTCCGTTGAACCATCTCGTATCCGCATGTGCCTATATATTAGAGATCTCTCTCCTCTCTAGATACAGAACAGAAACACTGCCTTCACACGCGATAGCCACTGCCGTTTCCTCTACTGTTGCTACTGCGGGTGATCTTATTCCGTCCACCGCGTACAGGGCTGGCGGAAGAGCAGGCCTCCGAAACCCTGCCTCTTCAGATCCTATACGGGAGAGGGGCGATTAGGTTTTTAGGAAGCGTTTTCAACACGACTGCTCGCCTTCAATCCACTACTTCCATGCCTTCGTCATCACCATGGATACTGAAGCCTAATAGGCCGCTGCTGCGTCCAAGAGAGCGTCCGACGAGGCTGCCGCCACCGCAGTTGCTTCGGCCAATTGGCGTACCGTAGGGTACCATATGCTAATCCATCTCTTATTTATTTCTGTGTGCATAGTACTAGTAATGTTCGTAGATGATTCTACAATTAGTCTAGTATTTCACGGTTTCATTAAAAAATATCGGTACGTGCATGTCTGTCTCATGATTTATTTCTGAATTAATATAATTGAAATATTGCCTAGAATCTCAACATGTGCTAATAACTACCTATTTGTAGATTACGAAGTTGAGTGAAGCTATGCACTATGTGTTTATTTTTTCATTGAGCTTTTCTGCGCGTGTTTATTTCACAAGGAATACACTTGTACTATACTTATTTTTTGGTCCTCTTTAAAGCACTTGTATACCTGCTGAGTTCTGTACAAGAAACTAAAACAACTAGTGCATTTGGGGTTCGTATAATATAGAACACTATGTATACTTTGAAGAATTACTTGCTAATTAACATGTTGGTAGCCTTTGATAGTTTTGCCACGACATGGCTGATAACTTTCTAATTAACATGTCGATAGCCTTTTTTCAGTGCCTTGATAACTTCTTCATAAACGGCTTTATAGTTTTCCATGAAAAGGTGGATAACTCTATATATATCCCCCTAGGTATTTTTTAAATCTAGATTTACTTAGTCCTTTTTTTTTGCTTTGATAAGTTGTTCCACACCACATTGGTAACATGCTAATTAACATGTTTTGTTTCTTTCATTAGCTTGATAAATCCTTCATAAATACCTTGATAGTTTTGCCATGACATGGTTGATAACTGGCCACCTAACATGTCTATTTTCGTTGACTCGATAACTTCTCCATAATTCCATTGACAATTTGTGATGACATGGTTGATAACTTGCTATATATGCCCCTAGGAATTTCTAATCTATCTTTTTAGTTTTAGTTTTATGCTTTGATAAGTTTTTTCCATATCACATTGGTAACATGCTAATTAATATGTTTCTAGAATTTTTCGATGTCTTACTAACTTTCTTCATAAAATGCCTTGATAAATTTCTATGACATGGTTGATAGCTTGCTAATTTACATATTTCATAGCTTCTTTCGTTGGCTTGATAGCTTCTCACAAATGCCATGATAGTTTCACCATGTTATGGTTGCTTGCGTGCTAATTAACATGTTGGTAGCCTTTTTCCAGTATCTTGATAACTTCTTCATAGATGCTTTGATTATTTTGCCATGGCATTGTAGAGGTCCCTACCCAATATGGTAGATCCCTCCTGTGTTTTACAATGCTAGTCCCTGGATCAATAGCTAGCATCCACAGTAAGATGTAATATCAAGAAACAAGGTCAAAATATATCTTTATAACCAGGATTAATATAAATTTATTACATCAAACATAGCTCATATGGCTATTACAATACATTGCAGCGGAATAAATATAGTCATGGGTCCTTCATCTTCAAAGTGCCACAGGCAGATGTTGGTTGTAGACTTTGTAGTCCTAGTCAATCAAACAATCTTCAAATAACAATACAATCAACCTGCAACATTACAAGTTACAGCCACAAAGGGTCAATACATTTTGAATTGTATTGGCAAGCTTCACTTTTGAGTAAATATGAGTGGATCCTATCAATACATGCATATTTGGCTAAGTAGAGTTTAGGGCTTATTTGCATAAAGCAAAATTTATCCTATCTTTTCAAAATGGTTTTGGTCCTTTGTCAAATCTCTTTTCCAAGTTCCTTGAACTCCTTGGCAGAAACTCAAGTGTTCAAGTCCTTGTCAAAATCCCCTGAGCTACTTGGTAACCCCAAGTGCTTCAAGTTTTATCAAAATCTCATGAGTTCCTTGGTAACCCCAAGTACATCATTCTCTTGAGCACCTTGGTAAACCCAGAGTGCAACAAGCTTAACAAAATCTCTTTGAATTCCTTGGTACCCCCAAGTGCATCAAGTTTTTATATTAGAAGTTGGAATGTCGAGATCTCCCATGGTTCAAACTTTAGTTGCTCAGTATTGTCCATAACCGGGGACACGGCTAAGTACTTAGATTTTATTAACTTCTGCAGAAGGAGTACACTTTACCCACATGACACAATCCCATCTTGTTGCCACCAGTGGCCTACTGGATTAGTGCTCACCAGGATGGAGTACTGGCAGACTGAGAATGTGACGAAGTCTTTCCAAAAGGTCCTCCCATACATCATTGCTAGCTTGTCTTCAGCCCCCATGAAGCATTCCAGATCCCCATGTCCGGTAACTAAAGACAATGTAAGGGTCTTCCTAATGTAATTGACTAAGCCAGAGCCATAATAGCATGTGGTTGCACACGAAAGCCACAATTGGAGAAACATGTTCAATCTCTAAGTTTCCTAGGTGGTTTTCATTTGGAGCACAACACAAAGTGATTGCCATAGACATGGTTCCCTTTTGTTGTCACCTTCTCCAAAACATAAAGTGTCCTCCACCTAGGTGGTTCATTGAGTCCTTGTTTTATTATGTAAAACACAAGTCTTTTTCTCAACCTTTGTAAAATCTCAACATGTATCTCTTTTCAAAAAATAGCATGGCTAAGCATGTACAACTTCAATATTTTTACTAAGGAGTGTATAGGGAATCCTATTAGGATTAGCATAGCATAAGTATAAACATTTTCATGCATGTTTACAAAATCCACTAAGTATAATGAAAATAGTAGGTCTTTTGTATGATAGTGTAACTTGCCTTTTTGGTAGGGAATGAGGGTTTACTCCTTGATCTTGCTAGTCTCACACTTTGCTAATTCCACTACAATCATTCAAACAAGCATAGTATCAAGTAGCATTCCAAACCAATATTCAACCAATATTTCACACACACAAAGCAATGGATTCTAAGTCATGCATGGAAATATGCTTAAGATGGTTTTATTCACAAGGGAGGTATCCACTAGGCTTTTAACTTTGTAAGGTCCACATTGGTCATTTACCAAGATGGCAAAGTCATTAGTTAGAGGTTTTGCTCAAAATCTATTTTAAAATCCATTCAACATTTTATGTGGTGAAAATTATTCTTTTCAAAGCAAAACTTTATATTTTTCAACAAGTGAGTTGCCCTTGGCAAGGCTTGGTGTTTTGGGTCAGTAAGTTTGGTTCATAACATTTTCCCAAAGTTTTTCTTGCAAAAATATTTCCATAATAAAATCAATGAGTTTATTTGGCTAGAAAATGGCTAAGTTAAATAATTCAACTTAAATCTCACAAAAATCATTTTTAACACTATGGGTTGGTTCCTAGGGTCAGTAAGGTCACACAAATCCATTTTGCAAAAGATTTAATCCTAGAATCAATTTTAAACAATTTTTATACCCTAAATAAGTACACAAATGTTTCTGTAAATTCCAACAAGCTAACAGATACTATTTTCAAAACTAAGGCCATGGTTGGCTAGGGCTTGTTCTCCTGAATTCATTGATATAAAATTTGCAAAATTTGGACGTGTGGATCCAAAGTTATAAGGATTTGAAAATCACAACTAAATAAGATTTCAAATCTGTTTTAAACAGAACAGGGAACACGCGTCGCATTTTAACTGGTCGGTACCGGTTCGCTGCGGATCACGCTGTGGAGCGTTGGATCTGATGTGAATCGTGCGGCTCAGATGCTCCTGTACCGTTTCGCTTAAGTCACTCTGTCTACGCCGCAGGATGGGAATCTAACGGCTCTCGTGTGCTTGACTAGAAGCTGGCGGCGCTAGGTCGACGGCGAGCGGCGGAACGGCTAGCTGGCGGCGGCGCTAGCGAAACAGGACGCGAAAAAGAGGGAAAGGATGCTCACCAGGCTCGCAATGCAACGCTGATGCTCAACGTGCTACCGGTTGGTGGAGGGGCGCACGGGGTCGTTGGGGATTCCTCGCCGGAGTTAGTTCTGGCGACGGATGCGCGCGGTCGAGGTCGAGGACGACGCTGCGGTCCACGAGAAGACGAATGGAGGGTTGGGTTAGACGCAGGAGATCATAACGAAGCTGTGAGTGTGAACCAGAGGGATCGGGGTGGTCGGGGTTTACCGGGGAACGTCGTCGGAGAAGAAGCAGACACGGCGGCGCTCTGTGCTTGACGAAGGCGAAGATTGGAGGCGCCCTAAGACAAACGGAAAATGCTGTTAGGTTCGTCTGAGCTTGGAGATCATCATCGTGTTCTCGGGGAGGAGAGGGGTGACTGGAATCTACCTGTGGGGCTCGTCGGAGAATGAGGCAGACGGTGGCGACGGTGGTCGAGGTGATTGTCGACGCTTTGGGTCACTCGGGGGCAAGCTGGTGCTACGGGGATGATCGCCAGGAGGTGTGGATCACGAGAGCATGGTCGAGGAGGCAAGGGGCGGCGAGGGGCTGCCGTAATTGCCGCGACAGCTCGTCGGAGACGGCGGCGGTGCAGAGAGAAATTGGGGCGGCCTGGAGGCAGAGAGGGTGTGGCGACTGAGGGGAAAGGAGGGGAAGGCGCTGGCGCTTAAGTACGCAAGGTCAGAGGCGAGATTAACGCAGCCATTACTCGTGAATTGAACGCGCGGTTGAATGACAGAGAACGGCAGCGCGGTTTGGGGAGGAAGGGGTCGCGCGGGTGTGGACGATGAACAGTGGCGGTGGGTCTACCTGTCAGTGGGAAACGAAATGAGGGAAGGGTCCACTGGTCATACACTGCGCGGGTCTGAAACGGGGTGCGAATCGTTTTCTGTGGGGAAAGAAGCTGGCTGGTTGGTGGGCTTAGTGGGCTGCCTGGGTTGGGTTGGCCCTTTTCCATTTTTTTTTATTCTGTGATCTTTTCTTTTCTATTTCTGAATTTCTGTTTGAATTTTCTATCAAACAAACATGGTTCAAATAAATTCAACAACACCCATACTTTGTAAATTTGACTTGGTTCTGTTCAGTAGTCTGAACCTAAATCTAAACTCCACAATTTTTAAATAATAAAGTCCATTATTAATTAATATAAATGACCATTGCTAATTATCAACTTAGGGTTTGATTTATTTCAAACTCCATTTAAATCCAAATATTTTTCAAACCCAATCAGTAGGTTTATTTGTAAATCAAGAATACTTGGAAACTCGTTTAAATTAAATAACATTTTATTTTAGGGTCTATTATTAATTATATGATTAGACCTTATTCATTTATTTCCCATAGGTTTTTGTTTTATTAGAATATTTATTTGGAAATCTAAAATAAACCAAAACACTTCAGTAAGTTTTATTTGAGAATATAAATTATTTGGTAAACTCATTTGAAATAGATAAATAGGTTTTAGTGTTTATTTAAAATGGAAAAAACCTTTACTTTAATAAAATTTGGATATTAAATCCTTATTATTTTATTTTAACAATCCTTTATTATTTTTAAATGACCTTTGCTACTTTATTTAAAATAAAATGTTTTTAATTTCCAAAGCTTGGCCAAGGATTAATTTGGCTTTATAACATAATCTTTATTTATAAACTTCTATTTCATTTGAAAATAAATCTTTTCATTTGATTGTTTTAAAATAATAATTTCCAATTGTTTCCTTTTATGAAATGTTTATCCTTTTGAATCCTTTTAAGATTTTATTTAATTCAAATGGGTTTGAGGTTCCATTTTAATTCAAAAAGTTTCTTCTGGCTCTGAAATTCAAACAAAGTTTTATTTTATTCATTTATTTTCACATTATAAGATTTGGAAAATCTTGGGATGTGACAGGCTACCACGCTTCAAATAAATCTCGTCCCGAGATTTGGGAAGGCTGGGGTTACAAGCAAGTTCAAAACAACTAGGGTACTACCACCCTTAAAATACTTCAAACAAAATTACATAATGTCCTTCTGGGGATCCTGGAAGTTTCTCTAAGCACATTTGCATGGTGTCCTTGGTTTCCATACTTGGCTCATGGGCCAAGGTTGAGTTTCTCCATAGGCTTGTTCAACTTGTTCTTCATCCTTTCTGGACAGTTGCTTGCATAATGTCCTGGATTCTTGCAGTTGAAACAATGAATGTCCTTGAGTTCTTTGCGTTGTTCTTGTGGACAAGTGGCTACATAATGGCCTGGTTCTTTGCAGTTGTTGCACCACACTTGGTCAATCTCTTTATTCTTCTTGTTCTCTGGGCATCCACTGGAGTAGTGTCCCATTTCCTTACATCTGCGACATTGTGCAAGGCTCATGTCTTGCTTTTGTTTCTTAAACTTTTTTAGTCCTTTGAATTGGGTTGTCTTGTTAGGAGGTAGGAGTGGTCCTTTTCCTTTGGTAGACTTGGATCCTTCTTGTTTCCTTTGTTCCACCATGGCATAGATGGGACATTGGCCAGGAGTATGGTCATTTCCTTCACAAAGGTAACAAGTAGCTTGATAGATGGGGCATTGTTCAACAGGATGATCTTCTTCACAATTGGGGCATTGTCCTTCATGCTCCTTGGAAGTATGATCCTTGTCTCCACATGTAGTGCAGGCTGGGGCTCCATCCAGAATAATATTCTCGTTAGCCTTGTTATCATAGACTTCTTTGGGGTAGTTTTCCTCCATGCTGATCATTTGATTAGTCACCTTAAGCATCAGTTGGGACTGCTCTTCCAAAAACCTTTGTAGTGCTGGATCCTTATCACTATTGTTGACTATGAACTGAGCTGTCAGTTGGTTCAACTGGTGTTGGGTTGCTATGAGCTCCTTCATGCTGTTAGCTTGGTTGGTGTTGGTGTCATCAACCTTGGAGTCTTTTGGAGTAGTCATCTGTTTGGGTTGAAGGGAGGTTATAATAGGCAAGATATTTCTAAGGAATCAATTCTAATCACACACTTCACAATTTACACAGACAATGTGCATGCAATCACAAACCAAACATTTACAAACAACTTTGCACTCAAACAACAAGGTTCAAGCACTTACTTAGGCAACAAAATATTTTTGTTACACCACATAAGTTGGTGGTTTGACTTAACTAAATTATGGTGGTCCATCTACGTGGTTCACTTGTGGTCTTCCTTCTTTCTTGGTTTCTTCCTCTTACATGAGATCATGGTTCCTTGAGAAAAACTCCATGGTCACAATACTTCAAAGTTGTTGACGGTTTCTTCTTATTTTGCATTCCCTCAGTCTCTAAATTCTTAAGTAAGATTTCCTTGTCTCACTTGTGGTCCTTAGTAGTTCCCATGTTGGAAGTCCTTGGTGAACATGCTGAAGATGTTGAAGTCATTCGAGTTGAAGATGTTGAAGTCATTAGAGTTGTAGACGTTGAAGAAGTCCTTAGCACATGGTGTAGTCTTTGGCCATGGGTAGGTTTTTCCATCAAGTTGAAGTAGAAGAGGTGTAGAGTTAAAACCAAAATGGTTGAGGAAAGAGTTTACAAGTGTTTTTGTAAATAAGTTTTTGAACAATTATAACTCCTATTTTTCTAAAGGTTTTTGTCCAATCCTAGGTTTACAAATCCTACAGGCAACACAATGCTCTGATACCATCTGTAGAGGTCCCTACCCAATATGGTAGATCCCTCCTATGTTTTACAATGCTAGTCCCTGGATCAATAGCTAGCATCCACAGTAAGATGTAATATCAAGAAACAAGGTCAAAATATATCTTTATAACCAGGATTAATATAAATTTATTACATCAAACATAGCTCATATGGCTATTACAATACATTGCAGCGGAATAAATATAGTCATGGGTCCTTCATCTTCAAAGTGCCACAGGCAGATGTTGGTTGTAGACTTTGTAGTCCTAGTCAATCAAACAATCTTCAAATAACAATACAATCAACCTGCAACATTTCAAGTTACAGCCACAACGGGTCAATACATTTTGAATTGCATTGGCAAGCTTCACTTTTGAGTAAATATGAGTGGATCCTATCAATACATGCATATTTGGCTAAGTAGAGTTTAGGGCTTATTTGCATAAAGCAAAATTTATCCTATCTTTTCAAAATGGTTTTGGTCCTTTGTCAAATCTCTTTTCCAAGTTCCTTGAACTCCTTGGCAGAAACTCAAGTGTTCAAGTCCTTGTCAAAATCCCCTGAGCTACTTGGTAACCCCAAGTGCTTCAAGTTTTATCAAAATCTCATGAGTTCCTTGGTAACCCCAAGTACATCATGCTCTTGAGCACCTTGGTAAACCCCAAGTGCAACAAGCTTAACAAAATCTCTTTGAATTCCTTGGTACCCCCAAGTGCATCAAGTTTTTATATTAGAAGTTGGAATGTCGAGATATCCCATGGTTCAAACTTTAGTTGCTCAGTATTGTCCATAACCGGGGACACGGCTAAGTACTTAGATTTTATTAACTTCTGCAGAAGGAGTACACTTTACCCACATGACACAATCCCATCTTGTTGCCACCAGTGGCCTACTGGATTAGTGCTCACCAGGATGGAGTACTGGCAGACTGAGAATGTGACGAAGTCTTTCCAAAAGGTCCTCCCATACATCATTTCTAGCTTGTCTTCAGCCCCCATGAAGCATTCCAGATCCCCATGTCCGGTAACTAAATACAATGTAAGGGTCTTCCTAATGTAATTGACTAAGCCAGAGCCATAATAGCATGTGGTTGCACACGAAAGCCACAATTGGAGAAACATGTTCAATCTCTAAGTTTCCTAGGTGGTTTTCATTTGGAGCACAACAAAAAGTGATTGCCATAGACATGGTTCCCTTTTGTTGTCACCTTCTCCAAAACATAAAGTGTCCTCCACCTAGGTGGTTCATTGAGTCCTTGTTTTATTATGTAAAACACAAGTCTTTTTCTCAACCTTTGTAAAATCTCAACATGTATCTCTTTTCAAAACATAGCATGGCTAAGCATGTACAACTTCAATATTTTTACTAAGGAGTGTATAGGGAATCCTATTAGGATTAGCATAGCATAAGTATAAACATTTTCATGCATGTTTACAAAATCCACTAAGTATAATGAAAATAGTAGGTCTTTTGTATGATAGTGTAAATTGCCTTTTTGGTAGGGAATGAGGGTTTACTCCTTGATCTTGCTAGTCTCACACTTTGCTAATTCCACTACAATCATTCAAACAAGCATAGTATCAAGTAGCATTCCAAACCAATATTCAACCAATAATTCACACACACAAAGCAATGGATTCTAAGTCATGCATGGAAATATGCTTAAGATGGTTTTATTCACAAGGGAGGTATCCACTAGGATTTTAACTTTGTAAGGTCCACATTGGTCATTTACCAAGATGGCAAAGTCATTAGTTAGAGGGTTTTGCTCAAAATCTATTTTAAAATCCATTCAACATTTTATGTGGTGAAAATTATTCTTTTCAAAGCAAAACTTTATATTTTTCAACAAGTGAGTTGCCCTTGGCAAGGCTTGGTGTTTTGGGTCATTAAGTTTGGTTCATAACATTTTCCCAAAGTTTTTCTTGCAAAAATATTTCCATAATAAAATCAATGAGTTTATTTGGCTAGAAAATGGCTAAGTTAAATAATTCAACTTAAATCTCACAAAAATCATTTTTAACACTATGGGTTGGTTCCTAGGGTCAGTAAGGTCACACAAATCCATTTTGCAAAAGATTTAATCCTAGAATCAATTTTAAACAATTTTTATACCCTAAATAAGTACACAAATGTTTCTGTAAATTCCAACAAGCTAACAGATACTATTTTCAAAACTAAGGCCATGGTTGGCTAGGGCTTGTTCTCCTGAATTCATTGATATAAAATTTGCAAAATTTGGACGTGTGGATCCAAAGTTATAAGGATTTGAAAATCACAACTAAATAAGATTTCAAATCTGTTTTAAACAGAACAGGGAACACGCGTCGCATTTTAACTGGCCGGTACCGGTTCGCTGCGGATCACGCTGTGGAGCGTTGGATCTGATGTGAATCGTGCGGCTCAGATGCTCCTGTACCGTTTCGCTTAAGTCACTCTGTCTACGCCGCAGGATGGGAATCTAACGGCTCTCGTGTGCTTGACTAGAAGCTGGCGGCGCTAGGTCGACGGCGAGCGGCGGAACGGCTAGCTGGCGGCGGCGCTAGCGAAACAGGACGCGAAAAAGAGGGAAAGGATGCTCACCAGGCTCGCAATGCAACACTGATGCTCAACGTGCTACCGGTTGGTGGAGGGGCGCACGGGGTCGTTGGGGATTCCTCGCCGGAGTTAGTTCTGGCGACGGATGCGCGCGGTCGAGGTCGAGGACGACGCTGCGGTCCACGAGAAGACGAATGGAGGGTTGGGTTAGACGCAGGAGATCATAACGAAGCTGTGAGTGTGAACCAGAGGGATCGGGGTGGTCGGGGTTTACCGGGGAACGTCGTCGGAGAAGAAGCAGACACGGCGGCGCTCTGTGCTTGACGAAGGCGAAGATTGGAGGCGCCCTAAGACAAACGGAAAATGCTGTTAGGTTCGTCTGAGCTTGGAGATCATCATCGTGTTCTCGGGGAGGAGAGGGGTGACTGGAATCTACCTGTGGGGCTCGTCGGAGAATGAGGCAGACGGTGGCGACGGTGGTCGAGGTGATTGTCGACGCTTTGGGTCACTCGGGGGCAAGCTGGTGCTACGGGGATGATCGCCAGGAGGTGTGGATCACGAGAGCATGGTCGAGGAGGCAAGGGGCGGCGAGGGGCTGCCGTAATTGCCGCGACAGCTCGTCGGAGACGGCGGCGGTGCAGAGAGAAATTGGGGCGGCCTGGAGGCAGAGAGGGTGTGGCGACTGAGGGGAAAGGAGGGGAAGGCGCTGGCGCTTAAGTACGCAAGGTCAGAGGCGAGATTAACGCAGCCATTACTCGTGAATTGAACGCGCGGTTGAATGACAGAGAACGGCAGCGCGGTTTGGGGAGGAAGGGGTCGCGCGGGTGTGGACGATGAACAGTGGCGGTGGGTCTACCTGTCAGTGGGAAACGAAATGAGGGAAGGGTCCACTGGTCATACACTGCGCGGGTCTGAAACGGGGTGCGAATCGTTTTCTGTGGGGAAAGAAGCTGGCTGGTTGGTGGGCTTAGTGGGCTGCCTGGGTTGGGTTGGCCCTTTTCCATTTTTTTTATTCTGTGATCTTTTCTTTTCTATTTCTGAATTTCTGTTTGAATTTTCTATCAAACAAACATGGTTCAAATAAATTCAACAACACCCATACTTTGTAAATTTGACTTGGTTCTGTTCAGTAGTCTGAACCTAAATCTAAACTCCACAATTTTTAAATAATAAAGTCCATTATTAATTAATATAAATGACCATTGCTAATTATCAACTTAGGGTTTGATTTATTTCAAACTCCATTTAAATCCAAATATTTTTCAAACCCAATCAGTAGGTTTATTTGTAAATCAAGAATACTTGGAAACTCGTTTAAATTAAATAACATTTTATTTTAGGGTCTATTATTAATTATATGATTAGACCTTATTCATTTATTTCCCATAGGTTTTTGTTTTATTAGAATATTTATTTGGAAATCTAAAATAAACCAAAACACTTCAGTAAGTTTTATTTGAGAATATAAATTATTTGGTAAACTCATTTGAAATAGATAAATAGGTTTTAGTGTTTATTTAAAATGGAAAAAACCTTTACTTTAATAAAATTTGGATATTAAATCCTTATTATTTTATTTTAACAATCCTTTATTATTTTTAAATGACCTTTGCTACTTTATTTAAAATAAAATGTTTTTAATTTCCAAAGCTTGGCCAAGGATTAATTTGGCTTTATAACATAATCTTTATTTATAAACTTCTATTTCATTTGAAAATAAATCTTTTCATTTGATTGTTTTAAAATAATAATTTCCAATTGTTTCCTTTTATGAAATGTTTATCCTTTTGAATCCTTTTAAGATTTTATTTAATTCAAATGGGTTTGAGGTTCCATTTTAATTCAAAAAGTTTCTTCTGGCTCTGAAATTCAAACAAAGTTTTATTTTATTCATTTATTTTCACATTATAAGATTTGGAAAATCTTGGGATGTGACAGGCTACCACGCTTCAAATAAATCTCGTCCCGAGATTTGGGAAGGCTGGGGTTACAAGCAAGTTCAAAACAACTAGGGTACTACCACCCTTAAAATACTTCAAACAAAATTACATAATGTCCTTCTGGGGATCCTGGAAGTTTCTCTAAGCACATTTGCATGGTGTCCTTGGTTTCCATACTTGGCTCATGGGCCAAGGTTGAGTTTCTCCATAGGCTTGTTCAACTTGTTCTTCATCCTTTCTGGACAGTTGCTTGCATAATGTCCTGGATTCTTGCAGTTGAAACAATGAATGTCCTTGAGTTCTTTGCGTTGTTCTTGTGGACAAGTGGCTACATAATGGCCTGGTTCTTTGCAGTTGTTGCACCACACTTGGTCAATCTCTTTATTCTTCTTGTTCTCTGGGCATCCACTGGAGTAGTGTCCCATTTCCTTACATCTGCGACATTGTGCAAGGCTCATGTCTTGCTTTTGTTTCTTAAACTTTTTTAGTCCTTTGAATTGGGTTGTCTTGTTAGGAGGTAGGAGTGGTCCTTTTCCTTTGGTAGACTTGGATCCTTCTTGTTTCCTTTGTTCCACCATGGCATAGATGGGACATTGGCCAGGAGTATGGTCATTTCCTTCACAAAGGTAACAAGTAGCTTGATAGATGGGGCATTGTTCAACAGGATGATCTTCTTCACAATTGGGGCATTGTCCTTCATGCTCCTTGGAAGAGTATGATCCTTGTCTCCACATGTAGTGCAGGCTGGGGCTCCATCCAGAATAATATTCTCGTTAGCCTTGTTATCATAGACTTCTTTGGGGTAATTTTCCTCCATGCTGATCATTTGATTAGTCACCTTAAGCATCAGTTGGGACTGCTCTTCCAAAAACCTTTGTAGTGCTGGATCCTTATCACTATTGTTGACTATGAACTGAGCTGTCAGTTGGTTCAACTGGTGTTGGGTTGCTATGAGCTCCTTCATGCTGTTAGCTTGGTTGGTGTTGGTGTCATCAACCTTGGAGTCTTTTGGAGTAGTCATCTGTTTGGGTTGAAGGGAGGTTATAATAGGCAAGATATTTCTAAGGAATCAATTCTAATCACACACTTCACAATTTACACAGACAATGTGCATGCAATCACAAACCAAACATTTACAAACAACTTTGCACTCAAACAACAAGGTTCAAGCACTTACTTAGGCAACAAAATATTTTTGTTACACCACATAAGTTGGTGGTTTGACTTAACTAAATTATGGTGGTCCATCTACGTGGTTCACTTGTGGTCTTCCTTCTTTCTTGGTTTCTTCCTCTTACATGAGATCATGGTTCCTTGAGAAAAACTCCATGGTCACAATACTTCAAAGTTGTTGACGGTTTCTTCTTATTTTGCATTCCCTCAGTCTCTAAATTCTTAAGTAAGATTTCCTTGTCTCACTTGTGGTCCTTAGTAGTTCCCATGTTGGAAGTCCTTGGTGAACATGCTGAAGATGTTGAAGTCATTCGAGTTGAAGATGTTGAAGTCATTAGAGTTGTAGACGTTGAAGAAGTCCTTAGCACATGGTGTAGTCTTTGGCCATGGGTAGGTTTTTCCATCAAGTTGAAGTAGAAGAGGTGTAGAGTTAAAACCAAAATGGTTGAGGAAAGAGTTTACAAGTGTTTTTGTAAATAAGTTTTTGAACAATTATAACTCCTATTTTTCTAAAGGTTTTTGTCCAATCCTAGGTTTACAAATCCTACAGGCAACACAATGCTCTGATACCATCTGTAGAGGTCCCTACCCAATATGGTAGATCCCTCCTATGTTTTACAATGCTAGTCCCTGGATCAATAGCTAGCATCCACAGTAAGATGTAATATCAAGAAACAAGGTCAAAATATATCTTTATAACCAGGATTAATATAAATTTATTACATCAAACATAGCTCATATGGCTATTACAATACATTGCAGCGGAATAAATATAGTCATGGGTCCTTCATCTTCAAAGTGCCACAGGCAGATGTTGGTTGTAGACTTTGTAGTCCTAGTCAATCAAACAATCTTCAAATAACAATACAATCAACCTGCAACATTTCAAGTTACAGCCACAAAGGGTCAATACATTTTGAATTGTATTGGCAAGCTTCACTTTTGAGTAAATATGAGTGGATCCTATCAATACATGCATATTTGGCTAAGTTGAGTTTAGGGCTTATTTGCATAAAGCAAAATTTATCCTATCTTTTCAAAATGGTTTTGGTCCTTTGTCAAATCTCTTTTCCAAGTTCCTTGAACTCCTTGGCAGAAACTCAAGTGTTCAAGTCCTTGTCAAAATCCCCTGAGCTACTTGGTAACCCCAAGTGCTTCAAGTTTTATCAAAATCTCATGAGTTCCTTGGTAACCCCAAGTACATCATGCTCTTGAGCACCTTGGTAAACCCCAAGTGCAACAAGCTTAACAAAATCTCTTTGAATTCCTTGGTACCCCCAAGTGCATCAAGTTTTTATATTAGAAGTTGGAATGTCGAGATCTCCCATGGTTCAAACTTTAGTTGCTCAGTATTGTCCATAACCGGGGACACGACTAAGTACTTAGATTTTATTAACTTCTGCAGAAGGAGTACACTTTACCCACATGACACAATCCCATCTTGTTGCCACCAGTGGCCTACTGGATTAGTGCTCACCAGGATGGAGTACTGGCAGACTGAGAATGTGACGAAGTCTTTCCAAAAGGTCCTCCCATACATCATTTCTAGCTTGTCTTCAGCCCCCATGAAGCATTCCAGATCCCCATGTCCGGTAACTAAAGACAATGTAAGGGTCTTCCTAATGTAATTGACTAAGCCAGAGCCATAATAGCATGTGGTTGCACACGAAAGCCACAATTGGAGAAACATGTTCAATCTCTAAGTTTCCTAGGTGGTTTTCATTTGGAGCACAACAAAAAGTGATTGCCATAGACATGGTTCCCTTTTGTTGTCACCTTCTCCAAAACATAAAGTGTCCTCCACCTAGGTGGTTCATTGAGTCCTTGTTTTATTATGTAAAACACAAGTCTTTTTCTCAACCTTTGTAAAATCTCAACATGTATCTCTTTTCAAAACATAGCATGGCTAAGCATGTACAACTTCAATATTTTTACTAAGGAGTGTATAGGGAATCCTATTAGGATTAGCATAGCATAAGTATAAACATTTTCATGCATGTTTACAAAATCCACTAAGTATAATGAAAATAGTAGGTCTTTTGTATTATAGTGTAACTTGCCTTTTTGGTAGGGAATGAGGGTTTACTCCTTGATCTTGCTAGTCTCACACTTTGCTAATTCCACTACAATCATTCAAACAAGCATAGTATCAAGTAGCATTCCAAACCAATATTCAACCAATATTTCACACACACAAAGCAATGGATTCTAAGTCATGCATGGAAATATGCTTAAGATGGTTTTATTCACAAGGGAGGTATCCACTAGGCTTTTAACTTTGTAAGGTCCACATTGGTCATTTACCAAGATGGCAAAGTCATTAGTTAGAGGGTTTTGCTCAAAATCTATTTTAAAATCCATTCAACATTTTATGTGGTGAAAATTATTCTTTTCAAAGCAAAACTTTATATTTTTCAACAAGTGAGTTGCCCTTGGCAAGGCTTGGTGTTTTGGGTCAGTAAGTTTGGTTCATAACATTTTCCCAAAGTTTTTCTTGCAAAAATATTTCCATAATAAAATCAATGAGTTTATTTGGCTAGAAAATGGCTAAGTTAAATAATTCAACTTAAATCTCACAAAAATCATTTTTAACACTATGGGTTGGTTCCTAGGGTCAGTAAGGTCACACAAATCCATTTTGCAAAAGATTTAATCCTAGAATCAATTTTAAACAATTTTTATACCCTAAATAAGTACACAAATGTTTCTGTAAATTCCAACAAGCTAACAGATACTATTTTCAAAACTAAGGCCATGGTTGGCTAGGTCTTGTTCTCCTGAATTCATTGATATAAAATTTGCAAAATTTGGACGTGTGGATCCAAAGTTATAAGGATTTGAAAATCACAACTAAATCAGATTTCAAATCTGTTTTAAACAGAACAGGGAACACGCGTCGCATTTTAACTGGCCGGTACCGGTTCGCTACGGATCACGCTGTGGAGCGTTGGATCTGATGTGAATCGTGCGGCTCAGATGCTCCTGTACCGTTTCGCTTAAGTCACTCTGTCTACGCCGCAGGATGGGAATCTAACGGCTCTCGTGTGCTTGACTAGAAGCTGGCGGCGCTAGGTCGACGGCGAGCGGCGGAACGGCTAGCTAGCGGCGGCGCTAGCGAAACAGGACGCGAAAAAGAGGGAAAGGATGCTCACCAGGCTCGCAATGCAACGCTGATGCTCAACGTGCTACCGGTTGGTGGAGGGGCGCACGGGGTCGTCGGGGATTCCTCGACGGAGTTAGTTCTGGCGACGGATGCGCGCGGTCGAGGTCGAGGACGATGCTGCGGTCCACGAGAAGACGAATGGAGGGTTGGGTTAGACGCAGGAGATCATAACGAAGCTGTGAGTGTGAACCAGAGGGATCGGGGTGGTCGGGGTTTACCGGGGAACGTCGTCGGAGAAGAAGCAGACACGGCGGCGCTCTGTGCTTGACGAAGGCGAAGATTGGAGGCGCCCTAAGACAAATGGAAAATGCTGTTAGGTTCGTCTGAGCTTGGAGATCATCATCGTGTTCTCGGGGAGGAGAGGGGTGACTGGAATCTACCTGTGGGGCTCGTCGGAGAATGAGGCAGACGGTGGTGACGGTGGTCGAGGTGATTGTCGACGCTGTGGGTCACTCGGGGGCAAGCTGGTGCTACGGGGATGATCGCCAGGAGGTGTGGATCACGAGAGCATGGTCGAGGAGGCAAGGGGCGGCGAGGGGCTGCCGGAATTGCTGCGACAGCTCGTCGGAGACGGCGGCGGTGCAGAGAGAAATTGGGGCGGCCTGGAGGCAGAGAGGGTGTGGCGACTGAGGGGAAAGGAGGGGAAGGCGCTGGCGCTTAAGTACGCAAGGTCAGAGGCGAGATTAACGCAGCCATTACTCGTGAATTGAACGCGCGGTTGAATGACAGAGAACGGCAGCGCGGTTTGGGGAGGAAGGGGCCGCGCGGGTGTGGACGATGAACAGTGGCGGTGGGTCTACCTGTCAGTGGGAAACGAAATGAGGGAAGGGTCCACTGGTCATACACTGCGCGGGTCTGAAACGGGGTGCGAATCGTTTTCTGCGGGGAAAGAAGCTGGCTGGTTGGTGGGCTTAGTGGGCTGCCTGGGTTGGGTTGGCCCTTTTCCATTTTTTTATTCTGTTATCTTTTCTTTTCTATTTCTGAATTTCTGTTTGAATTTTCTATCAAACAAACATGGTTCAAATAAATTCAAACAACACCCATACTTTGTAAATTTGACTTGGTTCTATTCAGTAGTCTGAACCTAAATCTAAACTCCACAATTTTTAAATAATAAAGTCCATTATTAATTAATATAAATGACCATTGCTAATTATCAACTTAGGGTTTGATTTATTTCAAACTCCATTTAAATCCAAATATTTTTCAAACCCAATCAGTAGGTTTATTTGTAAATCAAGAATACTTGGAAACTCGTTTAAATTAAATAACATTTTATTTTAGGGTCTATTATTAATTATATGATTAGACCTTATTCATTTATTTCCCATAGGTTTTTGTTTTATTAGAATATTTATTTGGAAATCTAAAATAAACCAAAACACTTCAGTAAGTTTTATTTGAGAATATAAATTATTTGGTAAACTCATTTGAAATAGATAAATAGGTTTTAGTGTTTATTTAAAATGGAAAAAACCTTTACTTTAATAAAATTTGGATATTAAATCCTTATTATTTTATTTTAACAATCCTTTATTATTTTTAAATGACCTTTGCTACTTTATTTAAAATAAAATGTTTTTAATTTCCAAAGCTTGGCCAAGGATTAATTTGGCTTTATAACATAATCTTTATTTATAAACTTCTATTTCATTTGAAAATAAATCTTTTCATTTGATTGTTTTAAAATAATAATTTCCAATTGTTTCCTTTTATGAAATGTTTATCCTTTTGAATCCTTTTAAGATTTTATTTAATTCAAATGGGTTTGAGGTTCCATTTTAATTCAAAAAGTTTCTTCTGGCTCTGAAATTCAAACAAAGTTTTATTTTATTCATTTATTTTCACATTACAATATTTGGAAAATCTTGGGATGTGACAGGCATGGTTGATGAATTTCTATATATGCCCCTACGTATTCTTTATCTAGCTTTTTTAGTTCATTTTTTTGCTTTGATAAGTTTTTCCACATCACATTGGTAACATCCTAATTAACATGTTTTATAGCTTTTTTTTTTGCTTGATAAATTCCTTCATAAATTCCTTGATAGTGATGCCATGACATGTTTGATAACTGGTAATTAACATGTTGGTAGCCTTTTTTGTTGACTTGATAATTTCTTCATAAATTCATTGATAGTTTTGTTATGATATCGTTGATAAATTTTTATATATGCCCATAGGCCATAGGTATTTTTCATCTAGCTTTTTTAAGTTTTTTTGCTTTGATAAGTTGTTCGACATCAGTTATGTAACATGTTGCTTTGCTTTGATAAGTTGTTCTACATCGGTTGTTCCACATCAGTTATCTAACATAAGTTGTTCTGCATAGTTATGCTTTATGACACCTCCTGTTTTACTTATCATGTTGAATAGATATGATCGCTAATGAGGTTTGTCACAGCGTGTAACGATGCTTGTGAAGAACTCGGGGCATTGGCTTCCCCTCAAATCCATTTAGACTTAACTGCCAACTGTTATATTGTTCTATTTTAGGGATAGTCTATTACTCCCTTTTATCCAAATTAATGGCCTCAACTTTGTCTAGATATATATGCATCTATTGTAAATACTTAACTAGATTCATATGAATATAGACAAATTGAGGCCATTAATATGGACCAGAGGGAGTACTTTTAGTTTGTTCTGTCAATACGGTTCTATATGTGACATTTTCTACCAGCCAAAAAAGAGAAATTATTTACATTCAGAAAGAGATGAATCCTGGTGTGATGATTTACATTCTATCTCAGATCCCTGGATAGTCTAAAGTAGTGAACCATTATGGTTGGAGAACAAAGTATGATTCGTTATGGTGCTGTTATGGGACAGGTAACATGAAAAACTACTGAGTAGTGTTTACTATGATGCATTACTACACTTCATGTGTAAATCAAACAACTCCAGCACTTCCCTTATTTTTAACTCATGTTGTATGGCTCTTTTGTTTCCTTATCTTATGATATAGTGTATATCTATTCCCTTCTCAAGAGTTAATGATTTGTGTTACTTTTGTAGTAAGGTATCATCTTGAGGATGACGAGGATCGAAAAACCTTGAGAGTTTGGCAATGCTGCTGCATGATTCTGATTGCCTGTTAATTGCATTTTCCATCTCCTCGGATGGTAAAGTTTCTAGTTGTAACAAGTGGGTTGACACTGCAATGGGCTATGTGCAGAAACTAGTGCAGTTTCGTGTATAGCTGAGAAGGCTCACAAAGGTGCATAATATACCTTTTTTACAAAATGAATCAACTTTAGGTTCTTTTGCTCGATAAAAATATAAAGATATATGAGGGTGACATGCTCTATGTTAGGTGATATATATCTGGCATTGCTAGGGATCCACCTTCGTATTATTGTTTTCTTTTACATTGCTGAGCAATTTCCAACTTTCTTGTTTGCTAGATGCACTTGAGCTTTTAGAAAACTGCTGCATTAGGTAGCAACAAGGATAAATAATGCTGCATTTGTATTTATAAATTGAATTATATATATTTTATTAAAATTCTAAACATTTATCAATCTGCATAGTTTCTGGAAGTTTAATACTCTATTAATGTACTTCATTATAAAATAATTCTCCTCATGCTTAAAAGGAAATTATGCAAGTTTTGGTTTTATCAAGTTCCCAAATGATTTTTAATGTCCACATAACATTTCACAATTTTAAAAAATATGTTCGTTACTTTGTTAACCGACTTGCAATTTAAGTTGAGTTCCTGTAAATAGTGATTTAAGAATGTAACATATTTTTCAATGCTACCATCTTCTATAGATGCCAAGAACCATATGGAACGATGAGAACAACACATCTTTTATTTTTGCTGATACTAGAAAATAGTAGTAGTAAATTATTTTTTGTTCTTTCATATTAATGGAGTGGAGCACAAAATGATAATTTTTTTGCAGTTGAAAATGGTAGTTCATCCTTGTTGAAAGTGAGATTTCTTTGGTGTTAAGCCCCACCCATTTTTTACCCTAAAATTTCACTGTCCCTAACAGGGAATTTGTTGGAGATATGCCCAAGAGGCAATAATAAAGTGGTTATTATCATATCTTCATGCTTATGATAAATGTTTACATACCATGCTATAATTGTATTAAGCGGAAACATTAATACTTGTGTGATTTGTAAACATAAAAGAGTCTCTAGTAAGCCTCTTGTTAAACTAGCTTGTTGGTTAATATATGATCATGGTTTCCTGATCATGAACATAGAGATGTTATTTAACAACATGGTCATATCATTAGGAGAATGATGTGATGGACATACTCCTATAGTTAAGCGTAGCATAAAGATCAAGTCATTCAATATAGTTCATTTGCTATAAGCTTTCTGATACATAGTAACCTAATTCCTTCGACCATGATATCATGCTAATCACCATGACCAGAATGATGCTTTGATGACATCAAACACCACACCGTAACTGGGTGGTTATAAAGGTGACATTGAGTGTTCGGAAAGTATGTGTTAAGGCACATGGATCAAGAGTGGGATTTGTCCATCCATATGACATATAGATATACTCTAGGCCCTCTCAGTGGAATGTCATCCAATTAGCTTGCAAGCATGTGACTAGCTCACAAGGGATCACATATCACGGGAACGAGAAAAGAGTACTTATAGGTAATGAGGTTGAACTAGGTATGCAGAGATACCGACGATCAAACCTCGGATAAGTAAACTATCGGAGAGGTTCTAGAAGGGTCTAGAAGGTTCACCGGTCTGGAAGGAGAATGGTCCATGAATATATCATGGATAAGTGGAATGATTGGATCATATCCTAGGTCACTTGGTTTGGGCATTTGCAAGAGAGAATTAAAGCTCTAAATTGAAAGTCAAATGGGAGGTTTGAAAAGTCAAACTAGAACAACAGTTTCCTAGTGGAAGAAGGAAAGAGTCCTTCCTTTAATCCAACTTGGGTTTGGGTTTGGATTCAAACCCTCCGCTCCCAAGGCTGCCCCCCTCTCATAAATAGAGGGGGAGGGCTGCCCCAAAAGACAAGCCCTAGCCCTCCCACCTGTGCCGCGCCGCCGCTGCACGCCGCCGCCCAGCGCCGCCGCCGGCTCGTCACCGTCGCCCTAGCCATCGCCGACACCACCTCCTCCTCTCCGGCCTTATAAACCTAGATCGCCGGAAACCCTAGATCCACCATAACTCGCACCGGCTTAGGCGAAGCCCTGCGGGATCTTCCCTCTACTTCCGACACCACGCCGTCGTGCTGCCGGAATCACGAGGGGAGAGCTACATACTTTGCAGCCTGCTGGAACAAGGGAGAGGAAGGTCTTCATCGAGTACCATACGTGTGACCGACTGCGGAAGCGCTGCCGGAACGCAGCGCCGGAAGGATCGTCTATGCGATCTTCAGATCGGCAAGTGTACGACTACATCACCCACGAGAATCTTCTCTCGTTAACCGCTTTGGAATCTTCGAGGGTGAGTGCTTCTACCGACTCGTTGCTACAATCTAGTAGATAGATCTTGTCTTGTTTGTGTGCATGCGGTAGAATTTTTTTGTTTTCCATGCTACGAACCCCTACAGTGGTATCAGAGCCGTGTCTATATGTAGATCTGTTGCACGAGTAGAACACAATGGTCATTGTGGGCGTTGATGCTTTTGTTGTCGATTGCTTCTTGTGTACTTTGCATCTTGCGGGATGGTGGGATGAAGCGGCCTGGGCTAACCTTACATGACATCGTTCATGAGACTTGCTCCACGCTTGACATGCAACTTGTATTGCGTAAGTGGCTTTGCGGGTGCCTGTTTCTCCCAACATAGTGAAGATTCAATTTACAACGGGTAATTGGCAATACTAGTATCAACGTTGTGGTTCTTGTTCGTAAGTTAGAACAACACTTATTGAAAGTCCCAAACCACGTAAAATATGCAAAGAAAATTAGAGGCGTCTAACTTTGTTTTGCAGGGGTGTGCTGTGATGTGCCATGGCCATGATTGTGATTATATATGATGTATGCAATGTTCCTTATTGAAAGTCGGCAACCGGCAGGAGCCATATGGTTGTCTTTTAATTCTGTTAAGACCTGCGTGTCTATTCAAAGTAGTTGTAATAATTGATGCTGGTGGACGACAACCATGAAGTGGCGCCATTGACCTTGACGCCATGCCGGTGATGATGGAGATCATGTTCGTGCTTGAAGATGGAGATCGGAAGCACAAGAAGAAAGGCCATATCATATCACATATTATGAATTGCATGTGATGTTAATCCTTTTATGTATCTTGTATTGCTTAGTTCGAGACGGTAGCATTATAAGATGATCCCTCTCACAAAATTTCAAGTTATAAAGTATTCATCCTTAGTAAGCACCATTGCTAAAGCTCGTTTTTTTGAAGCACCACGTGATGATCGGGTGTGTTAGATTATGCAAGTGTATACAACGGGAGCAAGCCAGATTTGCTCACGCAGAAGCTAAGGTTTGATCTTGACGAGCCTAGCATGTCCAGATGTGGTCTCGGAACACGGAATACCGAAAGGTAAAGCATGAGTCATATAGATGATATGATGAACATGATGATTGTTCGCCTTTGAAACTATATCATGCCACGTGATGATCGGACTTGGTGTAGTGAATTTGGTTCGTGTGATCACTAAAACAACGTGAGGGATATTAATTTGAGTAGGAGTTCAACGGCAATATGATTAAAAGTTGAACACTATTTATCATAAATTAAATCAAAGTGAATTTGCATAGTTGTTGTAGTCATTGGCATCCGTTTACCACCTTGCACTTAGTTATAATTGAGATAATAGAACTATAGAATTCTTGGTAGTTACTTTACGAACTGGTATCATATTGTTTTGAAGTGTTAATCTAAAGTTTAAAAGTCCTATTGCAAACTTTAAGTAAGTTCCGGTTACTCCGTGAAGTTTAATAATTGGTATTAAATCAAGAGTGATAATTCCAGTGTTAGTATATAAGTATCATGTTTGTCTCCAGGATTCTTGATATTCAAAAGATTGTTTTAATATCAAGGTTATCTAGTATCTGAAAGAGTTGTTTCAGAAACCATAATGTGTGGAAGATATTGTGATATCTAAAATGATGTTTTGGTTGCAACATGAGAGAGTATAATATGGCAAAGTTTATGTTCTCATATTTGATGAGAATTTGAAGAAGGTTGGAGACGCTTATCATCCTAATCCTCCAAAAGGTTTTGGAGAGCAACATTATACTCACGATTCACCATTATAAAGCTAAAAGTAGCTTGATCATGAATAGTTCCATGATAAGGGTGAATATTTGATAAAATGTTTACTACACTAAAAGATTACTAAAGAATGGAATTTGAAAGAACACCAAGTATTTGATGATGGTGATCTACTTCAAAGTGCAAGTCCAAAGACATTGGTATTTAACTATACATGCTTTGGACTATGTGTCATGTGTATGGCTCCACTATTGATGTTGATAGATTCTTTCGAACAGAAAAGGAAATACTGAAAGAGAATCTCAGAAATATATGGCAGAAAGGAAAAGACTAGAATTGTTCAGCTTAGGTATATAGAGGATATACATGTTATGGCTATATTCTTTGCTTATTAAACAATGTGGTTCTTAAGTATTAGATACTGAATTTGTTGGTATGAATCGTCAGATGAAACAACACAATTCATGAACTACAATGGCCTAAGTAACTAGCAAAAGAATGTGTGATGATGTTCATCGAGAACAAATAAAGGGTTGTTGTGTTGCTCGTTAATATCAAAGCTTGCCTTCAAGATTTGTTTTAGCAGGTATTATGAGAACAAAAGGGTTGTTCAAATAATTACCGTAATCCATAAAAGATGGATGATGTACAAATCTCGTTGGATAAATCACATCCATAAAAATATTGCTAAAAATGTCGAAAGACAATTTATAATAAAGATCACTTAGGAAGTGACATCGCCGTTTAAATTATATTGGCAAGAAAACATGAAGAAACTCCATGTGGATGGAATTTTGGAGTCTTTTGATTTTTGATCAAATGACACTTGTGAAATTTTCCTAGAGATAATTAAAACTCCGCTCATAGGCCAAAGGGAACGGATGACTAGCTTATTGGAACTTGTACATATTGTTGTATGAAGTCCATTATGTGTAGTCAAGAGCGATAGATTTCAACTTCATATGCTTTCTCCGAAAATTTGAGTGAATATATGAATATTTACTTAATAAGGATGAAGTGTGAAACATTTGAAAAGTTTAAAGACTTTCAAGATGAAGTGCAAAATCAATGTAACAAGAAAATAAAGAATTTATGATAGGATCATAAAGGATGTTATTTGAGTTATAAATTTTAGCATAACACATAAGATTTGAGGAATCGTTCCATAGATTTGCGTTTCCCGAAACACCATATGAGTATGGAATAATCGAGATATGCAATGAAACCTTGTTCGACATGGTAAGATCAAAGGTGTAATTGATAAAACTGCCATTATATTTTAAAGATTAAAGCTTTAGAGACTACCGTTTTTCCACTAAAAAGAGCTCCATAATAATCCGTTGAAATGACACCATATAAAGTTATGGTTTGGGATAAAACCCAAGTTGTCCTTTCTTAAACATTGGTATGCTATGCATAAGAAAGATGTTTGCAACCAAATTCGGATGAACATATATTTGTATGTTATTTTGAATAATTGTTGAGTATTCCTCCATAACACCGAAGACAAAAGTGTTTGTCGCTTAGAACGTCAAGTTTCTTTGAGAAAGAATTTTCCGTGAAAAGTTAAGTGGGAGGACAATAGAACTTTGATAAGGTTAAAAGAACCTTAGCTATATGTGCAAAGTTGCGCAGCGCCGAAAAGTGTTCCAGAGGCAGCAGCAATGCTCATGGCTCACGTGCCTCGAAGGTTGTGGTCACGGAGGTCTAAGTTCCTAATAAACCAAGTAGGTCAGGTAAACAATCAAATACCAAGATTTGAGAGTTGAATAATTATTTGATAATAATGACCCGACTATATGCAAAGAAGCGATGATGGGCCCTGACTCCGTCAAATGGCTTGAAGCCATAGAATCCGTGATAGTTCCATACACGAGAAATCAAGCTTTGAACTTGAAAGACCCTTTGGAAAGGTGTAAGACCTTACAGTAGTGTTTGGATCTATAAATAAACAGACATGGATGTTTCACATCTATGAAATAATTGACATGTTGGGAAAGAGTTCACAACAATGCTCAAAGGTTGACTATGACAAGATTTGATCTTTTATAGCGTTATTTAGTCTAGACGGATTAATGTAGCAACCACTACATATAATTTTGTTATGTGGTAGTTGAATAAATAAAACAAGTTCTTCTAATAGAATTGTTACCTAGGACGTGTGCATAACACGGTCCAAAGGGTTTTGTTAATTCAAAGGATGCTAAAAGCGTATGCAAACTTCAATGGTTGAAGTGAGCATCGTAGAGTTGGAATATTCACCATGATGAAACTGTTAAAAGAGTTTAAATTCATCAGAGACGATGAAGATGCTTGCATTTGCAATAAATTAAGTGGGAGCGCTAACATATTTCTAATATATTATGTGGAAGACATATTGTTGATTGGAAATGATGTATCTTTTATTAACACATGTTAAGAATTTCATCTCGATGAAAGACTTAGGAAAGACCCGAAAAGACCCGAATATTTGGCATCAATATCTATATAGATAGATTCAGACGCTAATATGGTTGTGCCAAATGTACATAGATGAGATATTAAATGAGTTCAATATGGAAATGACAAGAAAGGTTCTTTCCACACAGAAAGGATTAAATCGAAATTCAAGTGTATCAACACTTGGTAAATGAAACAAAGATTCAAGTATTGATTGATACTTGATGAATAAAATCAAAAAAATTATTTTTCAATCATACTGTGATGTGTACAAATCCAGATATGTCCTATGCTCTAAATGTTATGAGCGTATACCAGAATGATTCATAAGATTATTATTGGACGATAGTAAAGATATTCTTATGATATTTTCGAAGAACTAAGAATATATTATTTTGTAGAAGTGACAAATAGATGGTTAGTTCATTGTAATAGTATTACATTGATACTATTTTTGTCACAAAGTACAAATTAAGTTTATCTCAATCTAAACTAAGGGTGGCACAATATGATGGAAAGTAAGTTTCATAATGGATTTGGATGAGTTCCAAAGTTAAGACATTGTGACAGATACTACAACAAAAGGCTAAGTATATGACTGCTATTATAGCAACAAAAGAGGGCATTTGTGTCAAGTAGTTTGTTATAGGTGTGGTTCACAGCGGGATAGTACTATGAAGATATATTGTACGACAATATTATCAACATATTTTAACCCCAAGGAACTAAAGGTCTCACCAAAGGACCAAATTTATACAAAGCCATCTCATTAGAGAATGAGTGATGCGTAGAGACGCAAAGACATGCAATTACACACGGACCTGAAAGTGTCGGATCCGGAGATCAGTTGACCACTAGCAATCGTGTAAATACAACACCGGAAAGCCATAGGTGTTGAATGCACAAATGTTTGAAACTAGATTATTGACTCTAGTGCAAGTGGGAGACTGTTGGAGATATGCCCAAGAGGAAATAATAAAGTGGTTATTATAATATCTTCATGCTTATGATAAATGTTTACATACCATGCTATAATTGTATTAACCGGAAATATTAATACTCGTGTGATTTGTAAACATAAAAGAGTCCCTAGTAAGACTCTTGTTAAACTACCTTGTTGGTTAATATATGATCATGGTTTCCTGATCATGAACATAGAGATGTTATTAACAACAGGGTCATATCATTAGGAGAATGATGTGATGGACATACTCCTATAGTTAAGCGTAGCATAAAGATCAAGTCATTTAATATAGTTCATTTGCTATAAGCTTTCTGATACATAGTAACAAAATTCCTTCGACCATGAGATCATGATAATCACCATCACCGGAAGGATGCTTTGATGACATCAAACACCACACCGTAACTAGGTGGTTATAAAGGTGGCATTGAGTGTTCAGAAAGTAAGTGTTGAGGCACATGGATCAAGAGTGGGATTTGTCCATCCATATGACGGATAGATATACTCTAGGCCCTCTCGGTGGAATGTCATCCAATTAGCTTGCAAGCATGTGACTGGCTCACAAGGGATCACATATCACGGGAACAAGAAAAGAGTACTTATCGGTAACGAGGTTGAACTAGGTATGCAGAGATACCGACGATCAAACCTCAGATAAGTAAACTATCGCGAGACAAAGGGAAATTGGTATCGTATGTAAGTGGTTCATTCGATCGCAAAGTAATCGTAGAAATATGTGGGAGCCATATGAATTTCCAGATTCCTCTATTGGTTATTGATCGGAGAAGTGTCTCGATCATGTCCGCATAATTCACGAACCGTAGGGAGACACACTTAAGGATTTGATGTTGTTTAGTAGGTATGGAATGTTAGTAGGGATACCGAATGTTGTTCGGAGTCTCGGATGGGATACGGGATATCACGAGGAGATCCGGAATGGTCCAGAGAATAAGATTCATATAAGGAAAGTCCGATTCCGGAGTTTGGGAAAGATTCCGATGTTTTCATCGGAAAGGTTCTAGAAGGGTCTAGAAGGTTCACCGGACTGGAAGGAGAATGGTCCATGAATATGTCATGGATAAGTGGAATGATTGTATCATATTCTAGGTCACTTGGTTTGGGCATTTGGAAGAGAGAATTAAAGCTCTAAATTGAAAGTCAAACGGGAGGTTTGAAAAGTCAAACTAGAACAATAGTTTCCTAGTGGAAGAAGGAAAGAGTCCTTCCTTTAATCCAACTTGGGTTTGGGTATGGATTCAAACCCTCCCCTCCCAAGGCTGCCCCCCTTTCATAAATAGAGGGGGAGGGCTGCCCCAAAAGCCAAGCCCTAGCCCTCCCACCTATGCCGCTCCGCCGCCGCCGCCTCGCGCCGTCGCCGGCTCGTCAACGTCGCCCTAGCCGCCGCCGACACCACCTCCTCCTCTCCGGCCTTCTAAACCTAGATCGCCGAAAACCCTAGATCCAACATAACTCGCACCGGCTTAGGCGAAGCCCTGCGGGATCTTCCCTCTACTTCTGACACCACGCCATCATGCTGTCGGAATCGCGAGGGGAGAACTACATCCTCCGCTGCCTGCTGGAACAAGGGAGAGGAAGGTCTTCATCGAGTACCGTACGTGTGACTGACTGCGGAAGCGCTGCCGTAACGCAGCACCGAAAGGATCATCTACGCGATCTTGAGATCAGCAAGTGTACAACTACATCACCCATGAGAATCTGATCTCATTAACCGCTTTGGAATCTTCGAGGGTGAGTGCTTCTATCGACTCGTTGCTACAATCTAGTAGATAGATCTTGGCTTGTTTGTGTGCATGCGGTAATTTTTTTTGTTTTCCATGCTACGAACCCCTACAGAATTGACATGAAGCATCTAAAAAATGCTACGGTGAGGAAAGGGAATTGACGGGAAAAGGTTAGTCACATGGGCGGGGAAAGGAAAAGGTAAAGGGAATATCATGAAAAGTTGAGTCACATGGCCGGAGAGGGAAGTGGAGGGAAAAACTGAAGCATGCAGAGTTGCATAAAAAAGGGTATAGCAGGGTGTGTACACTCTGCCCAGGACAAAAAGGGCATGGGGGACCACTCCATTTATGTCTGGTCGGAATTGACCGCCCGAAATTGTTTGAGCGGTCGACAGCAAACTAGGGCCGCCCACCGGAAAGGCTATTTGCCGCCCATTGGCGCTTCCCCCGTGACTTTCGAGCCAGCTCATGGGCAGGCCCACTAGCCACGGAAAGAAGAAGACGAAGCGCGTCGGTAGTCCTCGTCGACGTAGGGGACGACGCGGTCGTGGCGCCCCGACGGAGGTGAGGCGAGGAATAGACCTTAGGGATGGGGGTGGGTAGGTACTCGCCAGACTTAGGGTTAGGGTTGGGAGTCTCGCCGACGACTAGACCTAGGGCCAGAGTGTAGGTCGAGGGGTTTAGAGGGTGACTGGCCGATCGGGATCTCGCCATCACCGGCGGAGACGAGGCCTGGACCTCACTAGAGACGGGGACGACGCAGCTGGCCGCGGCGCCACAACGAAGGTGAGGAAGAAATCATAACAGAGGGGGAGGGACGCTGGCCGGCAAGAAAGAAGATAAGCGTCGCGTGCGTGCACTGGTTGGAGGAGGAAGAAGATGATGTGGTGGTGGGCCATGGACCACCATGGGGAAACGAGGGTCGCTTGCGTGCAGCATTGGGCGTGAGGCACCACTGCGGAACTGTGTTTAGCATGACCCGGCTTCACTACCAGAGCGAGAAATGTTCGATGGGCCTTCTTCTTGGCACGATCAGAACTGATGAATCGAACCCAAAAAGTATAGCTCCATTGTTTTTCTATTTTTTCATTATTGGTCGTCTTCCCTAGAGCTGTAATCGATTCCCCACATCCAAAATCACCCCCACGTCGAGTGCCCTGACCGCTGGAACCTCCACCACCATGAGAGGAGGGAACGACCGCGAAGGGGAGGAAGGAGAGCGATGGGCAGCACTTCCACCCATCCTCCCATGAGTTTAGCCATGCGTCTGGATTAGGATAAGCTAGGGGTGGAGCTGTAGGCGGGAAAGTGGGTTTAGGCAGCGTATTGGAGTACAGTTTGCCAAATCCCTAGGAGATCGAGCTTATCTCAATCGGTGCCAAGTCCCCGATATCCACTCGAGAATAAATTCCCTAATTGCAGTTGGGTCCAACTCCCTGATCAATCTAGTCGAGGCGTGGCCGGGAACTAGCACTAGTTGCAGGAGGGGGCGCGTACCTGACTGGATGAGGTGGTCAGGGTGGTGTCCCAAGGAGATGATGGAGGTGGCAGACGGAGGGGAGGATGGAGGTGGCGGCCAAAGGAGAATAGGGAGGGGGCGTCTTGCTTGATAGGATGGGGATACATCGGAGGAAGAGAGGTAGGGCTCAAAGGTGGGGGAAAGAACAATGAGTTAACCTATTTTTCTTTACTTGGCGGGGGAAAATTGTTGTAATATAGTGATGCTCCGCGATGTGCTGATCCGGGAATGGGAAAAAGGGAAAAAGTGGCACGGATGTAGCTCCACGGAACTAGAATATTCGGTGCTAATCCGAGTTGGAGTTCGAATAAGCTGGAAGCTGGACCACTATCGAACATGTGCTTAGACAATTTTTGCAAATAAAATCGTATGCAAATGATTCCCTACAATCAAATCATGATACATGAATTATCTGATGTGTGGGACTTTGAGTGGCTCACTAATGGGTCCTCCACGCATGCTAGTGACCTAAAGTCATTAGAGGATCCACACCCTCCTACAACAGATATCCCTTTTTATATGTATGATTCTTTTCGGATATATAGCATCTCTCCCTCTCTCAAATTATTACCCCATAATGGCATGTTGCCTCGTGGAGCAACCCTCCTTGAATGAGAGGCCATGAAGGAGAAACAATGGAGCTCTTGGCTACCTGCACAAAATCCATGCAGAAACAAATAGATCTCGGGTGCCATGGGCATGAAATGGATCTCAAGCTCAATATGGGATTCCACCATGCTGCGAACCAATGAAGATTGGTTTGGGAAAATCAATTAAAATTCACATGATTTGGCTCGATCAGTTTTTGGAGAATTGGATCGCTGCTTGATAGCGCCTAGAAGTACTTCGTCGGGAAACCCCAAGAGCAAGGTGTGATGCAGTACAGCAGCAAGTCTTCCCTTAGTAAGAAACCGAGGTTATCGAACCAGTAGGAGGAAGGAAACGTCTCAAAGGTGTTGCAAGCAACGTGGAAACTTGCACAACACAAACTCAAGACTTTGCCCCAACTAGCAGTGAGGTTGTCAATCTCAGCGGTTGCTGTAACAAAGGATTAACTGTATGGTGTGGAAGGTGATGATGGTTTACAGCAAGTGAATAGCAAAAGGTGAAAGATGTATCAATGATAAAGATTGGACCGGGGTCCATAGTTCACTAGAGGTGTTCTCCTTAGATAAACAAACATGGCATGCTGGGTAAACAAATTACAGTAGGGCAATTGACAGGACTGAGCAAGACATAACAATGCAATACTAGACATAAAGATCCTATGAGATTCGATTGGGCAATACAACAAGATACATAGAACGCCATCCAACTGCATCTATGACTAGAAGTCCACCTTTGGGTTATCATCTGAACCCCCTCTAGTATTAAGTTGCAACCAACAGACAACTGATTTAAGCAAAGTGTGTAAGGTAAACAATCCACTTGTTCCATGAACAACAGACCATTGTTTTCTCCCTATTGACAACAACACATCTACAACCGTAGAGATTTCTGTCACTTCCCTTGATTAAGTAGAGGCATGAACCCACCATCGAGCATAAATACCCCCTCTTGGAGTCACTAGCAACTACTTGGCCAAGATAGCTACTAACAACAGAGAGCATGCAAGATCAAAAACAACATAGACATGATAGAATCAATAAGACAAAACCATTAATCAGTCTGACATAGTAATCTCAATATCCATCGGATCCCTGCAAACACAACATGCATGATTACAAATAGATTAGATCTTGATCATGAACGGAGCTCACAAGATCTAGACATGAAAGCACAAGGAGGAGATACAACCATTTAGGTACTACATGGACCCGTAGTCCAAGGTGGAACTACTCACGCTTCATACCAGAGGCTGGCATGATGAAGAAGAAGGCCTCCGGGATGATCTCCCCTCCAGCAGGGTGCCGGGAAGAGCTTCATATGCCCCCGATCAAGGGACAATGGTGGCGGCGGCTACAGACGGTTTCATGGAATATTGATCGGGTACCTAGGGTTTCTGCATTGGGGGCTTCTTATAGGCGAGGCAAGGCAGGGGGCCACCAGGGCGGCTGCACCCCCCTAGGCGCGGGGTGGGCCCACCCGCACGGCCAGGGGGTGTGTCCCCCTGGTGAGTCCTCCCCGTCTCGTATCCGGCTTCGTGTTCCCCACGGCAAAATATTGACTTTGGCTTTTGTCCCGTCCAATTCCGAGAATATTGATTTTCTGCCTTTCTTGAACCAAAAACAGAAGAAAACAGGCAACTGGCACTGTGGCATCTTGTTAATAGGTTAGTACCAGAAAACATATAAAAACACCTCAAAGTGTGGACAAAGCAAAGCAAAGTATATTAAACAAGCATGGAACATAAAAAATTATAGATATGTTTCCGACGTATCAAGCATCCCCAAGCTTAACTCCTGCTCGTCCTCGAGTAGGTAACTGATAAAAGAATAATTTTTGAAGTCACATGCACCATCAAAAGCAAGATCAAACCATTTGCAAGCATTGAAAGCTGGGATCAAAGAAATCTAGACATGAGCATGAAAGATGGAGTTCTAACAATAAGACAAAGTAACTATGCATGCAACATGAAAGGCTACAAACAAAGATCATGAATAACAGGCATTCAAAAACGTTTGTTTGTTTGTTTGTTTCACATACAGAAAACATGGCATAGTGGCAATCAACTTGTCCCTCATAGAGTAGCAAATAGATGCATAGGACACCTTCAAAGTTCATAAGAGTGACTAGATACAAATAGCATAAGAACAAGCAATATCAACAATATGCATCAATCGATAAGTTTTGGGACAATGGACATAGAACTAAGAATGGAAACTATGCTCTCTTAACTGGTGCCTAAAGGTATAAGGTGGAGACTCTATATAATAGTGGAAGAAAGGTCCTTCATAAATGAAGCATGGATTTCAAGTTTCAAAAAGAGCTTCCAAAAATTATGGTACTTGTTATCTTTCAGCCCTCATTTCCCCTATCATAAGCATCTTGAAGTGATTAAGGTTAAAGTGAACAAACTATGTAGTATATGCTTGACAAAGTATAAGTTGGCAATCTCATGTCCCTTGAATACGAGTGCCGCATCGCATGCTACTCAACTTTATTCACCTGTAAGTTCTTGTCATAGTAAGTACATGTGTATCATAGAGAACCGCCAACGGGGTGCCCCTTGCACATGGTACAGGAGCTTTCCCATAACCAAAATGACAAGGAAAGCAGACAATGAGCATCTCAGCAATCTTTTTATTTGCTATTTGCATAGGTTTTTATTTGAAGATGCTTCACAGATTGCTCATTATGGTGATGCTGCAAGTTTCCACCATGATTATGCATGGCTTAGGCTAGCGGCCCAAGAGTTTCTGTAACACAAAATACATAACTCCATGGACTTACAAGCTCCCTTTTTATTTCACACCGGCAACATCCATAGACAAAAGAGCATGGTATCACTGTGTACAAAGTACAAGTGCAATGTTGAAAACGTTCCCATGACAGCATGGTTCTGCTAATTCCAATGTATAAGTGCAAGCATATACAACTTAGATGACACAATGGTTCTAGTTTATTAGGGGCAAGGAAAATAAAGTGTGCCATCAAGTTTATGAGGGCTTTAATCACTAAGTTTTCATATAACAAAATACTCTTTAATTGGAAGATAGTTAAAAACAAGAATATACTTGGAATGGTGTAACACACCATGCATAGGAGTTTATAGTGGACACTTTGGAATAACTTGGTTTCTTGGGAGTTGGAATCATGAGTAGAGCTTACTCATACAAGTGGAGGCTAGCAAAAGACTGGGAGCAACCAACTAAGAGAGCAATAATGGCCATAATCATGCAAAGCGATAAAACATTACTAATCAAAGCATAGAGTGGTACTACAAGTTAAGGACTAAATGATCATATAGGCTATGGTGACTTGTTCATAGTCATAACATAGTGTGATCATGTGCTAAGTCAACCCAAACAAAGCATCAAAGTAGAATACCACAATACTATGCTTTTTATGCTAAAACAACGCATGATTCTTCCAGGGCACACTAAGGAATCCCAATTGTTTGGAACAAGTCATGCTACATCAATAATCACTAAGCATAAGTTCAACAACACCTAGCATGACATGCTAAAGTCTAAGACACAGTCAATACAAGCTCCTCTTGCACTTTCAAGCAAGAACTTTCTACTCCTTTCCAACACCAATCGACTTATTTGAAACAACACAGTGAGAACGGGGGTCCAAACTACTTTATTCAAACAAACTAAGCAAAGCAAACAAAAACTAAGACGCTCCAAGAACAACACAATAGTGCATGAAACAAAAAAAAGTGTCTAGAAAGACCTGAGCTTTTTATTGATGAAGAAGGGGATGCCTTGGGCATCCCCAAGCTTTGACGCTTGTACCTCTTGGATATTTCTTGGGGTGACACCTGGGTGGCATCCCCAAGCTTGAGATTTTGTCCATTCTTCATCTCATTACATCATTCTCTCTCTACACCTAAATTGTTTCCTTCATACAGAACTTCACACAATCTTCATTAGCAACGTTAGTGTATTCAAAAGATAATAGACCCTTAGGTTTAGCTTTAGAACAGCAAAACTTTTCACTAAAAACACAAGCTACTGTAGCAACTCCTTCAAAAATCTCAATTTCCTCAAAAAGAACCCCAAAAGGAATCAATAAGAAGCAAATGCAAATAATGGTAGAAATCTGTCAAAACAGATCAAAAGGTAGAAACCGATTTTTTCGAAGACCTTCTGTTGCTCAAATCAAAAAGTGTTAAAATAACAAAAGTTAGCTAACATACTAGGGTTTTATTCGTAAATTTTCAGCTCAGTCTGACTTACAGAGACTCCTCACGAATTTTTATGGTGGAGGACAGAAATCTGTTTCGGGACAGCAACTCCCCGAATCTTACTTCCCTCTCATTAGAGGTCATTCTTGGCACAAAAAGCAAACAAAAAGGATAAGGAGAGGTTATTACAGAAGTAATAACTTCCAAGACTCATGGAAACTCTTGGGTTATCTCCCAACAAGTACTTTTCTTTAACGCCTTTAAGTTAGGCACAAGAAGGAAGAAATCAAGTATTTTAAAATGAAGAAGCATTAACATCAAACCTTGCTTTCAAAGGAGGAGCAAAAAGAAACTTCTCTCTCCTCATAGGGAAGAGTTCAATACCTTTCTTGAATGGAAATTGATATTTAATGGTGCCTTCTTTCATATCAATGATGGCACCAGCAGTTCTAATAAAAGGTCTTCCCAAAGTAATAGGACAAGAAGCATTGTATTCAACATCCAAAACATAGAAATCAACAGGGACATAAGCATTGTTAACCATAATGAGAACATCATTAACACTCCCCATGAGTTTCTTCTTAGCATTATCATTAAGTGGGACATCCAAATAACAATCTTCCAAAGGTGGCAAATCAAGCATTTCATAAATCTTCCTAGGCATAATAGAGACACTAGAACCAAGATCACATGAAGCTTTGAGATCAAAGTCATTCACTTGCATATTAATAATGGGTTCCCAACTATCTTCTAATTTCCTAGGAATAGAAGTTTTGTGTTTTAACTTCTCTTCCTTAATCTTAACAAGAGCATATGTAATGTGTTTGGTGAAAGAAACATGCATATCACTAGCATCAGGACTTCTAGCAAGTTTTTGCAGGAACAAAATCACCTCAGAAATATTGCAACCATCAAGGTCAAAATCAAACTTAGCATCACTAGTAGTAGACTCATTAGGCTTAGGCATTGTTGGAGGAGGAATAGGGACTTCTTGTGGTTTAGTGGCATCCATTTTAGTGGTGATGGTGCACACACTATTGTTTCTATCAATTTCAGCTTTCCTTTTCCACTTAGAATGAAGTTGGGCTAACAATCTAATATTTTCATCAATAGTAACTTGTATGGTATGAGTAGCAGCAAAGATACTTTCCATGGTTTCAAGTTTAGCAGCCATTTTATTAATCAAGGAGGACTATGCTTCAGACAAAGAGGAAATATTTTTCTCAACATTTAAAAGCTTTTCCTCCCCAGCCTTGTTGAAAGTGGTTTGTTTACTAATAAATCTTTTGAGCGTGACTTCAAGTTCATAGGGGGCACTTCTAGCATTGTTGTAGGAGTTTCCAAAGGTATTGCCATTATTAGGGGGGTAAGGCCTGTAATTGTTGTTACTACCAAAATTATTCCTATAGGCATTGTTGTTGAAATTATTGTTTCTAATGAAGTTCACATAAACTTGCTCTTCTTGAGCAACCAAATAGGCTAAGGGAACATTCTTTGGATATAAAGGAGCTTTCCCATTAACAAGCATAGTCATAATAACATCAATCTTATCACTCAAAGAAGAGGTTTCTTCAACAGATTTACCTTCTTACCATGTGGATCTCTCTCAGTGTGCCATTCAGAATAAGTAACCATCATATTATCAAGGAGTTCTGTTGCAGCACCCACAGTGATGGTCATAAAGGTACCTCCAGCAGCTGAATCCAACAGGTTTCTTGAAGAGAAGTTCAAACCTGCATAAAAAGTCTGGATAATCATCCAAACAGTAAGTCCATGAGTGGGACAATTCTTAACCAAAGATTTCATTCTTTCCCAAGCTTGAGTAACATGTTCATTATCAAGTTGTTTAAATTTCATAATATCACTTCTCATAGATATAATCTTCACAGGAGGGTAGTATTCCAATAAAAGCATCTTTGCACTTAATCCAAGAATCAATACTATTCCTAGGCAAGGATAGCAACCATTCTTTAGCTTTTCCTCTCAAGGATAAAGGAAACAACTTGAGCTTAATAATATCTCCATCCACATCCTTATACTTTTGCATCTCACAAAGTTCAACAAAGTTATTGAGATAGGCAGCAACATCATCAGAACTAGCACCAGAAAATTGCTCTCTCATCACAAGATTCAACAAAGGAGGCTTAATTTCATAAAAGGTAGCATCAGGAGCAGTTAGAGCAATAGGAGTGCTAAGGAAATCATTGTTGTTTGTGTTCTCAGCAGAGTTTATTTTGGCAAAAGTGGAGCAAGCCAAAAACAGCAGCAGCAACTAGAGCAGGAACTAAATTTTTTGTGTTTTTGATAAGAGAAAGCAAACCAAACTAAAATATTTTTTTTGGAGTTTTTGATAAAAAGAGGCAAACAAAACCAAGCAAAAGAAACTAAGCAAACTAAAAACAAAGTAAAGAGAAAGGTTGAGGAGGACTCCCCTTGTGAAGACGTCCTTAGCCTCCCCGGCAACGGCGCCAGAAAGTCTTGATGCGTGTTGACGCCCCGTTGGGAAACCCCAAGAGCAAGGTATGATGCAGCACAGCAGCAAGTTTTCCCTCAGTAAGAAACCGAGGTTATCGAACCAGTAGGAGGAAGGAAACGTCTCAAATGTGTTGCAAGCAACGTGGAAACCTACACAACGCAAACTCAAGACTTTGCCCCAACTAACAATGAGGTTGTCAATCTCACCGGTTGTTGTAACAAAGGATTAACTGTATGGTGTGGAAGGTGATGATGGTTTGCAGCAAGTGAACAGTAACAGTGGAAGATGTATCAATGGTAAAGATTGGAGCGGGGTCCATAGTTCACTAGAGGTGTTCTTCTTAGATAAACAAACATGGCATGCTGGGTAAACAAATTATAGCAGGGCAATTGACAGGACCGAGCAAGGCATAACAATGCAATACTAGACATAAAGATCCTATGATATTCAACTAGGCAATACAACAAGATACATAGAACGCCATCCAACTGCATCTATGACTAGAAGTCCACCTTTGGGTTATCATCCGAACCCCCTCCAGTATTAAGTTGCAAGCAACAGACAACTGCTTTAAGCACAGTGTGTAAGGTAAACAATCCACTTGTTCCATGAACAAGAGACCGTTGTTTTCTCCCTAGTGGCAACGACATATCAACAACCTTAGAGATTTCTGTCACTTCCCTTGACTAAATAGAGGCATGAACCCACTATCGAGCATAAATACCCCCTCTTGGAGTCACTAGCAACTACTTGTCCAAGATAGCTACTAACAACGGAGAGAATGCAAGATCACAAACAACATCCATATGACGGATAGATATACTCTAGGCCCTCTCGGTGGAATGTCATCCAATTAGCTTGCAAGCATGTGACTGGCTCACAAGGGATCACATATCACGGGAACAAGAAAAGAGTACTTATCGGTAACGAGGTTGAACTAGGTATGCAGAGATACCGACGATCAAACCTCAGATAAGTAAACTATCGCGAGACAAAGGGAAATTGGTATCGTATGTAAGTGGTTCATTCGATCGCAAAGTAATCGTAGAAATATGTGGGAGCCATATGAATTTCCAGATTCCTCTATTGGTTATTGATCGGAGAAGTGTCTCGATCATGTCCGCATAATTCACGAACCGTAGGGAGACACACTTAAGGATTTGATGTTGTTTAGTAGGTATGGAATGTTAGTAGGGATACCGAATGTTGTTCGGAGTCTCGGATGGGATACGGGATATCACGAGGAGATCCGGAATGGTCCAGAGAATAAGATTCATATAAGGAAAGTCCGATTCCGGAGTTTGGGAAAGATTCCGATGTTTTCATCGGAAAGGTTCTAGAAGGGTCTAGAAGGTTCACCGGACTGGAAGGAGAATGGTCCATGAATATGTCATGGATAAGTGGAATGATTGTATCATATTCTAGGTCACTTGGTTTGGGCATTTGGAAGAGAGAATTAAAGCTCTAAATTGAAAGTCAAACGGGAGGTTTGAAAAGTCAAACTAGAACAATAGTTTCCTAGTGGAAGAAGGAAAGAGTCCTTCCTTTAATCCAACTTGGGTTTGGGTATGGATTCAAACCCTCCCCTCCCAAGGCTGCCCCCCTTTCATAAATAGAGGGGGAGGGCTGCCCCAAAAGCCAAGCCCTAGCCCTCCCACCTATGCCGCTCCGCCGCCGCCGCCTCGCGCCGTCGCCGGCTCGTCAACGTCGCCCTAGCCGCCGCCGACACCACCTCCTCCTCTCCGGCCTTCTAAACCTAGATCGCCGAAAACCCTAGATCCAACATAACTCGCACCGGCTTAGGCGAAGCCCTGCGGGATCTTCCCTCTACTTCTGACACCACGCCATCATGCTGTCGGAATCGCGAGGGGAGAACTACATCCTCCGCTGCCTGCTGGAACAAGGGAGAGGAAGGTCTTCATCGAGTACCGTACGTGTGACTGACTGCGGAAGCGCTGCCGTAACGCAGCACCGAAAGGATCATCTACGCGATCTTGAGATCAGCAAGTGTACAACTACATCACCCATGAGAATCTGATCTCATTAACCGCTTTGGAATCTTCGAGGGTGAGTGCTTCTATCGACTCGTTGCTACAATCTAGTAGATAGATCTTGGCTTGTTTGTGTGCATGCGGTAATTTTTTTTGTTTTCCATGCTACGAACCCCTACAGAATTGACATGAAGCATCTAAAAAATGCTACGGTGAGGAAAGGGAATTGACGGGAAAAGGTTAGTCACATGGGCGGGGAAAGGAAAAGGTAAAGGGAATATCATGAAAAGTTGAGTCACATGGCCGGAGAGGGAAGTGGAGGGAAAAACTGAAGCATGCAGAGTTGCATAAAAAAGGGTATAGCGGGGTGTGTACACTCTGCCCAGGACAAAAAGGGCATGGGGGACCACTCCATTTATGTCTGGTCGGAATTGACCGCCCGAAATTGTTTGAGCGGTCGACAGCAAACTAGGGCCGCCCACCGGAAAGGCTATTTGCCGCCCATTGGCGCTTCCCCCGTGACTTTCGAGCCAGCTCATGGGCAGGCCCACTAGCCACGGAAAGAAGAAGACGAAGCGCGTCGGTAGTCCTCGTCGACGTAGGGGACGACGCGGTCGTGGCGCCCCGACGGAGGTGAGGCGAGGAATAGACCTTAGGGATGGGGGTGGGTAGGTACTCGCCAGACTTAGGGTTAGGGTTGGGAGTCTCGCCGACGACTAGACCTAGGGCCAGAGTGTAGGTCGAGGGGTTTAGAGGGTGACTGGCCGATCGGGATCTCGCCATCACCGGCGGAGACGAGGCCTGGACCTCACTAGAGACGGGGACGACGCAGCTGGCCGCGGCGCCACAACGAAGGTGAGGAAGAAATCATAACAGAGGGGGAGGGACGCTGGCCGGCAAGAAAGAAGATAAGCGTCGCGTGCGTGCACTGGTTGGAGGAGGAAGAAGATGATGTGGTGGTGGGCCATGGACCACCATGGGGAAACGAGGGTCGCTTGCGTGCAGCATTGGGCGTGAGGCACCACTGCGGAACTGTGTTTAGCATGACCCGGCTTCACTACCAGAGCGAGAAATGTTCGATGGGCCTTCTTCTTGGCACGATCAGAACTGATGAATCGAACCCAAAAAGTATAGCTCCATTGTTTTTCTATTTTTTCATTATTGGTCGTCTTCCCTAGAGCTGTAATCGATTCCCCACATCCAAAATCACCCCCACGTCGAGTGCCCTGACCGCTGGAACCTCCACCACCATGAGAGGAGGGAACGACCGCGAAGGGGAGGAAGGAGAGCGATGGGCAGCACTTCCACCCATCCTCCCATGAGTTTAGCCATGCGTCTGGATTAGGATAAGCTAGGGGTGGAGCTGTAGGCGGGAAAGTGGGTTTAGGCAGCGTATTGGAGTACAGTTTGCCAAATCCCTAGGAGATCGAGCTTATCTCAATCGGTGCCAAGTCCCCGATATCCACTCGAGAATAAATTCCCTAATTGCAGTTGGGTCCAACTCCCTGATCAATCTAGTCGAGGCGTGGCCGGGAACTAGCACTAGTTGCAGGAGGGGGCGCGTACCTGACTGGATGAGGTGGTCAGGGTGGTGTCCCAAGGAGATGATGGAGGTGGCAGACGGAGGGGAGGATGGAGGTGGCGGCCAAAGGAGAATAGGGAGGGGGCGTCTTGCTTGATAGGATGGGGATACATCGGAGGAAGAGAGGTAGGGCTCAAAGGTGGGGGAAAGAACAATGAGTTAACCTATTTTTCTTTACTTGGCGGGGGAAAATTGTTGTAATATAGTGATGCTCCGCGATGTGCTGATCCGGGAATGGGAAAAAGGGAAAAAGTGGCACGGATGTAGCTCCACGGAACTAGAATATTCGGTGCTAATCCGAGTTGGAGTTCGAATAAGCTGGAAGCTGGACCACTATCGAACATGTGCTTAGACAATTTTTGCAAATAAAATCGTATGCAAATGATTCCCTACAATCAAATCATGATACATGAATTATCTGATGTGTGGGACTTTGAGTGGCTCACTAATGGGTCCTCCACGCATGCTAGTGACCTAAAGTCATTAGAGGATCCACACCCTCCTACAACAGATATCCCTTTTTATATGTATGATTCTTTTCGGATATATAGCATCTCTCCCTCTCTCAAATTATTACCCCATAATGGCATGTTGCCTCGTGGAGCAACCCTCCTTGAATGAGAGGCCATGAAGGAGAAACAATGGAGCTCTTGGCTACCTGCACAAAATCCATGCAGAAACAAATAGATCTCGGGTGCCATGGGCATGAAATGGATCTCAAGCTCAATATGGGATTCCACCATGCTGCGAACCAATGAAGATTGGTTTGGGAAAATCAATTAAAATTCACATGATTTGGCTCGATCAGTTTTTGGAGAATTGGATCGCTGCTTGATAGCGCCTAGAAGTACTTCGTCGGGAAACCCCAAGAGCAAGGTGTGATGCAGTACAGCAGCAAGTCTTCCCTTAGTAAGAAACCGAGGTTATCGAACCAGTAGGAGGAAGGAAACGTCTCAAAGGTGTTGCAAGCAACGTGGAAACTTGCACAACACAAACTCAAGACTTTGCCCCAACTAACAGTGAGGTTGTCAATCTCAGCGGTTGCTGTAACAAAGGATTAACTGTATGGTGTGGAAGGTGATGATGGTTTACAGCAAGTGAATAGCAAAAGGTGAAAGATGTATCAATGATAAAGATTGGACCGGGGTCCATAGTTCACTAGAGGTGTTCTCCTTAGATAAACAAACATGGCATGCTGGGTAAACAAATTACAGTAGGGCAATTGACAGGACTGAGCAAGACATAACAATGCAATACTAGACATAAAGATCCTATGAGATTCGATTGGGCAATACAACAAGATACATAGAACGCCATCCAACTGCATCTATGACTAGAAGTCCACCTTTGGGTTATCATCTGAACCCCCTCTAGTATTAAGTTGCAACCAACAGACAACTGATTTAAGCAAAGTGTGTAAGGTAAACAATCCACTTGTTCCATGAACAACAGACCATTGTTTTCTCCCTATTGACAACAACACATCTACAACCGTAGAGATTTCTGTCACTTCCCTTGATTAAGTAGAGGCATGAACCCACCATCGAGCATAAATACCCCCTCTTGGAGTCACTAGCAACTACTTGGCCAAGATAGCTACTAACAACAGAGAGCATGCAAGATCAAAAACAACATAGACATGATAGAATCAATAAGACAAAACCATTAATCAATCAGAATAGTAATCTCAATATCCATCGGATCCCCGCAAACACAACATGCATGATTACAAATAGATGAGATCTTGATCATGAACAGAGCTCACAATATATAGACATGAAAGCAAAAGGAGGAGATACAACTATCTAGCTACTACATGGACCCGTAGTCCAAGGTGGAACTACTCATGCTTCATACCAGAGGCTGGCATGATGAAGAAGAAGGCCTCCGGGATGATCTCCCCTCCGACAGGGTGCCGGGAAGAGCTTTAGATCCCCCCGATCTAGGGATGATGGTGGCGGCGGCTACATACGGTTTCATGGAATATTTATTGGGTCCTTATAATTTAGGCATCGGGGGCTTCTTATAGGCGAAGAGGCAAGGCTGGGAGGCGGCTAGGGGGCCCACACCCTGCCCAGGCACGGGCCCACCCTAGGCCGCGCCTAGGGGGTGTAGCCGCCCTGTGGCTCCCCTCTCCTCTGGACTTCGTGTTCTCCTCGGTGAAATATTGACTTTGGCTTTTGTACCGTACAATTTCGAGAATATTTCCTTAGTAGCTTTTGTGGAACCAAAAATAGCAGAAAACAGGCAAGTGGCACTGTAGCAACTTGTTAATAGGTTAGTACCAGAAAACATATGAAAAGCACCTCAAAGTGTGGACAAAGCAAAGCAAAGTAGATACTAAACAAGCATGGAACATTAAAAATTATAAATATGTTTTCGACGTATCAATAGGTTATTTTGTTGTATCACTCGGTGCAATCTTGTAATGAATCTAGATGTTTGGTGCGAACAAGGTGTTCATGTTGCAAGTGTTTTGTGTTGTCTTGCAAGCGTTGATTCCATGTTGTAGTATGTGTGATGATTTTTCTCATCAATTTGCCACGACCTACGAGAAGTTTGTTGCATTGAAACAATTATTTCTATTGCATTTGTATGTGTCAAGTGCTGCGATCTTTATGTTTTGCCATGCCACAAGATATTGCGATGATGCCGCGAACACATAAAAACTATTGTAACCTAGTTTTTTCGCAACGATCGAACACCCCATGATCTTTTTGGGGACAATCCATGATATATTTATAGGAGCAAATAGTACATGGTAAAGATACATGAGCGAGCTATACGACTCCAACACCCAAGTGACAAGAGTGGGCTTGGATTCAACTCCAACACCAAGAGCAAGCCCACTAACTCGTTGAAGCACAAGGGCAACAAGAAGAAGGGCCAAGGACAAGTGAAGAATCCGGCCAACATTGTGTGCTTCAAGTGCAAGGAAGAAGGGCATCATGTGAGGTATTGCCCATTGAAGAAGAAGCCTCTTAGTGGAAGAAACGAGGGAAGTGGCCTCAAGCTCCTCCACAAGCTCAAGATGGGCCACTACCCAAGAAGCCTCATGCTCTTCTTCATGGTGCAGCCCCTCCCAAGAAGAAAGATGGCAAGGGAAAAACTTGCTACATTTGTCGTGAGAAGGGGCACCTTTCTTCCTCATGCACCATGGGTAACTCCTAATCCCATCCTATCTTGATTGATGATGCTTATTCACTTTGTAAGGATAAGGGTGGCAATGTGTTTGCCAAATTTGTTGGTGCCCAAAGTGGTGTCAAGAAAATAACCATTTGGGTGGCCAAGCCTATTGTGTCTAACTTCTTAGGACCCAACTTGGTTTTATAACTTGCATGTGTTGGTTTTGTAACTTGCATGTGTTTGTACATGTTGTGCTTACCACTTACTTATATTGACCTATGATGTATGTTTCTGTATGTTAGTTGGCACACCATGTATTTGTATTTCTTGGTTTGGAGCCTTTATTGTTTCTAGTAGGTATCTTATTTGGCTCTCGTGAGGGATTAATGAACTACTCCGTTTTTGGGGGAGTATCATGCTTGGGCATTCCACAATCCTAAAATGTGTGTACATGAGGAAAACCACTTAGTAGTTTTATTGCATGATTATCTAGTCTCTATGTGGTATGTCTCTCTCATGAGAAAATCAAGTTCCATAATGTCCATTAATACCTCTATTTTGATATTGACTCTTGGTATTGTTGGATCAAACTCCTTGTCACAACCATCAGAAACCATCCAAAATTGATCCAACGAAATAATATATCAAATACCATATCTAGAGAAATTTGACCTTCCAACACCACCATTAACATCGAAAATAAACTCTCGTCGTTGAATGAAGGGACGAAGAACAATTATTGAAAAAGTTGTCATCTCCATTGACACGAAGGACAAAAAATACAATCATCAATCCAAAACTATTGTGCTGAAAAACTAGTTTTACTAAAAACACAACAATTAGATCAGGTTCTCCATTCCTCTGGCCGGCAAGGCCAACCAGAAGAGGGAGAACCGATGGATAAGATGAAGTTGCTTGCCGGTCGGAGGGAGAATCGATGGATAAGATGACGTTGTGGTGGCTAAGGTATTTTAGCGGAGGCCGTAGCTAGTCCCATACATGAATCAAGATAATAGGGTATTGAGTTCATAAGAACCATATTTGGAAAATATTTCAAAGAGGTACTTCCAAGTTCTGAGTACGGTGGCACTACAAATTTAGCCTACTAAAATATGTTATATTTTGGAGTAGGGGTAGTATATCACAACATAGTTTGAGAAACACATGTCATCACATCCAATGTTAGTGTGGCTTGCAAACTCTTCATCTTTTTTAGATCATCTCCAACCAGGCTCCTTAAGCTATGCTCGGCAACAACGTCAGATTGGTCGTTTTGGGGCGCGTCTCTCCCCGACCCAGAGGTTGATTACAATTTATAAAAAAATTAAAATTTCATGCACACTTTGATTATATTCAACAAACCTAGAATCTTGACTAACCCTAAACTAAAAATAATTGGTATCAAAGTTTTGCCACCGTCCCAGCGCGACAAACTAGCATTGGCGTTGTCCACGCCCAACATCTTCGCCTCCATACCGGCCTTCCACTGGGCCCATCTGGCCTTTTGTGCTTTGACCATCTGGCGGTGCTTCGTTGCCGCTTGTCTACGCACTGTTGCGGTCTGCTGGTCATTCATATCCACCTACGCTTCTTTGCGCGCCTGGCGGGTTTGTTTGACTAAGGCAATGCAGACAACCTAGAGAGCAGTGGCCTCCGCCTCATTCTGTGCATTGATGCAAATAATGGCATTCCACTCGTCCTCCATCAATAGGCTACCACGCTCCTCCATTGGTGCCCTTTCATGGGATTTCTTCATGTCGTGGGGCAAGAGGGTCGTGTCTGCCTCCTCTAGTGCTCGAGCAGCGTCCCTCTATTGGCGCCATCTAGTAGGAGTCAAGGATTGACTCCTTCTCTCAGTTGGTCAGAACCGGCCTCTCCTCCAACTCCTACTCCTACTCCTCATCCACCTCCGCCTCATCCTTCCACTGCTCCATATACTCATCATTGGAGTCGATGTAATCAATGTAGTCAAACGAGTCATCGTCAATTGAAGGCATGGGCTTGGGTTCGACTCTGCAGGTGGTGACAGGCGGCCAAGCATTGCTTAGGTGGTGGGTAGGTGGCGCAGCATGTTGATCATGGCGAGAAATATTTGTCAGCACGGCAAGCATGACACTACAATTTTATAGCCAGGTATCTAGGCAGGAAACGAAGATAAATGGTGGTAAGAGCACCGATGCAAATTAATGCACCGTGTTTATTGGCACAATGTCGAACCGGGCATGCCAGACATTCTACTAGACCGTGCAGACAGAACATGACCTTGAAAGATGCCGCTGGACCCGATCTTCTTTCTAGGGCTTAGCAAGCCTGTTCGGTGTTACTCTTAAGAGCATCTCTAGCGGACATCATAAAAATTAGACCTTAAAACATATATACGGGACACCTTAAAGTGTTTTTACGAGCTAAAAATGGCCCGAATAAAACAAATACGTTAAACCGCCCCTTAAAATATCATCTACTAAACGGGCCCACTTTTTTCCATATTTTCTTTATTATTTTCCCTTCTTTTTCCCGCCGCTACCCCTCTAGCCTGCTGCCTTCGCCCATCCCCTGCCTCTCCTGCCTACCACCACCGCAAATTAGCTACCCCTCTGGCCGGCCTATCCCTACTGCTCGCCCGCTGCCTCTTCCCGCGAGGCGCCTCCCCTGCCATGGCCACGAGCGGCAAGGTTGCCGAGGGCCAGCATGCCTTGCCCTATTAGTGTCCTCATCACGTACTCCCGCTCCCATTATTCGACCTTCATCCCGCCTCGCCCCTCGCGCTTGCTCGTCGTTTCTGGCAGCTCGACATTAACGAGCATCGCGCAAGAACGAGTGGAGAAATTAGCGGATTTGGGTTGGTGAAAGGGAATGTATGCCTCCATGTGTGGTTTTGGTAATTAATGACAATCTCTATGGACTAATGTGTAGATTGAGTTTCACTTGTAGGTTTGTCCATTGGCATCGCTTGTGCCATGTGTTGGTCTCAAGGTTGAAAGATAAAGAAATGTCCAAGGGCTTTGTGCCATTGGAATCATGAAGAAAGAAGGAGCTTGAAGGTTGATCAAGACAAGTGCAAAGAGTTGCATCAAGATGGATCAACCTCAAGAAGGGATGAAGAAGGGCAAGATCAAGATGCGCCATCTCTAGAAGATCTCATGCTTGAAGCTTGCCATCCTCATGATCATGGGGTGATGAAGACAAGTTCAAAGAAGAGGTTTCCCCATGGAGTATGGGGGAGAAATTTGCAAGTCTTCATCTTCATCAAGCAAGAGCAAACAAGAAAGGTGTTCCCACTATAGAAGAACAAAACGGTCTACATCAAGTTCAAGTGGGATGCTCAAGGCAAAGGTATGTTCCTGATAGGGATTCTCTTTTGCCGGTCTCATATTGTTAGTTGGGAGACCGGGTTTAGGATAGATAGCCGTACTATCAAGAGGGCTTCTCAAGCGGGTGTCTCGATCGCATCTTTTGGAGAGAGCTCAAACCTTTGCATGCATAGCATCATCTTTCTTGGTTGTTATTTGGTTATTGTACATGAGAGGATCTATATCTTGTGGTCATCTTCATAACAAGCTCTAGTTCATCAAATAAGGATTTCACTTGCATATCTTATTGCGGTTTTTGATCGTACGGGTTTTTCCGGCTCCACACCTTAGGAGATATATCACATATATATAATTGATATTGTCTCCTTTGGTGTTATCCAATATTTGACCTTTTGTTTGATTCTATTTGGTTTTATCTTTCCAACAAAATTGGTTTCATCCTAATCAGAGTTTCCAAGCTCAACTTCTTATGTTTTGGGTTTTGGGGGTTTTATAGGTTCATCGCTTCTAGAGAGGTCTTACCTTTATCCATTTGGTTTTATCCTTCCATGCTGGACTATGATGTTTCTTTGCATAATATTGTAGAGCTTTTCGTTCTTTTCAAAACGAGCCTAAGATCATTAAAAACGGAGTCCGGAATCAAAAGTTATTGAAGTTTTCGCGTAATGCTGTCCAGCATTTTTGCTTGAGCGGAAGTTCCGGTCCAAATTCTGACCCAAGTTCCAGTGACGTACTGTATTCATCTGTTTTTGTGTTCCTATTTGCCGGAAGTTCCGGTGGTGCGCGAATCTGTCCCAAACGGTCGGTTTTTTCTTGTCCTATTTAAGGGGGGCTTCTTCCCCAATGGTTTCCCATATTTTGAGCTCGTTTTTGCCCACCATTGTTGACCTATTTGAGGTTTGTTACTCCATCTCCCTCCCATGATTCTTAGATATTTTTGAGGAAAAAGTGAGAGGAAATCTAGATCTACAATCCCCCCAAGTCAAATCCCTTTTTTGTAAAGGAATCATTGAGATCTAGATCTTGGAGAGTTTTATGTTCTTCTCTTGTGTTCTTCCTCCCTTATTCCCCCAATAGCTTTTGTAGCTTTGTTGGAATTTGGGAGAGAAGGACTTTCCCTTGCATTTGGTGCATAGGTTTGAGTTCTCCTCAAAGATTCGGTGAGTTCAAGCTTGTGGGCTTATTTCTCTTGGGTTCTTGGAACCCTAGACGGTTGTGTGGTTGGGTGTTGACCTTTTGTGGTCTTGTAGCCTTTTGTGGCATTGTTGGCCTTTTGTGGCGTTGTAGCCTTTTGTGGCTTTGTTTTTGGGAGCCTCCAATTGAGTTGTGGAGATAGCCCCAATATTTTACGGGTTCGGTGACCGCCCTCAAGAGTCCCATAGTGAAGTGAGTGCCCGCCTTTTGTGGTGCGCACTCGTGAGAATAGGGTGAGCCTTTTGTGGCGTCAGTGAGTTGTGTGCTTCCGCATCAAGGGTGAGGCCTTGTGTGGCGTTGGGTGAGCATCAAGCCACCACACCTCGAGGTGAGCCATTTGTGGTGTTCGGAGAGCATTACGTCATCGCACCTCTCCAACGGAGACGTAGCTTCTTTGGAAGTGAACTTTGGGAAACAAATCTTCATCTGCACGTCCATCGGTTATCTCTCAGCCGAGCCCTTTACTTATGTACTTTACTTTATGATAGCTATCGTTCTTGAAGTATTTATATCTTGCTATCACCTTGTTGCTTGTATTGCTTAGCATAGGTTTTTGGTGCACATAGGTGAACCTAGTGGTTAGGTTTTGTGCTCTATAAATTAAACGTTAGTTTTTATTCCGCATTTATCAGAGCATAAACCGAAATATTTTTAAAAGACTATTCACCCCCCCTCTAGGCGACGTCCATTTCACTTTCAATTGGTATCAGAGCGAGGTCTCTCGCTTTTAGGCTTATCCTCCTCGAGAATAAAGATGTCTCCTAGGGGTTTAGTGCACTCTCACACATTTACTTTTGTTGGCACACATTATGATGTTTGGCGTACTCGCATGCTCAGTCATTTCCGGGCCATTGACGCAAATATTGAGCGAATTCGAGATATGGGCTTGTCTCCTCCTAAGGGTCCCCAAAATCTATCTTTGGAGGAGGAGACAAACTATTATCTCGAAGCTCAAGCATCTAATGTGCTTGTTAATGTTGTGAGATTTGTAGTTCTTTCCTCAATCATGCCTTTCCGGAACGCTCATGATATATGGACCAAGCTTCAAGCAAAATATGATGTGTCCAAGCTTAATGAGGATGGTTGTGTTCCCTCCACCTCCGGCCGCGATGAGTTCTCATCTTCTTCCACTACACCAACATGTGAGTTTTCACAAGGTAATTGTTGGAATTTTCCCACAGATCGACTACATCAAACTAGACAAACAAACACGCTTAAAAAATCTTATAGTCAAGGGCACGTGTCGTGCCCGTTCTTTTTCTTTATTTTCTTCTCAACTCACTCAATGTGTTACAAGACTCACGGTCTACCCTTGCTTATATATGCAAGCTAGACCTGACTAATACTAAACCTAAACCATCACGTACAGATACTACTATTACTAGGACTCACACATACACTTGCCTAACTAGGAAACTTCCCTAGACTAAGACACGTACACACCACACATACCACAGACACACATAGTCCTAGTGCTACTCGGATATAGACTAGTACCACTCGGACTCTCTTACCAAGATTAAGCTAACAATCTCTCCCTAATCTTGATTTACTACTCTTCGTCTTCCATGCTTCCCTGATCTTGAATCCTTGTAGATCTGCATCTTGTATAGGTCTCGCACCACGACAAGTCTAATTGGCTCTCCCCAATTTTGACTAGGCGAATTTACGGAACAACTCAAGTATGATCCGGACTACCCAGCCACGCTAGCAAACCATGTGGAATCGCACCACCCGTGGAACACTGTAACATCCCTAAAATCATGTTTCAAACTCATGCATATCATCCATGCATCCATGATCATGTAGAGTTCATTTCAAACAAATCAATTCAAAAACAGGAGCATATGAGCTCATTATTTTATGTGATCAGCATTTAAAACAAATGCTACTCTCTGATGAGAGATTGTTGTTCATTGAACCAAACCTTGTTGTCTTTTTGCTCCCAGATTGTATTGCTAGAATTGCTAGGATTTAAACCAAAGTTTCAAAACAAATATGATTTGAAAACCAATTTCAAAACCTATTTAAAACTAGTGCTAAGTCACTGCTTATTTTATTTTATTCCAAGTGACCAGGCCAATTCAAAGTGACCACTTTGTTTTGTGCCAGATTTGTGAGAGTTGCACTCTACAAAAATCCTGAAAAGATTTGAATTCAAACAGCTTTTGAAATCATTTGAATTTGATTCCTGAAATTGCAAACAGAAAAAGAAAAGGAGAAAAGAAATAGAAAAGGGCCGGCGCCACCTTTCTAGCCCAACAACAGAATCAGCCCACTAAGCCCACCCGGGTTCCCCCTTCTCTCTCTCTCTCACTCGCAGACAAACCCGCCAAGTCACTGACCGCCTGAGCCCACCTCCTCTCTGTTTCACTCGCTGGCAAGTGGACCCTGCGACCACGTCGTCGTCGTCTTCAATCACGCGCGGCCGAGGCGCTCGCTCCGCCGTTACCTCGCCGCAGTCACTGCAAGCTTAATTGCCATTGATTCTGCGCGTAATCGCCGCCCCCCTCTTGCCTACTTAACCCCCTCTGCACCGCGAGCATTTCCCCTCACCTAGCGCCACCACTCTGCCACCAGGCTGCCCGTATTTGCCCTTGCACCACCGCAGGCAGAACCCTCTCTGGCGACCAATCCTCGTAAACTCCGTGCGCCCCTTCCTCTCTGATTCATGCGAACAGCTTCGCAACCTCCTTGCGCTCCTACTGACACCTCTAGTTCATCCTGTACTGCCCCAGGCCGTCGTCTCCAACGAGCTCTGCAAGTCCCCGACGCCGTCTCCAACTCCGGCAAGCGATTAAGGTAAAAATCGATCGCCCCGTGCCTTCCCTTTGACGCTGACTTGTTCACCTGACCGATGCGCACCCACTGATGCCCTCCGTTTCCGTTAGGGCGGAGCAGAACGTCGCCAACGTCGCCGTCCACCCGAGCCCGATGCTGTCATCCACTCCGACGAGCTCCCACGGCCACTGCAGCGCGCCCCTTGTCAAGCCGCCACCACGTTGAGCTTCAGTACATCACTGCGAGTCTGGTAAGCACTTCCACTGACCCCAGCCCTCCTTGTAGCCACTGCGCCGCCGTAGACAGAGCCGCCGCCACCAGTCGTCGCCGCTAGCGCCGCCAGGGTGTGGTCGTTTGATCGCGCACCGTTGGATCCAGATCTGACGGGCTAGATAGAACACTTAAGCGACAGGGTACAAATAGATCTGGGCCGTGCAGATTAAGTTAGATCTAACGGCTTATGTGTGTGATCCTGAGCGAACCGGTACGCACCAATCAGAACATGACACGTGGCTAGGGTTTAGATTTAAAATCAGAATTTGAATCTATTAGATGTTTAAACTTGTTTTAATCATAACTTTTGATTCCCACGTCCAAATTTGATGAATTTTATATCAATGGAATCAGGAGAGAAAGCCCTTTCCATATATGCAATGTGTTTAACATTTTGCTTCTGTGGAAATGGTTTTATATACAGAAACATGTGTAGGCCTATTTTGGGTATATTAATTATTTGAGGAATGTTTTAGTGTTCAAATAAAGGTTGTTTGGCAAGTTTTGAACTTGTTTATGAACCAGTATTGTGCACTTGTCTTGTTGAGTTTAGAAAATCATCACATATCATGTCGCATGCATTCATATATTTTTTCTTGTATTTATTGTATGTGATTTGGTGCTATGATTTTATGTGTATATTTTGGTGCAAATAGTGATTGTGATTGTGAGGATTGTAGCTACTCTCCAAACTACCAAGGCAAGTGGTGCTTCATGATTTTATCCCTATGTTTTTCTACTATGCATTAGAAATATTTTGCTAGTCCTGCATGGTTATATTTTGCTTATATGGTATGCTTGAAAAATCCTAGTAGTTGTAGAAATGCTAGAAATTTCTAAGTTAAGATGCTTATCTATGCCATGCTTAGCCTAGCTAGTAGCAACCAAGGGTGGTGAATTATTCATGATATGATAAAATATTTCTAAGTCTTTGGACTTGTGTTTTTACTTAATAAAACAACCAAGTGAATGAAACACCTGGGTGGAATGGAAGGAATGGTTTATGTTGAGTGGTTACACAAGGCCCATTTCTATGGTTTACCTTGTGTATCTCACTTGTGGAAAGCCACACAGGAACAAAGGGATTTGAGAGGCCAAATGTTAAGAAGCTTCTAGTGCAGCCACTTGGCAATATGGGCTCTGCCTGGACCATATAGGTTGCAATAACTTAGCCATTTGGACAGTTGGTGGTAGTGGGATTGATAGGTTGGAGCGCGTCCATTTGGTCTAAGGGAAGGCTTCTGAAAGGTCCTGTCTTGGTGAAAAACAAGTCTTATGGGTAAAGTGCACAACCTCTGCAGATGGAAGAATCTAAGTACATAGCCATGTCCCTGGTATTGGACAACTTGAGCATCAAGACATGGAAGCTATCAAGAATCTCCTCATCCCAATTTCTAAGTAAAACTTGTGGTTGAACAAGGGTGAAGGACCCCAATGTCTATTGGTGGTTCCTTGGGAAAAGTTTTTCACAAAGAAAAACTTAGTGATTTCAACTAATAGGCAAAACTTATTTTTGAGCAAAGCAAGCCTAAGCTACACTTAGCCAAAAAGCATATAGTATTTAGTCCACCAATATTCTACTAAGGTATCACTTGCCAATACTATTCCAATGTATTGACCCACTATGGCTATAACTTGTGATGTTGCATGTTATTCTGATGAGGATTAGGAGTCATGAGTCTACACTCAACATGTTTGCCTGTGGCACATGAATATGAAGACTTTTATCTATTTACTTATTTAAACTCTTGTACTAGGCCTGTGGCCATGGAGTTGTAAAGACTATGTTTATCTCTGGAATGACTGTAATAATGACCTTTGTTTCTGTGTACTTCATCTTAAACTGTGGATGCTAGCATTGATCCAGGGACTAGCATTGCAATCACAGGGATCATTTTTCTTTATAAAGGAGGGATCTTAAAGATGGTATCAGAGCACTGTGTTGCCTGTAGGATTATGACCCTAGGATTGGAAACCACTAAGGAAAAAATTTCAACAACTTCCACACTTGTCTTTTCTTCTCGTAAACTTTTCTAATCTTCTTTCTCATCTCTATTTGTAGATGAACTCCATCAACGAAACCGTGAAGAAGGGACCACTCATGACTATGACTTTGGAGTGTGAGCCAGAGTTACCAAAGGCTCTCAAGGACCTCATGGTTGCCATGGGAATACATGGTGCAGCTGTGTACAAAGGTTTTCCTGTGATGGATGAAGGAGTTGAGTACTGGTGGGTGCAACTTCACTTGTATAAAAACAAGGAAGAAAACCACAAGGACTCAGGATTCTGCATGGTCACCAACACAATGATGCACACTACATTCTTTGATTCAGCAGGGGATGCAGCTTGGAGGGCCATCAAAGAACTTGGTGATAGAATCAAGTGCAGAATGCTTAACACTCAGAATGATCTTAAGGAAGAGAAGAAACATGCCCAAGAGTTAGAGGCTACCAACCAAAGCCTAAGGAAGGACATCATAGACTTAGCAATGGAGTCTTGTGATCTAGACAAACAGATTGCCTCTAGGGATGCCCTGTTAGCCAACTTGGCAAGTGAGATGGGATTGTAATGTACCACATTAGTTGGACCACCACACTTATCATTTTATTTTCCAAAAATGTTGTCTAAATAAGTTGAACCTTGGATGCTTGTAATGGATTTTATGGATGCTATGACTTGTGTGTTTGCCCATGTTATGCTGTCACATCCCAAGATTTTCCAAATCTTGTAATGTGAAAAATAAATGAATAAAATAAAACTTTGTTGATTTTTCAGGGTGAGAAGAAACTTTTGATTCCAATTGGAAACTTTCAAAACATATTTGATCAAATAAAATCCTAAAGGGATTTAAAAAGATAAATAAACAATAAAGTTAAAAATATTTGGAATTACTATTTTTGGATCTTTTAATAAAAAGATTTGGTTTTCAAAAGTAAAGGTAGAATTATAAATAAGGATTATTTTATAAGCCAAATAAAACCTTGACTAATCTTTTGAATTAAAATATTTTGATAAAAAGAGTAAAGGCTTATTTAAATAAAATAATGAGGATTTATTAATATCCCATTCTAATAAAAACCAAGGCTTTTCTATTTGGAATAAACACAAAAACTTATTTTAAACAAGTTTTCCAAATATTTTATATTCTCAAATAAAACCTACTGAAGTGTTTTGGTTTTATTTTTCAACTGGATATTTTAAATAAAACAAATCCTATTTGAAATAAATAACTAAGGACTATTTATTTAATTGTTAAATAGATCCTAATAAGAATAAAAATATTATTTTATTTTTGAGACTTGGTTTTGTGTGGTTAAACAAAACCTAATTCAATTGCAAAGTTTGGTGGAAGTTTGATTGTTTTGAATGTTTGATTTGTTTGTTCGAAATTCAATCAGGAAATTCAAACAGAAAAAGGGAAAAAGTTTCAGTACAAAAAAAATGCTAAAGGACTCGACCCAACTAAGCAGGCCCAGCAAGACCCAGTCCAGCCCACCAACACTACCCAGCGAAACATTTTTCTACACACAGTCTCGCACCCGCGAAGTTGCAGATAGGTGCACCCTCTCCCTCTCTTTCTTCCTCGCTGACGCCCAGACCCCACTGCCACCTTAGCGTCGTCTCCCTCGCGACAATTCCTCCTCGTCGTTTCCTGGTGTTGATTGCTCGAATCAATACGCGTAAATGGCTCAATGAATCCTCCCTGTGACCACGCACTCTTAATCGCCAGCAACTCCTCTTATTTTCCCCTCAGAACCCACTCGACCAGAGCCACTAGGCTGCCCTGAATTTCCCTGGCACCGCCACTGCTCTGACGAGCTTCTCCAGCGAATTCCGGCCAGCACCCTCACCCCCGCAAGCTTTGCTTCACGCGGGAGTGATCCCCAGCCCCAGGCGCTTCTCCCTGTGCCTTCTGTTCAACCGCGCTCACCCCAGAGCCTCGTCTTCGACAACCTCTGAGCACCGCCGCGTCTGCTTCTCCTCCGGCGACTTCCCCTGGTAAGCTCAGACCGCCACGAAGCCATTCGTTGATACTCACATGTTTCCCGGTACCGTGCGCATCTAACGCACCCCTTATCTTGATCTGGCACGCCTTGTAGCCCCTCCTCCGTCGATGACAGTACGAACCCGAGGCGCAGCTCCACTCCGGCGAGCGATTACTCCCGCTCCAGTGCGCCCCTCGCCAGACCAGCACCACCTCGAGCTTCACCGCAACCCTGCGATCCTGGTAAGACTCGCCAACCTCTTCCTCGCTTCCTCTAGCACCAGCTCCTCCGTAGCTGGACACGCCGCCGCCGCCTGCCGCCGCTAGCGCCGCCCGTCTATGGCCAGTGTGCTGTGCGTCGTGCGATTAAAATCCTGCGGTTGCGATTAGATCTGACCGAAGGGGTATCGTGTGCCTCTGCGCCACTCGATCTAGGTTAGATCCTACGGTCCAGCAAGCCCGATCCGTGCGAACCGGTACCGACCAGTCATATTACGCCGCGTGGCACCAGTTTGTTTTAAAACAGATTTTTTGAATCAGATTATTATGCAAATTTGTAAACCTTGTAAATTTTGATCCACACGTCCAAAATTTGCAAATTTTATATCAATGGAATCAGTGGAACAAACCCTAACCAACCATGCAATTTGTTTAGTAAAAAGCTTCTGGTAAAATGTTTGTTTTTGCAGAAACATTTGTATGCTTGTTTAGGTTATAAAAATTATTCCAAAAAGTTTTTAGGGATGAAATCTTTGCAAAATGGTTTGTTGTGAACCTACTGACCCTAGGAACCAACTCATGGGATTTAAAAATATTTTTGGTGAAGATTAGGATTGAATAATTAAGTTAGCTCATTTCTAGTCAAATAAAAATATTGATTTTGTTATGAAAATCATTTTGAGAGAAAACTTTAGAAAATGTTTTGGTTCAAACCTACTGACCCTAAACACCAAGTTTGGTGAATGAACAACTTGTTTGGTGAACAACATAAAAATTGTTGCTTTGCTAAAACCTTTTTCCACCACATGAAATAATGATTTGACTTAAAAATGGCTTATAGATAAAACCCTTTTGCAAAAGGTTTTGCCACTTTATAAAATGACCACTTTGGACTTTACAATGTTTAGAGCCTAGTAGAAACCACCTTTGCAAATAAAACTACCTTTTTGCATGCTTGCATGCATGACTTAGTTTCTATTATTTTGTGTGTGATGATTTGTTTGATTATTGTTGGAATGCTAGTTGAATTTGTGTGTGCTTGATTGACTTGTAGTGAAGTTAGAAGAGTGTGAGATTATCAAGATCAAGAAGTGAACCAACATTCCCTACCAAAAATGCAAGTGACACTATCATCCAAGTCCTACTATTTTCATTATACTTAGTGGATTTTGAAACATGCATGAAAAGGGTTTCTATACTTTATGCTATGCTAAATCCTAATAGGATACCCTTATATATTCCTTAGTGAAAACAATGTAGTTGTAAAATGCTTAGCCATGCTACATATTTTGAGAAGAGATACATGTTGAGATTTATTTTTGAAGTTGAGAAAAGACTGAAAAGACTTGTGTTTTTATATAATAAAACAAGTACTCAATGAACCACCTGGGTGGACAAGGATACTCAAGTTTTGGACAAGATGGCAACAAGAGGAACCATGTTTATATGGCAATCTCTTTTTGTTGTGCATCAGATGAAAACCACCCAGGGACTTAGAGATTGAACATGTTTCTCCAACAGTGGCTTCCGTGTATAGCCACATGCTAAAATGGCTCTGGCCCATGCATTGGTCTTCAGGTTAACTGGAAATGAGGGAACTAGGAACCCTACATCGGTGCCTGAAGACAAGCTAGCATTGTGTATGGGAGGACCCTATGGAAAGACTTCGTCACATTCTCAATCTGCCAGTACTCCATCTTGGTGAGTACTTATCCAGCGGCCACTGGTGGCAACAAGATGAGATTGTGTCATGTGGGTAAAGTGTACAACTTCTGCAGAAGATAAAATTCTAAGTACTTAGCCGTGTCCCCGGTTATGGACAATACTGAGCAACTAAAGCTTGAAGCTATGGGAAATCTCGACATTCCAATTTCTAAAAGAAAAACTTTAAAGTGACAACAAAGACTTGAAGAATTTGGGGTGTACCAAGGAGCTCAAGAGATTTTGATAAAAACTTGAAGTACTTGGGGATTTACCAAGGAGCTCAAGAGATTTTGATAAAAACTTGAAGTACTTGGGGATTTACCAAGGAGCTCAAGAGATTTTGATAAAAACTTGAAGCACTTGGGGATTTACCAAGGAGCTCAAGAGGTTTTGACAAAGACTTGAAACACTTGGGGTTTACCAAGGAGTTCAGAATTATTAGACAAAAGATCAAAACTATTTTGAAAAGATAGGATAAATTATTGCTTTCTGCAAATGAGCCTAAAACCCTACTTAGCCAAATATGCATGTAATGATAGGATCCACTTATATTCTACATAGTAGTGAAACTTGCCAATACAATTCAAATGTATTGACCCTTGTGGCTGTAACTTGTTATGTTGCAGGTTTGTTTGATATTAGTGAAGTTGATTGATAGGATTACAAGTCTACAACCAACATGTTTGTCTATGGCACTTTGAAGATGAAGGACCCCATGCTTATAGATATTCTGCTGCAATGTAATGTAATAGCCAAATGAGCTATGTAAGATGTAATAAAATTATGTTATTCCTGGTTATAAAGTTATATTATGACCCTTGTTTCTTGATATTACATCTTAACTGTGGATGCTAGCTATTGATCCAGGGACTAGCATTGTAAACACAGGGATCTCTACCTTATTAAAGGTTGGGAACCTTACATATGCTTGTGATGCTTTGTCTTAAAATTTATTTATTGTCTTGATTCTAACTTTTTTCTATCTTATTAAATAGATGCCTAATGTTACCATCAGCACTGTTGAAGAGTTCCAAGGAACTCGTTTTGGCCCTCGTATTATTGAGCTCACTACTTTGCTCAATCTCCCTCTTCCTACCATCATGGTGCTTCCCCTCACCAAGTTTGAGAGGAAAGACCTTTGGGGCTTCAAGGTCAATCAGCTCGGACGCCAGACTGAGCCTACCACGAAGGTCATCATCTTCAAGCTCATGCACGATGACAAGGAGAGAGGCCTAGAGGTAGTCATGTAGGACTTGATTGGACGTCTGTTAGGGAGACACTCTCGACAGGTTAGAGGTACTCACTTCCACGCCTTCGGTAGACGTGATGAGGATGGTGAGGCCATTGACTTCAAGGACACTTCGAGGGAGACAGCAGAGCTGATTCGTCTATACCTCCAGGACTTAGAGGTTCTTCTTAGGAACGTGGACACTGATAGGACCAACGTCATGCTTAGCAATGATGAACTCTAGGTGCAGCTTCGTGAGAAGGACAAGCTCTTCGCGGAGCAAGATGAGATAGTCAAGGATATGGAGGCCAAGTTCGAGAGTCAGGACAGAAAGTTCAAGAGTCAAGAGAAGCGAGTCGAAGATAGGAACAAGAGGATTCGAGACATGACTGCAGATCTAGAGAACAATGACTTAGAGCTCGAGCATCAGCAGACTGTGATTCAGAGGCTTCGTTCTCAGAAGAGGGCTCTCAAAGCCAAAGTAGAGACCTTGACCACCAATGTCAAGGAATACAAGACCGCTATGGAGAATGCAGGTCTTACCTTTGTTGAGGAGGAGGTTGATGCCGAGGAGTAGTGATGACTACTCATTTATCATTTATTTATCATGCTTTTCATTGAATTCGCAATGACCATCCAACATGTGGATGGCTTGCTATTGGTGTGTTTACCTTGCAAACTTGTCGTTTATGTTGTTGAACTATTTTTATTATGATGCATGTTTGGTGATTGTTTATGTGATGTATTGTGCATGTTAGCATCTATGGGTATCTCATTCTTATCTCTATTGAACAAACCACAGATGCCTCCCCGTCGTGCCAATCCCAACCCCAACAACAACAACATCACCCCCGAGATGCAGCAAATGATGACAGCTCAAACTCAGCTGATGCAGATGATGACTACGTTCATCCAGAATCAGAACAACAACAATAACAACAATAACAATAACAATAACAACAATAACAATAACAATAATCAAAACAACCCACCTGGTTTTGACATGCTTACCAGGTTCTTGAGATTGAGGCCAGCAAAGTTCTCAGGAACAACTAATCCTATGGTGGCCAATGATTGGCTACGCTCTGTGAACAAGGACTTGGTAACAGTTGGCTGTACTGATGAAGAGAAAGTCAGATTTGCAGCTCACTTGTTGGAAGGACCAGCAGCTACTTGGTGGGATAACTTCCAAATCACCACTCCCATTGCAGATGTGACATGGGCTATCTTTGAAGATGGTTTTCGTACTGCTCACATCTCATCCGGAGTGATGAGTTTGAAGAAGAAAGAATTCCATAACCTGAAGCAGCGCCACCGCAGCGTGGCTGAATATATTGAGGAGTTCAACAATATGGCGCGTTATGCACCGGATGAAGTTGACACTGATGCTAAGAGGAAGGAAAAGTTCCTTGAAGGCCTGAATGATGAATTGAACCTGCAGCTATCAGTGGCCTATGTTCCCACTTGCCAGTCTCTTTGTGATAAGGCTGCTATTTTGGAGAACAAAATGAAGCAAGTTGAAAGTAGGAAGAGAAATCACTCGGACAAGCATAGCTCGGGATCGTCTCACAAGCGTTCCCATTATGATGATAGTGGGAGATCAGGATCCCACAAGCATGGGAAATTCAAGAAGCACCACAACCACAACCGTCATCATGACAACAAGAGCCACCGTAGTCATGACAATGACAAGTACAAGAATCACAAAGGTGGATATAAGAGCCACCACAGTGGTAGTGGAAGTGGCAGTGGAAGCCAGCCTGTCAAGAAGGATCTTAGTCAGGTTGAGTGTTTCAAATGCAAGAAGATGGGGCATTATGCAAATGAATGCCCAGAAAAGAAAGTTGAAGGACCCAAGAAGACCAACCCTTTTCAGAAGGGACAAGTGAACCACATCAATGTGGAGGAAATCTATGAAGAGCCAGATGCTGTTGCTGGTAAGTTCAAACTCAATTCTATTCCAGCACTTGTTCTTTTTGATACTGGAGCATCGCATTCATTCATATCAAAAGCATTTGTTGATAGAAATGGGTTTCCAACTGAAAACATTGGGTGTCCAATAAAAGTTAGTTCTCCAGGTGGAGATATGATAGTAAGTCTGGGATGCCGGGATCTAGTGATAGAGTTTGGAAAGCATAAGTTTCCAGTGAGTCTGATAATCCTAGATTCTCAAGGACTGGATGTAATATTGGGAATGGATTGGATGGCTAAGTATGAAGGAGTACTAGATTGTGCTAATCGTACTGTTGCATTCACTACCCCGGAAAAGAAACGGATTAGATTCAAGTCTAACTTAGAATCAAAAGGGAGTAAGCTAAATTCTCATAAGGGGGTTAGCATAGAAAGTGTGCCTATTGTGAGTGAATATCCGGATGTGTTTCCGGAAGAATTGCCGGGAATGCCACCAGATAGAGACGTGGAGTTTCTTATTTATTTACTACCAGGATCTGGACCAATAGCAAAAATACCATACAAGATGTCAGTTGATGAGTTGAAAGAACTCAAGAAGCAGCTTGGAGAACAGTTACAGAAAGGTTTTATCCAACCAAGTTCCTCATATTGGGGAGCACCAGTTTTATTTGTGGAAAAGAATGATAGAAGTCAAAGGTTATGCATAGATTACCGTTCACTTAATGAGGTGACTATCAAGAACAAATACCCTTTGCCTAGAATCAATGACTTGTTTGATCAGTTAGAAGGAGCTTGTGTGTTCTCAAAGATTGATCTCCGGTCAGGTTATTTCCAGCTCAAGATAAGAGAACAAGACATACCTAAGACAGCTTTCACCACAAGATATGGATTGTATGAGTATACCGTGATGCCTTTTGGTTTGACCAATGCTCCAGCATATTTCATGAATATGATGAACAAGGTGTTCATGGAGTTCCTTGATAAGTATGCTGTCGTTTTCATCGATGACATTTTGATCTACTCCAAGAGCAAAGAAGAGCATGAAGGACATTTGCGTTTGATACTTGAGAAGCTCAGAGAGCATAAACTATATGCCAAGTTCAGTAAGTGTGAATTTTGGTTGAATGAAGTTGGATTTCTTAGACACGTTGTGTCAGGAGATGGTGTAGTAGTTGATCCTGCTAAAGTTTCAGCTGTAACTGAATGGGAATCTCCCAAGTCAGTGAAAGAAGTTTGTAGTTTCCTTGGTTTAGCAGGTTACTATAGAAGGTTCATTGAGAATTTCTCCAAGGTAGCAAAACCTATGACAGAATTGCTAAAGAAATAAAGAAATTTGCTTGGTCTGAAGGTTGTGAACTCAGCTTTCAAGAGTTGAAGAAGAGACTTGTGACAACACCAGTCTTGTGTTTACCAGATTTGGAGAAGGATTTCCAAGTGTATTGTGATGCATCTCATCATGGATTGGGTGCAGTACTTATGCAAGAAGGAAAAGTTGTGGCGTATGCCTCGAGACAACTCAAGACTCATGAGGTAAACTATCCTACCCATGATTTAGAATTAGCCTATGTTGTCCATGCACTCAAAACATGGAGACACTATCTTTTGGGAAAGCGTTGTGAAGTGTTCACAGATCACAAGAGTTTGAAGTATATCTTCACCCAGAAGGAAATTAACATGAGACAAAGAAGATGGCTAGAATGTTGGAAATTGGCCCAATATGCGATGCCGTTCGTCGAGTACTTTCCGACGACAGCCGACGCGTAGCAGTAGCGGCAACTCTGATCAACTTCCGGCAAGATCGTACACAAGGACAAGTCGCCGAGATACACGTACGTACTAATAAGCTGCCCTTAACTAGAATCGATCAACTAGTAGAGCTGGCTCACGAAACACACGCACGCACACGGAAACGATCGGTTATTGCCACAGGAGCATATCGCTCCTGTCTCTAGTATTTTTATTGCTTCTGTCTCTCACGGGTTGTTTTTACATGGGCCTTACACACGTATATATAGCAGATTTTGTATAGCTAACCTAGTAGGATTAGGACATCTAATTCCTACTCTATTCGGCTACCCTTGTCTACTCGGATACGTACCCCTATACTACGACGTGCTTATTTCTAACAATCACCCCCTAAGCACGACGTGCTCTCTTCTACACCGACCTGGATTCCAAATACGCCAGCTACTTCGCGTAGGCGTTACTGTTGGCTTTACTTTTGCCACTTCAACCATCATTTTCGACAGTGCTTTCGTCGTCTCTTGTGGCACCCATGTCGCCATCTTTGCTCTTGTCGGCTTCTCCATGGCTTCACGCCGACAGTCCTTTTTGTCTGCGCTCTTCTCCATGCCTTCACGCCAACTATCCTTTTTGTACGCGCCTTGAGACATTATACTTGGTTCGATGAAGTACTTTCTCATCAATGACTCGCATATTTTATCTACCGCTTGCCGGTGCTCTTGGATGCAATAGAACAAATGTGTAGGAGGTAGATCAAATTGGTTTTCTTCTAGCTTCTCTATACCACGTGAAAGGCCTCTCGATGGATCTGCACCCCCTATTGTTGGTTCTCCTTTATCTATCTGGCCACCAGTCCACACTCTTGGACCATCACCTTCTGGCCTTGCTGGCCTGTTTGCTGGGCTCACTTCAGCTCCCCCTCCTCCTCTAATTTTTGGGCAAACAAGTGCAGGTATCGCTGCGCATGCATCTGTACACCCTTCCAGTTCCGTATCTTCTGGCCACAGACTAGACTTTTCTTCAAACTCTTTGTCTTCTGGGAGAATCCCTAGTGCTTCTGGCCTGGTGGCCACGCTTGGAGCTTCCCCTAGGCCTTCAATGTCTTCTGGGCCCGAACTTGCTGACAAGGATAAGATCGATTGATCCATATTTTCTTCATACTCAAGATCCCACGTGACGTGAAAAGTTGAATATTCCGGTTCGTTGTAGCCCCAATTCCATGACTTGTCTTCCTCAAAGATTACGTCTCCCTTGAAAACCACCTTATTGGTATAAGGATTGCACAAGCGGTATGTCTTTGAGCCTTCATAGCCTGTCATGATCATTGGAATACGTTGCTCCGCCAATTCCGCCTTTACATGCGCCACACATCCAAAAGTACGAAGATGATCAACCGAGGGCTTCCATCCGTACCATGCTTCGTACGGTGTTGTACCAACTCCACTCTCAGTAGATTCCATGTTCAGCAAATACACAGCTGTATTGACTGCCTCACCCCAGAATTTTCCTGGCAAGCCTTTACTCTTCATCATGCTCCGTGCCATGGTCAACACAGTTTGATGCAGATCACCCCCCTCATCAATGCGTAGGGCTCTTATCTTTGCCTCCACCTTGAACTCTTCGGCTTCCTTGATCTTCTCGAATGCTTGTTGAGCTTGATCCTTACTTTTCAGCAACACAATCCACATGTATTTACTATGATCATCCACCACAAGCATGAAGAACTTATTGCCAGACGGAGTTGCGGGTGAGATTCCAACGCATAGATCGCCATGAACAAGTTCCGAGGCTTCACTTGCCTCAAACTTGGCTTCACATGGGAACGCGGCACTCTGTTCCTCATGATGCACACACGGTAGATCGTGATCCACTTGCGCCACAATCTCCATAGCCGGTGATGGAGGATCCTCCTCATCCTTCAACTCAGTTACTTCGAGCATCAGCATCATCGGTCCATCATCTCCTTCCTGGGCGATGAGAGCCCTCTCCTTTTCCTTTGGTGGTTTTAGGCAATCAGCCTTGAAGTGACCGAGCTCGCCGCAGTTATGACACCTTACCTTCTTTATGTCAAACTTCCTCCGCGGCGGGGCGTCATCTTCATCCTCCTGCCCCGCGATATACTTTTTCGCTGGGCGTTGTTTCTCCTTGCCGCTCGTGGAGCCTCCTTGCTTTTCTTTTGAAAGAGTCATCAATTGCTGCTTTGTGAGCATCAGGTGCTCAACCTGTTCTGGATCACCAAAGCTGATCCGGATTCTCTCATCGTGTGCCTTGAATCTTCCGACGAGATCCTCAACCATCAATGTATAAAGGTCGAGACATTGTTCGATCGATGTAACGATCTGCATGTAGCGCGCCGGCTCCGCACGCAGGAACCTTCTGACGTTCTTGATCTCATCCAATTTCTCGCCATATCCCCTGATTGCGTTGACAAGGGTAACGAAACGGGCGGCAAACTGATCAACCGTCTCACTCTCCTCCATCTTCATATCTTCATAGCTTTTTGTCAAAGTTTGAAGATGCGCTTCCTTCACGCGGGCATGACCTTGGTGCAAGATCTTGATCGTCTCCCATGCATCCTTTGCCGATTTCTTTCCGACGAGGTGCTGCATCACGTCCTTCGGCACGACGGAATAGAGCGTCGTTAACGCTTGGTGATCCTTCCGGTACTTCGCGCCTCCCTTGACGTACTCGTCGCCTCCTGGATCGACGGCCTCCCAAACCTCCTGAGCCTCCATGGCCACCTCCATGTTGAGTGCCCATAGCCCGTAGTCCTTGCGATCGAGGTGCGGATACAAAGCCGCCCCCACCGTCTCTGTCACCGGTGCCGATGCCGAGCTGTCGCCAAACTTCACCATCGCCATGACCTCCTAGTACTTTCAGCAGATCACGGACGATGACCTTGGCTCTGATACCAATTGTTGGAAATTGGCCCAATATGCGACGCCGTTCATCGAGTACTTTCCGACGACAGCCGACGCGTAGCAGTAGCGGCAACTCTGATCAACTTCCGGCAAGATCGTACACAAGGACAAGTCGCCAAGATACACGTACGTACTAATAAGCTGCCCTTAACTAGAATCGATCAACTAGTAGAGCTGCCTCACGAAACACACGCACGCACACGGAAACGATCGGTTATTGCCACAGGAGCATATCGCTCCTGTCTCTAGTATTTTTATTGCTTCTGTCTCTCACGGGTTGTTTTTACATGGGCCTTACACACGTATATATAGCAGATTGTGTATAGCTAACCTAGTAGGATTAGGACATCTAATTCCTACTCTATTCGGCTACCCTTGTCTACTCGGATACGTACCCCTGTACTACGACGTGCTTATTTCTAACATAGAACTCATCAAGGACTATGACTTAAGTTTGCAATACCACCCCGGTAAAGCAAATGTTGTAGCGGATGCTCTAAGCCGTAAGATTTTTGTGAATGGCCTTACTAAGGGAGAATTGCCAGATGATTTGTGTGCCCAATTTAGAGATCTCAGATTGGAGATTGTGCTTGAAGGACATCTTATGTCTTTGGATGTTCAACCCACTTTGTTGGACAAGATCAAAGAAGCCCAAAAGGCAGATAAGGAAATTGAAGAGATTAAGGAAAAGATTAGCAAGGGAAAAGCCAAAGGATTCCATGAAGACGAACAGGGTACTTTATGGCATGGAAAACGTATCTGTGTTCCACAAGATCCGGAGCTTCAGAAACTGATTTTACAAGAAGCACACAACTCACCATATTCTATTCATCCGGGTAACACCAAAATGTACATGGATATGAAAGAAAGATTTTGGTGGAATAATCTCAAGAAGGACATCGCCGAACATATTGCTTTGTGTGATGTGTGTAGTAGAGTGAAAGCAGAACATCAGAAACCAGCAGGATTGCTTCAACCACTACCTATCCCTGATTGGAAGTGGGACAAGATTGGTATGGATTTCATTACCGGATTGCCAAGGACCCGGTCAGGATATGATTCTATTTGGGTAGTAGTGGATCGCCTAACTAAAGTGGCTCATTTCATACCCGTGAAGACAACCTATACAAGTGCTAAGTTAGCCAAGATCTATATGAGTAGAATTGTATGTCTACATGGAGTACCCAAGAGTATTGTATCAGATAGAGGAACCCAATTCACTTCTCATTTTTGGAGGCAATTACATGAGTCATTGGGAACGAGGTTGGAATTCAGCACTGCTTTTCATCCTCAAACTGATGGACAGACAGAAAGTGCTAATCAGATTCTTGAAGATATGTTGAGGGCATGTGCCCTAGACTATGGAGCCAGCTGGGATGAAAGTCTGCCTTACGCAGAATTTTCTTATAATAACAGCTATCAAGCCAGTATTGAGATGGCACCATTCGAGTTTCTCTATGGGAGAAAGTGTACCACCCCATTGCTATGGAATGGTGTGGGAGAAAGAAGCTTGTTCAGACCAGAACTTATCAAAGAGGCTGAAGAGAAAGTCAAGCTGGTTAAGGACAGATTGAAGATAGCACAGTCCCGACAGAAAAGCTATGCAGATCCTAAGCATAGAGAAGTCACCTATGAAGTTGGCGATAGAGCCTATCTTAGAGTATCACCACTTCGTGGAGTGAAGAGGTTTGGTGTCAAAGGTAAATTGGCCCCAAGGTATGTTGGGTCGTTCAAGATTCTGAGTCGTAAAGGAGAAGTTGCTTATGAGATTGAATTGCCAGAGTCTTTGTCAGCAGTTCATAATGTGTTTCATGTGAGTCAACTTAAGAAATGTCATCCAGAAATGGAAGAGACTTCTTTAAGGGATACTATACCTTTGGAAGAGGTTCAATTGGAAAGTGATCTCACATATGAAGAAAAACCTATCAAGATTCTTGAGACTGTAGAAAGAGTTACTCGGACTAAGACTATCAAGTTCTACAAGGTTCAATGGAACCATCATTCCGAAGAAGAAGCAACATGGGAAAGAGAAGATGATCTTCGGAAAGACCACCCTCACCTATTTGCTAGCCAATCCGAATCTCGAGGGCGAGATTCACCTTAAGGGGGTTAGATTTGTAACATCCCTAAAATCATGTTTCAAACTCATGCATATCATCCATGCATCCATGATCATGTAGAGTTCATTTCAAACAAATCAATTCAAAAACAGGAGCATATGAGCTCATTATTTTATGTGATCAGCATTTAAAAAAAATGCTACTCTCCAATGAGAGATTGTTGTTCATTGAACCAAACCTTGTTGTATTTTTGCTCCCAGATTGTATTGCTAGAATTGCTAGGATTTAAACCAAAGTTTCAAAACAAATATGATTTGAAAACCAATTTCAAAACCTATTTAAAACTAGTGCTAAGTCATTGCTTATTTTATTTTATTTTATTCCAAGTGACCAGGCCAATTCAAAGTGACCACTTTGTTTTGTACCAGATTTGTGAGAGTTGCACTCTACAAAAATCCTGAAAAGATTTGAATTTAAACAGCTTTTGAAATCATTTGAATTTGATTCCTGAAATTGCAAACAGAAAAAGAAAAGGAGAAAAGAAATAGAAAAGGGCCGGCGCCACCTTTCTAGCCCAACAACAGAATCAGCCCACTAAGCCCACCCGGGTTCCCTCTTCTCTCTCTCTCACTCGCAGACAAACCCGCCAAGTCACTGACCGCCTGACCCCACCTCCTCTCTGTTTCACTCGCTGGCAAGTGGACCCTGCGACCACGTCGTCGTCGTCTTCAATCACGCGCGGCCGAGGCGCTCGCTCCGCCGTTACCTCGCCGCAGTCACTGCAAGCTTAATTGCCATTCATTCTGCGCGTAATCGCCGCCCCCCTACTGCCTACTTAACCCCCTCTGCACCGCGAGCATTTCCCCTCACCTAGCGCCACCACTCTGCCACCAGGCTGCCCGTATTCGCCCTTGCACCGCCGCAGGCAGAAGCCTCTCCGGCGACCAATCCTGGTAAACTCCGTGCGCCCCTTCCTCTCTGATTCATGCGAACAGCTTCGCAACCTCCTTGCGCTCCTATTGACACCTCTAGTTCATCATGTACTACCCCAGGCCGTCGTCTCCAACGAGCTCTGCAAGTCCCCGACGCCGTCTCCAATTCCGGCAAGCGATTAAGGTAAAAACCGACCGCCCCGTGCCTTCCCTTTGACGCTGACTTGTTCACCTGACTGATGCGCACCCACTGATGCCCTCCGTTTGCGTTAGGGCGGAGTAGAACATCGCCAACGTCACCGTCCACCCGAGCCCGACGCTGTCATCCACTCCGACAAGCTCCCACGGCCACTGCAGCGCGCCCCTTGTCAAGCCGCCACCACGTTGAGCTTCAGTACATCACTGCAAGTCTGGTAAGCACTTCCACTGACTCCAGCCCTCCCTGTAGCCACCGCGCAGCCGTAGACAGAGCCGCCGCCACCAGTCATCGCCGCTAGCGCCGCCAGGGTGTGGTCGTTTGATAGCGCACCGTTGGATCCAGATCTGACGGGCTAGATAGAACACTTAAGCAAAGGGGTACGAATAGATCTGGTCCGTGAAGATTAAGTTAGATATAACGGCTTACGTGTGTGATCCTGAGCGAACCGGTACGCACCAATCAGAACATGACGCGTGGCTAGGGTTTAGATTTAAAATCAGAATTTGAATCTATTAGATGTTTAAACTTGTTTTAATCATAACTTTTGATTCCCACGTCCAAATTTGATGAATTTTATATCAATGGAATAAGGAGAGAAATCCCTTTCCATATATGCAATGTGTTTAACATTTTGCTTCTGTTAAAATGGTTTTATATACAGAAACATGTGTAGGCCTATTTTGGGTATATTAATTATTTGAGGAATGTTTTAGTGTTCAAATAAAGTTTGTTTGTCAAGTTTTGAACTTGTTTATGAACCAGTACTGTGCACTTGTCTTGTTGAGTTTATAAAATCATCACATATCATGTTGCATGCATTCATATATTTTTGCTTGTATTTATCTTGTATGTGATTTGGTGCAATGATTTTATGTGTAGATTTTGGTGCAAATAGTGATTGTGATTGGGAGGATTGTAGCTACTCTCCAAACTACCAAGGAAAGTGGTGCTTCATGATTTTATCCCTATGTTTTTCTACTATGCATTAGAAATATTTTGCTAGTCCTGCATGGTTATATTTTGCTTATATGCTATGCTTGGGAAATCCTAGTAGTTGTAGAAATGCTAGAAATTTCTAAGTTAAGATGCTTATCTATGCCATGCTTAGCCTAGCTAGTAGCAACCAAGGGTGGTGAATTATTCATGCTATGATAAAATATTTCTAAGTCTTTGGACTTGTGTTTTTACTTAATAAAACAACCAAGTGAATGAAACACCTGGGTGGAATGGAAGGAATGGTTTATGTTGAGTGGTTACACAAGGACCATTTCTATGGTTTACCTTGTGTATCTCACTTGTGGAAATCCACCCAGGAACAAAGGGATTTGAGAGGCCAAATGTTAAGAAGCTTCTAGTGCAGCCACTTGGCAATATGGGATCTGCCTGGACCATATAGGTTGCAATAACTTAGCCATTTGGACAGTTGGTGGTAGTGGGATTGATAGGTTGGAGCGCGTCCATTTGGTCTAAGGGAAGGCTTCTGAAAGGTCCTATCTTGGTGAAAATCAAGTCTTGTGGGGAAAGTGCACAACCTCTGCAGATGGAAGAATCTAAGTACTTAGCCATGTCCCTGGTATTGGACAACTTGAGCATCAAGACATGGAAGCTATCAAGAATCTCCTCATCCCAATTTCTAAGTAAAACTTGTGGTTGAACAAGGGTGAAGGACCCCAATGTCTATTGGTGGTTCCTTGGGAAAAAAATCACAAAGAAAAACTTAGTGATTTCAACTAATAGGCAAAACTTATTTTTGAGCAAAGCAAGCCTAATCTACACTTAGCCAAAAAGCATATAGTATTTAGTCCACCAATATTCTACTAAGGTATCACTTGCCAATACTATTCCAATGTATTGACCCACTATGGCTGTAACTTGTGATGTTGCGGGTTAATCTGATGAGGATTAGGAGTCATGAGTCTACACTCAACATGTTTGCCTGTGGCACATGAAGATGAAGACTTTTATCTATTTATTTATTTAAACTCTTGTACTAGGTCTGTGGCCATGGAGTTGTAAAGACTATGTTTGTCTCTGGAATGAATATAATAATGACCTTTGTTTCTGTGTACTTCATCTTAAACTGTGGATGCTAGAATTGATCCAGGGACTAGCATTACAATCATAGGGATCCTTTTCCTTTATAAAGGAGGGATCTTACAAACACACCGTCCACCCTAGCGCAATACATGTCGACCTCCTGGCATGCACTAGAACATCCACTTCGGCCTCATGTAGAGACATGGCCTCATTGAAGAGACTCACCTTCACTGGTTTACCGCCCCCTTCACACTTGAAATTGATCCTCTCGTCGAGACACATAGACGACCTGATCGAGGCACGCAACTTGCGTCTTCGTCCATACGATGAACAGTCCCTCAACCTTCATTCGCTTCAGCTGCAACGGATCCTCACAGAGAAAAACACTTGGACACGACAACGACTCACAAACACGACGCCGACGCAATGTGCTAACCCGCACGACCATGACTCCTTGACTCATACTCTCTCGGACGACGATCTTGACAAGATTCTCCAGCACCGCAGCCCGGTACCACCGCACTCATCAATGATCATCCCCATCCACCACCTTGCCGAGGACTCCCCGCCCGCCTTCTTCTTCCTTGTCGCTCCTCCGAGCGACGACGCCCGCCGCCTCACCGATGACGGCATGTTCGCCGCCTCACCTGGTCGCTCGCCCCGAGGCGCTAGTGGGGTCGCCTCCCCGGGGCAAGGGTGGCTTCAAATTTTCGACCTTGCTCTGATACCAATGTTGTATCTTTGGGCATAAACACGTGTAGGACCATATGTGATTTACATCCTAGTGTTTATTGCCCTTGCATATCATGTAGAAATGCCTCGAATATTTCTCATGATGATATGCTTGCTTTGCCTTGTTGCCATAATAAATGTGCTCATATTTCCTCTAGTTCTTGTGTTTCTAACCATGTAGAGGAAATTGAAGAATGTGTGGGACAAGGCAAGGTTGCCATTAGATCTTCATGTGTTCCCTCATCATCTTCTTCCAATGTTCACGTGTGCCTCATGGCTAAGGGTTCAAAGGTAACCTCTCCTTTGTATTCCAATATATCTCATGATGATGTGAATGTTGATCATGTAGAAGTACATGATGATGTTGCTTCTTTAAAATAGAAGGGGGCTAGTCCTTCATGCTCTTCATCCTAATAAAAATGATTGCTCTACTTTCATTGAAATCTTGACTTGTGCTATTAAAAGTAGGCAACTAATATATGAACATGAGGACACAATAGATAAAATAAGTAGTCTTGAGCGTGAGTATGCTAATGAAATTGCCAATCTAAATGAAGCTCTTGAAGAGGAACAAACCACTAAGGAATCACTTGAGGAGACCTTTGCTCTCGAGCTATCTAGAGTGAAGAAATCTCATGATAGAGATTTTGAGGTGGCAAGTGCCCTTCAAATCAAAGAGCTCAAGGCTCAAGTCACTTATTTGAAGAATGACTTGAAAAGGTGTCATGAAGGGAAGACCACACTCAAGAACATGTTGAGTGTGCGACGACCCCCAAGTGACAAGAGTGGGCTTGGATTCAACTCCAACAACAAGAGCAAGCCCACTAACTTGTTGAAGCACAAGGGCAACAAGAAGAAGGGCCAAGGACAAGTGAAGAATCCGACCAACATTGTGTGCTTCAAGTGCAAGGAAGATGGGCATCATGTGAGGTATTTCCCATTGAAGAATAAGCCTCTTAGTGGGAAGAAACGAGGGTAGTGGCCTCAAGCTCCTCCACAAGCTCAAGATGGGCCACTTCCCAAGAAGCCTCATGCTCTTCTTCATGGTGCAGCCCCTCCCAAGAAGAAAGATGGCAAGAGAAGAACTTGCTAAATTTGCCGTGAGAAGGGGCACCTTTCTTCCTCATGCACCATGGGTAACTCCTCATCCCATGCTATCTTGATTGATGATGCTTATTCACTTTGTAAGGATAAGGGTGGCAATGTGTTTGCCAAATTTTTTGGTGCCCAAAGTGGTGTCAAGAAAAGAACCATTTGGGTGGCCAAGCCTATTGTGTCTAACTTCTTAGGACCCAACTTGGTTGGGGACCAACAATCTAAAACTTGATCAATAGGTGTTTTTGGAGGGCATTGGAGACTTGGCTACCTTATGAAGATTTGAGAGATCTTCATTAATTCCTTTTTATGAAAGTCAAGTCATTTGGTTTATCATGCTTCTATTCTATATCCAATGTTCCTCCTTCCAGTAACTTGTTCTTAACTCCTTTACATTAATAGTTACTTGCTCCCTTGTGCATGTGTTGGTTTTGTAACTTGCATATGTTTGTACATGTTGTGCTTACCACTTACTTATATTGACCTATGATGTATGTTTCTGTATGTTGGTTGGCACACCATGTATTTGTGTTTCTTGGTTTGGAGCCTTTATTGTTTCTAGTAGGTATCTTATTTGGCTCTTGTGAGGGATTAATGGACTACTCCGTTTTTGGGGGAGTGTCATGCTTGGGCATTCCATAATCCTAAAATGTGTGTACATGAGGAAAACCACTTAGTAGTTTTATTGCATGATTATCTAGTCTCTATGTGGTATGTCTCTCTCATGAGAAAATCAAGTTCCATAATGTCCATTAATACCTCTATTTTGATATTGCCTCTTGGTATTGTTGGATCAAACTCCTTGTGAAAACCATCAGAAACCATCCAAAATTGATCCAACGAAATAAGATATCAAATACCATATCTAGAGAAATTTGACCTTCCAACACCACCATTAACATCGAAAATAAACTCTCGTCGTTGAATGAAGGGACGAATAACAATTATTGAAAAAGTTGTCATCTCCATTGACACGAAGGACAAAAAATACAATCATCAATCCAAAACTATTGTGCTGAAAAAACTAGTTTTACTGAAAACACAACAATTAGATCAGGTTCTCCATCCCTCTGGCCGGCAAGGCCAACCAGAAGAGTTAGAACCGATGGATAAGATGAAGTTGCTTGCCGGTCAGAGGGAGAACCGATGGATAAGATGACATTGTGGTGGCTAAGGTATTTTAGCGGAGGACATAGCTAGTCCCATACATGAATCAAGATAATAGGGTATTGAGTTCATAAGAACCATATTTGGAAAATATTTCAAAGAGGTACTTCCAAGTTCTGAGTACGGTGGCACTACAAATTTAGCCTACTAAAATATGTTATATTTTGGAGTAGGGGTAGTATATCACAACATAGTTTGAGAAACACATGTCATCACATCCAATGTTAGTGTGGCTTGCAAACTCTTCATCTTTGTTAGATCATCTCCAACCAGGCTCCTTAAGCTATGCTCGGCAACAACGTCAGATTGGTTGTTTTGGGGCGCGTCTCTCCCCGACCCAGAGGTTGATTACAATTTATAAAAAAATTAAAATTTCATGCACACTTTGATTATATTGAACAAACCTAGAATCTTGACTAACCCTAAACTAAAAATAATTGGTATCAAAGTTTTGCCACCGTCCCAGCGCGACAAACTAGCATTGGCGTTGTCCACGCCCAACATCTTCGCCTCCATCCCGGCCTTCCACTGGGCCCATCTGGCCTTTTGTGCTTTGACCATCTGGCGGTGCTTCGTTGCCGCTTGTCTACGCACTATTGCGGTCTGCTGGTCATTCATATCCACCTACGCTGCTTTGCACGCCTGGCGGGTTTGTTTGACTAAGGCAATGCAGACAGCCTAGAGAGCAGTGGCCTCCGCCTCATTCTGTGCATTGATGCAAATAATGGCATTCCACTCTTCCTCCATCAATAGGCTAACACGCTCCTCCGTTGGTGCCCTTTCATGGGATTTCTTCATGTCGCGGGGCAAGAGGGTCGTGTCTGCCTCCTCTAGTGCTCGAGCAGCGTCCCTCTATTGGCGCCATCTCGTAGGAGTCAAGGATTGACTCCTTCTCTCAGTTGGTCAGAACTGGCCTCTACTCCAACTCCTACTCCTACTCCTACTCCTCATCCACCTCCGCCTCATCCTTCCACTTCTCCATATACTCATCATTGGAGTCGATGTAATCAATGTAGTCAAACGAGTCATCGTCAATTGAAGGCATGGGCTTGGGTTCGACTCTGCAGGTGGTGACGAGCGGCCAAGCATTGCGTAGGTGGTGGGTAGGTGGCGCAGCATGTTGAGCATGGCGAGAAATATTTGTCAGCACGGCAAGCATGACACTACAATTTTATAGCCAGGTAGCTAGGAAGGAAACGAAGAGAAATGGTGGTAAGAGCACCGATGCAAATTAATGCACCAAGTTTGTTGGCACAATGTCGATCCGGGCATGCCAGATATTCTACTAGACCGTGCAGACAGAACATGACCTTGAAAGATGCCGCTGGACCCGATCTTCTTTCTAGGGCTTAGCAAGCCTGCCCGGTGTTACTCTTAAGAGCATCTCTAGCAGTCATCATAAAAATTAGACCTTAAAACATATATACAGGACACTTTAAACTGTTTTTACGAGCTAAAAATGGCCCGAATAAAACAAATACGTTAAACCGCCCCTTAAAATATCATCTACTAAATGGGCCCACTTTTTTTCCATATTTTCTTTATTATTTCCCTTATTTTTCCCGCCGATACCCCTCTAGCATGCCGCCTTCGCCCATCCCCTGCCTCTCCTGCCTACCACCACCGCAAATTAGCTACCCCTCTGGCCGGCCTATCCCTACTGCTCGCCCGCTGCCTCTTCCCGCGAGGCGCCTCCCCTGCCATGGCCACGAGCGGCAAGGTTGCCAAGGGCTAGCATGCCTTGCCCTATTAGTGTCCTTATCACGTACTCCCGCTCCCATTATTCGACCTCCATCCCCCCTCGCCCCTCGCGCTCGCTCGTCGTTTCTGGCAGCTCGACATTAACGAGCATCGCGCAAGAATGAGAGGGGAAATTAGCGGATTTGGGTTGGTGAAAGGGCATGTATGCCTCCATGTGTGGTTTTGGTAATTAATGACAATCTCTATGGACTAATGTGTAGATTGAGTTTCACTTGTAGGTTTGTCCATTGGCATCGCTTGCGGCATGTGTTGGTCTCAAGGTTGAAAGATAAAGAAATGTCCAAGGGCTTTGTGCCATTGGAATCATGAAGAAAGAAGGAGCTTGAAGGTTGATCAAGACAAGTGCAAAGAGTTGCATCAAGATGGATCAACCTCAAGAAGGGATGAAGAAGGGCAAGATCAATATGCGCCATCTATAGAATATCTCATGCTTGAAGCTTGCCATCCTCATGATCATGGGGTGATGAAGACAAGTTCAAAGAAGAGGTTTCCCCATGGAGTATGGGGGAGAAATTTGCAAGTCTTCATCTTCATCAAGCAAGAGCAAACAAGAAAGGTGTTCCCACTATAGAAGAACAAAACGGTCTACATCAAGTTCAAGTGGGATGCTCAAGGCAAAGGTATGTTCTTGATAGGGCTTATCTTTTGCCGGTCTCATGTTGTTAGTTGGGAGACCGGGTTTAGGATAGATAGCCGTACTATCAAGAGGGGTTCTCAAGCGGGTGTCTCGATCGCATCTTTTGGAGAGAGCTCAAACCTTTGCATGCATAGCATCATCTTTCTTGGTTGTTATTTGGTTCTTGTCCATGATATGATCTATATCTTGTGGTCATCTTCATAACAACCTCTAGTTCATCAAATAAGGATTTCACTTGCATATCTTATTGCGGTTTTTGATCGTACGGGTTTTTCCGGCTCCACACCTTAGGAGATATCTCACATATATATAACTGATATTGTCTCCTTTGGTGGTATCCAATATTTCACCTTTTGTTTGATTATATTTGGTTTTATCTTTCCAACATAATTGGTTTCATCCCAATCAGAGTTTCCAAGCTCAACTTCTTATGTTTTGGGTTTTGGGGGTTTTACAGGTTCATCGCTTCTAGAGAGGTCTTACCTTTATCCATTTGGTTTTATCCTTCCATGATGGACTATGATGTTTCTTTGCATAATATTGTAGAGCTTTTCGTTCTTTTCAAAACGAGCCTAAGATCATTAAAAACGGAGTCCGGAATCAAAAGTTATTGAAGTTTTCGCGTAATGTTGTCCAGCATTTTTGCTTGAGCGGAAGTTCCGGTCCAAATTTCGACCCAAGTTCTCGTGACGTACTGTATTCATCTGTTTTTGTGTTCCTATTTGGCGGAAGTTCCGGTGGGGGGCCGGAAGTTCCGGTGGTGCGCGAATCTGTCCCAAACGGTCAGTTTTTTCTTGTCCTATTTAAGGGGGGCTTCTTCCCCAATGGTTCCCCATCTTTTGAGCTCGTTTTTGCCCACCATTGTTGACCTATTTGAGCTTGCTTACTCCCTCTCCCTCCCATGATTCTTACATATTTTTGAGGGAAAACTGAGAGGAGATCTAGATCTACAATCCCCCCAAGTCAAATCCCTTTCTTGTAAAGGAATCATTGAGATCTAGATCTTGGAGAGTTTTATGTTCTTATCTTGTGTTCTTCCTCCCTTATTCCCCAAATAGCTTTTGTATCTTTGTTGGAATTTGGGAGATAGGGACTTTCCCTTGCATTTGGTGCATAGGTTTGAGTTCTCCTCAGAGATTCGGTGAGTTCAAGCTTGTGGGCTTATTTCTCTTGGGTTCTTGGAACCCTAGACGGTTGTGTGGTTGGGTGTTGACCTTTTGTGGTCTTGTATCCTTTTGTGGCTTTGTTGGCCTTTTGTGGCGTTGTAGCCTTTTGTGGCTTTGTTGTTGGGAGCCTCAAATTGAGTTGTGGAGATAGCCCCAATCTTTTACGGGTTCGGTGACCGCCCTCAAGAGTCCCATAGTGAAGCGAGTGCCCGCCTTTTGTGGTGCGCACTCGTGAGAATAGGGTGAGCCTTTTGTGGCGTCAATGAGTTGCGTGCTTCCGCATCAAGGGTGAGGCCTTTTGTGGCGTTGGGTGAGCATCGAGCTACCACACCTCGAGGTGAGCCATTTGTGGTGTTCGGAGAGCATTACGCCATCGCACCTCTCCAACGGAGACGTAGCTTCTTTGGAAGTGAACTTTGGGAAACAAATCTTCATTTGCGCATCCATCGGTTATCTCTAAGCCGAGCCCTTTACTTATGTACTTTACTTTATGATAGCCATCATTCTTGAAGTATTTATATCTTGCTATCACCTTGTTGCTTGTATTGCTTAGCATAGGTTTTTGGTGCACATAGGTGAACCTAGTGGTTAGGTTTTGTGCTCTATAAATTAAACGTTAGTTTTTATTCCGCATTTATTAGAGCATAAACCGTAATATTTTTAAAATACTATTCACCCCCCCTCTAGGCGACGTCCATTTCACTTTCAATTGGTATCAGAGCGAGGTCTCTCGCTTTTAGGCTTCTCCGCCTCGAGAATAAAGATGTCTCCTAGGGGTTTAGTGCACTCTCACACATTTACTTTTGTTGGCACACATTATGATGTTTGGCGTACTCGCATGCTCGGTTATTTCCGGGCCATTGACCCAAATATTGAGCGAATTCGAGATATGGGCTTGTCTCCTCCTAAGGTCCCCAAAATCTATCTTTGGAGGAGGAGACAAACTATTATCTCGAAGCTCAAGCATCTAATGTGCTTGTTAATGTTGTGAGATTTGTAGTTCTTTCCTCAATCATGCCTTTTCGGAACGCTCATGATATATGGACCAAGCTTTAAGCAAAATATGATGTGTCCAAGCTTAATGAGGATGATTGTGTTCCCTCCACCTCCGGCCGCGATGAGTTATCATCTTCTTCCACTACACCAACATGTGAGTTATCACAAGGTAATGATATGGTGAGTGGTGATAGAACTTACAATGTAGATAGTGAGATTTCCATTCATGATCCTTTGTCTCTATCTCATTGCAATGTTGTATCTTTGGGCATAAACACGTGTAGGACCATATGTGATTTACATCCTAGTGTTTATTGCCCTTGCATATCATGTAGAAATGCCTAAAATATGTCTCATGATGATATGCTTGCTTTGCCTTGTTGCCATAATAAATGTGCTCATATTTCCTCTAGTTCTTGTGTTTATAACCATGTAGAGGAAATTGAAGAATGTGTGGGACAAGGCAAGGTTGCCATTAGATTTTCATGTGTTCCCTCATCATCTTCTTCCAATGTTCACTTGTGCCTCATGGCTAAGGGTTCAAAGGTAACCTCTCCTTTGGATTCCAATATATCTCATGATGATGTGAATGTTGATCATGTAGAAGTAGATGATGATGTTGCTTCTTTAAAAGAGAAGGGGGCTAGTCCTTCATGCTCTTCATCCTAATAAAAATGCTTGCTCTACTTTCATTGAAATCTTGACTTGTGCTATTAAAAGTAGGCAACTAATATATGAGCATGAGGACACAATAGATAAAATAAGTAGTCTTGAGCGTGAGTATGCTAATGAAATTGCCAATCTAAATGAAGCTCTTGAAGAGGAACAAACCACTAAGGAATCTCTTGAGGAGACCTTTGCTCTAGAGCTATCTAGAGTGAAGAAATCTCATGATAGAGATTTTGAGGTGGCAAGTGCCCTTCAAATTAAAAATGATGAACCCGAAGTTTCTTATGCCAAACTCCTTGAGGATTTTGAGCACCTAAACAATGGCTCTAGGGTCATCAAGGGTGAGCTCATCAAACTCACTGAGTCACATGAGCAACTTAAAGCTTCATATTCTAAAGAGCTTTCCAAGTTGCCCTCACCTCTTGTTTTAAATGATGATGCTTGTGCTACTAACTCTATTTCTTGTGAAGCATCTATCTTGAAGGAGAATGTTGAGATAAAGTCTCAACTTGCTTTGATAACTAGCAACTATGGGAAATTAGAAGAAAGTCATGCCAAGCTCTCAAGCTCGCATGAGGATCTTCTAGTCTCCCATGGTAGGCTAAGGTTAGCTCATGAGGCCATTGTGTCAAAGATAACATCTAGTGGGACTCATGTGGACATTAGCACTACATCTACTCCAAATGTTATGTTGCAATGTGATAGTCCTTGTAATTCATCCACTCACAACCATGTTATATATTGTGATGAATTGCATTCTTTGCCTTGTTGCTCTAACAATGAAGCATCTACTTCCTCTAGTATTGTTGTTGATACTAACCATGTAGAGGGAATCAAAGAGCTCAAGGATCAAGTCACTTATTTGAAGAATGAGTTGAAACGGTGTCATGAAGGGAAGACCACACTCAAGAAAATGTTGAGTGTGCGACGACCCCCAAGTGACAAGAGTGGGCTTGGATTCAACTCCAACACCAAGAGCAAGCCCACTTACTCGTTGAAGCACAAGGGCAACAAGAAGAAGGGCCAAGGACAAGTGAAGAATCCGGCCAACATTGTGTGCTTCAAGTGCAAGGAAGAAGGGCATCATGTGAGGTATTTCCCATTGAATAAGAAGCCTCTTAGTGAGAAGCAACGAGGGAAGCGGCCTCAAGCTCCTCCACAAGCTCAAGATGGGCCACTTCCCAAGAAGCCTCATGCTCTTCTTCATGGTGCAGCCCCTCCCAAGAAGAAAGATGGCAAGAGAAGAACTTGCTACATTTGCCGTGAGAAGGGGCACCTTTCTTCCTCATGCACCATGGGTAACTCCTCGTCCCATCCTATCTTGATTGATGATGCTTATTCACTTTGTAAGGATAAGGGTGGCAATGTGTTTGCCAAATTTGTTGGTGTCCAAAGTGGTGTCAAGAAAAGAACCATTTGGGTGGCCAAGCCTATTGTGTCTAACTTCTTAGGACCCAACTTGGTTGGGGACCAACAAGCTAAAACTTGATCAATAGGTGTTTTTGGAGGGCATTGGAGACTTGGATACCTTATGAAGATTTGAGAGATCTTCATTAATTCATTTTTATGAAAGTCAAGTCATTTGGTTTATCATGCTTCTATTCTATATCCAATGTTCCTCCTTCCGGTAACTTGTGCTTAACTCCTTTACATTAATAGTTACTTGCTCCCTTGTGTTGGTTTTGTAACTTGCATGTGTTTGTACATGTTGTGCTTACCACTTACTTATATTGACCTATGATGTATGTTTCTGTATGTTGGTTGGCACACCATGTATTTGTGTTTCTTGGTTTGGAGCCTTTATTGTTTCTAGTAGGTATCTTATTTGGCTCTTGTGAGGGATTAATGGACTACTCCGTTTTTGGGGGAGTGTCATGCTTGGGCATTCCACAATCCTAAAATGTGTGTACATGAGGAAAACCACTTAGTAGTTTTATTGCATGATTATCTAGTCTCTATGTGGTATGTCTCTCTCATGAGAAAATCAAGTTCCATAATGTCCATTAATACCTCTATTTTGATATTGCGTCTTGTTGATATTTCTTGGTTTATCACATTATGGGGGAGTTGTATGCTTTGTGCATATTACAAACCTACAAAATGTGGACATTTGAGGTAGTGCCACTTAGAATTGATGTTGAGAATTATCAAGCTCATATGTGGCACATTTTCTCATACAAGTTCCAACTTGCTTGGATGTTTTATTGCTCTTCTCTTGGATCTTGTGTGTGAGAGTGATTCTTGGTACATGTTTCCTCATTTGGATCTATATGTCCTCATGGGAACCACTTGCTTCTATTTAATCTAATCACTAGTGATTATGTGACTATTTGAAGCAATCAAGAATCTCTCTCGAAGCATCAAGCTCATTTCTCATGCTTTGTTATACGCTTATTAGTGTGAATATGATCATGATATCCTTGAAAACTACCTCGGGAATATTTCCCTTATATTTATTGTCTTTGGACAATTGGTACTCCATATATGGTAGATTTTATTGATCATATTCACTTTGGCCTTTGCCTATTTGCCTTATCTTTGGCCAAGAAAATGTTTTTATTTTTGCTCCCAAGCTTTCTTTGCATCTTGTGGATCTTTTTTGATATCCCCTTGTGTTTAATTTAGTGTAGGTAGTAGTGATGATTTCATTTGTGGGCATTTTGCATTCAAAGGAAAAATTATAAATGATGCTCTACTTATGGGGGAGCCCTCCTATATTATCTAGAACATTGTCATGCCACTTTATTTGATCCATTTTGCTTGGAAGCTCGATCATTTTTGTGTTGGTACTTTGTGTGCCATCATGAAAAGTGTGAAGAGCTTGTTTTGGTTGTTGTTTCCTTGCTCTCTTTGGGAGTTGGTTTTATCTCATTCTTTGTCACTTGTTTTGATCTTTTAGGATGAGATAAATCCTTGAGCATTGGTATTTTTTGTCTATCTTTATCTCTTTTGCTCTTTTGAGTTCATTCGTTGAACTTGTGTTCATTCATATGTTGATTTGGTTCTTTGATACAATTTGGACACCTTTTGTCGAGTCATAGCTTGTTGTGTGTCTTATTGGTTTACTTGGCATTTTTGTTCAAATTGTATCTCCTTTTGGTTCTTGAAAGTCTTATGCATGCATATTTACTTCTTGTATATATTATGGCATGCTTGCTTTCTTTGATCCAATACATAGGGGAAACTCCACCAAATCCTAATGGGCTAAGATGTGCATGAAATTCAATTTCATATCAATATGCACATATTTGTGTGGAGGTTCTCCTATGTATTGTAGTTGCACTAACTACTTTGGACCCAATTTGTTTGGGGGGCATAGTGTACTTAATTGTTTTTTAGGTACATTGGGTATATATTGGGTGCTTGTATCTTGAACAAGCAAGAAGCGGCGTCTACATGTCTATTGGATGCAAGCTAGGATGATCAACAAATTCATATCTTCTTCATCCTACCAATTATATCTCGGTAACAAGTATCTCTCTCATGCCTACTTATCTTGTTCCCAACCTTTTGTAGGTTGCTTGTTGGCATGAATTTGTGTTCTTGCATATGTTGGATTTCTTGCTTTGGCTTTGAAGAAGATCTCTCTATTTCAAATGTGTGTATGTTTATATGAGTGCATATAATGGGTACTATATTAAATTATGCTCATGATTCACCAATCCCAAATATGTCAATCTATCAATTTTTTTGCATATCGTTTCCTCAATATCTCTCATATGCAATAGTGAGTATTTTTGCCAAGTCGTTTTCTATCTTGTGATATTTGTTGTATTTCTCCATATATTCCTTCTATCCCCTTCTTCACTTGGTAATAGTTTTTATGTATGGAGTGTTGGTGTTTGGAGCTCATTGATGTACAACAAGATATATTTGAGCCCTTGGGCATGCTTTAAAGCAAAACATCTTATTGGTATATTCTATGACTTCCTTTTGTTTTTCATGTGATTTCTTGAGTATCTATCTTTTTTGTGCATATTTCTTTGTGGACATTTTTCTTTGTGATATTTTCCACCTAGAAATTTACACACACATGAGAAGATCATTCTTTGGTTGTTTTTGCATTTCTTGGAACCACCTATTTTTCTTTTGTGATTCTTCGGTGGCTTCCAAATTTATTGAACTTTGTTTGCATTGTTACATGAGTTTGGAGGAGTGAGGAGTCCATGGTTGTGCACGTTGTTTCCAAATACAATTACTATAATTGGTGCACAATCTTTGGGGAGCTTCTCTAATTCATTTAATAGTGCACATTTTCCTTCTTTCTCATTTCTTGTGGTTTAAATGCTTATGGGGGAGCGAGGATTCCATATTTGTGCATATTGTATTCACATACAAGTATTATAATATTTGCACGAAGTTTGGGGAGCTTCTCTATTTTCATTTAAACACTCTTTTTGTTGTTGTTTCCATTTGATATCATTTGTTGGTTTCTCAATTGGACCTTTTGGATCTTTTGGTTGCTCGCTTCATTTGTTGAAGTTTATTTCCTTTTATTGTCTTTTTTTGCAATCTTTGTGTACTCAATATAGTTTTACTTCCTCCCAAGTTCTCATCATTTGACTTATTCATATGCACACCTTTGGAGGAATTCTCACTATATTGGTCGTCTAGAACTTTTCACCCATTTTGGCAATCGATGCCAATGGGGGAGAATTTTTGAGGGTTTAAGGTAAGTTGTCATTTGCTTTGAGTGTGTTCTTGAGAATTTGCCTCTCATGCTCTTGCATCTTTGTGGTTGCTTTGCATGTTGAATATATAGAGGAAACTCAACCATCGGTAACGGTTGGCAATCTATGCAATGAAATTCAAGTTCATCACACATGCATAGTTTGTGGGGGGGAGTTTGCTCTATATATTGTGGTTGTACCAACATCACATACTTATGTAGTATTTGATGATTGGGCCAATTGCTTTGCTTATTAATTGTCATATTTAAACCCTCGCTAAGGGATTGTCATCAATTACCAAAATGGGGGAGATTGAAAGGGCATGTATGCCCCCATGTGTGGTTTTGGTAATTAATGACAATCTCTATGTACTAATATGTAGATTGACTTTCACTTTTAGGTTTGTACATTGGCATCGCTTGCGCCATGTGTTGGTCTCAACATTGAAAGATAAAGAAATGTCCAAGGGCTTTGTTCCATTGGAATCATGAAGAAAGAAGGAGCTTGAAGGTTGATCAAGACAAGTGCAAAGAGTTGCATCAAGATGGATCAACCTCAAGAAGGGATGAAGAAGGGAAAGATCAATATGCGCCATCTATAGAATATCTCATGCTTGAAGCTTGCCATCCGCATGATCATGGGGTGATGAAGACAAGTTCAAAGAAGAGGTTTCCCCATGGAGTATGGGGGAGAAATTTGCAAGTCTTCATCTTCATCAAGCAAGAGCAAACAAGAAAGGTGTTCCCACTATAGAAGAACAAAACGGTCTACATCAAGTTCAAGTGGGATGCTCAAGGCAAAGGTATGTTCTTGATAGGGCTTCTCTTTTGCCGGTCTCATGTTGTTAGTTGGGAGATCGGGTTTAGGATAGATATCCGTACTATCAAGAGGGGTTCTAAAGCGGGTGTCTCGATCGCATCTTTTGGAGAGAGCTCAAACCTTTGCATGCATAGCATCATATTTCTTGGTTGTTATTTGGTTCTTGTCCATTAAAGTATCTAGAGCTTGTGGTCATCTTCATAAGAAGCTCTAGTTCATCAAATAAGGATTTCACTTGCATATCTTATTGCGGTTTTTGATCGTACGGGTTTTTCCGGCTCCACACCTTAGGAGATATCTCACATATATATAATTGATATTGTATCCCTTGATGGTATCCAATATTTCACCTTTTGTTTGATTCTACTTGGTTTTATCTTTCCAACAAAATTGGTTTCATCCCAATCGGAGTTTCCAAACTCAACTTCTTATGTTTTGGGTTTTGGGGGTTTTATAGGTTCATCGCTTCTAGAGAGGTCTTACCTTTCTCCATTTGGTTTTATCCTTCCATGATGGACTATGATGTTTATTTGAATAATATTTTAAAGCTTCTCGTTCTCTTCAAAACGAGCCCAAGATCATTAAAAACGGAGTCCGGAATCAAAAGTTATTGAAGTTTTCGTGCAATGTTGTCCAGCATTTTTGCTTGAGCGGAAGTTCCGGTCCAAATTCCGACCCAAGTTCCGGTGACGTACTGTATTGATCTGTTTTTGTGTTCCTATTTGCCGGAAGTTCCGGTGGGGTCCGGAAGTTCCGGTGATGCGCGAATCTGTCCCAAACGGTCAGTTTTTTCTTGTCCTATTTAAGGGGTGTTTCTTCCCCAATGGTTCCCCATCTTTTGAGCTTGTTTTTGCCCACCATTGTTGACCTATTTGAGATTTCTTACTCCCTCTCCCTCCCATGATTCTTACATATTTTTGAGGGAAAAGTGAGAGGAGATCTAGATCTACAATCCCCCCAAGTCAAATCCCTTTTTTTTGTAAAGGAATCATTGGAATCTAGATCTTGGAGAGTTTTGTGTTCTCCTCTTGTGTTCTTCCTCCCTTATTTCCCTAATACTCCCTCCGTTCCAAAATATAAGACGTTTTAGGTTTGTGAAGAAAACGAATCTAGACTTATTTTAGTATGTAGTTCATTCAACTTTGGAATGAATCTACACACTAAAGAAGTCTAGATTCATTTTCTTCACAAACCCAAAACGTCTTATATTTTAGAACGGAGGGAGTAGCTTTTGTAGCTTTGTTGGAATTTGGGAGAGAAGGACTTGCCCTTGCATTTGGTGCATAGATTTGAGTTTTCCTCAGAGATTCGGTGAGTTCAAGCTTGTGGGCTTGTTTCTCTTGGGTTCTTGGAACCCTAGACGGTTGTGTGGTTGAGTTGTTGACCTTTTGTGGTTTTGTAGCCTTTTGTGGCTTTGTTGGCCTTTTGTGGCATTGTAGCCTTTTGTGGCTTTGTTTTTGGGAGCCTCCAATTGAGTTGTGGAGATAGCCCCGTACTGTACGGGTTTGGTGACCGCCCTCAAGAGTCCCATAGTGGAGCGAGTGCCCGCCTTTTGTGGTGCGCACTCGGGAGAATAGGGTGAGTCTTTTGTGGTGTCAGTGAGTTGCGTGCTTCCGTATCAGGGGTGAGGCCTTGTGTGGCGTTGGTTGAGCATCGAGCCACCACACCTCGAGGTGAGCCATTTTTTGTAGGGATATGGGTAGGCTACACTAGCGCAAATCAAAATTTTTTACTGCGTAAATCAGGATTACTATTGTTATAGATCACGGGATTACCACTAGAAGCGCAGTTGCGGAACTTGATGAAGCGCGTCGAGGCAGTGCAGACGTTCCACGTCTCATCCTTGTCCTCGTCCCACGAGCAACTCCCCTTGCGCAGCTCGTCCAAGTGCTACACATGCAGCACCTCTGAGGTATCCACACGTGCAGGATGAAAGCGTCAGATGCCGGACTACTAGGTCCGCGCGTGCAACACAGGCGTGAGGTGTGGAGGCTGGGTGGAATGATCTAACCCTGGTCAGCTCGCCCCACCCTCTCTTATATAGGCGTCCCTAGTGGGCTTCTACATTAGCAGACCATTAGTAGCCTAAGCCTGGTCTAATTCGGATCCAATCCTCATTAGGCTTCCAGCCCCTTAAGTGTGTGACCTTATAGGTTCATATATGTATAGACATGACACGAATATACTTATTCTGCCAATAGTTGGTAGCGGCCTCTAGCAAGACGTGCAAACTCCTAAATGCATACAAAGATCATATCGGACGAACCATCACAAGGTTTAGTACATGTCTTTCCCTTTGCCTCACGATATTTGGTCTAGCTCCAAGCTGACCTCCCTTTCTCGATACTGTGATTCGGAATCCCTTTACTAAGTTAACTCTTAACCTTATGTAGCATGACCATGCATTTCTGGATCCGATCACTCGAGGGGCACAAAGATATCTCTCTCAAGACAAACCCGGAAGCTACCTTTATAACTACTCAGTTACGGAGTAGCGTCTGATAGCCCCAAAATAGGTCGATCCACATCTCAAGTACATGCGACAATATCAGGTCTAAGGACAAAACGTACACGATGTGTAGAGAGAGCTGCAAGTCTAATTGCCAGTCTCAAGTTGGGTCAGTCCAACCCCGTGTTCATAACATGTGTCCACATCATTGGTTTGACATCTCCATGTCTATGACTTGCGAAACATAGTCATCAACCAATCAATGTGCTAGTCTAATATTCACGTGTGTCCTCACATGAACTCCGACTAGGGACAACTATTAAATAACCATACAAGTAAAGAGTTTCACAAACAATTCACATAATTTCCAATCAATACAAGTTGTCTGATATGGATATTCAAGGAACATTACAATAACTCATGGATACATATGAAATATAATCATCTCTATGATTGCCTCTATGGCATATTTCCTTTATTTGTGGCGTTCGGAGAGCATTGCGCCATCGCACCTCTCCAACGGAGACGTAGCTTCTTTAGAAGTGAACTTCAGGAAACAAATCTTCGTCTCCGCGTCCATCGGTTATCTCTCAACCGAGCCCTTTACTTTATGTACTTTACTTTGTGATAGCCATCGTGCTTGAAGTATTTATATCTTGCTATCACCTTGTTGCTTGTATTGCTTAGCATAGGTTGTTGGTGCACATAGGTGAACCTAGTGGTTAGGTTTTGTGCTTTATAAATTAAACGTTAGTTTTTATTCCGCATTTATTAGAGCATAAACCGTAATATTTTTAAAAGCCTATTCACCCCCCTCTAGACGACGTCCATTGCACTTTCAGTTGGGATCTCACCAGGACGACGTCTGCATGGCTAGAGACTGCGAAATAGGACCGGTGTTGACGAATTTGACGGATTCCGATGACAATCCATCGAGTCCCATGGCGGTAGGGCACCGACGCCTACTGAAATTTCCGTCCTGCGAAACTACCGAATTGAGTACAGGGCGCCCACGTGCAGCCCTCATATGACCGTAAAAAAACAAGTTGGATGTGTTTTATGAATCTGCTTGGTGTTTTTTCATCTCAAACTGAAAGCTGGCGGTTATTTTTCAGTTTTGATCATATTTATCGTGTTTGCTAAAGTTGCTCTAAGAGACAAGAGCCTGGCCGCTGTTGCTCTTAATAGGTGCATCACTCTTTTTTTTCTTTGTCGAATAACTTATCCTGCCATCTCACGGGAAGCAACTAAGAGCATCTCCACTCGTATTCCGAGGAGAGCCTCCCCAGGGCGTTTTTTATCCAGACGGCGAGAAATCATCCATTCACATTTCCATACGCCCATTTTTCGCCGAATTTGGCCCATTTTACATCCGGGGTTCCCATGCTGAACCCGGGGCGCCGGGAACCGCCTTGGAACACCGGATGAAGCAAAAAAATGGTGGGCCAACCCTATCGGCAACACAACCCATTCCCCACTGCGATTCCGCTCTCTCGCGACATAGAGCTTTCCCCAGCTGCCCCCTTGCTGCCATGTTGTCACCGACGAAGCCCCGCCCTCCCTAGCCAAATCCATGCCTATATAAAGGTTCGGCGCTGCCGCCACATCCTTTACCCTTGCTGTAGGCCTTGTTTCGCCTTATCCAGCCCTCGCTGTAGCTTGTCTTTGTTCCGAGCTCCCACCCACCTCGCTCGGAAGTGTTCGGCGTTTTGCCTGTTCGGCAATGGACTCCAGCAACGAGGAGATGTTCGCCTTATTGCTGGAGGAAGAGACTGCGAGCCGCCAACGATGAAGAGCACATGCAGAATATCGCCTCCCTGAACCGGCTGTACATGCAGACTGCAGCGTCGAAGCGTGGAGGCTCGGCGAAGGGTCACCGGAATAGGCAGCGGATGGAGGTCTACTGCATGTTGCACAAAGAGGTCGTGTTTCAGCGCCGTTTCCGGATGAGCCGAAACCTCTTCCTTGAGATCATTCAAGCCATCCGAGAGTTCGAACCCTACTTCGTATGCAAGAATGCACCGGCATGGTAGGGTTTTCCTCACTGCAGAAGTGCATAGTGGCAATGGGGTTGCTTGCATACGGAGCTCCGGGTGACAGTGTCGATGACTATCTCCGCATGGCCGAGTCCACCGCCTTGATTGCTTGTACAGGTTCTATAGGGCAGTGATTGCAGTGTTTGGGCCACAATACTTGAGAATACCCAATGCTGAAGACACTGCTCGGATCCTCGCATGCAATGAAAGTAGAGATTTTATAGGATGCTTGAAAGCATAGACTGCATGTATTGGTACTGGAAGAACTGTCCATTTGCTTGGCAGAGAATGTACAAAGGCCACAAAGGAGGTTGCACTGTGATACTTGAGGCAGTTGCTACACATGATCTTTAGATTTGGCACTCTTTCTTTGGCATGGCATGATCGAACAACGACATCAACGTCCTCCGGTCCTCAAATGTGTTTGTCAAGCTTGTTGAGGGTCATTGCTCCCCCTGTGGACTTTTAGATTAACGAGCACCACTATAACAATGGATACTATCTTGCAGATGACATCTATCCAAGATGGCCAACATTTGTGAATACTATCTCAAACCCGATGCTCCCTAAGCATGCTCAGTTTGCCAAGGAACATGAAATTTGTAGGAAGGACGTGGAACGGACATTTGGTATGCTCTAACAGAGGTTTGAGTTTTCTGGTTCTCTGCTATGACCTGGTCGAAATATCAGATATGAGAAGTGATGAACTGTTGTGTGACCTTGCACAACATGATTATTGAGGATGAGCGGAAATATTCCGTGGATTTGGTCGAGCAAGACGAGCCATACTACAGACAGAAACCTCTTGCGGAGCCTAATCATCAGGTGCCGCCATCGTGGGTTGCCTTCATCACCATGCGTCAGGAGATCCGAGATCCGGTAGTGCATCAACGGCTACATGATGATCTGGTTGAGCACATATGGATACGCAAGAGCACACGTAGATGCCGAGCATGATCTGGCCAAACTAGGTCAAACTATATTGTACACCCTCCGACCTATATTAGTTGATTTGCATTTGTCAAAATTTGGATGAACCTATATACTAAATAGTGTCTAGATTCATTCAAATCTAGACAAATGTGAGTCAACTAATATGGGTCGGAGGGAGTATTTCAGTTTATAGCGAACTATACCGAACTATGCCAAACTTTATTGTGTTTAATTTCACGCCGAACAATGCTGAAGGTTACTCTATATTCATATTTATGCCAACTGTTTGAATTTAGGCTGAATTCGAACGAAAAATGGCAGATTTTGCCTCGCCTAAAAACCACGCCTAAAAATCGTGAGTGGAAAAATAGTTCTTTTTAGACCAAAGTTATATCTATCCGGTGTTAAATAGCGCTGGATTTCGGTATGGAAATGCCGAACGTGGAGGTGCACGGAGAACAAGGGCGGCAGAGTGTGGTCCGTCCGTGGCGCAAACGCTTTTGCATCGACGAGGCCGTCGACACGAACGCGACGCGGCGACGCCTCACCGCAGACCGCACACGCAAAGTGACCCGACGCGCGCGTGCCCAAACGACCAGTCTATTCCGCCGCCGCTCAATTTTCTCTCTCGCCACTTCCATGCTGTGTTTCGGAACCCACACCGCTACATCACTTTCCGCGGATTCAGTAAACAAGAACAGATCAAGCGATCATCTGTCACATCACTCCAATTCTCAGCACGGATGCACTAGTCACAAGCACGGGCCGGCGTACTTCATCAGGGAAATAAAATCAGATAGCGAGACGGTTGAGATTTTCGCAATCTTTTACTGCTATAATATATCTAAGAGTGCAACAATCTCTGATCTAAAAAAAAAGAAAAGTTAGAATCACTGGTATGCATATGCGCATCCTTCACTTCTAGTCCCTCTTCCCGTTCCCAGCGTGCGTCTTGCTCATGCACAGGGTCTTCACCATCCCCTTGGATATCTTCCAGAACCAGAACACGTTCATCACCGCCAGCGTCGGCGGCACCGACATTATGCTGTAAAATCCCAGGGCGAAGATGGACTTCACCTGTGAGGGAAAATAAAGTATAACGCGTCATCATGGAAGTGTCTGAATTTATATAGTAACGTTTTCAGTTGGTATCAGTCCAACTGTCTGAATTTTCATATTCTTTTTCACCCTAACTTGGTCAAGCGATGCATACCTGATCAAAATGGAAGTACATATGACTGAAGAAATACACGAACAGGATTATCCGGGCAACCTGCAAGCCAAACGAAAGTGGTATACTACATCAGAGTAAAAAAGACATCAACTCAGGAGCATGGCATGGCGCTGCTCCTGGAGCACGAAGTTGGCATCTCTCATTTTACTCCAGATGCACAGAACCGTATCAAGCATTTCTTTTCCACCAAAAAGGTGAAGGCAGAAATATTCAAAAGGAATACATCTCTGAGCATCTGAGTCTCGTAAAAGAGATAGAAAGTGCAATGTAGTCGACAGGGCTATCTTTCTGAACTCTCTATCTGGCAGGAACAGTAAGCACTGCCGACATTGAACCGAACTAGATTTTCCGATCCACCAGAGGGAGGAGATCTTCCATTTCACTTGTAACAAGCAAGATTCTAATTTATAGAAGCAATGAATTATACTGTACTACTTTATGAATTGAAAGCACAGAGAATGAGGCAGATAAATCATCAGAGCAACGAGTACCATACCAGCCATCCGGCAAAAAGAGCCAATCCGTTGTACAGGTAAAGGCTGCGAGTCTTCTGACCAGCAACATCCAGATACCTACACCAAACCATCATTATAAATTCAGAAACATAAATGATAACCTAAATTAGTAGAACAGTATTAGTGACATTATTACCATCTAAGGTTCACAAAGGGAGTGGTGGCTTCAGTGAAGAGGACCATAAGTATGTACATGTGTGCTTTTCCACTGAACAAAGCAAGGCAGATGGCATACATGGAAAGTCCGTGATGCAAGAGCTGAAAAGGAAAAAATAACAAATACAGAAACAACTCCTTATCAGGAAGAAACCAGCACAGATGAATCTTGTTTAGAGACAGTAAGCACGTGCTCTAGTAATAGTGTAACACTTACAAATTCCTTTCCACCTAACGACGGAAAATACCATAGGATCATCGCCAAGTCTGCCAAAAAGTAACCAATCGAGACCTGCAGAGTAATACATGCATGTTCTATTATTCCGAAAGACATGCATACAGAGAAACAAATTGGCTCTCTCCAAGCAGAGCTGGAGATGCAGTTCAAATCCTCAGCTTACCCCAAACATGGAATCAGATAACCATGATTTTCTGTCAATGATTATGCCGTTATTGGCATCTTCATGGAAGAGGCCTGATATCATGACCAAGTAGAAAGACACGGCAGCAGCAACCAGTGCATGGAACGTAGAGAAGCCCCTGTAAGTCGGTTGCATCACATAATCAGACTAACTGAAAATCAGCTACCATAAGAAAGAACATGTACAGCAGTAAAAAATGTGACCCCAAGTATATATCTTACCTGTTATTCCACTCAACCTTTTGCATTGGACTTAACCCATCGTAGCACTTGAAGCACCGATAGCTAACCAGTCGAGTTATCTCATATACCTGCAAGAAGAACCGATGAATTTTTTTGCAGCAAAATACAATGCATTACGAAAGTTATCTGGCATGACGACTTCAGAATTGGAGCGAAGGTTTTCAATTTTTATGCTATGACAAAGTAAAATCAGTTGCATTGGGGTCTAATCCAAAGCTGTTGCGAGGAACCTATCCCTCAATAATGATTTCCGTTGCACCAACCAAATAAATTTGTACCTATGAGATTGCAATTCGATAGCAAATCTTCGAAATATGAGTTCACATCTTTTTATAGTAACACGTTGTGCTCAGGGTAGAGGTCATCACAGCTGAAGGTCTCTACCTATCACTATCACCCCCACATAGAAAAGGAGACTTGGACGATCGACAAGTATCCGCTTCATTGACTGGCCAGTACTCGCTACAACTGAATACTTGTACTACTACAGCTTCACCAGAAAGGAAGCTGTGGAGATGGTACAACCTACATTAATTGCACTAGCAGGAAGTCGCCATTAGCCTCCTCGTCTCCTAGCAAGACGGAGGAGACGGTCTGAACGACGTCCTCCCCAGGTAAGACGAAAGCAGTCGATCGGCATGCATACAGGTAAGCTCGGTGACAATTAACTGGTCGAGCTCAAGCAACCATGAACAGAACAGGTTCTCCGAAAATAAACTGAACCTGAACTAGAACGAGAGGTCGAACAGAACAGAGCGAAATAAGAGGAGAGGGCGTGGACATTAAGCTTACCACGGCGCACATGGCGACGCCGGCGAGAACCGACGCCGGCCACAGGACCCGCTCCTCCGGCCCGAAACTCACATCCATCATCCTTCCGATGATCCGACCAATCCGCCACGGAAGCGAAACGAGAAACTCCGAGTCGCGCCGATCGATGGTGTCGGGTTGGGGACTCGCGCGGTGGTATCGCCGATCGCTTTGCTTCTCTGCTCTTTCGGAGCTGGAGGGTTTCTTTCTGCTTCCGAGACTGGGTTTTAAGAACGCACGTCGACCTACTTGGGGTCGGGGAAGGTAGCTGGCCTGTCCGTGTTCACCACCTGCGGAATTGTTTCCCGTTCCGGGTCAGGACTTTCACGTACGTAGTACTATCCTTTTTCCACGCGGATAATCGCTGGACCAGGAGCTTGGCGCGAACACAAGTGCACGACGACATCGCGACTTTAATGTGGTCGGTTCGGTAGACTTGTATTGTATCGACCTCAATCGGGACGGCCAGATGCATTTATCGAGTTCTGGTTACGTCTTACGTGCACGAGGCCTCGGGTCTGACTGACACACCGTTTAAAACAACTCTGACCTGAGAAAATTGCAAAAGAAACATCACATTTAGGCTCAGGACTTCAAAAACCACCACTTTTTTGATTTTTTCGCAAGAAATCACCGGTCGTCCCTCTAACTTTTGCAGAAGCACTGATCCATCGGTAAACATAGTTTGTCACTGTTTTTGGCTGGTAGGACCCCTCCCCCCTCCCCCCCACCCCAGCGCGCGTAACCGAGCCGTACTGTCAGCATCTTCGCCATCTCTCTCTATTGTGCATTGTGTTGAACGTCTTGTGTGCACCGAACCTTTGTGGCCTCCACAACCCCGCCCTTGATTCAATTCCATGTCGTCCACCTCTTGGGCAGTAGTCGCCACAAGCTAGTTCTCCTTGGCAGCAGATCTCTGGTCGGCTATTGCCGCTTATTTATCTACTGTTGTCTCCTGCATGCTTCTGATAAAGCGGTCCAGGGCACGATCCCATGTTCTGCTAACCAGCTTCTCCATGACCGATCGGTGGGGCAATTACGTGTGTTTTGGTGGCCTGCGTACAACGTGAGACTGTTCGCTGACCTCTTCTGCTAGGTGTCGGACTGCATATAAACACTATCATATAGAATGAATGTCGCAACGTTGAATGCCTCTATTGCTCAAGAGGGGCATTAAAAGCGCCGCTCTTATGTGTCACCTGCCATGACACAATTATGTGCCCGTATGTGGTCTGACATGGCATGTAATTATCTGCACCCTTGATAGGCACCGTAAATGCTCATCCGTCGGGAAAAAACTTGTGTTAGTACTTTTGGTTTGTGCCGCCTCAAAAAAAGTGTCATTCATGGTGATATTTTTTTAGTGCGGGATCAGGGCTAGACAAATCTCATACCTTATTCTGACATAAACCTAAGCTAGAGCTCGAGGTTCTACAGTGAGTAATCGATAACACAACAGTAATCCTACTGAAAGGATACCGATGTCGCCTGAAGGGGAGGGGGTGAATAGGAGTTTTAAAATAATTACAGTTTTGGATCTAATAAATATGGAATAAAACGGATGTTTAATTTTCCATCATAAAACCTAAGCTCACTAGGTTCAACTAAGTGCACCAATAACTTATGCTAAGTAATACAAGTAACAAGATGATAGCAAGATAAATTACTTCAATCACGAAGGCTACAATAATGTAAAGTGCATAAGTAAAGAGCTTGGGTATAGATATAACCGAGGCACGTGGAGAAAAAGACTTTTTCCCCACGTTCCTTCCTTTTAAGGGGAAGTACATCATCGTTGAAGAGGTACAGCGATGTAATGCTCCCCGAACGCCACAAGTAGCTCACCTTGAGGTGCGGTGGCTCGATATGCACCCAACGCCATACAATGTATCACCTTAAGATGCGGTGGTACATGATACGTCCAAAATGTATCTACTTTTCGGAACACTTTTGCTATTGTTTCTCCTCTAAACTTGTGTGATTTGAATACAACTAACACGGATTGACGCTGTTTTTAGCAGAATTGCCTTGGTGTTTAGTTTTTGTGCAGAAAATCAACTTTCCGAAAAAATCCCGGAAAATAAGGCAAAACTCCTATTTTACCAGAATACTCCAGGAGCCAGAAGATGAGACGGAGGAGGGCCACGAGGGGCCCACACCCCCTGTCCGCGCGGGCTAGCCCAGGCCGCTCCTGGGAGGGGTGTGGCCACCTCGGGCACCCCCTCGGCCTCTCTCTTCTCCTACATAAAGCCTTCTGACCTAAAAACAAGGGGGTTCGAGGAAGAAGTTCCGCTGCACCGCCACCACCATAATCCGTGAATCGGAACCAGAAACTCCGTTCTGGCACCCTGCCGAGACGGGGAATTGGAGAAGATCATCGCCATCATCATCACCGAAGCCTCTCCATTAACCATCCATGTTTCCCCCATCCATGAGTGAGTAATCCCCCGATATAGGCTATAGGGATGGTAGGGATTGGATGAGATCTATCATGTAATCGAATAAGATTGTTAGGGCATGGTCCCTAGTATCTTTACTAGTGCTATTTGACTTTGTTGCAACTTGTTGTGCTTAATGCTTGTCACTAGGGGCCGAGTGCCATGATCTCATATCTGAACATGTTATTGATTCATGATGATAGTATTGTTTATGATCTTATCTGCAAGTTGTGTACACATATCATTGTCCGGAACCGAAGGCTCCAAAGTGACAGAAATTGGGACAGACAGAGGGAATGGCTATGATATGAGGATCACATGTGTTCACGAAGTGTTAATGCTTTGCTCCGGTACTCTATTAAAATGAGTACCTTGATTGCCAGTAGATTCCCTTGAGGCCCCGCTACAACAGGTTGGCAGGACAAAAGATGTTGTGCAAGTTCTCATTGCGAGTACGTATGACTATATATGGAACACATGCATATGATTGTTTAGTGCTTGGATGCTTTATCTTATTTATCTGCAAATGCCCTAGATCTTGAAGTTACATGAATAGTCTCGTCCATGCAACGCTCGTCCATCCATCCCTATGCCTCCCGCACTCAAATCCTATTGTTTGCTACTATTGTTACTATTGCCTTTGTTTTACTGCTGCTATTACTTTGCTATTGCTACTACCAGATTGTTGCTACTGATAAACTACTGTGAGCAAGACTATTTCCAGGTACATCTGAATTGACAACTCAGTTGTTAAGGCTTATAAGTATTCTTTGGCTCCCCGGCCTTGTGTCGAATCAATAAATTGGGTTATACTACCCTCGAAGACTGTTGCTATCCCCTATATTTGTGGGTCATCAAGACTATTTTCTGGCGCCGTTGCCGGGGAGCATAGCTTTATTTGTAAGTTCACTTGGATCTACTATTGTTCGCTGCTATCCTTTTTATCATGGGAAAGTATCGTGATGGAAAGTTTCCTATTTTACCATCCACTACAAGAAGAGGTACAGTCCTAAACACTTCTGTTGCTCTTGATTCACTGTCTGTTATAAGTAAGCTTGTTACACCACCACCATATACACATGCTACACACACTGCTACTACTGCTGAATATGAAGTTGCTTCTGATGCTCATGATGTTACTTCTACCGTGCTTAATGAGAGTAGTTCATTAGGTCCTTTCCTAGATGCTACGATTGCTTAAACTATTTTGGGAAACACTAAAACTCCTAGTGAAGACACTATTACACTTGTTAGCTTACCTGAGTCTAGAGAAAACTATGATATTAATGATGGTTACATCGAAATGAATGATGAATTTATTGAAGAATATCAAAACACATGTGATGCTAGTGCTATTAGGAGTCTCCTTGAGAAATGTAATATTATACCTTAACTAGCTCCTGATGCTAAGTTTGCTACCTCTCACATAAACATTAAAGATAAAGATTATGATTTCTCTCTTGATTTATCCTATATAAACATTGTTGAGAAAGAACCTTTTAGTGGGACTGAGAATAAAAGTGTTGTGGTACATATGAATGAGCTTTCTACTATAAGTGCCTTATTTTCTGATGATTTTAAGATGCGCAAGTACTTTGTTGCTAAAATTTTCCCCTTTTCACTAAAAGGAGAAGCTAAAGCTTGGTTTAACAATTTGCCTCCTGGATCCATTGATAGCTCTGATTGCTTGATAGCTAATTTTTTTCAAAAATATTTTCCTCCTAGTGCTCGATATGCTGTTTTGCAGAAACTTTTTGATTTTAAACAGGAAGAATATGAGAAATTTCCTGAGTCATGGACAAGGTTTTGTGCCTTGATTCATGCACATCCTGGATGTCCATTACCTAAAAATGAGCTTCTTGATATATATTATAATGGAATAAATGATGAATCTAGGACATTCCTGGATAGTTGTGCTGATTGTGTTTTCAGGAAAAGAACTCCTACAGAAGCTGAGGAATTAATGGCTAAAATAAGAAAGAATTATAATGATTGGACTTCAACTGAGCCAATTACACCTGAGCCTACTACACCTGAACCAACTCCAACACCAAAGAAGAGGGGAGTGATAGAATTAAATGATGAAGTGATGAAAGAAGCTAAGAAATGTCTTAAGGAGAAGGGTATTAGATCTAAAGATGTGAAGAATTTACCACCCATAGAAGAATTATGTAAGCCAATCTCCCACTCATCTACTATTGATGTACACTCTCTCCAACACTTTGATGAAGCTGATATTCCTTATGTTAAACCTCCTGATCAATGCTTAGAGGAACTTGACACTTTTATTGTTAAGCAACGTAATTTTAATAAACAATTTCAGAATCATTTATTGGAAAATAATAGAGCAATTAATGATTTGAAAGATATTGTGGAAAGAACTGCTAATGATGTTTAAATGCTTTTTAAACACTTCCAAATGGTTCAAACTCAAATTGATCAACTCGCCAAGGTACAAAAAGATATGTTAGTTAATGCTTCTGGATATAAACATGCTTATGAAATTAGAACTAGGAGTGGTGCTACCACTCAAGATCCCTTATATCCTGAGGGACTGATGACCCACAAGTATAGGGGATCGCAACAGTCTTCAAGTGTAGTATTAGACAATTTATTGATTCGACACAAGGGGAGCCAAATAATACTTGCAAGCCTTAACAACTGAGTTGTCAATTCAGCTGCACCTGGAAATAGTTCTTGCTCACAGAAGTTTATCAGTAGCAACAACAAACCAAGAGCAATAGTAATAGTAGCAGCAAACAGTAGGATATGAGTGCGGTAGGCATAGGGATGGATGGACGGGCGTTGCATGGACGAGTCTAAACATGTAACTTCAAGACCTAGGGCATTGCAGATAAATAAGAATAAGCATCCAAGTACTAAACAATCATAGGCAAGTGCTCCATATATAGTCATACGCACTCACAATGAGAAATTGCACAACATCTTTTGTCCTGCCAGCCCGTGGTAGCGGGGCCTCTAGGGAACTACTGGCAATTAAGGTGCTCCCTTTAATAGAGCACCAGAGAAAAGCATTAACACTCCGTGAACACATGTGATCCTCACACCACAACCATCCTCTCCGGTTGTCTCAATTTCTGTCACTTCGGGGCCTTTGGATCCGGACAATGATATGTGTACACAACTTATAGATAAGATCACAAACAATACAATCATAATGATTCAATAATAATTTCAAATCTGAGATCATGGCACTCGGGCCCTAGTGACAAGCATTAAGCACAACAAGCTGCAACAAAGTCAAATAGCACTAATAGAGATACTAGGCACTATGCCCTAACAATCTTATTCGATTACATGATAGAACTCATCCAATCCCTACCATCTCCATAGCCTACAGCGGGGGATTACTCACTCATGGATGATGGAAACATTGATGGTTGACGGAGAGGCGTTGGTGATGACAATGGCGATGATCCTCCCCAAATTCCCCGTTCTGGCATGGTGCCACAACGGAGTTTCTGGATCCGAATCTTGGTTTGTGGTGGTGGCGGCGTAGCAGAACTCTTTCTGGAAAGTTGACGTACCCCCCTCGGTTTTTAGGTCAATAGGCTTCTTATAGGCGAAGAGGGAGCCCGAGGGAGTGCCTGGGGTGGCCGCACCCTCCCTAGGCGCCGCCAGGCCTGGCCCGCGCTTGGCAGGGGTGTGGGCCCCCCCAGGCCTCCACTCCGTCTCATCTTCTGGCTCCGTGATTCTTCTGGTGAAATAGGATTTTTGGCATATTTTTCGGGATTTTTCCTGATAGTTGATTTTCTGCATAAAAACTAGACACCAAGGTAATTCTGCTGAAAACAGCGTCAGTCCGTGTTAGTTGTATCCAAATCACACAAGTTTAGAGGAGAAACAATAGCAAAAGTGTTCGGGAAAGTAGATACGTTTTGGACGTATCAGGGGCATCCTAAGAGAATTGAGCAAGATTCTCAACAAGATGAAAATAGAGGTACTTCTTCTAAGAGAAAGAAAAAGAAACATAAAATAGTTGTAGAACCTTCTGAACCTCATGTTGATCCTAATAGTATATATGTCTCTGATGCTGAAACTGAAAGTGGTAGTGATCAAAATGATGCTCCTGATAAAGAAGATATTGAGGAATAACTTGAAAAGCACACTAAGAACACTAAGTACACTAAGGAAGACTTTATTGCTAATAAATATGGTAGTGAAAGAGAACCTTGGGAGCAAAAACCAATGCCTTTTCCTAATAAGAAACACAAGTCAAAGGAGGCATAACATTATAACAAGTTTTGTGAGTGGATGAAACCTTTATTTTTGCAAATTCCTTTGACTGGTGCTATTAAGTTGCCCCCTTATTCAAAATATATGAAGGATATTGTCTCTAATAAAAGGAAGATTCCTAATGAGGAAATTTCTACTTTGCTTGCTAATTATTCCTTCAATGGCAAGGTTCTAAAGAAACTTGGTGATCCAGGTATTCCAACTATTCCTTGCTCTATTAAAAATAATTATGTTAGAACTGCTTTGTGTGATTTGGGAGCTAGAGTTAGTGTTATGACTTTTTCTCTCTACAAGAGACTTCAGCTAGAAAAATTGATATCAACTGATATATCTTTGCAAATGGCTGATAAGTCTACTACTATCCCTGTTGGTATATGTGAGGATGTTCCTGTCCAAGTGGCTCATAATTGCTTGGTTTTAACTGATTTTGTTGTGCTTGAGATACCTGAAGATGATAATATGTCTATTATTCTTGGGAGACCTTTTCTTAATACTGCAGGTGCCGTCATCAATTGTAATCAAGGAAAAGTAACTTTTAATATTAATTACAAAGAGCATAATGTCTATTTTCCAAAGAAGATTGATAAGAGTTTTGGCTTGAATTCAATTTAAAATATTGAGGGCATCCAAGTTGGAGAAATATATTGTCCCATTCCATAAGAAAGTTTTCAAACTATTATGATTGAGACTATTGCTATCAAGATTGAGGTAACATAATCATTTTGTGAAATGCAAAGTTTTGATTCATATAAAATTGTTTTGGTAACAAGACTTGATCAACCTTGTTAACAAAGGGATTTTAATGAACAAAACTATGCTTTCACCATCGTTATACCTGCTCACCTTTTTTTCTCCTTTTCAATCTTTCTCTTCATCTTGTTTGTCTTAGTTTTGCTAGTTGTTTGCTTTTTAGAGTATCTTAGAACTTCTATAGTTTTAGTTTTAGTTTGCTTTTGCTTCTTGTGCCTAACTTAAAGGAGTTAAAGAAAAGTACTTCTTAGGAGATAACCCAATAGTTTTTTTGAGTCTTGGAAGTTATTACTTCTGTAATAACCTCTCCTTATCCTTTTTATTTGATTTGTGTGCCAAGAATAACCTCTAATGAGAGAGTGTATGATTTAGGAAAGTTGCTGTCCCGAAACAGATTTTTGTGTTTCACTGTAAAAATTCGTGAAAAATCTCTGTATATCGGATTGAGCTGTAATTTTCTGAGTAAATCTCCCAGGTTATTATCTAACTTTCGTTAGTTCAACACTTTTCTATTTGAGCAACAGAGGTTTTTGAAAAAAAATCAATTTTTACCTGTTGGTCTGTTTTGACAGATTTCTGCCATTATTTGCATTTGCCTCTTTATTGATTTGTTTTTGGGTTCTCTTTGGTAAATTGAGCCTTTTGAAGGAACTGCTACAGTAGATTATGTTTTTTATGAAAGTTTTTATCTTTTAAAACTAAACCCAAAGGTTTATTACTTTTGAATGCACTAATGTTGCTAATGAAGATTGTGTGAAGTTTTGTATAAAGGAAATTTTCGAGTGTAGGGAAAGAATGATGTAATACGATGAAGAATGGACAAAAGATCAAGCTTGGGGATGCCACTCCATGTCACCCCAATAAATATTCAAGAGGTACAAGCATCAAATCTTGGGATGCCCGAGGCATCCCCTTCTTCACCAATAAAAACCTCAGGTCTCTTTCTAGACACTTCGTTTTTATTGTTTCATGTACTGTTGTGTTGTTGGAGCTATTACCCGTGTTATTGATCTACACTTAGACAAAAAGCCTAAGCTTGGGGGAGGTACACTGACATCACACTCATCTACATATCATGTTCTGTCGGTACTTTGTATATCCATGTTTCGCTTTCTTTTTAGTTTTAGTTTCTGCTTTCTCAAAACACAAAAAGACCAAAAATATTTTCGTTGTTTCTCTTGGTTTATTTCTTTTCTTTTTAGCTTTGTTTTGCTATAATAAAAATCCAAAAAGATTGTGCTTTGTTTTTTTGCTTTGAGTGCTTGCTTTAAAAATAAAAAACCCAAAAATATTTGTCGTTCTTCTTTGGTTTTGTGAAGTTCGTTGCAGGGTTCAGCGGTCCTAAGTGACTCCTTTGGAGTTTGGTTTCATGTTATTATTCAATCCACACAAGTGAAAGGCAATAATTATGATTAATGACAACTCGAGGTGTGGTAAGAGGCTGGTAACAAACTGTATTTGTTTTCATTTTTGTACATATACTCATCATTGTGGGCGTGCTGAGTCTGTTCATGTAGGGTGTATGTTATTAATGGATGCTTAGTAGTTCTTGCTCTCTTATGATTAGCTCCAACTTGCTAATAGTTTGTAGCATGCCACATGAATGTTTGCTTGCATTGTTCTATTCATAACTTGGTATGACATTGTAGTATCCTCCTCTGAATGCTTCATTTGAATCGACTTGGCACATGCTCACGCATGCATATGACTGAACCAAAGTCAGTTAAGCCTCGATGATTTATTTTGCCTCGGAGTTCTTGTATCACTTTTATGCCATAATTAATTTTGTTTTGTTGCAAGCATGATTATGACAGTTATTGCTCTCTCGTTTGTTGATCCCTTTCTATTGCTATCCTTCACTTGCACTGAGTATGAGATCTACTCGTGCTTCCAACTCCCCAAAAACAAATTTGTCAAAAAGTGTCCACCATATCTACCTATTAGCATCATTGTTATTCCGTGCATATTTATTATGCCTTGTTTTCTTCCAAATAAAATATTTGCTTGTTATGAAAAAGTTAGTTAGTAAATCTCTCACGAACTTGATGGCACGCTTTATTTTCTTGCACTTAATAAGCCTGAACCATCGTGACTATCCATGAAAGTTATATGCTTGCAAATTATAGGATGGGATTTAGCAGAATCGTGCTGTCACGAGGAACGCTTTCAACACCTGTAAATATATACCCAGTTGATATCATGCTCTTTTGTTTATGGATGTCGTCGGTGTGAAATAAAAGGGGATCTTGTAAGTCCATGGAGTTATGTATATGTGTTAGAGAAACGCCTAGGCTGCTAGCCTAAGCCATGCCTAATCATGGTGGAAACTTGCAACATCGCCATAGTGATCAATCTATGAAGCTTTCTTCGTATATATAAAAAAAGAGACAGACAGAAAAGAGGAAAGAGAGAAAAAAGCACCATTTTCCCATGGTAAATAAGAAGATTGCTGAGATGCTCATTGTCTGCTTTCCTTGTCATTTTGATATGGGATAGCTCCTGTATCATGGGGCAAGAAGTACCCCGTTGGCGGTTCTCTATGATACGCATGTACTTACAATGACAAGAACTTACCAGTAACTAAAGTTGAGGAGCATGAGGAGCGGCACTCGTACTCAAGGGACATGAGATTTCCAGTTTATGATCTGTCAAGCATATAACTTATATTGGACCTCAGTTTCACCTAACCATCTTAAATATGCCTATGATAGGGGCAATGAGAGATCAAAGCTAATGAGTACCGTACTTTTAGCATTTGGAAGCCTTTCAAACTTTTCAAAACCTTTTCACTTCCTTGTTGAGTAACCACTTATTCTATGAGCACTTTCTTCACAGCATAGTTGTCATTCTTAGTGTGATGTGCTTGTCTCAAAACTTGGTTAATTTTGTCATAACTTTGATGCTTGTATATTTGATATCTTTACTTCTAGTCTTCACTTGAACTTCAGAGGTGCCTTGGCATTTATGTTTTGCTCCACAATCAAAGGCAAGCGAGATACCACTCTATCATACCTTCTTATGAGAATTGCAATGTTTCTTATGTTTATGTTTCATGCTGCCTATTATTATTGTGTTGGAACCTCTTCATAGCTTGCATGACTATTGAGTAGACTTAGTTGCATACTCTTTATTATGAATTGTCTAAGTATCTACTCATGTGCTGAGAATATTTACATCATATGAAGCAAATGTGTTCATGAAAGTTTCTTTTATCGCACTCAGTTTTCAACTGAATTGCTTGAGGACAAGCAATAAGCTAAGCTTGGGGGAGTTGATACGTCCAAAACGTATCTAATTTCCCGAACACTTTTGCATTGTTTCTCCTCTAAACTTGTGATTTGGATACAACTAACACGGATTGACGCTGTTTTTAGCAGAATTGCCTTGGTGTCTAGTTTTTGTGCAGAAAATCAACTTTCAGGAAAAATCCCGGAAAATATGGCAAAACTCCTATTTTACCAGAGGACTCCAGGAGCCAGAAGATGAGACGGAGGAGGGCCATGAGGGGACCACACCCCCTGGCCACGCGGGCCAGCCCTGGCCGTGCCTGGGAGGGGTGTGCCACCTCGGGCACCCCCTCAGCCTCCCTCTTCTCCTACATAAAGCCTTCTTACCTAAAAACAGGGGGTTGACGTTTTTCCAAAAGGAGTTCTGCTGCGCCGCCACCTCCATAATCCGTGAATCGGAACCAGAAACTCCATTCTGGCACCCTGCCGGGACATGGAATTGGAGAAGATCATCGTCATCATCATCACCGACGCCTCTCCATCAACCATCCATGTTTCCCCCATCCATGAGTGAGTAATCCCCTGCTGTAGGCTATGGGGATGGTAGGGATTGGATGATATCTATCATGTAATCGAATAATATTGTTAGGGCATGGTGCCTAGTATCTTTATTAGTGCTATTTGAATTTGTTGCAACTTGTTGTGCTTAATGCTTGTCACTAGGGCTCGAGTGCCATGATCTCAGATCTGAACATGTTGTTGATTCATGATGATAGTATTGTTTGTGATCTTATCTGCAAGTTGTGTACACATATCATTGTCCGGAATCGAAGGCCCCGAAGTGACAGAAATTGGGACAGCCAGATAAAATGTCTATGATATGAGGATCACATGTGTTCATGGAGTGTTAATGCTTTGCTCCGGTACTCGATTAAAAGGAGCACCTTAATTGCCAGTAGATTCCCTTGAGTCCCCGCTGCAACGGGCTGGCAGGACAAAAGATGTTGTGCAAGTTCTCATTGCGAGTACGTATGACTATATATGTAACACATGCCTATGATTGTTTAGTACTTGGATGTTTTATCTTATTTATCTGCAAATTCTCTAGATCTTGAAGTTACATGAATAGTCTCGTCCATGCAACGTCCGTCCATCCATCCCTATGCCTACCGCACTCAAATCCTATTGTTTGCTACTATTGTTACTATTGTCTTTGTTTTACTGCTGCTGTTACTTTGCTATTGCTACTACCAAACTGTTGCTACTGATAAACTACTGTGAGCAAGACTATTTCCAAGTGCAGCTTAATTGACAACTTAGTTGTTAAGACTTATAAATATTTTTTGGCTCCCCTTGTGTCGAATTAATAAATTGGCTTATACTACCCTCGAAGAATGTTGTGATCCCCTATACTTATGGGTCATCAGTACACCACTCACAGACGCCACAAAAGGCTAAACCTTATTCTCTTGTATGTGCACCACAAAGGCGGGCACACAATCGACTATGGAACACTTGAGGGAAGTCACCGGACCAAATTGGAGGCCCCATGAAACACCACCAAGGCCACAACCGTCTAGGGTTTCAAAAACCCAAGAGTAACAAGCTCAAAATATTTCATCAACCGATTCTCCATAGAGAACTCAAATCAATGCACCTAATTCAATGGCAAGTACTTCACTCACAAATTCCACCAAAGCTATAAAAGTAATTGGGTAATAAGAGAGGAAAAACAAAGGAAGAGAACAACAAATTCTCAAAAATTTAGATCCCAAGGTTTCCTTCACAAAGAAGGTACATGGTTTGTTTGGGTTGTAGATCTAGATCTCCTATCTCAAATCTCTCAAAAAGATACAAGAATTATAGGAGAAAGATGGGGGAGAGAACAAGCTCTTGGAGTTCAAAAATAGAGGGAAGAGAGTAGAAGAGTTAACCATACAAAGGGGAAGAAGAACTCCTTTTAAATGGCTCTTCAAAATTGACTGTTTGAGGCATTCCCGTGCCTATCTAGTACTACAGGTTCACTTCAGCTCCAGCAGCTCTCCAGCCGCATAAGCGTGTTGGTAATACGGGCAAGAAGTATCGCCTGACACAGGGTGGAACTTCTGATCGGTACTACCAATCCACTTCCGGCAACAGCAGAGTGACCTCGGTCCGACGGTACTAACCTAGGACTTCCACCAGTACTACCTATGATAAAAATGTTTTGGCAGTACTAGTAAAGTGCACATGTTGCACGTACTACATGTTTAGACACGACAATATCTAATATTACTATGTCATAGTAATAATTGTAGGGGTTCGTAGCATGGAAAACAAAAAAATTCTACCGCATGCATACAAACAAGCCAAGATCTATCTACTAGATTGTAGCAACAATTCGATTAGAATACTCACCCTCAAAGATTCCAAAGCGGTTAACGAGAGCAGATTCTCGTGGATGATGTAGTCGTACACTTGTCATTCTCAAGATCGCGTAGACCATCCTTCCGGCGTTGCGTTCCGGCAGCGCTTCCGCAATCGGTCACATGTTTGGTACTCGATGAAGACCTTCCTCTCCCTTGTTCCAGCAGGAAGCGGAGGTTGTAGTTCTCCCCTCACGATTCCGACAGCACGACGGCGTGGTGTCAGAAGTAGAGGAAAGATCCCACAGGGCTTCGCCTAAGCCGGTGCGAGTTATGGTGGATCTAGGGTTTCCGGCGATCTAGGTTTAGAAGGTCGGAGAAGAGTAGGTGGTGTCAGCGGCGGCTAGGGTGACAGACGGGCCGGCAACGACACGAGGCAACGGTGGCGGCGTGCGGCGGCGGCACACAGTGGGGATGGCTTGGTGTTGTGGTCTAGGGGAAGCCCTTCCCCTCTATTTATGAGAGGGGGGCAGCCTTGGGAGAGGGGAGTTTGAATCCATACCCAAACCCAAGTTGGATAGAAGGAAGGACTCTTTCCTTCTTCCACTAGGAAACTATTGTTCTAGTTTGCCTTTTCAAACCTCCCTTTTGAATTTCAATTTAGAGCTTTATTTCTCTATCGCAAATGCCCAACCAAAGTGACCTAGGACATGATCCAATCATTCCTCTTAACCATGACACATTCATGGACCATTCCCCTTCCGGTCCGATGAATCTTCTAGACCCTTCTAGAACGTCTCCGATGAAAACATCGAAATCATTCCCGAACTCCGGAGTCAGACTTTCCTTATTGAATCTTATTCTACGGACCATTCCGGATCTTCTCGTGATATACCGGATCCCATCCGAGACTCCGAACAACATTCGGTCTCCCTACTTACATTCCCTATCTACTAAACAACATCGAATCCTTAAGTGTGTCTCCCTACGGTTCGTGAATTATGCGGACATGACCGAGACACTTCTCCGATCAATAACCAATAGAGGAATCTGGAAATTCATATGGCTCCCACATATTTCTACGATTACTTAGCGATCGAATGAACCACTTACATACGATACCATTTTCCCTTTGTCTCGCGATAGTTTACTTATCCGAGGTTTGATCGTCGGTATCTCTGGATACCTAGTTCAACCTCGTTACCGACAAGTACTATTTTCTCGTTACCGTGATATGTGATCCCTTGTGATCCAGTCACATGCTTGCAATCTAATTGGATGAAATTCCACCGAGAGGGCCCAGAGTATATCTATCCGTCATATGGATGGACAAATCCCACTCTTGATCCATGTACCTCAACACATACTTTCCGAACACTCAATGCCACCTTTATAACCACCCTGTTACGGTGTGGTGTTTGATGTCATCAAAGCATCCTTCCGGTGATGGTGATTATCATGATATCATGGTCGAAGGAATTAGGTTACTATGTATCAGAAAGCTTATAGCAAATGAACTATATTAAATGACTTGATATTTATGCTACGCTTAACTATAGGAGTATGTCCATCACATCATTCTCCTAATGATATGACCCTGTTGTTAATAACATCTCTATGTTCGTGATCAGGAAACCATGATCATATATTAACCAACAAGCTATTTTAACAAGAGGTTTTACTAGGGACTCTTTTATGTTTACAAATCACACAAGTATTAATTATTCCGGTTAATATAATTATAGCATGGTATGTAAACATTTATCATAAGCATAAAGATATGATAATAACCACTTTATTATTGCCTCTTGGGCATATCTCCAACAGTCTCCCACTTGCACTAGAGTCAATAATCTAGTTTCAAAACTTTGTGCATTCAACACCTATGGCTTTCCGGTTTTGTATTTACATGATTGCTAGTGGTCAACTGATCTCTAGATCCGACACTTTCAGGTCCGTGTGTAATTGCATGTCTTTGCGTCTCTACGCATCACTCATTCTCTAATGAGATGGCTTTGTATAAATTTGGTCCTTTGGTGAGACCTTTAGTTTCTTGGGGTTAAAACATGTTGATAATATTTCCGTACAATATATCTTCATAGTACTATCCCGCTGTAAACCACACCTAGTTTGATAACAAACTACTTGACACAAATGCCCTCTTTTGCTGCTATAATAGCAGTCATATACTTAGCCTTTTGTTGTTGTATCTGTCACAATGTCTTAACTTTGGAACTCATCCAAATCCATTATGGAACTTACTTTCCATCATATTGTGCCACCCTTAGTTTATATTGAGATAAACTAAATTTGTACTTTGTGACAAAACTATTATCATATTGTGCCACCCTTAGTTTTACAATGAACTAACCATCTATTTGTCACTTCTACAAAATAATATATTCTTGGTTCTTCTAAAATATCATAAGAATATCTTTACTATCGTCCAATAATCATCTTATGAATGATTCTGGTATACGCTCATAACATTTAGAGCATAGGACATATCTGTATTTGTACACATCACAGCATGATTGATAAAATACTCTTTGTGATTTTATCTATCAAATATCAAAAATACTTAAATCTTTATTCAATCCTGCCTGTGCAACAAGAACCTTTCTTGTAGTTTCTATATTAAACTCATTCAATATCTCATCTATGTACTTATGGCACAACCATATTGGCGTCACAGTTTATCCATATAGACATTGATGCCAAATATTCGGGTTCTGCCTAAGCCTTTCATCGAGATGAAATTCTTAACCTGTGTCAATAAAAAGATACATCATTTTTCCAATCAACAATATGTCTTCCACATAATGTATTAGAAACATGGCTTAGCGCTCCTACTTAATTTCTTGCAAATGCAAGCATCTTCATCATCTTTGATGAAATTAAACTCTTTTAACAGTTTCATTATAGTGAAGATTCCAACTCCGCGATGCTTACTTCAAATATTGAAGTTTGCATATGCTTTTAGCATCCTTTGAATTAACAAAACCCTTTGTACCGTGTCATGCACACGTCCTAGGTAACCATTCTATTAGAAGAACTTGTTTTGTTTATTCAACTACCACATAACAAAATTATATATAGTGGTTGCTACATTAATCCGTCTAGACTAAATATCGCTTAATAAAAGATTGGATCTTGTCATAGTCAACTATTTGAATATTATCGTGAACTATTTCCCGACATGTCGATAATTTCATAGATGTGAAACATCCATGTCTATTTCTTTATAGATCCAAATACGACTGTAGGGTCTTGCACCTTTTCAGAGGGTCTTTCAAGTTCAAAGCTTGATCTCTCGTATATGGAACTATCATGGATTTTATGGCTTCAAACCATTTGACGGAGTCAAGGCCCATCATCGCTTCATTGCATGTAGTCGGATCATTATTGCCAAATAATGATTTAACTCTCAAATCTTGGTATTTGATTGTTTACCCGACCTACTTGGTTCAATAGGAACTTAGACCTTCGTGACCACAACCTTTGAGGCACTTGAGCCATGAGCATTGTTGCTGCCTCTGAAACACTTTTCGGCGCTGCGCAATTTTGCACATATAGCTAAGGTTCTTTTAACCTTATCAAAGTTCTATTGTCCTCCCACTTAACTGTTCACGGAAAATTCCTTTCTCAAAGAAACTTGACATTCTAAGCGATAAACATTTTTGTCTTTGGTGTTATGGAGGAATACTCAACTATTATTCAAAATAACATACTAAGATATGTTCATCCGATTTTGGTTGCAAACATCTTTCTTATGCATAGTATACCAATGTTTAAGAAAGGACAACTTGGGTATTATCGCAAACCATAACTTTATATGGTGTCATTTCAACGGATTATGATGGAGCTCTTTTCAGTGGAAAAACGGTAGTTTCTAAAGCTTTAATCTTTAAAATATAATGGCAGTTTTATAATTTACACCTTTGATCTTACCATGTCACACAAGGTTTTATTACATATCTCGAACGCTCCATACTCTTATGGTGTTTCGGGAAATGCAAATCCACGAAATGACTCCTCAAATCTAAGGTATTATGATAAACTTGTAACTCAAATGTCTTCCTTTATGATCCTATCATAAATTCTTTATTTTCTTGTTACATTGTTTTTGCACTTCATCTTGAAAGTTTTTGAATTTTTCAAATGTTTCACACTTCATCCTCATTAAGTAAATATTCATATATTCACTCAAATTTTCAGAGAAAGCATACGAAGTTGAAATCCATCGCTCTTGACTACACGTAATGGACTTCATACATCAAATATGTACAAATTCCAATAATCTAGTCATTCGTTCCCTTTTGGCCTATGAACGGAGTTTTAATTATCTCTAGGAAAGCTCCAAAATTCCATCCACATGGAGTTTCTTCATGTTTTCTTTCCAATATAATTTAAACGGCGATGTCACTTCCTAAGTGATCTTTCAATCAATTGTCTTTCGACATTTTTAGCATTTATTTTATGGAAGTGATTTATCAAACGATATTTGTAAATCATCCATCTTTTATGGATTATGGCAATTAATTGAACAACGCTTTTGTTCTCATAATACCTGATAAAAAAAATCTTGAAGGCAAGCTTTTATGTCAATGAGAAACACATCAATACTTTATTTGTTCTCGATGAACATCATCACATATTCTCTTGCTAGTTACCTATGCTATTGCAGTTCATGAATTGTGTTGTTTCGTATGACGATTCACACCAACAAATTCAGTATCCAATACTTAAGAATAACAAGCAAAGAATACAGCCATAACACATATATCTTCTATATACCTAAGCTGAACAATTCTAGTCTTTTCTTTTCTGCCATATATTTCTTAGATTCTCTTTCAGTATTTTCTTTTCTGTTTGAAAGAATCTATTAACATCAATAGTGGAGCCATACACACGACACATAGTCCAAATCATGTATAGTTAAATACCAATGTCTTTGGACTTGCACTTTGAAGTAGATCACCGTCATCAAATACTTGGTATTCTTTCAAATTCCATTCTTTAGTAATCTTTTAGTGTAGTAAACATTTTGCCTACATCAAATATTCATCCTTATCATGGAAGTATTCATGATCAAGCTACTTTAGCTTATAACGGTGAATTACGAGTATAATGTTGCTCTCAAAAACCTTTTGGAGGATTAGGACAACTAGTGTCTCCAATCTTTTGTAAATTCTCATCAAATATGAGAACATAAACTTTGCCATATTATACTCTATCATGTTGTAACCAAAACATCATTTTAGATATCACAATATCTTTCACACATGATGGTTTCTGAAACAATTCTTTCAACTCCTAGATTACCTTGATATTAAAACGATCTTTTGAATATCAAGAATTATGGAGACAAACATGATACTTATATACTAACACTGGAATTGTTACTCTTGATTTAATACCAACTATTAAACTTCACGGAGTAATCGAAACTTACTGAAAGTTTGCAATGAGACTTTTAAACTTTAGATTAACACTTCAAAACAATACGATACCGGTTCATAAAGTAACTAACCAGAATTTTATAGTTCTATTATCTCAATTATATCTAAGCGCAAGGTGGTAAACGGATGCCAATGACTACAACAACTATGCACATTGACTTTGATTTAATTTATGATAAATAGTGTTCAACTTTTAATCATATTGCTATTGAACTCCCACTCAAAACAATATCCCTCACATTGTTTTAGTGATCACACGAACCAAATTCACTATACCAAGTCCAATAATCACGTGACATGATATAGTTTCAAAGGCAAACAATCATCATGTTCATCATATCATCTATATGATTCATGCTTTACCTTTCGGTATTCCGTGTTCCGAGACCATGTCTGTACATGCTAGGCTCGTCAATATCAAACCTTAGCTTCCGCGTGAGCAAATCTAGCTTGCTCCCATTGTATACACTCGCAGAATCTAACACACCCGATCATCACGTGGTGCTTCGAAACAACGAGCTTTAGCAACGGTGTTTACTAAGTACGGACACTGTATAACTTGAAATTTTGTGAGAGGGATCATCTTATAATGCTACCGTCGCAAACTAAGCAATACAAGATGCATAAAAGGATTAACATCACATGCAATTCAAAATATGTGATATGATATGGACTTTCTTCTTGTGCCTTCGATCTCTTTCTTAAAACACGAACATGATCTCCATCATCATCGGCATGGCGTCAAGGTCAATGGCGCCGCTCCATGGTTGTCATCCACCAGCATCAACTATTACAACTACTTTGAACAATAGACATGCATGTCTAGATGAAATTAAAATACAACCATATGGCTCCTGCTGGTTGTCGACTTACAATAAGGAACATTGCATACATCATATATAATCACAATGATGGACATATCACATCACATCACACCCCTGCAAAACAAAGTTAGACGCCTCTAATTTTTTTTGCATGTTTTACGTGGTTTGGGGCTTTTATCAAGTGTCGTCCTAACTTACGAACAAGAACCACAACGTTGATACTAGTATTGTCAATCACCCGTTGTAAATTGAATCTTCACTATGTTGGGAGAAACAAGCACCCGCAAAGCCACTTATGCAATACAAGTTGCATGTCAAGCGTGGAGCAAGTCTCATGAACGATGTCATGTAAGGTTAGCCCGGGCCGCTTCATCCCACCATCCCGCAAGATGCAAAGTACACAAAAAGCAATCGACAACAAAAACATCAACGCCCACAATGACCAGTGTGTTCTATCCGTGCAACAGATCTACTTATAGACATGGCTCTGATAGCACTATAGGGGTTCGTAGCATGGAAAGCAAAAAATTCTACCGCATGCATACAAACAAGCCAAGATCTATCTACTAGATTATAGCAACGAGTCGATTAGATTACTCACCCTCGAAGATTCCAAAGCGGTTAACGAGAGCAGATTCTCGTGGATGATGTGGTCGTACACTTGCCGATCTCAAGATCGCATAGACGATCCTTCCGGCAGCGCTTCCGCAGTCGGTCACACGTTCGATACTCGATAAAGACCTTCCTCTCCCTTGTTCCAGCAGGCAGCGGAGGTTGTAGTTCTCCCCTCGCGATTCCGGCAGCACGACGGCGTGGTGTCGGAAGTAGAGGTAATATCCCGCAGGGCTTCGCCTAAGCCGGTGCGAGTTATGGTGGATCTAGGGTTTCCAGCGATCTAGGTTTAGAAGGCCGGAGAGGAGGAGGTGGTGTCGGTGGCGGCTAGGGCGACGACGACGGACCGGCAGCGACGCGAGGCGGCGTGCGGCGGCGGCGCATGGTCGGGAGGGCTTGGTGTTGTGGTCTTGGGGCATCCCTTCCCCTCTATCTATGAGAGGGGGGCAGCCTTGGGAGAGGGGAGTTTGAATCCATACCCAAACCCAAGTTGGATAGAAGGAAGGACTCTTTCCTTCTTCCACTAGGAAACTATTGTTCCAGTTTGACTTTTCAAACCTCCCTTTTGACTTTCAATTTAGAGCTTTATTTCTCTCTCGCAAATGCCCAACCAAAGTGACCTAGGACATGATCCAATCATTCCTCTTAACCATGACACATTCATGGACCATTCCCCTTCCGGTCCGGTGAACCTTCTAGACCCTTCTAGAACCTCTCCGATGAAAACATCAAAATCATTCCCGAACTCCGGAATCAGACTTTCCTTATATGAATATTATTCTCCGGACCATTCCGGATCTCCTCGTGATATCCCGGATCCCATCCGAGACTCCGAACAATATTCAGTTTCCCTACTTAAATTCCATATCTACTAAACAACATTGAATCCTTAAGTGTGTCTTCCTACGGTTCGTGAATTATGCGTACATGACCGAAACACTTCTCCGATCAATAACCAATAGAGGAATCTGGAAATTTATATGGCTCCCACATATTTCTACGATTACTTAGCGATCGAATGAACCACTTACATACGATACCATTTTCCCTTTGTCTCGCGATAGTTTACTTATCCGAGGTTTGATTGTCGGTATCTCTGCATACCTAGTTCAACCTCGTTACCGATAAGTACTCTTTTCTCGTTCCCGTGATATGTGATCCCTTGTGATCCAGTCACATGCTTACAAGCTAATTGGATGACATTCCACCGAAAGGGCCCAAAGTATATCTATCTGTCATATGGATGGACAATTCCCACTCTTGATCCATGTGCCTCAACACATACTTTCCGAACACTCAATGCCACCTTTATAACCACCCTGTTATGGTGTGGTGTTTGATGTCATCAAAGCATCCTTCCGGTGATGGTGATTAGCATGATCTCATGGTCGAAGGAATTAGGTTACTATGTATCAGAAAGCTTATAGCAAATGAACTATATTAAATGACTTGATCTTTATGCTACGCTTAACTATAGGAGTATGTCCATCACATCATTCTCCTAATGATATGAACCTGTTGTTAATAACATCTCTATGTTCATGATCAAGAAACCATGATCATATATTAACTAACAAGCTAGTTTAACAAGAGGTTTTACCAGAGACTTTTTTATGTTTACAAATCACACAAGTATTAATGTTTCTGGTGAATACAATTATAGCATGATATATAAACATTTATCATAAGCATGAAGATATGATAATAACCACTTTATTATTGCCTCTTAGGAATATATCCAACAATAATACTCAAGTGTAAGTTGTGTTCATCAATTTATTAGAAATAACTACTACCTCTATTTTGAAATATAAATACAAAATGTTTTGATGGGCGAGAATAGCATACCAAAATGTTTTATATTCTAGGATAGAGGTAGTATTTCTCTGTTATTTATATAGAAATATGAACATCTCTAGCTAGATAACCCTGGTCACTCAGGACTACCGGACATCTACATTTTTGTTCCTTACACTGTTTATATTTGCCGTCCAGGCAGACAACGCAGATCTACCTCGCCATATGAACAATTATTTGAGCTTCCATTCGAAGATATGTTACCTATAACGGTGCAAGTTTCATCGAAGTTTTCTCTACTTCCAAGTTAGGTCAAAACTACCATCATTTTCAAACGACCTAAAAAGAGTTATAGCCATTTCTCAAATCTAGAAATAGGTGATTAGTTATCCATTAATATTTAATTTGTAATGAGAATCTTATTTCATTAACATGTTAGCTGAATTTGCAATTGATGGATGCAATTTTAAATCTACTAAATTCATGTGGACGATTGCCGCCTTGTGTTAGGAGGCCTGTGACAAAGCTATTTTCTATAAAGCAAAAATCCTTTAGAAATTGCAAACCAACCTGTGGTTGGATGACTAGGAGGATGGTTGTACCCTTAGCCCACCAGAGTTTAAATCTTAGGTTTGACACCGTGTGTTGCATAAAAGGCAGAATATTTTTTCAGTGAGAGACGATTTTTCCGTCAACAGCGAGGCGCCTTGATGATTTCGCCAATCATAAGGCCCAATCCGCCAGCTCGGTCTCTTGAAGGTACTCATAGGAGTAGGGTGAGCGTGTGTATTTATAGGGGTAAGTGCATGTACGTGTTATGAGTGTCTATAATTGTAATGTGTTTCTAAAAAAAATCCTTTAGAAATTGCAATGGTTTATAACAAGTATTATATTAAGCAACTCCATAAAAGGACCACAATTTTTATATTGTGGATGTCTTACCTATTTTTTCTAAAGAACAAAAAATAGATAAAAAAAAGTGGTGTTTTGGTTCTCGGGTGCATATGCTCTCTTTATTTAAAATATAATTTATAGCATATCTAAAAATGACACATTTTTTTTAATAGTGTCGCACCTACATCCCCAGATCCTACGTGCTCACAAAGTCATTTAGAAAAAACTACTTTTGGTGCAGCATTGTAAAAAGACAAATTCAATGCTAAAATAAGGCTTGTCACGAGACTTTTTCTTTTTCTTTTTACACAAGCCACAAAAATAAAAATTTCTCACAAATGCGCACATGGAATATCGAGATGAACAGAACATATTTCTTCTATTTTTTTAATCTGGAAAATTGTTATTTTGGATAAGTTATATCTACATAGGGAGGAACTACCACGTACACACTCAACATGTATAAGAATATACCAGAAAAAATTCTAAGAATAGTGTGTGCAGGTTTCATGCGGTCATCTCTTGTTCTCCCTTTCTAAGAGAGTTTTCTAGTTGGTCTCGGTCTGAAGAAAATGAACACTTTGAATTATACAACAACTGATTAGATGGATGGATAATTTACCGCATGGTCCAACTATCAACTTAGTAAAATGCTCACATTTAGACTAGTCATAGTGAGAGTATCATAACTAGTATCATACATGTCATGTTAATAAAAATCTGATATGAGACAACAATTAATTAAAAAAAGATGGTTAGAGTATTATCGGTAGATACCGTACCTAACACGTAAAATTAGAAATCCTAATGACAAGTAAATATTATACTCCACAAATTTACATAAAGATTTTACAAATTAATAAATATACTATTACTATGATACTACTACATGATACAATACACTATAAATATAGTACCATACGCTAGTACCATATGTATGATACTAGTAATATGATACTTCCACTATGACCAGCCTTAATGTAATACTCCCTCTGTTTTAAAATATAAGATGTTTTAGCTTCAACTAGAGTCTAAAGGTGGAGCTATCATGACAAGATTTGAGTGGACGTTTTCCACACGGGGGACCAACTCCTGGCTACCCAATGTCTAAAGGTGGAGCTATCTAGAGTAGCTCTAGCAGCTACCGTATAATGGGTTGAAACCGTAAAATTCCAGCTGACATACGAGTTGGTAACAGTTTCTCGCGCCGATTAGAGTCTTTATTTGTGGTCCGGCTCATAAATGGTTTATGGTAGCCCGTAACATGGACCACGCGAGCGGTATATCTACGGCCTGAGCGGTCGGATCGTATCCTCTCTGCCGCGAACCCTAACCCCTTCGCCGCTTCCCTTGCCAAATCCGCCGTCGTCGGCCACCCCTCCAGCCACCAAATCTGCTGCCGCCGGACACCCCTTGCCAAATCCCTCAAGCGCCAGAAGCAGGAGGCCGATGCGGAGCGGTTGAAACCCACGCGCCAGGACGCCGTCATCATCTCGAGCGATGACGAGAACTGAGCGGTTTCGCCAAGGCCAGGAGGGGTGATCGCCGCCACTTTTGTTGTAAAAATTATTTAAATTATATATGTAATCGTTAACTGAATTTTGCCGCGAAGGCATAACGTTAGCTGAATTTGCCACGAAGGCATTTCCGGCAAGATTTCGAAATTGCCGTTTCTGTTTACGGTTTCTATTATTTGCGGTGAGATTTGGAACTGCAAAGCGAGAGTTCAGTCCCCTATACTCGTGTGTTTATGGTTCGGGATATACGGTAGCCGAAAGAGTTGCCCTTAGTCGGAGCAGCGTGGAGTTATTCCGAAGTATTTAGCAATTCTAGAAACTGGCGAATCCATGCATTTACAGCCGTTGGATATAAAGCTCTGGTTGGATGAGCGGCACATAGAACCTCTAACCTGCAAATCAACGGATTGGATTACTTCAAAAGTACATTAGCGGGAAGGCTTGGAACGGTAAATCCAAATTTAAAAACTTGTGTACTATATAGTGATATAGATATAGACTACCAGTGGCCGGGCCGTACTACTAGTCCTAGAAATCTGTTGAAACCAAAACATGAATAGCTTAAGCATTTGAACTCCAAACGGATGAAACAAATTTTATTGGAAATATTAAGGACCACCAAGAGAGATAATACCAAGCAGAAAGATGTGAGAAACCTCCCAAGGTGAAGAGTCCGTAAAACCTCCTAGGAAAAGGTATAAACTTTGTTAAATCTTTCCCCTCTTGACATTCCTTTATTAGCCAATGTATCTTTTGCAAATATCTTGATCCTACCTAGACCATATCTTTAATTATTACTTCAATTTTGCACATTTGACATTTTTTTCTGAGCAATGTTGTAACTGCTAGTCGATATAGTAGTTTTGGCACAAAGGAATAAGTGAATAAAAGTTGACATAGTAGTTTTGTCACAAAGGAATAAGTGAAGAAAAGTAAGAAAGAAAAATAGTGACGGAAGGAAGAAGGAACGAGTTCCATATCCTTGATAGGATGCACAATCTCAATAAGTTACAAGTAGGCATGATGCCTAGTTCTGCGACCCGCCACTGTCTTGCTCCACTCCACGTGTCGTCGACGTCTAGATCCGTCATCAGCTAACTCCATACCAGCCAGATCCGCAGGGTGGCTAGATCCACACGAAGAGCTCCATTGCATGTTGGAAGCTCCTACCCTCTCACATGTTTCCCACGGCCCATGCAAGCTCATCATCGTGTGGATTGTAACCTTGGCCTGCCTTCCGTAGCATCAACTGAACATGACCCCTGTAGCGACGCTCCCTTCACGCACACAAATCATCGACAAAGGGAACCTGAGCGACGACCAAGCATTCTCCCTCCGTTTAAGGGAACGCAGAAGGTCGTGCCACATGTGTCATATGGAGTCACCGGAGTACATGCTCATCACACGTGGTCTTGATGAAGCCATGTTTTTTAAAATTTCCCAACATAAATTTTATATAATATTTGGAGTTTTGCAAGATAATTGCGAGTAGTAGGGGGTGCAAATTTCCATTGTATCATAGATTTGTCCTCTATTTGAGAGAAAAAATTCGAGTGTATGACATGTGGATCAGATTTTGTCATTAAAACAGTCTTTATAGACAAATGTCATGTCCTCAAACGAAATATGGGGCACCCTTTGTTTCTCCACAAACATTTTTACAAACACCCCCCGAAGAGGGTAACTTAGGAAGCCTTTGGAGATGCCTTAGTGATACAGTATCAATTGCATATACAAAAAATATTTTGCTCCCGAGATCCACAGTTTTATAATTTTGTGTAGTTCAAGATACCAAGTATTTTAAATTGAGATTTTGCACGGTTGTAGTATACGTATTTCACTGAGTAACTCCATATGTTTTAGTACATCTTTTTAGCACATATAAAGATGAAATTAAATTTTATAAATACGCTGGGAGCCAGAATTCCCCGCTCCTTCAAAAATCTCACGAAAGACGGCCCGGCCATTGATGAGAACCACGTGATTTGTGGTCGCAATAGAAAGGAAGATGACCGGTCAATGCCGGAGACCTCCAGCAAACTCCAAAGTCCCCGGGCGACCGGTGGAAAGCCAATACCACGTTGCCCCCTGAAAAGTGACACCTCGCTCTCTCCTTTGACCTTTTCCGCCCTTCGACCCTTCGTCCCTCTCCGAGCTGCGCCTCGGCCTCGTTGCGACATTCCGCAAAAGAAAAATTTGCCGGAAGCAAAATCTAATCGCATAATCGCAAGACCCACGTACAGGAGGCAGATCGATCGATCGATTGATTTAGCAGCGGACGGGAGCCGGCCGGTGATCGATCGGTGAGTGCCATGCGCCGAGATGGCGTCCACCGTAGCCCCCCTCAACGCCGACGTCGAGGACATGCGGACGAACTTGACGGCGCAGCTCAGCAACGCGACGGGGCCCAGCAAGGCGTCCAGCCTGATGGTGTGCTACTCGCCCATGATGATCGGCACCAATGGCATCTGGCAGGGCATCAACCCGCTCGAGTTCTCCCTCCCGCTCTTCATCCTCCAGGTCGCCGTCATCGTCATCACCACCCGCTTCCTCGTCCTCGTCCTGAAGCCCTTCCGCCAGCCCCGGGTCATCGCTGAGATCCTCGCCGGCATCGTGCTGGGCCCCTCGGTGATGGGGCAGATGGAGCTGTGGGAGAACATGGTGTTCCCGCAGCGCAGCCTGCTGACGCTCGAGACCGTGGCGCACCTCGGCCTCCTCTACTTCCTCTTCCTGGTGGGGCTCGAGATGGACATCGACGTCATCAAGCGGTCTGGAAAGAAGGCGCTGTTCGTGGCCCTGGCCGGGATGGCGCTGCCCTTCTGCATCGGCACCGCCACCTCCTTCATCTTCCTGCGCCAGGTGTCCCGCAACGTGCACCAGACCTCCTTCCTGCTCTTCCTCGGCGTCGCGCTCTCCGTCACCGCGTTCCCGGTGCTCGCGCGCATCGTCGCCGAGATCAAGCTGCTCAACACGGAGCTGGGGCGCATCGCCATGTCCGCCGCCATCGTCAACGACATGTGCGCCTGGATCCTGCTCGCGCTCGCCATCGCCATCACGGACGCCAACGGCACGGCGCTCTCGTCCCTCTGGGTGCTCCTCTCCGGGGTCGTCTTCGTGCTCTTCTGCTTCTACGTCGTGCGGCCCGGGATGTGGTGGCTCATCGGCCGCATCCCCGAGGGAGAGAGCATCAGCGACATGGAGGTCTCGCTCATCCTCACGGGCGTCATGGCGGCCGGCGTATGCACCGACGCCCTCGGCATCCACTCGGTTTTCGGTGCGTTCGTCTACGGGCTGGTCATCCCGAGCGGGCCGCTCGGCGTGGCGCTCATCGAGAAGCTGGAGGATTTCGTCACCGGGCTCTTTCTCCCGCTCTTCTTCGCCATCAGCGGCCTGCGCACCAATATCACCAAGGTCCATGACCCTGTGACGGTCGGTTTGCTTGTCCTCGTCTTCGTCATGGCTAGCTTCGCCAAGATCATGGGCACCATCATCATCGCAGCGCTCTACACCATGCCGTTCCGCGAGGGCGTCTCCCTCGGTTTCCTCATGAACACAAGGGGGCTCGTCGAAATGATCGTGCTCAACATTGGGAGAGACAAGCAGGTACTGTAGTATTCAATTTCATACCCAAATCAATTTCATAACCCTTCTATCCGTGCCAGCCAGCCATCGATTGTGACCAACTAAAAAATGTATTACAGGTGTTGGACGACGAGTCGTTCGCGGTGATGGTGCTGGTGTCGGTGGCGATGACAGCGCTGGTGACGCCGGTCGTGATGGGCCTGCAAAAGCCGGCGCGGCGGCTCGTCGGGTACAAGCGGAGGAACCTGCAGCGCATCAGGCACGACAGCGAGCTCCGCATGCTGGCCTGCGTGCACACCACGCGCAACGTACCGGCCGTGCTTTCGCTGCTGGACCTCACGAACCCGAGCAAGCGCTCCCCAATCTTCATCTACGCGCTCCACCTCGTCGAGCTCACCGGCCGAGCCTCCAACATGCTCGCCGCTGCCGCCGCCTCCGCCTCGACCAACAACCGGTCAGGCTCCTCTTCCTTGCCCCCGATGACGGAGCACATCTTCAACGCGTTCGAGAACTACGAGATGCACACCGGAGGCGTCTCCGTCCAGACGCTCACGGCGGTGTCGCCGTACCAGAGCATGCACGACGACGTGTCCGTGCTCGCCGAGGACAAGCACGTGTCGCTCATCGTGGTCCCTTTCCACAAGCAGCAGGCGGTGGACGGCGGCCTGGAGTCGGTCAACCCGTACATCCGCGGCTTCAACGAGAGCCTCCTCTCCACCTCCCCGTGCTCCGTGGCCATCATCGTGGACCGCGGCATCAGCGCCGCCGCGGCGCGCATGTCCGACCAGCACAGCCTGGTGCTCTTCTTCTTCGGCGGGCCCGACGACCGCGAGGCGCTCGCCTACGCGTGGAGGATGGTCGAGAACCCCGGCGTCACCCTCGCCATCGTACGGTTCCTCCTGCCGGAGTACCGCGCGCAGCAGTCCTTCTCCGGCGCCTCGCCATCGTACTCGTGCGACACGGACTCGCGCGCGATCAACATAGGCGGTGAGGGCAAGACCGAGCTGGAGATGGACGAGGAGTACCTGGGCGAGTTCCGCGCGCGCAACCAGGGAAACGGCGCCATCACGTACGCCGAGAGGACGGTGATCAACAGCGAGGAGACGGTGGCGGCCATCCGGAGCCTGGACAGCAGCATGCACGAGCTGTACATCGTGGGCCGGCACCCCGGCGAGGCCGGGTCGCCGATGACGTCGGCGCTGGAGGACTGGATGGAGTCCCCGGAGCTGGGGCCCATCGGGGACATGCTCGTCTCGTCCGACTTCTCCATGACGGTGTCCGTGCTGGTGGTGCAGCAGTACGTGGTGGCCGACGGGACGGCGCCCATGGCAGGCGCCGCCCCGGCGCCCGCCGTTAACGTCGACCCGGTGCGACAGTACCTAAGCAACGCGAACCAGCGGCCGCCCCCGGGGCTGGAGGGGTACCAGACGATCCCGACCTCGTCGGCGGCCAATAGCAAATGGTCTAATGGCACCGTAGGCTTCTGAATCGCGTAGGGTCAAATTTATGTAACTGTATGCTCCGTAGTAGTGCTGTTCTTCTTTCAGAATCGTCGTGTCTACTAGATTCTAGAATGCCCTGAGCTGGGTTTGTAGGTGTTTACCAGATCGTTGTTACTCTGTCATGGAACCTGCGGTTTCCAAGTGAAAAATCACTGAATCAGCTAATGTAATTTAGTCAAACTAGCTGAATGCCCGTGTACGACGGATCCTAGGATACTTCATCTTGAAAATATTGTTAAGGAACTAAAGAATGTACATATTCTCTTTTCTCTAAATAAAAGGGTGAAAGTGCTCAATTGCCAATTCGTTTATCATGGATTGACACTGATAATGGCGGAAAAATTTAAGTCGGTGGTGCAGTCATTAGTGTGCTAGAGGCAGCCCCTCACACTCACTCTACTCCACGGGCCACATCCACATTGAGGTGCCGCACCATGAGGTGTTCTAAGAAACATAGTGCAGAGCCTCAAAGTAATAACATCATTGATGAACTGAAACAAACAAAAAAGCAAGACAATGCATAGTGAAGCAACAATGAAATAAATGTGCAATCATAAGTAGAACACGGAAACATGACAGAGGTCCTCACTAATGGCTAGCCATTTCTCATGTGCAGGTCTAATATATATTCAATGATCGCCTTTAGCTCAAGCAAAAAAGAGCACATACTAATCAAATATGGCTAAAAACAAGTCAAAAACTATAATGTACAGAGAAAGCGTGTGTTAAATCACCCAAATGTTGTGCTATATAGAAGAATCAGTTTTTTTCCATGTGAAAATATCCCTCTTGAATGCAAGATGCAATTGCAACCGGGATCCAAGAAAAAGCAAAAGAAAAATATGACTCTTGCTGAATGATGATCACTTGATGTTTTTCATAAAACCCTGACCTGACATTTATCTGGGTATACTTCCATTTCACAACAACAAAAACAGCCCTGTGTGGTTTAGAATATTCTTGTCAAAGACCTGAAAAAATGTGTCCTTGGCATGAAGTAAATGTGCATTGCAATTTGAATGGAACAACCAGCTAGCTGATAATTCACAGATCTTGGACACCAACCTCCTAGGAGAATTATCGGTTATCAACGCCATACCAATCATCCACCCACACCACGATGACATTTTGGGTGTACAGTAATTTGTATACACATAACACACAAATTAAAGGGAGTGTGCCGCTTTAATGTACACCTAAACTACGAGAGATCTCAGATAAATCAGCAAAATCCTATCTTTTTTTGGAAAGGAGCATATATTAACATCACAAGATACTAATTATACCCAGCCTCTGCAACAACGCATTATCCTAATGACATTACGGATGCACACAGCCAAAAAAAAAGAAGAATTACAGGGAAAAAAAGAAAGACTGCTTTGAGTTTCCCTTGTTTATTCAAAGCATAAGCTAAAGGATCCAGTATTACTTCGTTTAACATGGAAGCATGAAAAAAATCATAGTATAATAGTAGTTGGAACCAGCATAAGGATTATTAGAGTTGTAACTTGCATGAAAACAAAGACACAGCAGCGTGTACAAATTAATAAGGTGGGACATAATGTAAACTTCGTAGGATCGGTCAAAGAAAAAAATAATGTACTTATGTATGTGGTTACACATCTATTCGTTAAAGACATAAAACCTGAGAAAATTTCACATAAGCTAATCCGTTTAGTTTTACATTAATACACCAGAAAGAGCTTATGCTGCTTTCAACCGTCACCTTCGTTGTCAGAATCCCCCGAGGCCGCCAGGTAGAGGGAGTGGCTTGGACGGTGCACCTCCTCCGAACAAACATGAGATCGGGTTGCATAGAGCGGTGAAGAGGGATGACACGCCAGGAGAAGTGATAGAGGAAGAAGGTATACCTTGACGGAGTGACGCGGGAAGCATCCCTAGTCGCCGAGAATCGCCCTCAGACACCGGCAATGGTCACCTTCTCCTCGCCGTCGCGCTCGGCGTGGCTGACTACGACCCATTCATTTTAGGCGCCGCCCATGAAAGTTCATTTGCGGCCACCGTGGCCGTCCACCGCCAACTTGAGGACAAACTGGTCTTCCACCCCGTCCTCGCCTCGCTTGGCAATCCAGCTCGCACGTCAGGTGGTGACCAAGCAGCCGCATAAGTCGCTCCTCCTTGCCGGCAATGGTCACCTTATCCTCGCTGTCATGCTTGACGTGGCCGACCACGAGTCATTCATGTTAGCCGCCGCACATGCCAGGTCAGCTGCGCCCATCGTGGACGTCCACCACCGGCTTGAGGACGAAATGGTCTTCCACCCCATCCTCGCCTCCCTTGGCGATCCAGCTCGCACATCAGGGTGGCGACTAGGCAGCCGCATAAGTCGCTCCTCCTCGTCGCCTTGCTAACGGGAACGTACATTGTGCTCGTCGTCGTCCACGAGTTGCTCCTCCTCACCATCATGCGGCCTGTGGCCCCTCCTCCCCCGCCTTGCTACCCGGGCACGCTGCGCTCGCCGTCGTCATACACGAGTTGCTTGTCCTTGCCATCATGTGGGTTGTGGCCCTCCTCCACCACCTTGAGGTAGACCGGTTCTTCCGCCCCATCCTATGCGGTGCTCGGGGCTCCCAAGCGTGTGCCAGACGGCGACGGCGAGCTAACCCTAGCTGCTGCTTCTCTTTGATTCACCATGTTAGAGAGGGGATAAGAGAAAATTGGAGAAGAATTCACGAGCAGGGAGGATATGACTATGATACTGTGGAATACATACGTGGTTTGGCCCAACAAAATTTCCCCTCTCCGGAACATAATGGAGTGTTAGTTGTAGTTTGTTTGATTGGATAACCGAGAGAGATGTGTGCGTGACCTATCCAAATCAGTTTGAACTTTGAATTAGTTTGTTACTCCGATTCCCATGTGTGCGGACGTGTATTAGTTACTCTTAGGTGAATTTTTAGCGGTGGTATTTTCTCTGTAAATATTTTTTTTTAAACGAGGCAAAAGCTTTGCCTTTCATTGATATAATAGAAAAGAGCTGGCCCGTTTATAAGTAAAACTGGCTGAAAAACCATTACAACACAACACCACACGCTAGCCCTAAGGCTACGCTCCACATGGGTCGACGATCAACCAGGTTGACACCACACCTCAACGCAACATGCGGAGGCGAAAGACCGAAGCTACCGCTCCAACTACCACGATGGCCCCAGGGCCGCACCCCGCCTAGGCGAAGACGAATCCGTCTCCGCCAAACCACCAAAAACACTCTACAGGTCCCACAGCCAGTCGACGTCCAAAGCGAGGCCCCAAGAGGCAAAGTGACACAAGAGCGCCGCCCACGTCCGATCTCGCGAGGGATCTAGGGTTTTCCCCGGAGAGCCGGGGCGGAGGAGTAAGAAACACCCGCTTTGACGATGACTTCAAGAAGGATGCAGCGCCCGCAAGCGTCACCGTCGTCGGTCCCGGCCAGGCACCAGGACAAGGCTTTTGCCCAGTAAAGAGTCTGAAACCTCACACCCGCCCAACAAGGACCGACACAGACCACCACACCTCCCCTCCATCTCCAAGCTCCCAACGATCATCAAACAAACCTTCCACCTCTGTGCCTAGGCTCCCCATCACCGTGACGAAAGCCGCCATCTGGATCATCACCGCCGCCCGCGGTATAGTTGCCGAAAAGAATCAGAGCGAACCCGGGCAGCCGCCACCGCGAAAGGGGCCGAAGATCACCGCCACTAAACACCTTCATGACGTCCCAGATCGATCCCTGGAGGAGCCCACGCCGCCACGACGAGCCCACCGACCACGCACCACCCGCCAAGCGTCGGCCGCAACTTCAGGCCCGCAAAGCCCAGAACAAACCCGAAGAGGCCTAGATCGGGCCCGCGAGCACTGCCGCTGGGATCCCACGCCATCCACCGCTGCTCATCTTCAGCTTATACAAATTTGGCTGTCATCTTTTTTTCGGACCCTTATGGGAAAAACAGTGCTCTATTTAAATGCTGATTTTCTCATAGTAGGGATGTGAGGTCCTATTCAGTATATAACTGCTCATCATAGATGGTTCGCGTTCATGTTGCCAGATCTTCTTCAGGTCTTTTATCTTGACCTGTCCCAATAGCTAATAAATACTTTGGACTCTCTATGTCTCACGGCATTAGATGAGGTCAATGTACAAGTTTGTGTTTATGACTATAATCGTGTTATGTTATGACAAACACAGCAAACAACAATTCGATCTTCTCTTATTTCTGTTAAGTACAGAACTGCTGATCATATCCATGCCTCTTCTTTTTTCACGTCTATTATTTCGGTTACATACATAATTGATAAAAATTCTATTGACGCCTTTCCTTGCACTTGAATCCAGTTGCTTTCTTACCTTGGCATGAAGAATGATAATTTCTGGCGGTGTACTTTATTATAGCTCACGGTTACAACGATTTGGCTGATATAGAGGATTTGGGTTGATCGGCCTGCAAAGGAGATGTATCTCCGTCAGACCAGGATTTGTTGATCCAAGAATCAGAGTAGATTTCTCCACACATTTGTGAGAACCCTACTGGCATGATGCAACTGATTGGGCTGGAACTCTCTTTCTTTATGAGGCGTTGATCAGCCAAACTCGGTCTTTTTAGCTCAAGTCTGCTTGATGTGATTTTGTTTGCAGATTATTTAAATTGGGCTGAGATCAAGAGTTCAAGGTCTAAAGTAGATATTGCAGTTCCTTGCACACCAGGCTGCATGTGCAAAGCGTCATGTCCGTGCAAGATTGGAGATCATGTAGCAAGTTGTTTGCTATTGCAGTTCCTTTTACCATCTATTTATTCTATTTTAGTCTTTGTAAAATTATCATAGATGCGAGTATTATATGATGTGGTATTTCAGGCAATTTAAGGAATAGCTACGTGCATGTATAAAGATATTACATAGATGCTGGAATACCCAACTTTAACCATAAGTTGATTCATTGACATGATTTCCATTAATTCATGATGATTTTGAAGGTGTGATACGTCGTAAACGTATCTATAATTTTTTATATTTCAGCTTATTTAGTATCCACTTTGATATACTTTGTCTATACTTTGAGGTATTTTTATATATTTTCTGGGACTAACCTATTAACAAGATGCCACAGTGCCAGTTGCCTATTTTCTGCTGTTTTTGGTTTCAGAAAAGCTAGTAAAGAAATATTCTCGGAATTGGACGGGACAAAAGCCAAAGTCAATATTTACCGAGGACAACACAGGGACCGAAGGGCGACCGGAGGGGTGCTCTAGGGTGGCCACACCCCCCCAACACCCGCCCCCCGGGCCGCGCCTAGGCAGGGTGTGGCCCCCCTGGCCGCCCTCCTGCCTCGGCCCTTCGCCTATATAATCACCCTGATGCCAAAACCCTAAGTACCCGATCAGATCTCCATGAAACAGTCTGTAGTCGCCACCACCATCGTCCCTAGATCGGGGGGATCTGAAGCTCTTCCCGGCACCCTGCAAGAGGGGAGAGATCATCCCGGAGGCCTTCTTCATCACCATGCCAGCCTCCGGTATGATGCGTAAGTAGTTCCACCTTGGACTACGAGTCCATACAGTAGTTAGATGGTTGTTTCTCCTCCTTTGTGCTACCATGTTTAGATCTTGTGAGCTCCATTCATGATCAAGATCATCTATTTGTAATCATGCATGTTGTGTTTGCGGGGATCCAATGGATATTGAGATTACTATGTCAGATTGATTAATGATTCTATCTTGTCTTTATGATTGTTGATTCTATCATGTCTGTGTTGTTTGAGATCTTGCATGCTCTACATTTCTAGTAGCTATCTTTGCCAAGTAGATGCTAATGTCTCCAAGAGGGAGTATTTATGCTCGATAGTGGGTTCATGCCTCTATTGAATCTGGAAAATTGACGGAAATCTCTAAGGTTGTAGATGTGTTGTTGCTATTAGGGAGAAAACAACAATCTCTTGTTCATGGAACAATTGTATTGTTTACTTTACACACATTGCTTAAAGAAGTTATCCGTTGCTTGCAACTTAATACTGGAGGGGGTTTGGATGATAACCTGAAGGTGGATTACTAGTCATAGATGCAGTTGGATGGCGGTCTATGTATATTGTTGTAATGCCCAATCAAATCTCATATGATCATGAATGTCTAGTATTGCATTGTTATGCTTTGCTCTGTCCTGTAGAGGCTTGAACCCAATAAGTTACAAGTCCCTGTGTTTACAGTGCTAGTCCCTGGATTGAATAGCTAGCACCCATAGTTTAAGATGTAATATCAAGAAACAAAGGTCATATTACATGCATATACAAGAATAAAATAGTTCCTTACAACTTACATAGCTCATATGGCTATCTTATTACAGAGTAGCAGATATAACTATAAAGCATGAAGTCCTTCATCTTCATGTGCCACCGGCAAATATGTTGGTTGCAGATTCATAATCCCTACTCATCAAACTTCACTATCATCAAGTAATCCTGCAACATGAGAAGTTACAGCCACAAGGGTCAATACATTTGGATTGTATTGGCAAGTGATACCATATTGATATAGAGAACCTAACATCTACATGAATATTTGGCTAAGTGGAGTTTTGGCTGGCCTTTGCATAAAATAAGTTTTCCCTATCCTTTGTAAAATAGTATTCTCTTTTTCATCGACACTTCATCAAACTTGGAACTCTAGATATCCTCCAGGTGCTTCCCTTGTTCACCCAACAAGTTTTAACTTAGATAAATTATAATGATGAGATTCTTGATTCTGCTTCATTGTCTTAATGCTCAAAAGTTGTCCATAATCGGGGACACGGCTAAGTACTTAGTTTTACCCTCTCGGGAGGTGGTGCACTTTCCCCACAAGACTCGACATGCATCGAGACGAGACTTTTCAAAAACAATCCCTCAAACCACCACATACGCATTCCATTCTATCATCACTACCACCTTCTGTCCGTTTGGCTGAGTTCTTGCAACTTAGTTGGTCAAGGCAAAGCCCATATGCCATGTGGTTACACTAGAAGCTTTCGCGACAAGAACGTATCCAATATCTTTGTTCCTGGGTGGCCATCCACAAGTGAGATACACTATGATAAACCATAGAAATGGGCCCTGGGTAACCACTCAACACAATCCAAACAAGTCCCATTTCCACCCAGGTGTTTCATTAACATCGGTTGTTTTCATTAATCCAAAAATACTCATATTTTCATAATACTTCATATCATGATTTACACCCACGAATCTATATAGCAAGACTAAGCATTCTAATCTTACGATGTCTCCTATCTTTAGGAAATACTACCAAGGTAAATACTATAGGATTAGCATAGCATAGAAATTTACATAATAGTCTTATCATGCACACTACAAAAACATTACTAATGCAATATTGAAAAGATAGGACTTTTGATGACCAAAATATCACTTGCCTTTATAGTATAATATTTAGGTACTCTTCTTGATCTTGCAATATCACACTCCTCAAATTCTACAACAATACAATCAAGCAAAAATCACACGCTCAAAACTAGCAACACAAAATAACAAAATAATAAAATGAAATGCATGCAAGCATGCAACAAGATGTTTTTATTTGGTAAATTGTTATATAAAAGTTTTTAACTCTACAAACACCTACTGGTCCTTTTTATAAAAGTGGAAATCCAATTGGAACCAAGTTAGTGCAATTAAGTTATTTAAATCATTTTTCTTTTACTAGAAAAGCTTTATTCAATGGAATATTTTATAGTTCCAACAAATTATATGTTAATTTCAAATTTAGTGTTTATGGTTATAGGGTTCAATAAACAACCATTTTCAAAATGATTCACTCAAAAATAATTTTGACAATAATTTTTATAGCCAAAATAGTCCTAAACAAGTCTCTGCCTAAAACTCAAATTTTACAGAAACAGGTGAACAAATTAAGGCTACAGTAATAAAGTTCACATTTTTCTTAATCCATAGACACCAAATTTGTATTTTTCTGAATTGTGGATCAAAAGTTATGATTTTTACAAGTTTAAACATCTAACAAATCATTTCTGGATTTTATCTGAAAACCCTAGCCACATGGCCTAATCTTATAGCCCGGTACCGCTTCGGCTGGATCAGCTACACTGGCCGTTGGATTTAAGTGAGATCACACGGGCCAGATCAACTGGTACCCCTTCGTTAAGTGAATCTATCCTAACCCTTAGATCTAAATCTAACGGACCTGAGCACGTGGCCAAGAACTGTGGCACTGCTCTCTGCGCGCGTCGGCGGGTCATCTGGCGATAGTGCACCAACGATGCTAGGGGGTAAGGGGAAGGGCACTGGGGCGTTACGAAGTTGCGGGGTCGAGGTGGTTGCCGTGGTAGACGCGGTCGAGGAAGGGGCGCACGGGTTCGGCCGCAATTCGTCGCCGGAGCAGCTCCTGCCATCGATGGCTTGCAGTCAGAGACGAAGCCAAGCACCTGGGGCTCGAGCAAGTAAACGGAGGGGGTCAGTGGGTGTGTAAGGACCTGGGCGAGATTCCATTGGTCAAATTAGGGTGAGGGGGAGCTAGGTCTCACCGGAAATGTCGCCGGAGTTCGTCGGTGGCCACGATGGTGCAAGCTAAAATTCTTGCATCCTAGGGGCTCTCTGGGTGCGGGCCTTGAGGGTAAATGAAGTGGGGCAGAGGGGATTAAGAGGGAAAGGTAGGGGAGAGAATTACTACTGCGAACGCGAGAATTACTCGAATTGAACTCGAGCAAAAATGACAGAGGGGGAATGCGGGTCCTGCGCGGGGTTGAAGACAATGACAGTGTGGCAGTGGGGCCTGTTCGTCGGTGAGAGGGTGCAGGGAGGGGTGCGGTGAGAAAAGAAAACAGAGGGGGAGAGGGGGAGCGTCGGGTGGGCTGGAATGGGCCGGGGTTGCTGGGTAGGCTGGTTTGGTTTAGCTGGTAGGTTTTTTTCTTATTCCTTTTTATTTTTCTATTTTTATTCAAATAAAATGATTTAAACTCCAAATTGAATTCAAATCTTCACCAAACCTTTTAGAAAAATTTTATTTAAAATATAAGTTGGTTATTTAGTCCATTTATAGAATTTCAAAATAATTTTAAATATGGTACTTAAGCCCATATAATTTTTTAAATAAACATTTATCCTTTTATATTATTTAAATATACTTTTATTCCATTCACTTATGGATTTTAGCCATAGTTTAAATTGACTTTGCAATACTTTGTATTTCTTTTTTCTTACTATCTTATATAAATCATATGTTTTGATTTATAGTTCCAAAAATGGTGATTCCAATTTGTATAATTCTATTTAATAATTATTTATCTTTATATATCCTTTTAGAATTACTTTTGTTCACAATTAAGTATTGATTTTAGCTATGAACTTTATTAGCCTTGGAATACTTTCTTTTATCTTATATGAATCATAAGTTTTTATCTGTGGCTCCAAATAGACTGGAAATAATTCCCATGGTTTTGTAATATTGTTATTTACCATTATTAATTATTTAGGAATGATGTTGTTAAATTTTTATATGGAACATAGCCATAGTCTTGTATTGGACTTGATGATCATTTCACTTATTAGGGTTTTGGTTTTTGGTTTATCTTTTCCAAGTGCTCAATATCAAGATACATTCCATGCATGAATGCATTTGATCTGTTTGAAAATTTGTTTCTTAATTTCTCATTCAAATTTTTGTTCAAGTAGGGTTTTAACATTTCCATTTAGAAGCAAAAAGTTTCTTTCCCCCTAAATTTCATCATTTATTTCTTTTGTTTTTTTATTTTTCACATTTCAAAATTTGCAAAATTTTGGGATGTGACAGACTACCACCCTTAAAAGGAATCTCGTCCCGAGATTCGGGGAAGTCTAGAAACAACAAGTTGGTTTCAGGACAACTAGGGTAGTACCACCATTAAGAAGATTTAACTAGATTGCATCTTGGCTTACTTGGTGTCTCGATGTAATTTCTCTAGACAGTTGTTTGCGTAGTGTCCCTTATTACCACATTTGAAACAAGTGACAAGGTTGAGGTCCTTCCTAGGTTTGCTTGTCTTGTTCTTCTCCTTTTGTAGACAATCAGACGCACAATGGCCTAACTCTGTGCAATTGTAGCACATCACCTGGCTAATATCCTTCTTTATCCTTTGTATCACTATCTCTTGTTTGTTTCCCTGGCCCTTCTTATTTTCTGGGCACTCATTAGCATAGTGTCGCATCTCCTTGCAATTGAAACATTGCATCTGGCTAATGTCTTTCTTGCTAGGGTTGGGGTGATTCTTCTTGTTCTTGGGTTTCTCCAAAGCTAGGAGGTCTCTTAGTTCATGTTCTTCATATTTCACCACAAATTTAGGAAATCTTTCTCGGTTCTTAGAACGATTCCTAGGATAAGTTGGCAATCTCATGTCCCTTGAATACGAGGGTCACACCTCATGCTACTCAACTTCAGTCACCTGTAAGTTCTTGTCATAGTAAGTACATGTGTATCATAGAGAACCGCCAACGGGGTACCCCTTGCACATGGTACAGGAGCTATCCCATAACCAAAATTACAAGGCAAGCAAACAATGAGCATCTCAGCAATATTTTTATTTACTATGTGCATAGCTTTTTATTGAGGATGCTTCACAGAATGCTCATTATGGTGATGCTGCAAGTTTCCACCATGATTAGGCATGGATTAGGCTAGCGGCCGAGGCGTTTCTCTAACACAAAATACATAACTCAATGGACTTACAAGCTTCCTCTTTATTTCACACCGGTGACATCCATAGACAAAAAAGCATGATATCAACAGTGTACAAGGTACAAGTGCAATGTTGAAAACGTTCCCCATGACAACATGGTTCTGCTAATTCCAACGTATAAGTGCAGGCATATACAACTTAGATGACTCAATGGTTCAAGTTTATTAGGGAAACGGAATATAAAGTGTGCCATCAAGTTTGCGAGGGCTTTAATCACTAAGTTTTCACATAACAAAATACTTTTTAATTGGAAGATAGCTGAAAACAAGAATATACTTGGAATGGTGTAACACACCATGCATAGGAATTTATAGTGGACACTTTGGAGTAACTTAGTTTCTTGGGAGTTGGAAGCATGAGTAGAACTTACTCATACAAGTGGAGGCTAGCAAAAGACTAGGACCAACGAACTAAGAGAGCAATAATGGCCATAATCATGCAGAGTGACAAAACATTACTAATCAAAGCATAGAGTGGTACTACAAGTCAAGGAATAAATGATCATGGAGGCTATGGTGACTTTTTCTAGTCATAACATGGTGTGAGCATGTGCCAAGTCAACCCAAACAAAGCATCAAAGGAGAATACCACAATAATATGCTTTTGTATGCTAAAACAACGCATGATTCTTTCAAGGCATACTAAACAATCCCAATTGTTTGGAACAAGTCATGCTACAACAATAATTACTAGGCATAAGGTCAAAATAACACCTAGCATGTCATGCTAAAGTCTAAGTCACAGTCAATGCAAGCTCCTCTTGCACTTCTCAAGCAAGAACTTTCTCCTCCTTTCCAACACCAATCAAGTTATTTGAAACGACACAGCGAGAACGGGCGTCCAAACTACTTTATTCAAGCAAACTAAACAAACTAAACAAACTAAGCAAACCAAACGAAAACTAAGACGCTCCAATAACAACACAACAGTGCATGAAACAATAAAAACAAAGTGTCTAGAAAGACATGAGATTTTTATTGATGAAGAAGGGGATGCCTTGGGCATCCCCAAGCTTTGACTCTTGTACCTCTTGGATATTTCTTGGGGTGACACCGGGGTGGCATCCCCAAGCTTGAGAGTTTGTCCATTCTTCATCTCATTACATCATTCTTTATCTACACCTGATATTTTTCCTTCATACAAAACTTCACACAATCTTCATTAGCAACATTAGTGTATTCAAAAGATAATAAAACTTTGGGTTTAGCTTTGGAATAGCAAGAATTTTCACTATAAACAGAAGCTACTGTAGCAACTCCCTCAAAAAGATCAATTCCCCAAAAGAGAACTCAAAAAGGAATCAATAAGAAGCAAATGCAAATAATGGCAGAAATCTGTCAAAACAGACCAGCAGGTAGAAACCGATTTTTCGAAAATCTTCTGTTGCTCAAATCAAAAAGTGTTTATCTAACGAAAGTTACCTAACATACTGGGAGATTTATTCGTAAATTTTCATCTCAATCAGACTTAAAGAGACTCCTCACGGATTTTTATGGTGGAGGACAGAAATCTGTTTCGGGACAGCAACTCCCCAAATCTTACTTCCCTCTTATTAGAGGTCATTCTTGACACAAAAAGCAAACAAAAAGGATAAGGAGAGGTCATTACTGAAGTAATAACTTCCAATACTCAAGGAAACTCTTGGGTTATCTCCCAACAAGTACTTTTCTTTAACGCATTTAAGTTAGGCACAAGAAGCAAGAAATCAAGTATTTTCAAATGAAGAAGTATTAACATCAATACTTGAAAAATCTTCAACTATGAAAGGTATATCATCCAAATGAGTTTTGGAGGATCCCTTATCATCTCTCTTTGGTTTACTACTTTCATCAAAAGGATTTTTAGGAACAATCCAATCAAAATTCTTTTCAAAGGCCTCATGCATCCCAACAAGCTTAAAGGGTATGGGTATCTTAAATTCCCACAACATCAGAAGTACCCACAACATCTACACAAGAGCCTAGCATATCAAAATGCTCAAAGACCTTTTTGGCTTCCTTAGCAACATCATGGAACTCTTTGAGTAAAGTTTCAAGAATAAATTCTCTCTTTTCAGGATTCTTTTCTTATTTTAGTTTTAGGAACAAATTTTGCATCATGGGGTTAAGGCTAACAAACCTAGACTCCAACATATGAACTAAAGAAGCAGAAGCAATTTCATAATTAGGAGCAAGTTCTGGTATAGATCTATCCTTAATATCCTCATATTTGCTAACATGATTGAAGAATTCTTCAATATTTTCTTTCCCAATTATAGAGCCACTACCCATCGAAAGGTCCTTCAGGGCTGTCACATCCCAAGATTTTCCAAATCTTGTAATGTGAAAATAAAGGAATAAAAATAAAACTTTGTTTGATTTTCAGGGCGAGAAGAAACTTTTTGAATTCCAATAGGAATCTTCAAACCTAATTTGAACAATTAAATCCCAAAAGGATTTAAAAACATAAAACAATTAACAAAGGAAAATAAAATATTTTGGAAATACTATTATGGATCTCTTAATAAAAGATTTGGTATTCAAAAGAAAAGATGGATTTATAAATAAAGATTATTTTATAAAGCCAAAGTAAACCTTGGCCAAGTATTTAAAATAAAAACATTTGGTTTTGAATAAAATAGCAAATGTTTATTTAAATAAATTGATAAGGAATTAATATCCAAACTCTTTTAAAAATAAAAGGTTTTACCAATTTAATTAAAACTTCAAAACTTATTAAATTATTTTAAATAGATTTTCCAAGTATTTATTATTCTCTAATAAAACCTACTAAAGTGTTTTGGTTTTATTTTAGATTTCAAAATAAATATCCCAATAAAACAAATCCTATTTGATTTATTAATGAAAGTCTATTATATATAATTATTAAAGAACCTAAAATAAAATATTATTAGACTTTATTTTAAACAAGTATTTCAAGTGTCTTATAATTTCAAATGATACCTACTGATTAGATTTTGAAAATATTTAGGTTTCAAATAAAGATTTTATTAATAAAATCAAACTCTATTTGATTTAATAACTAAAGCCCATTTTATTTAAGTATTAATGGACCCTAAATTAAATGGTTATTTTGAAACAAGATTTCCAAATGAATTTTATTTTCAAATAAAACCTACTGATTTGATTTTGAAAATATTTGGTTTTCAAATGGAGTTTTTATTAAATAATCAAACCCTATTTTATTAAATAACTAATGAACCTTTTATTTAATTAATAAATGGAACCTAAAAAGATTTAAAATATTATTTTATTTTGGAAGTTGGTTTATACTACTAAACAGAACCAAAAACTTATTACAAAAGTTTGAATTGATTGAATGGTTTGGATGTTTGAAATGTTGATTAAAATCAAATCAGAAAATAGAAATAGAAAAGAATAAAACAAAGTAAACAGAAAAAAATAAGAGAAAACAACCAGCCCACCATCTAGCCCAACAAGGCCCAGCAAATCAGCCCAACTCCCCTCCCCGAAAGAAAACGTTTCACATTCCTTTTAAAACCCACGAAGCAACTGACATGTGGACCTCCCCCTTTCCTTTTTTCCCGCTGACGCAACGGCCCCACTCCTCCTGTTCTTCCTCTCCACCCTGCGACTGCTTCTTCCTTCTCTCGTCGCCGTTGCCAGCATTGAATCGCGGCATCAATACGCCATAACGCAGTCACCATAACTCGCAGCGATCAAGCACACTTAAGCGTCAGCGCCTCCTCCTCCATTTCCCCCAGACGCCCTCCTCGACACGCCTCCAGGCCGCCACAATCTCTCCTCGACTGCCTCGGCTCCGACCACCGTCACCGGCCAATTCAGGCCAGTACACGCCACCCCCTTCCTTCTCGAGAACCCTAGCAACTTCCCCACTTCCTGTAGCACCTCCCTGCACCTTCCATTCGACCACGGGCACCTCAGAACCTCGACTCCAACACACCACTGAACGCCACCGTGTACTGCTGTTCTCCGACGACGTCTCCCCGGTAAAACCTGACTCCCCTCTCATCCCCATGGACACGATGATGATCCCCAAGCTCTTACGAACCTTACCGCACTTTCCGTTTGTCCTAGGGCGCCCTCTATCCTCACCTTCGACAACATCTGAACGCGCCCGACGCCGACGACGTCTCCGACGAGCAATCGCCGCCGTTCCCGTACGCCCCCTGCCCAACGACGAGCACCTTGAGCATCAGAGCGTCACCGCTATCACTGTAAGCACCCTCACCTCCTCCCTCGCTTCCTAAAACGCCGGCACTGTCCACGTCTGACCGCACCGCCAGTCGCCGCCGCGCAGCGCCGCCAGTTGCTGGTCAAGCGGCTGTGTGTCGTTGGATTATCATCCAATGGCTGAGATTAGATTAGGTCGAAGAGGTATGCGTTGATCAGAGCCGCACAGATCCCTTTTAATCCGACGGTTTGCAGCTATGCGATCCGCACGAAGCGGTACCGGCCAATCACGGCTCGACGCGTGTCCCTGTTCTGATTAAAAACAGAATTAGAAACCAGATTTAAAAGCCAATTTAAAATCCTTATAACTTTCAAACCACACGTCCAAATTTGACAAATTTTATATCAATGGATTCAGGAGAACAAGCCCTAGCCAACCCTACCCTTAGTTTAGCAAATAGTATTTGATAGATTGTTTGATTTTGCAGATTCTTTTGTGTGCTTGCTAACATTAGAAAAATCATTTAAAAATGATTTTTGAGATCAAACCTTTGCCAATTGGTTTGTTGTGACCTTACTGACCTTAGGAACCAACCTTTGGTGTTAAAAATGATTTTTGTAAAATTTAGGTTGGATTACTTGACTTAGTCATTTTCTAGCCAAATAAAAAGAATGGTTTTTATTATAAAAATGTTTATGGAAAGAAAACTTTAAGAAAAATGGTTTAGACCAACCCTACTGACCCAAAACACCAAGTTTGGAATAGCAACTCATTTGGTGAACAACTTAAGAGTTTTTGCCTTAATAAAAACATTTTTCACCACATAAAATGATGAATGGAATTAAAAATAGTTTTTGGACAAAACCCTCTTGCTAATGACTTTGCCACTTTGGTAAAAGACCAATTTGGATCTTACAAAGTTTAGAAACCCCATAGAGACCCCTTTGCAAAATAAAACTATCTTGTGCATGCTCCCATGCATGAATTGGTTTCCATTGTTTTGTGTGTGTGAATTTGTTTGAGTGATTATTGGTTGGAATGTGAATTGAATTAGTGTTTGCTTTATTGACTTGTAGTGAAGTGTGAGACTAGCAAGATCAAGGAGTGAACCAACATTCCCTACCAAAAAGGCAAGTGATGCTTCATACTTTTGTCCTATTATTTTCATTATGCATTAGTGAATTTTTGCTAAGTAAAACTTGCATGGATTTTGCTAAGAATAGATCTTACTATAGGAAAACCTAGTAGATGAATCCTTAGTAGGATTTTCCTAAGTTAAAAATTCCTACTACTATCAAGCTTAGCCTAGCTAATAGAAAACATGGGTGGAAAATATATTCACACTATGGAAAAATATTCTAAGTCTGAGGACTTATATTTTTGTTTAATAAAACAACTAAGTTAATGAATCCCCTGGGTGGAATGGGCTTGCTTGGTGGAGAATGGTTGAGTGGTTCACAATGCCATGGGCTTGGATTGTGTATCTCACTTGTGGAATGCCACCCAGGAAACAAAGGGATTTGAGATGTCAAATGTTGAGAAGCTTCAAGTGCAACCACTTGGCAATATGGGCTCTGCCATGATCATATAGGTTGCAAGAACTTAGCCATATGGACAGTGGGTGGTAGTGTTTGATAGGTTGGAACGCGTCCATTTTGGTCTAAGGGAAGGCTTCTGAAAGATCTTGTCTTGGGAAACCAAGTCTTGTGGGGAAAGTGCACCACCTCTGCAGAGTGTAAAATCTAAGTACTTAGCCATGTCCCTAGCAAAGGACAATTTGAGCATCAAGACATGGAAGCAATCAAGAATCTCATCATTCAAATTTCTAAATTAAAATCTTATGGTTTGAACAAGGGTTGTTTGAATTCTTCAATCATTGATGGAGAGATGGCTTGGTACAAGGATCTTGAAATCTTTGATTGAGAAAAATGGTTTTGCCAAGCACTTCAGTCTTTGATTGGTAGATGCCTTGGAAAGTAATTTGTCAAAACAAAAACTTAGTATTTTCAAATGTTAAGGAAAAATCTATTTTGAGCAATGCAAGCCTCAAACTCCACTTAGCCAAATGCATATAGATGATAGATTCCACTTTACCAATATAGTATCACTTGCCAATACAATTCAAATGTATTGACCCTTGTGGCTGTAACTTGTAATGTTGCAGGTTTGATTGATTTTAAGTGAAGATTGATTGTTTAGGATTACAAAGTATACAACCAACATCTACCTGTGGCACTTTGAAGATGAAGGACCCCATGACTATAGTTATTCCGCTGCAATGTAATGTAATAGCCAAATGAGCTATGTATGATGTAATAAAATTATGTTATTCCTGGTTATAAAGTTATATTATGACCTTTGTTTCTTGATATTACATCTAAACTGTGGATGCTAGCTATTGATCCAGGGATTAGCATTGTAAACACAGGAGGCTCTATCTTATCCAAGATTGGGACCCCTACAAGGGCAAACTTGGCGAACAACATGGTGAGCAAGGGCAAGGTGACAACTAGAGTGGGAACTAATTTTCTTGTGTTTTTCATAAGAGAAAGCAAACCAAACTAGACTAATTTTTTTGAGTTTTTGATTAAAAAAAGGCAAACAAAACCAAGCAAAATAAACTAAGCAAACTAAAAAGAAAGTAAAGATAAAGGTTGAGGAGGACTCCCCTTGTGAATACGTCCTTAGCTCCCCGGCAACGGCGCCAGAAAATCTTGTTGGCTGACTCCTTGTTGACATGGAGAACTTCATCGGGAAACCCCAAGAGCAAGGTGTGATGCAGCACAACAGCAAGTTTTCCCTCAGTAAGAAACCGAGGTTATCGAACCAGTAGGAGGAAGGAAACGTCTCAAAGGTGTTGCAAGCAATGTGGAAACCGGCACAACACAAACTCAAGACTTTGCCCCAACGAAAATAGTGAGGTTGTCGAGATCACCGGTTTGCTATAACAAAGGATTAACTGTATGGTATGGAAGGTGATGATGGTTTGCAGCAAGTAAACAGTAACAATGGAGGATGTATCCATGGTAAAGATTGGACTGGGGTCCATAGTTCACTAGAGGTGCTCTCCTTAGATAAACAAACATGGCATGAAGGGTAAAAAAATTACAGCAGGAAAATTGACAGGAACTGAGCAAGGCATAACAATGCAATACAAGACAAAAAGATCCTATGAGATTCGATTGGGCAATACAACAATATACATAGACCGCCATCCAACTACATCTATGACTAGAAGTCCACCTTTAGGTTATCATCCGAACCCCCTCCAGTATTAAGTTGCAAGCAACAGACAACTCCTTTAAGCAAAGTGTGTAAGGTAAATAATCCACTTGTTCCATGAACAAGAGACCGTTGTTTTCTCCCTAGTGGCAACAACACATCTACAAACGAAGAGATTTCTCTCACTTCCCTTGGAAACTAGAGGCATGAACCCACTATCGAGCATAAATACCCCCTCTTGGAGTCACTAGCAACTACTTGGCCAAGATAGCTACTAACAACGGAGAGCATGCAAGATCACAAAAAACACAGACATGATAGAATCAATAAGACAAAACCATTAATCAGTCTGACATAATAATCTCAATATCCATCGGATCCCTGAAAACACAACATGCATGATTACAAGTAGATTAGATCTTGATCATGAACGGAGCTCACAAGATCTATACATGAAAGCACCAGGAGGATATACAACCATCTAGCTACTACATGGACCCGTAGTCCAAGGTGGAACTACTCATGCTTCATATCGGACGCTGGCATGATAAAGAAGAAGGCCTTCGGGATGATCTCCCCTCCGGCAGGGTGCCGGGAAGAGCTTCAGATCCCCCCTATCTAGGGACGATGGTGGCGGCGGCTACAGGCGGTTTCGTGAAATATTGATCGGGTACTTAGGGTTTTGGCGTCGGGGGCTTCTTATAGGCGAAGAGGCGAGGCTGGGAGGCAGCCAGGGGGCCCACACCCTGCCCAGGCGCGGGACCACCCTAGGCCTCGCCTGGGGGGTGTATCCACCTTGTGGTGCCCCTCCGTCTCTCCTCTGGACTCCGTGTTCTCCTCAGTGAAATATTGACTTTGGTTTTTGTCCCGTCCAATTCCGAGAATATTTCCTTACTAGCTTTTCTAGAACCAAAAACAGCAGAAAACAGGCAACTGGCACTGTGGCAACTTGTTAATAGGTTAGTACCAGAAAACATATAAAAAGCACTTCAAAGTGTGGACAAAGCAAAGCAAAGTAGATACTAAACAAGCATGGAACATAAAAAATTATAGATACATTTCTGACGTATCATTGTGTGACTTCAGTAGCACAAAAAACAATGGTTTACTAAGTACACCTATTGCTCCACCTGCTCCTGATGCTACCTTTTATGAAATTAAGCCTGCTTTGTTGAATCTTGTTATGAAAGAGCAATTTTCTGGTGCTAGTTCTGATGATGTTGCTGCCCACCTCAATAACTTTGTTGAACTTTGTGTGATGCAAAAATATAAGGATGTAGATGGAGATATTATTAAGCTCAAATTGTTTCCTTTCTCCTTGAGAGGAAAAGCTAAAGAGTGGTTGATGTCCTTGCCTAGAAATAGTATTGATTCTTGGATTAAGTGCAAAAATGCCTTTATTGGAAAGTATTATCCTCCTGCTAAGATTATATCTATAAGAAGTGAAATAATGAAATTTAAACAAATTGTTAATGAACATGTTGCTCAATCTTGGGAAAGAATGAAATCTTTGGTAAATAATTGTCCCACTCATGGACTGACTGCTTGGATGATTATCCAGACTTTTTATGAAGGGTTAAACTTCTCTTCAAGAAATTTGTTGGATTCTGATGATGGAGGTACCTTTATGACCATTACCTTGGGTGATGCAACAAAGCTCCTTGATAATATGATGTTCAACTATTCTGAATGGCACACTGAGAGAGCTCCACATGGTAAGAAGGTAAACTCTGTTGAAGAAACCTCCTCTTTGAGTGATAAAATTGATGTTATTATGGCTATGCTCATATAGATCCAAATAATGTTCCTTTAGCCTCTTTGGTTGCTCAAGAAGATCAAATTGATGTGAACTTCATTAGAAACAACAATTTCAACAATAATGCCTATAGGAATAATTTTGGTAATAATAATTATTATAGGCCTTATCCTCCCAATAATGTTAATACTTATGGAAATTCCTATAACAATACTAGAAGTGCTCCCTCTGAACTTGAAGTCATGCTTAAAGACTTTATTAGTAAACAAACTTCTTTCAACAAAACTATCGAGGAAAAGCTTTTGAATGTTAAGAAAAATATTTCATCTTTGTCTGAAGCACAATCCTCTTTGATTAGTAAAATGGATGCTAAACCTAAAACCTTGGAACGTACCTTTGCTGCTACTCATGCCATACAAGTTACTATTGATGAAAATGTTAGACTCTTAGCTAAACTACATGCTAAGTGGGAAAGAGAAGCTGAAATTGATAGAAACAATAGTGTTTGTACTATTATCACCACCAATATGGATGCTACCAAACCACAAGAAGTCCCTATTCCTCCTACAATAGTGCCTAAACCTAATAAGTCTACTACCTGTGATGCTAAGTTTGATTTTGATCATGATGGTTGCAATATCTCTGAAGTGATTATGTTCCTACAAAAGCTTGCTGATGACCCACAAGTATAGGGGGTGTATCGCAATACTTTCGATAAATAGGAGTGTCGATCCCAACGAGGAGAAGAATGTGCTAAACAGTGGTATGGAGTAGGAAATCCCTGTGAATACTTAGCAAACGGATTTTTAGTACTTTTCTGACAAGGCAACAAAACAAAGAGCAAGTAACAGAAGAAACGAACAAACATAGCAAGTGGCCCAATCCTTTCTTAGCAAAGGACAAGCCAGTGGAAATACTTATAAGGACCAAACGTTCTCGAGGACACATGGGAATCCTGTCAAGTGCTTTCGCTTCAAATAGCTGAGTACTCTTCTTTGGTGTTTGTAAGTGTTGTGTGAGTGAACCTGTGCTAACATACTACCCTTCCTAGGACTAATACATACTTGTGATTAAACCCCCTGCAAACATTTGTAACTATAGGAAAGTAATTAAGATATAAATCTAACCACAGCCTTAAACTCTGAGATCCTACACTCCCTTGTGCAAAGGTGTCCTAATGGGGGTTCATGTTTTTGTCACTCCGGCAACCCCGCGATTAGTAGCCAAATACACAATGCATTCCCCCAGGCCCATAAATGGTGAAGTGTCATGTAATCGACATTCACATGACACCACTAGAATAATAGCACCACAACTTAAATACTAAACCATTGAATAATAACTCATCATAGATTCACTACTAACAACATGACTTCTCCCATGTCCTCAAGAACTAAACGAACTACTCACAAGACATCATATGGATCAAGATCAAAGATGATATGATAATGGATAACAATCTAAACATAAACAATAATCCAATAGTTCCACTCCCAAGCATCAACTACAATAGTAATTAACACCGGGAAAGTTTCCCCTAATGAACTAAGCAATATCCAACACAATTGCTATAGCGTGACAGAGTGGTGGTGATGGTGCTGGTGGAGATGATGGTGTGGATGATGATGATCCCGATAAATCCTAGCTTGATGATGGTGTTGATGGCGACGATCTCCCCTCTCCGGGAAGGAATTCCCCCGACAGAAATCTGTCTGTCGGAGAGATCTTTCTCTCTCAGTGTTTTCCGCCCCCAGAGGCGGCGAAAATCTATCTGTGGTCGCTCCCTTGGTATTAGGGTTCCGTAGGGAAGATATAGGCGAAGGGGCGGAGTTGGAGGCCGGGCAGGTGGGCCACACCTATCCTAGGTGCGAGGTCAGGTGGGTCGGCACCTAGGGGGGTGTGGTCCCCCTGAGGCCTAACTACGTCCCTCCTTCTGGCTTCCTTCGTCTTCTGGTAAAATAACATGTTTCCATATTTTTTCGGTATTTTTCTGATTTTCACGAAATTGCACCGAAACGCCTTCTTTTCCATCAGAATCTAGACTTCGGCAGTCCATCCTCCAGGAATCATCCAACATGCATAAATAGATGAAAATCCATAAGTAATACTGTGGTGACCCAGCATACCACTGCATGTGTAGTACACTATAGTCGTTGACATGACATCCACAGAACATCGTTCCGTAAATATCACATCCCTCAGAGTGGTACAACAGAAACATTGCGGGTCCATATTACAAAAGTACACACATTATTATTATTAATACCGGAAGTTCAAGACTTCCAAAAGATCCAACTTACAAACCAAAATATAAAGTGTTCAGCGGAAATTTAAAAGTAGCAACTCCGACTAGGAGTAGGGCTCAACAGCTTATTTTATAGAGTTTATGTTGCTCGGCTCCGTTAGTTACTACTAACTAGACCCTTAAGTGGACTCATTCTCATCGACACCGTAACGTATCTCGTAGTCCACGCCTTCAACTCCTCCGGATAGATCAGGTTCCTCGTAGAACACGTCTTCTTGGCATTCGGCTGCATACATTGGCATGTCTTCGGGATCCTCAGAGTCTAAGCAAGGGATCAAAGGAAAGGATGAGTAACAGCGTTACCTAACAAGTTCATTATATGCAAGGTGGGAAGTTTGATGCTCTAACTACCACCTCAGATTATAAATCCTTGGCACTATGTAGTTTTTGTAATTCTTTCTTGAAAGGTTGATTTTATTCCCAAAAACTATGACAATCAGCCTTCACATGTTAACTAGAACTTTCATGGAGTTCCTTTCCTGTCGCGTTCGTATCTCCTTCCCGGAACAGGGAGTAACAAGTTACAGTTCTTTCACTCTACAGAGGTGCGTTACTTTACCCATGAGAGATCAACCCCTTGTTGCACAACCGGGCGTACTTTCCCATCCACAATTCCACGATGTGGGGCCCAGTAGTTGGTCCAAGCCAATCACTGCCCGTATCGCGACCCCGCATGCCTCCTTGGTGTACACCATGCCCATATAATGAATTACGACAATGGTTTGTACAAACCGTTAGATGCCAGAACTACCGTGGGATGATGAGGGTTCCACCCATATGCTGCATATCCTCTACGAATTACCAATTAATATGCACCCTACGAGGATAAAAGCCACAACCTGCACATCCAGCTTCATGCGAGAGGAAGAAGATACAGCTGACTTTTCTGTCCCATTCCAAATCTCATGGATAACGCGTAATATACGGCGCTAGAATCACTGATGTCAGGGGTTATTAAGTCCCTATTTGATCATCATTGTTGCAATTAGAACAATAAGTTCTATTGCTCCATTATATCACCACTTAAGATGATATCTATGATTTCTTTATTTGTGAAAATAATATTTTCTTTCTCTTATAGCATATATGATAACACACAATTTGCAAATACTTTGATAAAGACTCTTCAAAGGACATGAGCAAGTGATGAACTTGCCTTGTGATGGCAAGGTAGTGAAGTCTGATTCTTGCACTGGACCTTGAGCTTCTAGTTCTACAAAAACGTCATTATTGTCCGGTAAAGACAATAATTAAAGAAGCAAAATGATTATGCAGGTAATGTAATGCATTATCTAATTCTATATGCATTTTCCCTATATAAGGTGCCTTTTAATAAAGCATTTATAAATATTAGCTTTTTTTATATTTATTGCATATATTGAATTATTTTATTTTATTTCCCTTTTTATTTGAATTTTATTGATTTAATAATTATTTTAGGAATTATTAATTATACATTAAAATTTACTATTAAATATTTATTTAGTATTTTTCAAAAATACTATAATATTAATAAATAATGAAAGTGATTTTTATTTATTTTTATCACTTTTCAATAATTTTGTAAAATTCCATGAGGAATATATAAATTACAAAATTCTTATAAAAGTTTAAGTGTTCAAAACTTTATATTTTATTTTATTTGAATAGAGTGGATTATTGTGAATCCAAAAATATTTTATTTATATTTTTTGGACTTTTATTTTATTTTCTATAATTTTATTGAGGTCAGGGGCATTTTGGTCCTTTCTAATTGATAAAAAAGATTTATTAAGCAACTTGGGTTGGCCCCTTGGGCTTATTGGGCCAGGGTGGCCCAATAGGGCAGGGTCAAAAGATCACCTAGAAGGGTTTTGGCCCACCCAGCCCACTCTGCCTCCCTTCTCTCCCTCGACCTTATCCCCTCCTCCTCTGACTCGACCCCGTGGCCGGCGATGCCGCCACCGTCGATTCCTGCCGTTGTCGGCCGTTCTGGCTGCCGCCGTGGTGCGAGTTGGGGTTGTAGATGACGCTCGTTCATTCTATCCACTTGGATTTGACTCTGGGGCTTCCCCGTGGTCAGTTCCACCCCATTCCCGAACCCTAGGGTTCGGAAAAGATGTTGTCGCCGCCGCCGCGATCCCGCCTGCGATGGTGTGCTGGTATCGTGCGCTGCTGCGGCCGCCGCCGTGGCAGGTGCAGGTTGTAGCGCCCCTCTGGGTGCTCCCTGTGCCACCGCGGTTCGTTGGCCCCTCTGCTTCCTCTTCGATTCATCAGCGAGGACCTCGGGTAAGTTGTCTCTCTGGTGTTTGTCCATGCTACTGCCATGATTCTCTCTGTGTATCTAGTGGCTTTCATGCCGAGTGACTATGTGCTGGTTGAGTTCATCTCTGGATTAGAGTTCTTGCTCTGATTAGGGTTCATAACCCCCTGTTGATCATATCTATGATACTTTAGATCTAGTATTGTTCATATCTGATCATGGGAAATGATTGTCTGCTGTGGTTAATGATTGATAGTGGCTTTGATGATACTAGTTGCCTGTCAGATTAATTCTAGTGGTAATCCACCATGATCCATGCTAGTGTTTCAATGAAATCCTTGATTGGATTATGTTGTTGGTCTGAGAAGTTTCTCTACTATCAGAATACTTGTACTGACAGTAGATTTCTCTCAGTAATTGCTTACTACAATTATAATGTGGACTTGTTTGAGATTATACACTATGAATCAAATCATTACATGTAATGATTTTCTGTGGATGTATAGATTCATTTTAAGGTTGATTCCTGACACTTGGCTTCAGGAAAATGATATTTATTGGTTGTCCTTTTTATATATCTGTGAAGGCTAAGTAAAGATTGGTTTTAGCTCATTAAGAACTTGTCCTTGTGATACCATTGCATTCTGTCACACAAGTGATTTGGTTTTTATTTCTGGGCTTAGCTTGATTATGCTTGTGGTTAAAACTGATAAGATGATATGGAAGCTTTTATTAACTTTCCCGCCTATGATGTTGGTCTGAGGCTCTAGGATGTAATTCCTAGTTAGTTGGGCAATAGTTTGTTTGAAACTTATAGATTTAGAGGTGCTACTCTCTCTCTGAGAGATGTGCCCTGATCTGTTAAGATCAAATGAAAATGATCTAAGTTGCAAAAATAATACTAAACCCAGTGATGCTGGTCTGAGGGTTTAGTGCTTGTGGTTTGAGCTTGATTTCTTATCCTTATACTTGAAATCTCTAGGATGAATGCACTCCTCTTGGGTGATTATTGAGAGATTATCTCATAAAACAACACATGCTTTTATTTAGATAATATGATGAAATCATGTGATGGTTTTATGAGGCTCACCACAGATTCTGATGTGGATGTAGTAGATTAATGATGATCTTGATCTTGATCTGGATCTTGATCTGCTTTTGCTGAGCTCCTGAGCTTGCTCTTGAGCTTGCCTGCTCCTCCTAGCTCCTGGGCTTGGCCTTGCTATCCACCAGATCCACCCCCTCCTTATTTCACCATCCTGGTGATGTTTGGATTGATCTGGGTGGTTGGTTTTGGTTGCTGTTCTTGGTTTGGCTGCTGTTCACCCTGGATGTGCTGGTGTGTTGTGTAGTGGATAGATGCACTGAGGTGCTTCTCCACGGCTGGCTGTGGTTTTGTGATACTGGTTGTGCTTGTGAGGTTGACAGCACACCCCTTGCATGCTTGTGTGTGTAGCTTGTGTGCCTGCTATGCACATGTGCATAGGTTCAGAAAATTTGAACTTACTATTACCAAACTACTTTTACCCGGCTGGTGAATTGGTCCCTTTTGGCTGTCATTTGCATTCTGGCTTTGAATTTATGAAAGATGAAATCTTTCATATTGGTGAAACTTGCCCCTTTTTAACATTTCTCAATGATGAGTTTGTCAAGTGCACCTCACTGACATATCTGAGAGAAATATATACTAACACTAATCCTATTTTGTTTTCTATTTAATCTTTGTTTTGCAGGTACAAAGATGAGGATGAAGATTTAGTGTAGTTTTAGATATAGGATAATTAGTAGATATATAAATGTAACTTTCTTGTTCTTTTGTAATTTTTCTTTTATAATTCTTGTAATCTTTATTTTATTCATTTGTAATAAAGAATATTCTTTTTTTTGTAAATTGTGAAGTTTTGAATAACTTCAGTAAGTTCATTCTTTGTAACTTGTTTATGTATATAAAATGAATTTCATATACAATATTGTTTTTAGATAAGATTTAAGTTATAATACTTTTCTCTTAATTACTTTAAGATTCAAATCTTATATCAAAATCATTTAAATTATAAAACACTTAAGTTTTACAAATCCAAACTCATTTCAAAACACACACAATTCCTTTAAGATCATATCAAAGTTTATAGCAATCCTCCTTTAAGACTAAACCTAATCTCAAAGTAAGAAAGAATCATTAATCACTCAAGGGTTTTATTTGGCGAAAAATTTACTAACATTTTCTCAAATGAATGCATGCAACAATTCATATTCCTAAATCTACCCTTCGTTAGGTCCTGTATGCTGGGATGTTACAAATACCTCATAATAAGACAAATATCAATGAATAGAGGTAAATTATGATATAGAATGGTGATGCAAATTGGGCGTATCAACTCTCCCAAGCTTAGACTTCGCTTGTCCCCAAGCGAATACTGAGCTCAGTAAACATGTCCACAGGTTTATGGAGTGAAGTGTCGATAAAAAGAATACGAACAAGAAGCATCACACTTACCATTGCACAACTCATAGAAGAAAGCAACTCACCATTATATAACTTAGCTTGCAACCAAGTACAACAGTCACAATAGAGATACATAAAGATAAATCATAATTGGAATTGTCAAACTTGTTCTTGGTCAGAGAACACCTGGCAAACAGTTTCACAAAAAGATTTTTGTAGAAGTTTCAAAACAGGAGCACTCTTTGCTTAAAAAGGTTTTTTACAAGTGAAGGTTTTCAAAGTAATACTCAATAGATAAGAGTTTTGTGCAAACAAGGAAGATAAAGAACATGATTGAATAAATCACCATATGAATGCTTGAAACTCAACAACTCAAAAGCTTGCTGGAGATAGAGAGGAAGTAGGTTTACTGACTCAAACTGGTAGTGGGAGAAAAGGTCCCTTCTTAGAGGGTAGCAGGGATTACAAGTCATAAAGATCTTTCAAAATATTATAATACTTACTAGCTTTAAGCCCTCATTGCCCCTATCATAAGCATCTTGAGATGATTAAGGTTAAAGTGAACAAAGATGGAGTATATGCTTGACGAAATATAAGTTGGCAATCTCATGTCCCTTGAATATGAGGTCCACTCCTCATGCATACTCAACTTTGAGTCCAGGTAAGTTCTTGTCATTGTAAGTATTTGCACATCATTGAGAACCGCCAACGGGGTACCCCTTGCACATGGTACATGAGCTTTCCCATAACCAAAATGACAAGGCAAGCAGACAATGAGCATCTCGGCAATCCTTTTATTTACCATATGCATATCTTTTTATTGAGGATGCTTCATAGATGACTCACTATGTTCATGCTGCAAGTTTCCACCATGATTAAGCATGTCTTAGGCTAGCGGCCCAGGCGTTTCTCTAATACATAATACAAACTCCATGGACTTACAAGTTCCCTCTTTATTTCACACCGTTGACATCCATAGACAAAAGAGCACGATATCAACTGTGTACAGAGTACAAGTGCAATGTTGAAAACGTTCCTCGTGACAGCACGGTTCTGCTAATTCCAACGTATAGATGCAAGCATATACAACTTCGATGTTCACAATGGTTCAAGTTTATTAGGGGCAAGGAAATAAAGTGTGCCATCAAGTTCGTGAGAGCTTTACTAACTAGTTTTCTCATAACAAAATACTTTTTAATTTGAAAGGTAGATGAAGCATGAGAATTTGCTAAGAATAGCAAAAGCTACTAGGTAGATATGGTGGACACAAGTGGCAAATGTTTTTGTTTCAAAGGGTTTTGGAAACATGAGAAATATACCTTCTCAAAACAGGTTTTTGGCTAACAAGGCTGGGTAGCAAGCAAGAGAGTTGAAAGAAACAAGCAAACATACAAGTAATAAAGCTAAACATGTAATCTTCCTTGAAGACACAAAAGAATCTTAAATAAAGAATACTAAGCTTATGAGCCAACGAGAAAGAAAACAAATGATACCAAATACCTATAGCTCTTTCTTTCTTTCTTTCTTTTTCTTTCAAACTAGAGCCACTGACCAGAACTCGGTTTGCCAAAACCAATTTAGATCCACTTGATTATCCCAGAGTGGTGCCAATACTGAACAACAAGATCCATCATATAATAGAGATTGCAAACTAAAAATAACAAGTGCAAAAAGTAAATATGAGACTTCTCTTTAATATTCCAATAAAGGCACTCACACCAAGGGATACACAGATAATCAACTAAAGGAGAGATACTTCCTCATTTAAATTATAAAACACTTAAGTTTTACAAATCCAAACTCATTTCAAAAAACACACAATTCCTTTAAGATCATATAAAAGTTTATAGCAATCCTCCTTTAAGACTAAACCTAATCTCAAAGTAAGAAAGAATCATTGATCACTCAAGGGTTTTATTTGGCGAAAATTTTACTCACATTTTCTCAAATGAATGCATGCAACAATTCATTTTCCTAAATCTACCCTTCGTTAGGTCCTATATTCTAGGATGTTACAAATACCTCATAATAAGACAAATATCAATGAATAGAGGTAAATTATGATATAGAATGGTGATGCAAATTGGGCGTATCAACTCTCCCAAGCTTAGACTTCGCTTGTCCCCAAGCGAATACTGAGCTCAGTAAACATGTACACAGGTTTATGGAGTGAAGTGTCGATAAAAAGAATACGAACAAGAAGCATCACACTTACCATTGCACAACTCATAGAAGAAAGAAACTCACCATTATATAACTTAGCTTGCAACCAAGTACAACAGTCACAATAGAGATACATAAAGATAAATCATAATTGGAATTGTAAAACTTGTTCTTGGTCAGAGAACACCTAGCAAATAGTTTCACAAAAAGCTTTTTGTAGAAGTTTCAAAATAGGAGCACTATTTGCTTAAAAAGGTTTTTTACAAGTGAAGGCTTTCAAAGTAATACTCAGTAGATAAGAGTTTTGTGCAAACTCATTTCAAAACACACACAATTCCTTTAAAACACTTAAGTTTTACAAATCCAAACTCATTTCAAAACACACACAATTCCTTTAAGATCATATCAAAGTTTATAGCAATCCTCCTTTAAGACTAAACCTAATCTCAAAGTAAGAAAGAATCATTGATCACTCAAGGGTTTTATTTGGCGAAAATTTTACTCACATTTTCTCAAATGAATGCATGCAACAATTCATATTCCTAAATCTACCCTTCGTTAGGTCCTATATGCTGGGATGTTACAGACTCCCCCCCTTAAATTAAACTTCGTCCCGAAGTTTGTGGAGATGTACCTGAATAGTTCTGGATAAGCTTTTATTAAATCATCTTCCTTCTCCCATGTGGCTTCTCTCTCAGGGTGATGTTCCCATTGTACCTTGCAATATTTGATTGCTCTGTTCCTCAATCTTTTCCAGTTTTCTTCTAGCATCTTGTAGGGCTTTTCCATATAAGTCATGTCTGCTTGTAGTTCTATCTCTTGATGTGTTATTGCATCATCTGGAACTTTCAAACATTTGCGAAGTTGTGACACATGGAAAACATTATTCACTTGAGCCAGTCTTGATGGTAACTCTAAAGCATAAGCTATAGTTCTGTTTTGACTCAGTATATTGAATGGTCCGATGTATCTTGGACTCAATTTCCCTTTAACTCCGAATATTTTTACTCCTTTCATTGGACTTACTTTCAAATAGACCATATCTCCTACTTCTGGATGCCATGATCTTCGGCTTTGATCCGCATAACTTTTCTGCCTGCTCTGGGCTATTTCAGTCTATCCCTGACCTTATCAATGATGTCTTGTCTCTCCTTGATATAATCTGGTGCAAATTCTTTGATGCTACCAGGTTCATACCAACATATTGGTGATCTACACTTCCTTCCATACAGAATCTCATATGGAGCTGCCCACAGACTAATCTGATAGCTATTGTTATAAGAAAATTCTGCCAATGGTAGGTGATCTTCCCATGTTCCTCCAAAATCTAGTGCACAAGCTCTCAACATGTCTTCTAGTATTTGATTTGTTCTTTCAGTTTGACCTCCTGTCTCAGGATGATATGCCGTGCTGAAATCTAATTTTGAACCAAGTGCTTCATGCAATTGCTTCCAAAATGCTGAAGTAAACACTGATCCCCTATCAGTTACGATCTTTTTGGGTACTCCATGCTTACTTACTATCTCTTTGACATATACTTCAACTAACTTCTCGGCATTATCCTTTTGATTCACTGGAATAAAATGTGCACTCTTAGTGAGTCTGTTTACAATTACCCATATCATATCCTTCCTTTTTGGTGTCATAGGTAATCCTATGATGAAGTCCATACCTATTTCCTCCCATTTCCATTCAGGAATTTCTAAGGGTTGTAATGGTCCTGCTGGATTTTGATGTTCAGCTTTCACCCTTTGACAAGTATTGCATTCAGATACATATTTAGCAATATCCCTCTTCATGTTATTCCACCAGAATAGTTCTTTCAAATCCATATACATCTTAGTACTCCCTGTATGTATAGAATATGAGGTATCATGTGCTTCTTTGAGTATGACATTTCTGATCTCAATCACATCTGGAACACATAGACGATCTTGGAACCATAAAGATCCATAATCTCCAAGGCGAAAAACTGATTTTTGCCCTTGAGATATCCTCCGAATTTCCTCAGCAATAAAAGGATCTTCTTCTTGCCGTCTAAAATTTTCTTGCTTAAGATCACTGTCCTGCTCTGCAACTACCTGCATAGTCGCTAATCCTCCAAGAACCTCTGTCCTGATGAATTGAAGTTCCAACCTTTCCAAGTCCATCTGTAATTCTTTTGGTAACTCTCTATTTGCTTGGCTGAATATCTGCACTCTTTCTGCTTAAAGCATCTGCTACAACATTTGCTTTCCCTGGGGTGTAGTTGATTGTTAAATCATAATCCTTGATTAATTCCAACCAACGCTTCTGTCTCATATTCAATTCCTTTTGAGTGAAGAAATATTTGAGACTTTTATGGTCAGTGTATAACTCACATCTAGCTCCATAAAGAAAATGCCTCCATCCTTTCAGCGCAAAGACTACTACTGCTAACTCTAAATCATGAGTTGTATAGTTGACTTCATGTGGTTTCAATTGTCCTTAACCATAAGAATTCACTTTCCGATCTTGCATTAATACAGAACCCAAACCTTCTTTAGATGCATCACAATATATAGTGAAATCCTTCCCTGTTTCAGGAACGGCTAAGATTGGAGCTGTGGTTAATCTAGTCTTCAACTCTTGGAAACTTTCTTCACACTTCTCATCCCACTTGAATGGTGTATTCTTCCTTAATAATTTGGTCATTGGACCGGCTATTTTGGAGAAACCTTCAATGAATCTCCGATAATAACCAACCATTCCTAAGAAACCTCGATTTTGTTTCACATTGGTTGGTGCAGTCCACTCTAGTACCGACTGAACTTTAGATGAATTTACAGCAATTCCATCCTTACTGATCACATGACCGAGGAATTCTACCTCATCTAACCAGAACTCACACTTACTGAACTTAGCATAAAGCTTATATTCTCTTAAAGTCAGTAATACTATTCTCAAATGGTCAGCATGCTCTTCCTTATCCTTGGAATATATCAGAATATCATCAATAAAGACGATGACAAACTTATCCAAATATGGCATGAAAATCTTGTTCATCAGATTCATTGAATATTGCCGGTGCATTGGTCAAACCAAATGGTACTACCAGATACTCATGGTGTCCATATCTTGAGACAAATGTTGTTTTTGGAACATCTTCCGGCTTGATTTTTATTTGATGGTATCCAGATCTTAAATCGATCTTTGAAAATACTCCAGCTCCTTTCACTTGATCAAACAAATCTTGAATTCTTGGTAAAGGATACTTATTCTTGATAGTCACGTTGTTCAGATTTCTATAATCACCACACATCCGTCTTCCACCATCTCTCTTATCCACAAAGATTACTAGTGTTCCCCATGGAGATACACTTTCCTGTATAAATCCTTTTCTTGCTAACTCATCAATTTGCTCCTTGAGTTCTTTCAACTCCTTGGGTCCCATTTTATATGGTGCTTGAGCTATTGGTGTTGTACCAGGTATTAGTTCAATGGTGAACTCTATCTCCCGGTCTGGTGGCATTCCTGGTAACTCTGTTGGAAAAAAATCTTGGAATTCATTAACTATAGGGATCTCTTATAATTTAACTTCCTTCATTGAATTCAACTGCATATCCACCATGATATGACTATGTTTATCTGCTTGGTAAACTATCCTTGCTCCACTTGGAGTTTTGATTGAGACAGTTTTCTCCTCACAATTAATCTGAGCTCTGTGTTCCATCATTCAATCCATCCCCAGCACTACCGCAATTCCCTTCAAAGGAATCACATAAAGGTCTGCAAAATATGTACAACCACAGATCGAGATAACCTGGTCTTGTTTTATGTGGCGTACAATCACATTCCCTCCTGCTGTAACTATGGTCATAGGACGTTCTAACGTTGCCCTTTTAATCCCGAACTTATCACAAAATTCTTCAGAAATGAATGAAGTAGTTGCACCAGTATCAAATAGAACTTTGCTGGGATTGGTAAGGATATTGAGCGTACCTATTACTGCATGCTCTGAATTATCCACCTCCTCGAGGGTTGCATAGTTCAGTTTTCCAGTAGGTCGGTTTCTCTTGCCATTATTGTTCTTGCCATTGTTTCCTCCTTTATTGGGATGTCCATTTCGTCCACTGGCTTGTCCTCCTCCCTTGGTAGGCCATCCTCCTGGTGGTTTGCTCGGACAATCTGGCTTGATATGCCCCTTCTGGCCACAACCATAACAGATCACTACATGATTTTTGCACTCCCTCTGGAAATGCCCTGGAATTCCACAGTTGTTACAGATAACATTCCTTCTCGGATTAGATTGATTTCCACCACTGCCCTTGTTATTGTTATTATTTTTGTTGTTGCCATAATTCCTATTCCGAGGTTTGAACTCCAGGTTAGGTTTAGGTTTGCTTGCCTGAATTCTCTTGGTTTCCTTCTTGGCTCTCTTCCTCCGATCCTCTTGGACATTCTTATAGTCATCTTCAAAAGTAATGGCTGCATCCAATAGCTGCTGATAAGTTTGCTTATTGGATAACCTTAGTTGCATCTTCACAAATGGATTTAATCCACGCAAGAAACGCTTCTCTTCGGTGTTGACATCCTCCTCAGCATAACGAGATAGTTGGCTAAACTCCCGGATGTACTTCATGACACTAGTATATCCTTGCTGAAGCTCCTCAAATTCTCTCCGCTTCAACTCCATGACACTTTCCGGAACATGATATTCACGGAATCTCTGCTTGAACTCCTCCCAGGTAAACTCCCTTCCTGGTTGTTGCATGGCTAACTGATTTTTCCCACCAAGATGCTGCAGGTCCAGTCAGCAAATGAGTTGCATACCTCAATTTTTCCTCATCATTGCAACCCACAGTTTTCAGCTTCCTCTTTGTATCTGCTAACCAGTCTTCTGCATCCATTGGTTCAGGAGCTGATGCAAAAGGTAACGGTCTTGCATTCTGGAAATCAGATAAACTCACTCCTCCTCCTTCAGGTGCCCTCTGATTTGCTCGCCCCAGCAACTCTTCCATGAACTTGTTCTGGGTCTCTTGCATCATTTGCATGCATTGCATAAAGTTCTGCTCCATTAATGGCCTCATTGGTGGTGGTGGTAATGTTCCTTGATTTGCTGTATCGGCATCGGCCTTTTCCTTGGCCTCACGCTCCATCCGCCGCTGCTCAGTTTCCATTTCTACACCCGTATCTATGACCCCCTAGTCCCGCGACATAAAGCGAATACTCATAATTACATCATGCACATGTGTTTTGAGCTCGACTTTACGCACAGAACTAGTCACACAATGAAGATCCAAAGAAAATCCAAATATGCATTTCACATATTATACATAATATCATAATGATACACAGTTCTTACAACATATACCATATAGGTATATTCACAAAACTACCGTATTCATCTCACTACCTTATTCCTTAAAGTACAATACACAGTGCTTGATATTGTTGACTACTTGTCTCTTTCTAGTAGTAACTATGCTCATCGTACATGCCTGATGTCCAACCGTGATGACGTGTTGTCCGTTGCACAGTTTGTGGAACAAATGGCCTTCCAGAAGGAACATACTCTGTATCTGAAGTGTCAGGACTTGAGTCATTACTCAACCTGAGCGCATCGACTCCCTCCAGCTCAGCTGAAAAGTCTTCAGAAACATATTCAACATTATCTCCAGCCTGCATCTCCCGAGCATCATCTCTAGAGTTGTCAACAGGATACGCATATCCTGCTGCTCCCCAGGTGCTCTCGTGGACAAGATAATTGAATACTGGATAATGTATATTCCCTGGGCTTTGAGAAGATGTTGATGATTCAAACACTCTCTCCTCAGGATCTTCTTCATCATCCTGATCATCTATTAACATGGTATTTCTACTTCTATTATTAGGATTCATCCGTGCACCCATCCAACTAGGTTGTCCAACATTTCTGTCAGAACCATCTGTGGACATCTGGTGTTCATGAGATCCATTATATGATCCCATCCTCCAACCATCTGAATTCTCAATAGGAAGTACTGAGTCAGAACCATCCTCTAAGCCCTGTGGTACTGCATACCACATATCTATAGTAGGATCATGTGTAGGTTCAGGTCTTGGTGAATAAGGATATGGTGTAAAAGATTCTGGATCTATCGGTATATCTTTAAAGATAGGTGTTTCACTACTACCTGCTTCTTTCTCTAGCTGGAATGCTAACTGCTTCCTCCTTTCCGGATCAGTTAGATCCTCTAGCATGTCATTTTTGTCTTTGACAATCACTTGATGGGTCTTATAAAAAGACGCAACGAGTGTCCGGTATCTATCCATAAACTTGGAAGCTAACTTAGGATGCTTCTTAACCAAATTAAGATGATCCGGTATAAGCTCCGAGTCTATAGAATCATGAGATATCACAGAGAATGTGCTACCCTCTAGCTCCTTGGTTTCCTGCTCCCGGATATTAGCTATTGCCTCCGTAACAACAACATGATAAGCTGCTAAATGACTCCTACCTTCTCCTATGGGTAGATCAGAATATAATCCAAGCTTCTCTAGAAGTTGGATACTCACACGATACTTGGATAACATCCGGCCATCAAGGTAAGTGATAGTGTTCACTGGAATTCTAGTTGGACAATTAAAGAGCTTTAAAAGTTGACGAAGTTGGTCTATAAATGATCCTTGATAATCATCAAGAGTCTCCTCTTTCCTTACCAAAGTCTGTGTTGAAAACTTTGGTGCCATATCTCTGTATATCAGAAAAAAATAATTTTGATTAGTATCCAATGATATATTGCATCATAACAAATAATTATCGCACTAAAATATATAACGGAATATTCTCATTTGAATACCCATTATATTACTTTTAGAGAATTATTTATCGTTGCCAAATATCCTACAGGTAATACCCTTTACTAGGTTTCCAACCTAAGGTCAAAGCAATTTGCTCTAATACCAACTGCGGTGACCCAGCATACCACTGCATGTGTAGTACACTATAGTCGTTGACATGACATCCACAGAACACCGTTCCGTAAATATCACATCCCTCAGAGTGGTACAACAGAAACATTGCGGGTCCATATTACAAAAGTACACACATTATTATTATTACAATACCGGAAGTTCAAGACTTCCAAAAGATCCAACTTACAAACCAAAATATAAAGTGTTTAGCGGAAATTTAAAAGTAGCAACTCTGACTAGGAGTGGGGCTCAACAGCTTATTCTATAGAGTTTATGCTGCTCGGCTCCGTTAGTTACTACTAACTAGACCCTTAAGTGGACTCGTTCTCATCGACACCGTAGTGGATCTTGTAGTCCACGCCTTCAACCCCTCCGGATATATCAGGTTCCTCGTAGAACACGTCTTCTTGGCATTCGGCTGCATACATTGGCACGTCTTCGGGATCCTCAGAGTATAAGCAAGGTATCAAAGGAAAGGATGAGTAACAACGTTACCCAACAAGTTCATTATATGCAAGGTGGGAAGTTTGATGCTCTAAATACCAACTCGGATTATAAATCCTTGGCACTATGCAGTTTTTGTAATTCTTTCTTCAAAGGTTGATTTTATTCCGAAAAACTATGACAATCAGCCTTCACAGGTTGACCAGAACTTTCATGGAGTTCCTTTCCTGCCGCGTTCGTAGCTCCTTCCCGGAACAGGGAGTAACAAGCTACAGTTCTTTCACTCTGCAGAGGTGCGTTACTTTACCCATGAGATATCAACTCCTTGTTGCACAACCGGGCATACTTTCCCGTCCACAATTCCATGATGTGGGGCCCAGTAGTTGGTCCAAGCCAATCACTGCCCCCTTCGCGACCCCGCATGCCTCCTTGGTGTACACCATGCCCACATAATGAATTACGGCAATGGTTTGTACAAACTGTTAGATGCCAGAACTATCGTGGGACGATGAGGGTTCCCACCCATATGCTGCATATCCTTTACGAATTACCAATTAATATGCACGCTACAAGGATAACAGCCATGACCTGCACATCCGGCTTCATCCGAGAGGAAGAAGATACAACTGACTTTTCTGAACCATTCCAAATCTCATGGCTAATGCGTAATATACGGCGCTAGAATCACTGATGTCAGGGGTTATTAAGTCCCTATTTGATCATCATTGTTGCAATTAGAACACTAAGTTCTATTGCTCCATTATATCACCACTTAAGATGATATCTATGATTTCTTTATTTGTGAAAATAATATTTTCTTTCTCTTATAGCATATATGATAACACACAATTTGCAAATACTTTGATAAAGACTCTTCAAAGGACATGAGCAAGTGATGAACTTGCCTTTTGATGGCAAGGTAGTGAATTATAATGCTTGCACTGGACCTTGAGCTTCCAGTTCTACAAAAACATCATTATTGTCCGGTAAGGACAATATTTAAAGAAGCAAAATGATTATGCAGGTAATGTAATACATTATCTAATTCTATATGCATTTTCCCTCTATAAGGTGCCTTTTAATAAAGCATTTATAAATATTAGCTTTTTATATTTATTGCATATATTGAATTATTTTATTTTATTTCCCTTTTTATTTGAATTTTATTGATTTAATAATTCTTTTAGGAATTATTATTTATACATTAAAATTTATTATTAAATATTTATTTAGTATTTTTCAAAAATACTATAATATTAATAAATAACGAAAGTGATTTTTATTTATTTTTATCACTTTTCAATAATTTTGTAAAATTCCATGAGGAATATATAAATTACAAAATTCTTATAAAAGTTTAAGTGTTCAAAACTTTATATTTTATTTTATTTGAATAGAGTGGATTATTGTGAATCCAAACATATTTTATTTATAATTTTTGGAGGTTTATTTTATTTTCTATAATTTCATTGTGGTCAGGGGCATTTTGGTCTTTTCTAGTTGATAAAAAAGATTTATTAAGCAACTTGAGTTGGCCCCTTGGGCTTATTGGGCCAGGGTGGCCCAATAGGGCAGGGTCAAAAGATCACCCCGAAGGGTTTCGGCCCACCCAACCCACTCTGCCTCCCTTCTCTCCCTCGACCTTATCCCCTCCTCCTCTGACTCGACCCCGTGGCCGGCGATGCCGCCACCGTCGATTCCTGCCGTCATCGGCCGTTCTGGCCACCGCCGTGGTGCGAGTTGGGGTTGTCGATGACGCTCATTCATTCTATCCACTTGGATTTGACTCCGGGGCTTCCCTGTGGTTAGTTCCACCCTATTCCCGAACCCTAGGGTTCGGAAAAGATGATGTCACCGCCGCCACGATCCCGCCTGCGGTGGTGTGCTGGTCTCGTCGCTGCTGCGGCCGCCATCATGGCAGGTGCAGGTTGCAGCGCCCCTCTAGGTGCTCCCTGTGCCGCCGCGGTTCGTCGGCCCCTCTGCTTCCTCTTCGATTCATCAGCGAGGACCTCGAGTAAGTTGTCTCTCTGGTGTTTGTCCATGCTACTGCCATGATTCTCTCTGTGTATCTAGTGGCTTTCATGCCGAGTGACTATGTGTTGGTTGAGTTCATCTCTGGATTAGAGTTCTTGCTCTGATTAGGGTTCATAACCCCCTGTTGATCATATCTATGATGCTTTAGATCTAGTATTGTTCATATCTGATCATGGGAAATGATTGTCTGCTGTGGTTAATGTTTGATAGTGGATTTGATGATACTAGTTGCCTGTCAGATTAATTCTAGTGGTAATCCACCATGATCCATGCTAGTGTTTCAATGAAATCCTTGATTGGATTATGTTGTTGGTCTGAGAAGTTCCTCTACTGTCAGAATACTTGTACTGACAGTAGATTTCTCTCAGTAGTTGCTTACTGCAATTATAATGTGGGCTTGTTTGAGATTATACACTCTGAATCAAATCATTACATGTAATGATTTTCTATGGATGTATAGATTCATTTTAAGGTTGATTCCTGGCACTTGGCTTCAGGAAAATGATATTTGTTGGTTGTCCCTTTTATATATCTGTGAAGGCTAAGTAAATATTGGTTTTAGCTCATTAAGAACTTGTCCTTGTGATACCATTATATTCTGTCGCACAAGTGATTTGGTTTTTATTTCTGGGCTTAGCTTGATTATGCTTGTGGTTAAAACTGATAAGATGATATGGAAGCTTTTATTAACTTTCCTGCCTATGATGTTGGTCTGAGGCTCTAGGATGTAATTCCTAGCTAGTTGGGAAATATTTTGTTTGAAACTTATAGATTTAGAGGTGCTACTCTCTCTCTGAGAGATGTGCCCTGATCTGTTAAGATCAAATGAAAATGATCTAAGTTGCAAAAATAATACTAAACCCAGTGATGCTGGTCTGAGGGTTTAGTGCTTGTGGTTTGAGCTTGATTTCTTATCCTTATATTTGAAATCTCTAGATGGATGCACTCCTCTTGGGTGATTATTTAGAGATTATATCATAAAACAACACATGCTTTTATTTAGATAATATGATGAAATCATGTGATGGTTTTATGAGGCTCACCACAGATTCTGATGTGGATGTAGTAGATTGATGATGATCTTGATCTTGATCTTGATCTGGATCTGGATCTTGATCTGATTTTGCTGAGCTCCTGAGCTTGCTCTTGAGCTTGCCTGCTCCTCCTAGCTCCTGGGCTTGGCCTTGCTGTCCACCAGATCCATCCCCCTCCTTATGTCACCATCCTGGTGATGTTTGGATTGATCTGGGTGGTTGGTTTTGGCTGCTGTTCACCCTGGCTGTGCTGGTGTGTTGTGTAGTGGATAGATGCACTGAGGTGCTTCTCCAGGCTGGCTGTGGTTTTGTGATACTGGTTGTGCTTGTGAGGTTGACAGCACACCCCTTGCATGCTTGTGTGTGTAGCTTGTGTGCCTGCTATGCACATGTGCATAGGTTCAGAAAATTTGAACTTACTATTACCAAACTACTTTTACCCGGCTGGTGAATTGGTCCCTTTTGGCTGTCATTTGCATTCTGGCTTTGAATTTATGAAAGATGAAGTCTTTCATATTGGTGAAACTTGCCCCTTTTTAACATTTCTCAATGATGAGTTTGTCAAGTGCACCTCACTGACATATCTGAGAGAAATATATACTAACACTAATCCTATTTTGTTTTCTATTTAATCTTTGTTTTGCAGGTACAAAGATGAGGATGAAGATTTAGTGTAGTTTTAGATATAGGATAATTAGTAGATATATAAATGTAACTTTCTTGTTCTTTTGTAATTTTTCTTTTATAATTCTTGTAATCTTTATTTTATTCATTTGTAATAAAGATTATATATTTATTAATAAAGAATATTCTTCTTCTTTATTTTTTTTGTAAATTGTGAAGTTTTGAATAACTTTAGTAAGTTCATTCTTTGTAACTTGTTTATGTATATAAAATGAATTTCATATAAAATATTGTTTTTAGATAAGATTTAAGTTATAATACTTCTCTCTTAAGATTCAAATTCTTATATCAAAATCATTTAAATTATAAAACACTTAAGTTTTACAAATCCAAACTCATTTCAAAACACAAACAATTCCTTTAAGATCATATCAAAGTTTATAGCAATCCTCCTTTAAGACTAAACCTAATATCAAAGTAAGAAAGAATCATTGATCACTCAAGGGTTTTATTTGGCAAAAATTTTACTCGCATTTTCTCAAATGAATGCATGCAACAATTCATATTCCTAAATCTACCCTTCGTTAGGTCCTATATGAATTGTTGCATGCATTATTGGGCTATATGAATTAATATAGGACCTAATGAAGGGTAGATTTAGGAATATGAATTTTTGCATGCATTCATTTGAGAAAATGTGAGTAAGGAGACATCCCCATAAGATTTTTATAAGCAGTTCTATAAGCCCACAAAGCGTCATTCAACTTTTTAGCCCAATTTTTTTAGATCTATTGACAGTCTTCTGCAAGATAGATTTGATTTCCCTATTGGAAAGTTCTACCTGCCCACTAGTTTGGGGGTGATAAGCTGAAGCTATTCTGTGGTTTACGTCATACTTAGCGAGAGTTTTTCTAAAACCCCCATGAATAAAATGGGAGCCTCCATCAGTCATGAGATATCTAGGCACACCGAACCTAGGAAAAATGACATATTTGAGCATTTTCAAAGAGGTCTTGCCATCAGTACTGCTTGTAGGTATGGCTTCTACCCACTTTGTAACATAGTCAACATCAACAAGAATATGAGTAAACCCTTTTGAAGGAGGAAAGGACCCATAAAGTCAAATCCCCAACAATCAAAAGGTTTAATAACAAGAGAATAATTCATAGGTATATCATTGCGTCTAGAGATGTTACCTACTCGTTGGCATTCATCACATAATAAGATAAACTTCCTTGCATCTTTAAAAAGGGTAGGCCAATAAAATCCAGATTGTAAAACCTTTTGTGCAGTCCTATCCCCAGCATGATGTCCTCCATACGCACTACCATGACATTTTCTCAGTATCTCTTGTTGTTCAAATTCTGAAACACATCTTCTCATAATGCCATCTACTCCTTCCTTATATAGGTGTGGGTCATCCCAAAAGTAATGCCTTAGATCATAAAAGAATTTCCTTCTTTGCTGGGCTATAAAGGTTGGAGGCAAATACTTGGAAACTATAAAGTTGGCATAATCAGCATACCAAGGATTCTCATGTGGACATACCCTTATTGTAGCTAACTGCTCATTTGGAAAACTATCATTAACAGTCAAAGGGTCAAAAGAAATGTTTTCCAAACGAGATAAATTATCAGCAACAGGATTATTAGCTCCTTTCCTATCCAGAATATGCAGTTCAAACTCTTGCAAAAGCAACACCCACCTTATAAGCCTAGGCTTAGCGTCCTTATTTGCCATCTTTTTGAATAATATTAGTAAGGGGCTTTGAAATTTTGGAGAAATATTTAATAAATCTCCGATAGAAACCAGCATGACCAAGGATACTACGAATACCTTTGATATCTCTAGGACAAGGCATCTTCTCAATTGCTTCAGTTTTGGCTCTGTTAACTTCAATACCTCTTTCAGAGATCTTATGTCCAAGAACAATTCCTTCATTAACCATGAAATGGCATTTCTCCCAGTTAAGAACAAGGTTGGTTTCCTCACATTTCTACAAAACTTTATCAAGGTTGTGCAAACAATTATCAAAAGAAGTTCCATAGAAGGAAAAAATCATCCACGAAAACCTCCACAATTTCTTCACAAAAACCATGAAATATAGCAGACATACATCTCTCAAAGGTAGCAGGGGCATTACATAAACCAAAAGGCATACACCTATAAGCATAAGTACCATAAGGACAGGTGAAAGTGGTTTTCTCTTGGTCCTGTGCTTTCACAGCAATTTGAGAAAACCCAAAATAACCATCAAGAAAGCAAAAGTGAGTCTTTTTGGACAACCTCTCAAGCATCTGATCAATAAAGGGCAGAGGATAATGATCTTTCTTAGTAACTTTATTAATCTTTCTAAAATCAATGCACATTCTATACCCAACCACTACTCTTTGGGGTATAAGCTCATTATCCTCATTAGGCACAACAGTTATTCCCCTTTCTTGGGAACACAATGAACAGGGCTAACCCATTGACTATAAGCAATAGGATAAATAATACCACCATCAAGGAGTTTTAATACCTCATTTATTACCACTTCCTTCATCTTAGGATTTAGACGGCTTTGGTGCTCAAACTGGTTTTGCATCGGGCTCAATGTTAATAGCATGCTGACATATAGTAGTAGAAATTCCTTTTAAATCATCAAGAGTATAACCCATAGCTCCTCGGTGTTTATTCAATACCTCTAACAACCTTTCTTCTTCCTTCCCTGAAAGTTAGAACTAATAATAACATGATATATCTTCTTATCATCAAGATAAACATATTTAAGATCATCAAGTAAAGGTTTTAATTCGAAAACAGGGTCCCCTTTGGGTGGAAGTGTGGTACCAAAATCTTCCACAGGTAAATTATGGTTAAGTAACTCAGGATGACGAAGGAAAACCTCATAAATCTCATTTATTTCCTTCATAAAGGCATCACTTTCATGATCTTCCATGAACTGCTGCAAAGCATTGTTAGGAGCAAGAGAAATAGAAGGTAGTTGTTCAACCTTGAAATCCTCATCAGGTAATTCATTTTCATAAGGGGTTTTGGCAAATTTCGAAAAATTAAACTCATAAGATTCTCCGGCAAACTTAGTCAAATTTTTTTCCTTCCTACAATCTATGATAGCCCCACAAGTATTAAGGAAGGGTCTACCAAAGATGATAGGATAAGTTTTACTATCTTCTTTACCAAGTACTAGAAAATCAGCAGGATGTTTAATCTTACCACAAAGGACCTCCACATCTCTTACAATACCAATGGGGCAAACTTGCTCTCTATTAGCAAGGTGAATAACCACATCAATTCCTCAAGCTCACAAGGACCAATCTCGTGCATAATTTCCCTATAAATCTCATAAGGAATAGCACTAGAACTAGCACCAATATCACATAACCCATAGTAGCAATGATCACCAATTTTAACAGAAAGCATAGGAACACTAGCTTTTCTAGCCTTACTAGGATGAGAGATAACATTAGTGGCGTCTTCACAAAAGACAATATGCTCATCCTCTATGTTTCTAGTGACAAGATCCTTCACAATAGCTACCACGAGCTCGATATCAATAGGCTCATCGGAACCTACAGTTTTCTTTGTGCTTTTGCTAACCACATTAGCCAAAATAGAGTGTTCCCTTACCTTGGAGGGAAAAGGGATCTTCTCAACATAAGGTTCAGGCAAAAATAGGATCAACAATATAAACCTCTAAACTGGCAGGAACGTGGATAACATTGTCTTTATAAGGAGCATGGTACTTGTCCCACTCTTTCTTGGGAATCCCAATATAAGAGGCAAAAGCATTAAAACATTCCGCAAGAACTTGAGGATCAAGGCCAAATTTATTGCGAATATCACGGAAGTTATCAGTACCCATAAAAGATTTAATGGATTCATAATCATAGTTTATACCTGACTTTCTTCCTTTGTCATTCTCCCAAGCCTCAGCGTTATCTTGAATACGGTCTAAGAGATCCCATTTAGCTTCTTCCTTCATACTTGTGAATGATCCAGCACAAGAAGCATCTAGTAAATCTTTATCATGAAGAGAAAGCCTAGCATAAAATTTATTGAGAATAATATTGTTAGGGAGTTCATGAATAGGACATTTAAGCATTAGTAGCTTCAATCTCCCCCAAGCTTGGGCTGTACTCTCTCCATCAAGAGGAAAAAAGTTATATATAAGACTTCTATCCTTATGGATTTCATAGGGTGGATAAAATTTAGAGTAAAAGAGAGATGCCATCTCCTCCCATTCCATCGATTGTCCATTCTTCAGCAGCTTATACCATGCCTCAGATCTCACTTTCAAGGATATGGAGAGTAACTTCCTCTTCACCTATTCAGTTTTGATACATGCACACTTAAACAACCCGCATAATTCATGGATAAAAAGCAAGTGATCACCAGGATGGACAGTTCCATCCCCAAAATAATAATTATCCATAACACGATTAACAATACTTGTAGGTATCTTAAAAGGATCGATCTCAACAGGAGGTGGTTCATCTACTACCCTACCAGCGGTAGTAGTTTTCCCAAACAAAAAACCAAGTGGGTTATCCATATTGGAAACAAAGTAACAAGCAGTAACAAAAGAAATACTCACAGTAAAAGTTTCCTTTACCAGTTCCACTCTTCAATAGCGCTTCACTCCGCGGCAACGGTGCCAGAAAATAGTCTTGATGACCCACAAGTATGGGGGGTGTCGATCCCAACAAGGAGTAGAAGGTGATGAACAATGGTATGGAGCAGGAAATCCCTGTGAATACTTAGCAAACGGATTTTTAATAGTTTTCTGATGTGGCAACAAAACAAAGAGCAACTAACAGAAGTAACGAACAAATAGAGCAAGTGGCCCAATCCTTTCTTAGCAAAGGACAAGTCGATGAAAATACTTATAAGGACCAAAGGTTCTCAAGGACACATGGGAATCCTGTCAAGTGCTTTTGCTTCAAATAGCTGAGTACTCTTCGTTGGTGTTTGTAAGTGTTGTGTGGGTGAACCTGTGCTAACATACTGCCCTTCCTAGGACTAATACATACTTGTGATTAAACCCCCTGCAAACATCCATAACTATAGGAAAGTAATTAAGATATATATCTAACCACAGCCTTAAACTCTGAGATCCTACACTCCCTTGTGCAAAGGTGTCCTAACGGGGGTTCAGGTTTCTGTCACTCCGGCAACCCCGCGATTAGTAGCCAAATACACAATGCATTCCCTAGGCCCATAAATGGTGAAGTATCATGTAGTCGACGTTCACATGACACCACTAGAAGAATAGCACCACACCTTAAATACTAAACCATTGAATAATAACTCATCACAGATTCACTACTAACAACATGACTTCTCCCATGTCCTCAAGAACTAAACAAACTACTCACAAGACATCATATGGATCAAGATCAAAGATAATATGATAATGGATAACAATCTGAACATAAAAAATAATCCAATAGTTCCACTCACAAGCATCAACTACAATAGTAATTAACACCAGGAAAGTTTCCCCTAATGAACTAAGCAATATCCAACACAATTGTTACAGCGGGACAGAGTGGTGGTGATGGTGCTGGTGGAGATGATGGTGTGGATGATGATGATGATCCCGATGAAACCTAGATTGACGATGGTGTTAATGGCGACGATCTCCCCTCTCCGGAAAGGAATTCCCCCGGCAGCAATCTGTCTGCCGGAGAGATCTTTCTCTCTCGGTGTTTTCCGCCCCTAGAGGCGGCGAAAATCTATCTATGGTCGCTCCCCTGGTATTAGGGTTCCATAGGGAAGATATAGGCGAAGGGGCGAAGTCGGAGGCCGAGCAGGTGGGCCAAACCCACCCTAGGCGCGGGGTCAGGTGGGCCCGTGCCTAAGGGGGTGTGGGCCCCCTGAGGCCCCCTTCGCTCCTCCTTCTTGATTCCTTCGTCTTACGGTAAAATAATATGTTTCCATATTTTTCTGTTATTTTTCTGATCTTCGCGAAATTGCACCGAAACGCCTTCTTTTCCATCAGAATCCAGACTCCGGCAGTCCATCCTCCAGGAATCATCCAACATGCATAAACAGATGAAAAGCCATAAGTAATACCTCATAATAAGACAAATATCAATGAACAGAGGTAAATTATGATATAGAATGGTGATGCAAAATGGGCGTATCACTTGCTAGAAGTCCTAATGCTAGTGATATATGGCTTTCACCAAACACATTATAGATGCTCTCATTAAATTAAGGAAGAAAAATTGAAACACAAAGCTTCTATTCCTAGGAAAGTAGAAGATAGTTGGGAACACATACTAATATACAAGTGAATGACTTTGACATCAAAGCTTCATGTGACCTTGGTTCTAGTGTCTCTATTATGCCTAGAACGATTTATGAAATGCTTGATTTGCCACCTTTGGAAGATTGCTATTTAGATGTCCCACTTGATGATAATGCTAAGAAGAAACTTATGGGGAGTATTAATGATGTTATTATTATGGTTAAGAATGATTATGTCTCTGTTGATTTATATGTTTTGGATGTTGAATGCAATGCTTCTTCTCCTATTACTTTGGGAAGACCTTTTCTTAGAACTGTTGGTGCCATCATTGATATGAAAGAAGGCACCATTAAATATCAATTTCCATTCAAGAAAGGTATTGAACACTTCCCTATGAGGATAGAGAAGTTAACCTTTGCTCATCCTTTTAAAGCAAAATTTGATGTTAATGTTTCTTCATTTGAAAATACTTGATTCTTGCTTCTTGTGCCTAACTTAAAGGTGTTAAGGAAAATTACTTCTTGGGAGATAACCCAATAGTTTCTTGAGTCTTGAAAGTTATTAATTCTGTAATAACCACTCCTTTTCCTTTTTATTTGATTTTTTTGTGCCAAGAATAACCTCTAATGAGAGGGAAGTAAGATTTTGGGAAGTGCTGTCCCGAAACAGATTTTTGTTCTCCACTGTAAAAATTTGTGAAAAATCTCTGTATATTTGGATTGAGCTGTAATTTTCTAAAAAATCCCCCAGGTTGCCAAATAACTTTCTTTAGTTCAATAATTTTTTATTTGAGCAACAGAAGGTCTTCGAAAAAATCGGTTTTCACCTGCTGGTCTGTTTTGACAGATTTCTGCCATTATTTGCATTTGCCTCTTTATTGATTCCTTTTTGGGTTCTCTTGGGCAAATTGAACTTTTTGAGGGAATTGCTACAGTAGATTGTGTCTTTAATGAAAGTTTTGCTGTTTTTAAACTAAACCCAAAGGTTTATTACTTTTGAATGCACTAATGTTGCTAATGAAGATTGTGTGAAGTTTTGTATGAAGGAAAATTTCAGGTGTAAGGGAAGAATGATGTAATAAGATGAAGAATGTACAAAAGCTCAATCTTAGGGATGATACCCCGTGTCACCCCAAGAAATATTCAAGAGGTACAAGCATCAAAGCTTGGGGATGACCAAGGCATCCCCTCCTTCATCAATAAAAATCTCAGGTCTTTCTAGACACTTCGTTTTTATTGTTTCATGCACTGTTGTGTTGTTCTTGGAGCGTCTTAGTTTTTCTTTTGCTTTGTTTGCTTGAATAAATTATTTGGACCCCCGCTTTCGCTGTGTTATTTCAAATAAGTTGATTAGTGTTGGAAAGGAGTAGAAAAGTTCTTGCTTAGTAGTACAATAAGGGAGCTTACTTTGATTGTGACTTAGATTTTATCATGTCATTCTAGATGTTGTTTTGACCTTATGCTTAGTGATTATTGATGTAGCATGACTTGTTCCAAACAATTGAGATTTCTTAATGTGCCTTGCAAGAATCATGCTTTTTTAGCATATAAAAGCATAGTATTGTGCTATTCTCCTTTAATGCTTTGTTTGGGTTGACTTGGGCACATGCTCACACCATGTTATGACTATGAACCAGTCACCTTATCCTCTATGATCATTTAATTTTTGACTTGTGGTACCGCTTTATGCTTTAGTTGATAATGTTTTGTCTCTCTTCATGATTATGGTCATTATTGCTCTCTTAGTTGGTTGCTCCTATTCTTTTGCTAGCTTCCACTTGTATTGAGTAAGCTCTACTCATGCATCCAACTCCCAATAAACCAAGTTATTCCAAAGTGTCCACTATAAATTCCTATGCATGGTGGTATACACCATTCCAAGTATATTCTTGTTTTATCTATCTTCCAAATTAAACTTGTTATGTGAAAGTTAGTGATTAAAGCTCTCACAAACTTGATGGCACACTTTATTTTTCTTGCCCCTAATAAACTTGAACCATTGTGTCATATATGTTGTATATGCTTGCAGTTATAAGTTGGGAATTAGCAGAACCATGCTGTCATGGGGAATGCTTTCAACTTTGCACCTGTACATGTTATCCAGTTGATATCATGATCATTTGTTTGCGGATGTCGTCGGCGTGAAATAAAAGGAGAGCTTGTAAGTCCATGGAGTTATGTATGTGTGTTAGAGAAACGTCTGGGCTGCCATCCTAAGCGATGCCTAATCATGGTGGAAACTTGCAGCATCACCATTGTGAGCACTCTATGAAGCATTCTTCTTATATAAAAAGAGATAGAAAAAAGAGATTGATAAAAAAAAGATGAGAAAAGAGGAAAGAGAGAAAAAAGCACCATTTTCCCATGGTAAATAAGAATATTGCTGAGATGCTCATTGTCTGCTTGCCTTGTCATTTTGATATGGGATAGCTCCTGTATCATGGGGCAAGGGGTACCCGTTGGCGGTTCTCGATGATACACATGTACTTACTATGACAAGAACTTATCGGTAACTAAAGTTGAGTAGCATGAGGAGCGGCCCTCGTACTCAAGGGACATGAGATTGCCAACTTATAGTGTCAAGCATATACTCCATATTTTGTTCACTTTAACCTTAATCACTTCAAGATGCTTATGATAGGGGCAATGAGAGCTGAAAGCTAACAAGTACCATAATTTTTGGAAGCTCTTTATGAGACTTGAAATCCCTGCTTCCCTATGAAGGGACTTTCTTCCACTTTTATATTGAGTCTCCACCTTCTATCTTTATGCACCAACTAGGAGAGCATAGTTGTCATTCTTAGTTCTATGTGCATTGTCCCAAAACCTATTGATTGATTCATATTGTTGATATTGCTTGTTCTGAAACTATTTGTATCTAGTCACCCTTATGAACTTTGAAGGTGTCCTATGCATTTATGCTACTCTATGAGGGACAAGCTGAATGCCACTATGCTATGTTTTATATATGTGAAACAAACAAACGTCTTTCAATGCATTGTTATTCATGATCTTTGTTTGTATCCTTTCATATTGCAACATAGTTGCTATGTCTTATTATTAGAACTTCATCTTTCATGCTCATGTTTAGAGTACTTTGATACCATCTTTCAATGCTTGCAAATGGTTTGATCCTGATTGTGATGGTGCATGTAACCTAAAAAATTATTCTTTTTATCACTTACCTACTCGAGGACAAGCAGGAGTTAAGCTTGGGGATGCTTGATACGTCGTAAACGTATCTATAATTTTTGATGTTCCATGCTTGTTTAGTATCCACTTTGACATGCTTTGTCTACACTTTGAGGTATTTTTATACATTTTCTGGGACTAACCTATTAACAAGATGCCATAGTGTCAGTTGCCTATTTTTTGCTGTTTTTGGTTTCAGAAAAGCTAGTAAAGAAATATTCTAGGAATTGGACGGGACAAAAGCCAAAGTCAATATTTCACTGAGGAGAACACAGAGACCGAAGGGCAATCAGAGGGGTGGCCTAGGGTGGCCACCCCCTAGCGCGGGCCTCCCTAGGCCGCGCCTGGGCAGGGAGTGCCCCCTGGCCGCCCTCCTGCCTTGCCCCTTCGCCTATATAATCACCCGGATGCCAAAACTCTAAGTACCTGATCAGATCTCCATGAAATAGTCCATATCCGCCACCACCATCGTCCCTAGATCGGGGAGGGGGGGAATCTGAAGCTCTTCTTGGCACCCTGTCGGAGGGGGAGATCATCCCGGAGGCCTTATTCATCACCATGCCAGCCTCCGGTATGATGCATGAGTAGTTCCACCTTGGACTACGGGTCCATATAGTAGCTACATGGTTGTTTCTCCTCCTTTCTTCTACCATGTTTAGATCTTGTGAGCTCCGTTCATGATCAAGATCATCTATTTGTAATCATGCATGTTGTGTTTGCGGGGATCCGATGGATATTGTGCATGTTGTGTTTGCGGGGATCCGATGAATAGAGATTACTATGTCAGATTGATCAATGATTCTATCTTGTCTTTATGATTGTTGATTCTATCATGTCTGTGTTGTTTGAGATCTTGCATGCTCTCTGTTTCTAGTAGCTATCTTGACCAAATAGATGCTAGTGACTCCAAGAGGGAGTATTTATGCTCGATAGTGGGTTCATGCCTCTATTGAATCTGGGGAAGTGACAGAAATCTCTAAGGTTGTAGATGTGCTGTTGCTACTAGGGAGAAAACAACAATCTCTTGTTCATGAAACAATTGTATTGTTTACTTTACACACATTGATTAAAGCGGTTATCCGTTGCTTGCAACTTAATGCTGGAGGAGGTTCGGATGATAACCTGGTGGATTACTAGTCATAGATGCAGTTGAATGGCAGTCTATGTATATTGTTGTAATTCCCAATCAAATCTCATAGAATCATGAATGTCTAGTATTGCATTGTTATGCCTTTCTCTGTCCTGTCAATTGCCCCGCTGTAATTTTTTACCCAGCATGTCATGTTATTTATCTTAATGAGAACACCTCTAGTGAAGTGTAGACCCCGGTCCAATCTTTACCATTGATACATCCTCCACTGTTACTGTTTACTTTCTGCAAGCTACCATTACCTTTCACACCATACGTTTAATCCTTTGTTTTCAGCAAACCGGTGAGATTGACAAACTCACTGTTTGTTGGGGCAAAGTCTTGAGTTTGTGTTGTGCAGGTTTCCAAGTTGTTAGCAACACCTTTGAGCCGTTTCCTTACTCATACTGGTTCGATAACCTTGGTTTCATACCGAGGGAAGACTTACTGCTGTGCTCATCATACCTTCCTCTTGGGGTTTCCCGACGAATCTCTAAAGTGATCTGAGCCGCATCAAGGTGTCGTTGTAAATAAATTCCGTTTGAACTGATTTTTCATGTGTCCTTTTTTCTATTGATTACCTTTTCTTCCAGACTAAAGGTCCTTTCTAAATCAAATGGAGTTTGAACAGATTGGCCTATGGGATACAGAGAATTCAAATTAAGTTCCTACACATGACATACCAAACAAAGCATGTACACCACGATTTCCACAACTTTTGCAACGAGAAATTATATAGTTTGATAAGATTGCATCACATCCTCTTCTATCATTGCTTGGAGGATTGCTATTTTTCAATGAAAATATTTTTCATTTCAAGTTTCAAAAATCAAGTTAGCACACTTATTGTTAGTGATTTAACATTTGTATGAAAACTCCCCGAATAATTTCTATTGGCAATGATTTGCCTTTTTTTCAAGATGTTGGTAAAGAGAATTTGACACATTCAAGGTTTACCCAAGGATTTGTCCCAGGAACAATTCATAAGGCTGAATTTTTTGCAAAGGTCCCATGAGGAAGAACTGTTTAAAATAGAACCAGATGAAGCATTGTTTTGGTTTACCCCAGAAGTACCGACAAATTTGGAACATTTTGTAGTTGACATAAATCATGGAAGAATTTGATGATTTTATTTATTCATTGGCTGATATTATAGGGAGTAATGGGATCACACATCATGGACGAAAGGTGGAGGCATAGATGATGGGCGAGTGAAGAGGGCCACAAAAGCGGAAAGTAAATTTGACATTTCCTTGGAGTAGGAGAGTTTCTCCATATGACATCAAATTATGGTGGCAGACACTAGAGAAGACCGAGCGACACCTAATGGCGGTACAACCAGAAGTGCGCATGGTGGGGTTATTTATGTAGCGGTTAGGTATTTTAGAAGTATTTTGTTTGAATACTTCCATAACAACTAAATGAAATAGAATGTTACTCATTTCACTATTATTTACATGTTCTCGTCTGTTATAAAACACTTATTGACGGTTGGTCAAAGGAATTTCGTATTGCTGGCCCATTGCAATAACTGTACCCGTCTCATCCGCATCACAAAAAAGTAGTGTGTGATACAAGTAGTGGAGTTGGTAATATACCAAAGACTAAAAATCGGTTGGAATAATCATCAATATTTGGTGTATTCCTTCTAGCCTCAATTTTTATATGAATTTGTTTAGTGGAATATTCTTCGTATATTTCTTGTTCCCTTGCGAGTCTGGTCTATGTCTCTAGCCTTAGACCAACCTTTTAATCTTTGATGGTAGTAATATAAATTTTCATGTTCATGTTTTATATTTTTTGATGATGTCAATATAAACCGTCTTAAGGACGGGAAAGTAGTTGAAAATTTTAGAAAAAAATGCTTGAAAATGATAGTATTGAAAAGTAACTAAATGGGTCAAAGTGTGCTTGTGCTGAATGGATTGGGTCCCCTATGACACAAATTTTTCTCTCCCGTTGCAGCGCATGGACAAGTTTCCGTCAGATCTAAATATATCTTAGTACCGCTAGCTATCCTCTGCTTTTCTACATGAACATATTTACTATTCAACTATATTGTATAAAACTTACAAATATTGATATCTTTAGAACGATAGAGAGAGATTGTATACTCTAACAATATCATCTCACGGGCGCGGCGTGTCGCCGTGCCACAGTTTCCTAGTCATGTTTGTACGCCTGGAATTTTTATCTCATCTCCTGCGTGCCCCCTATGTCCATGGAGCTAGCACAGAGCAGGCCTAGTGCCATTTGGAAGAACCTCTTTAGTCGAGACCTGCACCTGCTTAGAAACGAATCACTTGCCTGAATCCAGGTTTGACAAGCGCGTGCACGGTACACCCATAGGCCGTGCACGAACAGCACCGCGCGCGGGCTGGCATTCGCTGTCCGGCCAGGCCGACCGCGGCGACGTGCAACGTGAACTGAACTGAACTGAACGGGCGAGGCTATATCACCGCCGAGGTTCTGGATGAAGCAACGGCGTATAGCAAGCAGTGATCTCACACCTAAGCAGCTGTACAGCTGCTTCTTTCAGGTAATCAACTTGTGTCGAGAAATTCAGTTTTTTCAGACATAGCAGTTGGGTGTCAAAACATTCAGTTTCGTCAGAGTACTTTTTGTTAGGACTTGAAGTTATGGAAAAGTAGCGCGGGCGAAAGTAGCTAACTACATACAGATAATAAAATAACACAAACCGAGAAGTTAATGCACCGGAACATGCGGTGCTGCTACAGTAACTGCACTAAAACAATATGAAGAATGTCAATGTGGATTTCGCTGAAGAAAGTGCTGCTTTTCAGCACGCAGAGGGGGAAAGTTCCGGAGATTGCTGGGTCAGTTCATCACACATACGCAAGGCAGGTTTGTTCTCATGCTCGGCAACTATCTTCTGCAAGTGTTCCCTGAGTAGTATGTCTCTGTGGGTACCCGTAAGCCAGACTTCCTCGAGCCTTTCTAGATAAACTAGGTTAGAAAGCTCCAAATACGACCCAGCAGCAGAGCAGTGAACCACCAACACCTTGACGAATTCAGGTATCCTAGGTCCGAACACTATCTCAATCTTGTAGCCTCTGCAATCGATCTTGAGGACCGGGGCTTTGAGTTCATTCGCACCCTCAGGCCGATCTTTCAAATCATACTCGCTGTACCAACCATAAGTAAGCCGACAATCCCTCACCGGCTTGACACAAAGACGGCGAAATGCACTCGGGTGTGGCAACTCTATAAGGCTGTCTATGTCCTCTTGCTCTGACATTATCAACTCAAGATCTTCAACATGAGCCTTTCTAAGATTGCAGAGCTGCTTCAGCCAGACCGGAGACACGCGTAGGTTGCCACCGTACAGCTTGAGGCTCCGGAGGGTCTTTGGTGGCGTAGAGATGTCACCCAAAGAACACAAATCATCTTGCTTCTGTTTCTTATTAGTAGTACAATCTAGTCTCACTGACAAGGACTCGAGATGCGGGTAACCCGAGATGGCACAACACAACTCCTGCCAGTTTTTCCGGTTGATGCCAGACACCCCGAGTTTGCGCAGTTGTGTCAGCTTCTTGAGATCCTTGAGGATGGCTTTCCCATTCTTACCTGCAGCACTTACATTCACGACACCAATAGTACGTAAGGCTGTGAGGGTCCCAACTCCTGCCACAACCTCAACACCATAATTATTTCCACAATGGAGTCCGAAACTTTGCATCAACTTGGACAACCAGCTGCTGGGTCCTAAGGAATCATCGGTGCTGCTCTTGCTTGATGACCATCTAACTCTTGATGTTTGGAGGCATGTGCTCGTGCAACCACCACTAACGACTTCATCTATTGCTGTTTCTGGTGCTTCTGGTGGTTGAACTGATGTATGATCTTCCTCTTCTCTTGCAGTAACAGGTTCTCTTGTTATTCCTTCTGCTACCACGGAGGATGATGCGACATCATCACCCAACGGCATCCCAGCACGAACATACTGCAGATTCTCGAGCTTGATTACAACATATGGCAACTTAATTATCTGGGTGCCCCTCACATCAAGAGTCTGCAGCTGCTTCATGTCACCTAGTGAATCAGGCAGGTGACTTATTTTTTCGCAACCTCGTAGAGACAGGAACTTGAGGCGAGGCACTACCTTTCCAATCTGCTTTAGGTCATTATCTGTTACACCCAAGGTGTTCTCAAGATCAAGCACCCGGAGTAGCCTCATCTTGTCCGAAATGAGGAACGGTTCCCAATTCCCAAACACTGTCAAAGACCGCAGCCTCGACAAGTCCAAGCTCTTGAACACAATCTCGTCTCTGTCCCACGTTCTCCCTATGGTGAGGTGCTTTCCAGTGTGTTCTGAGTTAGGCCTGCAATTACCTTCCAGTGCAAACACAAGATTATCTTCCATTGGCCGTGATACGATGTATTCACGGAAGAACCCATTGACCTGATACATCTCAACTTTTTTGCTACTACTGCTACTGCTGCTGGTTGGTGACTTCTTTTGTATTATGCTCAGATCTACGAGCTTGCTGTAGAGCATTTCACCATCCTCCTCCGCGGTACTACCGCTAGATTTGTCCCTAGAGTAACCCTCCGCAATCCAACGCCTCAGCAAACGCCTCTGCCTAAAACCATGATCAGAAGGGAATATTGATAGATAGAAGATACATGGCTTAAGTGAATCTGGGCAAGCATCAAAATAGTTTTGCATCCAACAGAAGAGACCCTTCAAATTATGGAATCTCGGGTCCTTCTCCAACATGCCCATGAAGTTATCATTTATGGACTTCAAAGCCATTTCCGTTTCACGCTCTTTCTGGCAGTATTCACGTATTGTAGCAATTACTTTGAGATGCCCTCCACATTTGGTCAGGATCATCTTTGAAAGATCCTCCTCGCGGGGACTCAATTTTTTTATCTTCCGAGAAGTTAAATCCTGAAATAGATACATAATTAAAATTTGAGACAACACTAAATTGAGCATTTTAACGGTCAAATGAGTAATAGATCCGAATTTATTTCAAAATAATAAAAGTACGTAAGGTAAGATCCCAGCATTTGACTTGAAATCAAATTGGGAAACAAAAAATTAAACAATGCCTATATTTTATTAAATATGAGAAGCGAACAGTTTCCAGACACTCAAATCTGGACTTCAAATTGAGTTTTGCACATATCACTTTTATCCTTGGAACTTGACACATAATAAAGTTACTTCAGGCCCCTAAACCTTTGATATAATTTTGGCTACTAGTTCATGTTGTTGTGGTAACATACTTGTAAAGCATGATAATATTAGGGAGCGGGTTCATTACCTTAATCAGTTAAAAAACAACGAGCCCGTCTCGTACTAAACATATAGTACAAGTCAATGCAAGCTGTGTAGATCAACCCATGTCCTGTATAAGTAGTACACGCATATAGTGCATCGGCCCCAGCATGTGCCATAAGGACATGTCATTAGCTTAATTGGAGCTAAGCTAACTTGAACTTCAAAAAATTGGACGCCCCGTCCATTGATTTGGCAAAAAAAAAAACTACCCTAGGACATCTCAAGCCATAAAATAAAAATTACTCCTAGAAACTGCACCTAGACGATTTCTCAAAATGGTTAAGGGAGTAAAATAATAAGATTCACCCCTAAAAAGGAGGCCAACTCTCTCAAATATACTCATCCCCATGGTGGAGGAGTAAAATTTTGGTCACCCACAAGAGCAATTCAATCTTGCCGACACTGGCAATGATGCCCCTGATTCCGACCGGAATAGAACCAGAAGGTCTTCCGCAAGTCCAGCGACCCTCGCCAGCGGCGAGGAACTCCACGACCCTCAGCCTCCGCCCGAAATGTCCAATTTATGAGTAAAAGAACCTCTAAAGATCCCGAGTTGCACAGCAAGCCATCTCCTCTGCAGCAGTGCTCCATGCTTCACACCTCACGCGCCTGCAACATTCAAGAAGGCCACACCAATCCTACTACCACGCTTCATCCCCGTCACCGACGAGCAAGCCCACTCACCCACCGATGGCTGTCGCTAGGGGTGCTGCGTCTCGGTCCTCTCTCCTCCACCACCACTTCCCCCAGGTCGGCCGCACAACCTCTTGCCCCTTCCCATCTCATTCACCTAGTGTAGGATCTAAGGTGGCGGTTGATAGGGGTTTTCACTCACTACTCTCGTGTTGTTCAGTAGCTATGGTGGCTAAGGGGATTGGGTGGCCGCGTGGAGGGAATTAGGTTGGGGCCAGCTGCAAGGCTGGATTGCCGACGGGGAGCACCACCAAGCAGTGGCTGGGAAGAAAAGGGAAAAGGCAAGGAGGTATAAGCTACAAAGAGACTTCAATGTGAGGTCACTTCATTTGAGAAGTTAAATTTGAGGGATCGGTTAGGTCCGACCACTGTTAGAGGAGACATTTTTTACTCCTCTAACTTTACTCTACCATTTACTCCTCTAAATTATACGAGATCGGCTAGAGATGCTCTTAGGCTGCTCCCAGTGCATTGTTTCTTAGCGCGTTATCCTAGAAGATAGTATATACTTATGATGGATAACAACACTCTTAAGTTTTGTATCAAAGAGATGTTTTATTTAATTAGTTTAGGGATCATATTTGGATTTCAACATTGTGCCCAGTTTGTGGCATGAATTGACAAGACTCGAGTTTTTTGCACTCAGGGGATAAAAAATATAACTCAATGGTGTTCATACGGTTTAAAACAAACTACTAAAGGCATGGGTGCATTATATTTATGAAACATAAGTTAAACAACAATAATATGCAACTTAAGGTTCAGATGCCATCACCTGAATACTAGCAGCCTACAACACCTATGTCGAACTTGTATCATTCACAACTGCATGTATGTAGAATCACTTGCATAAAAAACACATTATCCATGCTCTAATGACCAGACTCAGATTTTGCTTCTTGCTACCACATTGCTACACACAATGCTTATAATTAGCCATCCAAAACGAAACCTACAAACAAGCTAGATTTGGCAACAAAAAAAAAGAATGGATAACAAGCAAGCGCCACGTGTGGCTAGACGTCGTGGAGATGAACGAGTAGGACACACTGGATGCAACTAACAAACAAGCGTCGGGATGGCCGGAAGATGTGGACACGGCGGGAAGGGTGCGAGGAGGCATGTCATATTTTACCTATAATTTCGTGCTAAGGTAGTTGTGTTGGGACATTCTTCTTATCTATATTTTGATATTTATTTATTATAGCGAAACATCAGTATATCTAGCTTTCATCCTTTACTCTAGTGGGATATATGTTAATATGCACAAAATAATACGTATGTTGCTGTATTTCTTGAACTATAAAAGAATTTCAATAATAAAAAGCTTGAGCCAACACACCTTTGTGAAAAGAGCAAAGGCTGCGTCGGCTTCTAGACCTTTGACGTTGATCACTCTATCTCCGTCATCTGCACAATGTCTGGCAACACTTGCTTCATTTGTAATGACAAGTATGCATCCTTCAATAGGCTCAGATAAGAATGCCTCTTTTATCAAATCCCAGTCCTGAATGGATCGCAGGCCACAAATAACAACGAAACATTTGACTCGGCACATAAAGTTACGGCACTCTTGAGCTGGGTCCTGCCCTTCCATCATACCAATAGCGGCGGTTTCCTTAGCTTCAAGATTATCAGAATGAAAATCCAGAAGTAAGCTTCTGGACAAGTCTGTCAAATTGAACGGATATGTCACATCAACCCAGCTATACTTTGTGACACCGGTGCCTAGATTATATTGGCTTAAACCAATTATATTGGTGTAGTAAATGTGTTTGACAAGAGTTGTTTTGCCAACACCAGCAACCCCCCACACTGAGATCACCCCAGGATCGCCCTCTAACTGATCGCAAAGGCCACTCCATTCACTCTGATGACCAACAAGTCCATATTTCTCCCTCCACTCAAATGCCTCCAGTTGTCTACCAGAGAAAAAACGAGTCACGCGGTGAACCCCAATGTGCAAGTGGCACTCCTTCCGGAAGTATCTTTCCATTAATAACTCCATCTGCAAGTAGTAAGATAAAACTCTTGCAATCATCATTATAAAACTTAAAAAAATTCGAGACGTGTAAATCAACCGATCGATGTGAAGGCTTGCAGTGCTACCTTTTTTCTAAACTAAATAAGACATTTTCAATAGTACTGAAGTGCATTATAGTTTCTCAATGCACTTGCAAGGCCTCACAATGGTTCTTGAACTTTGAAAATCGCCATCTGGACCAGACCCGTAATTAGTAAGGTGAGGTCCAAACCAGAGTAATCTAACAAATATAATTACTAACCAGTGAGTCACTTATTAATTTCAATTTATCTTGTTAAGTAACAAGTGGAAGTTGTCTGTTAAGACAACTCCACTCCCGTCGAGTTAAACTTAACATATGTAAGCATGAAAGTAAAACATGGGAGATGAGAGCAAAATATTAATTAGCTTTTAGCAAAATTAATTAAGGTCGAGTACTTGTTTGAGGGTAAAATATTCAAGCTTATTTGTTAGAATAAAAATAAATATTAGTTTTGGGATTAGTACACAAAATAAAAAATGCATACCATTCTCAAGTCTTCTAAATCTTTGTTATTGAACACTCGATCTTCCGCATCTACAGAATGTCTTGCCACCTTCTCTTCAGCAGTAATGATGAGAATACAACTTTTAATAGGTTCGGATAAGAAGTTTTCTTTTATCATGTTCCAGTGATCTATCGAGTCCAAACCATTAATAACAACGAGACAGTTGTATCCACGTAAAAACTCATGACACTTCTCAATGACACGCATGGGATCAACCTCACCAACCGCCGCAGTTTCACTGGTTCGGATATCATCTGATTGGAAACTCGAAAGTAACCTCCTAGAGAAATCTTCCAAACGTAACTCATGGGTTACATCTAACCAGACATGCCGTTCAAAATCAGACTCCTCAATCTTTTTGGACATTTCTACTATGCCTCTATACACTTCATCAATGAGGTGTGATTCTTCTTTGTCCACTTCATCAATGAGATGTGATTCTTCTTTACCCCCCCTGAACACAGACATAACACCAGAACGTCTTAATTGCCATATAAATTCAGCCATATAACTGTTATGTCCACAAACCTGCAATTCAGAAACGGATGGTCAACTGCAATAAAAACTTAAAATCCCCATTAATGCTAACACTTTTAAGGTTTTATTCTTATCTCTTTTGAAGAAACCAGAAGGAACACTTGACATTCTTTAAGAAAACAAAGTATATAAGACTGAAGTACGATGGCTGAGTTATCATGAGAACAACATATGCATTTATAGTTTACCAAACCCATTGTCTACAGCAATTTGTGAGCATCATATTCTCATACACATGAAGAATACCTAATCGGATACCCTTCTCTCCAATATTTTTATATCTGGTTATAAAAGTGCATGTGAAGTCTGTGTTTTGAAACAAAATATGGTTGTAATTATATTAGAAATGCAAATTACGAGGATAAAGTATGTGTTTAGTATCCCCACAGAATCTTGTAAATTCTGTACCAAGCTTACTAGTCTTTCACTCATACCGTCCCTCCATTTTTTTTTTCACGTACTCCTAGAGATGCATGAGGTCAATCTTTCAGACATTGACAACTAATATGCATCCATATATGTAATGGTTTGAATAAAGGAGGTGATCCTAGGGTTCTTAAGCCAAGACGAAGATTCGCTTGATGTTTGCTCCATTGATCTGGTTTCTATGTCGTGTTCCGGACGGCTCCGCCAGCGAACTCCACAAGTGCGTTCATGCCGTGACATTGCCGGATCGGGTGGGATTCGGTCGTGCGGACCATGTTTTTCTTTAACCGTTTGGGTTCAGAGGGAGCGTTTCGAAGCTCTATTGGATGGTAATATCATGGGACATGTTCTCGTTTCATGGTGTTGACGGAGAATGTAATGGGGAGCGAGACCTAAGGACTGACAATGGTGGTTTAAGTCTGGGTGATGATAAGGGCTTGACGACTCATGAATTGGAGCAGTAGCATGCAAATAGGGGCGACTGCATAGGAGAAGTTCATAGTCCTATCTTTTAGGGTGAAAACTCAGGGTCTGGTCTTAACTAGTTGTGCCTGACAATGGCTTTGTTAAAGGTATTATTTGAGAGCGTGGACTTTTTTAGGGTAAAAACCTAAGATCTATGATCGGACGATGATGGTGTTTGTGCAATGTTTCCTTCCTAGAGGCGTCGCTTTTAGATAATATGGACTTCTGGTGTTGTCTTGATGGTGGTTTTATCGTTGGTTCAAGAAATGGATCATTGTAGCAGGACTTTTTTTTTATATTTTTTTGTTGGCTGTGTGCATTTGTAAAGCCGCTAGGGCAATACATTGTTACAGAGATTGGATATAGTTGGTGTCTTGTGATATTAATATATGCTCCTTTTCACATAAAAATATGTAATGGTTATCACAACACCTGGGCATTTCTCGGGGCGTGCCGGGCTTCGAGAGATGCTTTAAAAAGCGCGACACTAAAATCTGAGGCCCAAGCCAAACCAATTGTCTTGTCTAAAATAAGGCCCAAACCTGGTTCGAAGACCAAAAAGGCTGACTTGGCCTGGGGAGCCCGGCCCGACCTGAACTAAAATCATCTGTTTTTGAGGCATGCACCTGGCCGTTTTGATATTCGGGCTCATCGGTTCCAGGCTCGAGTCCGGACGGAAAACATGATTAGGCCTAGTCTGGCCCATGATTTGCGAGCCTGTCTCCCCATATTCATGTCTATTTTTTTCACTATACTATATTCTCCCAAATGCATTCAGCTCACCGACGGATATTCTCCAACTATTTTATACATATATAATCTTATTACGAACTTGTAATTTATTATTCGGACAACTCTAACGCCAACTGTATCTAATAAAGTTTGAGCTAACCTCATGAATTATAATGTGTGACCACAAAATGTGAGCATTAGATCTTTCTCCTTAATTTGGTCTGATATTAACATGGGTCTTGTGTACAGTAGTATATGCTATCTTAGAAGGTAGGTGAGCAACCACTTCGTTTAACTTATCAAATTATACATAAAAGTTATTACTTCCTCCGATTCTAAATAAGTGTCACAGTTTTGAACCAGCTCTAGTTTAAAATGACGACACTTATTTAAGATCGGACACTTATTTAAGATCGGAGGGAGTACTAAAGTTTGTCACATGAAAACATTATAGTACAAAAAACTTGTATTCACAAACGAAGGGACCGTGCTTTAGGGATTGTTGCATTAACATTTTAAATTCTTATGGAGTTCCCTAAAAGAAACACCACAAATTAAGTGTCACATTCCGGTTCTACTTTGACCACTAATTTCTTTGGTAATATGCTTTTGTGTAGACCTGAATTGCTAGCTAAGATTCGCAGTAGCCATCGTGGTCGCACCAACACGCAGTCCTCGTACGCCTCCAGCTGCTCGATGCGCCCGTCCTCGCATTACGGCGGCCGCCAACTTGCAACGACATGGCCGAGAACTAACAACAGCGCGCCTTGCTGTGGCGGAGGTAAGCCATGACGCGTGGTCGTGTTGTGGAAGAAGAACAGCAGGAGAAGAGCGGCGGCCGGCGCAAGGTAGGAGAAGACGGGCAGTGAGTTGGGGAATAATTTCGGTGGAGAAGATAAGGTAAAGATATTTTGGGAGGATTGGCATGATGGGGCCACACAAGAGCGCTGTCTTCAAGAGGAACCTAACAACGAGCGACACGATAGGACCCGGCGGATGAAAACGTTTCATCCCCCGGATGATACGTATCGTTTCCCTAATTTCTTTGATAATACGCTTTTGTGTAGACCTGAATTGCTAGCTAAGATTCAGCCTAATTCATTAACTACTTCCTCAGACTCATATTACTTAATTTGGATTTGTTAAAATTTGAATGAATCTATATACTATATAGTGTCTAAATTTATTCAAATCTAGACACATTTAAGTCAACTAATATGGGTCGGAGGAGTACTACACATGCACACGTATTTCACAATGAACAAAGTCGTAGTATCTAGTTTTTCACTCAACCTTTGATAAACTCAAGCTTTAAAAAAATTGATAGTATAGTACTGTTGATTAACATATAAACCATTATATAACATGCCTATATAATTAAGAAAGTGGCTAGTTGAGCATGCTTACGTACGTACCCTGCTGAAGAAGGCACACAGAGATTGACCGTCGGAGAATTGTCTAAGGTCCGATACTTGGTATGGCTCCCCCGTGCAGGAGAGTGCAAGTGCCAACTGCCGCGTCGCCACCACAATCCGGCTTCCATTCTTACTGTCTGGCAGGTACATTCGGATAACATCCCACTCCACCACACTGAACAAGTCCTCCAAGATGATGAGATACCTCTGGTTTCTCACCTGCTGCATGAGCTCGGCCTTGATGAGATGGTACTCTTCTGTTGTCCGGAAGAAGGGCTCCAAGTCTGCTTGGTGGTGAGAAGAGGTGGCATACAGCTGAGTCAGCAGGCTCCTCAGGAAGTCGTCAGGGTTGAAAGGATGCACCAGCTTGATCCAGGCCCGACAACTGAACTGTCGGCAGATCTCTGGGTCATTGTAGGCCTCCCTGAAGGCGTGAGTCACCCAGAGATGAGCAGCTGACGTACTTCCCCAGAGTGAGATCACCTCAAGGTGACTCCCCTCGTTGTTGATCAACCTCTTCAGGCCGCCCATCATGTGCCGCTTCTTCCCCATGGCCTCCCATACCTTGCTCAGGACGCGGAATGTTGTTGATGATGTATTGCCGGCGGTGGCCGGCAGCATAAGCTCCGGCACCGGCGGAGAGGAGACATAAATAACTGCTGCTGCTGCTGCTGCTGCTGGCTTGGGGTCGTCCTCCACGTTGGTGATGAGGTTGTACCGGGTGTTCCTCTGGCTTATGTCTTCCACCCTTGTCCTGAGCTGCTTTATCTCGGCGACCGCCATGTCGAGCAGCAGCGGTGACATGCACACCAAGAAGGAGGAGGCCAGCCGGCGCACCCAGTCCCAGCGCGACGGCTTGTCCAAGTGGACAACAAACTCGACGCAGTCTTCGACATCGAAGGCGAGATCGCGGATCTGCCTCACCCATGTCAGCACCACTTCATTTTTGGCGCGTTCCTTGTTGGCGAGCTTTAGGAACGATTGCATCATCTGGAACTCACCGGAGATGAACAGCAGGTCATTCTGCACCCGCACCTTGAGCTTCGCCTCCTCCTCGATAGCCGACTTCACCCTGATCAGCGTCCCCTCCACCGCCGTCTTGGTCAACCCAAGCGCGAACTCCGCCATGGTCTCTCGAGCACTCAGCGGATGCTTGTTGGTGTGTTATTAACTGTGTGTGGTATGACACAACTCACTAGGACTGGTGGAGCTAAGTAGTGATGATTGGAATTGCCGGACAGCTGTTTTGTTGCTGTTGTAGCTACTGCACATACATGATAGAATCTCTGCCAAATGAAGTGAACGAGCCCCACCTTTATGCTAAATTATTCGGATATGGATAGGGGTAATTTTCAATCAATTATTTAGAAATATCGATACACTATGGAAACTTTATAATTGCTGAATAGAATCTCGTTGAGGAAAGACTCTAAAAACGTCTTAATAGTTAGAAAGGTAAATTATTATTTCTTGATGAAAGACTTGTACTAATCAATTCAATACTCACCAACATGATACTGTATATGATCTCGTTCTTCCGGTTACCAAAAGGTGTCTTGAATAAAGTGAATTATTTCTGATCAAGATCTAGCCAGATGGAATGTAGTCTGCCGATAGTAAGAGTGGACTTGGTATACATGATTTGCAAGTCAAAAATACCATGCTTCTAGATAAATGGTTTTTCAAACTACTTACAGAAGATGGTGTCTGGCGAACCATTTTATGGAGGAAATATGTTGGTTTTAAAGTTGTGTCTCAAGTGGTTTGAAAACCCGATGATTCATACTTTTGGGCTATACTTATGGCGTCTAAAAAGCTTCTTCCATTTTGGTGTGTTCAATATTAAGGATGGATAGCAGATTAGATTTTGGAAGATAAGTGGCTTGACCAAACTTCTCTTCAAGAACAATATCTAGCTCTATACTCCATTGTTAGGAATAAAGGAGATACACTTTTCACAGTAATAGAATTTAATCCTTCTAATGTATCTTTCAGAAGAAGTCTCATAGGTCATCGACTAGTATCTTGGAATAATATTTTATTATGATTATCCATGATATAGATGTCAGATGGTGTGGACGAGTTTAAATAGAAATTAGTAGAGAGTGGTAAATTTTCAGTTAACTCAATGTATAGAGCTTTGATCTAGCCTGATATTCCGGTCGATGATAATAGTAAAATTTAGAAGATAAAAATATCCCTAAAGACGAAGATATCTGCATGGTATCTCCATAAGGTAGTAATTTTTAGAAAAGATAATTTTATAAAGAGGAATTGGCATAAAAGTACAAAATGTGTTTTTTATCATCATGACGGGACAATCCGATATTTATTATTCCATTGTAAATTTGCTCGTTCTATATGGCCAATCATCCAAGTAGTTTTTGGTTTATCTCCCCCATGTTTAGTGGCCAATGTATTTGGTAACTGGTTGCATGGGATAGATGATAAATATAGAACTTTATTTAGGGTGGAAGCGCTTGCCATTATTTGATCGCTTTGACTATGTATAAATGGCAAGATTTTTAATAACATTACGTCTTTTTCATGCAGGTTATATATCGTGCCACGTTTATTCTCCGATCATGGACTACTCTATAACGTATGGAGTTCCATGACTTGTTTGCGGTGGGGTGTACGCAATTGGAAGATGCGGTGAAGGATATTTTCTTCCGACATGGATGGCCGCGTGAATTGCGGATTAATCTTTCATAGTTTGAGGACGTTTATTTTGATAGTATTATCTGTAATAATGGTCTACTTATTCTTCTCTCTTGTTGTGTGAATTGATAGGCCGTGTGCATTTTAGTTATATAGAAGCCGGGTATAAACATTATCTAAGTAATAAAAATTAGGAGAATGGTATGATGTTATTAGAAGCCGGGTATAAACATTTCCTGATCATGAACATTGAGATGTTATTAACAACAAGATCATATCATTAGGAGAATGTTACGATGGACATACTCCTATAGATAAGCGTAGCATAAAGATCAAGTCATTTCAATAGTTCGTTTGTTATAAGCTTTCATATACATAGTAACCTAATTCATTCGACCATGAGATTATGCTAATCACCATCACCAGAAGGATGCTTTGATGAGATCAAACACCACTTCGTAACTGGGTGGTTATAAAGGTAGCATTGAGTATTCAGAAAGTATGTGTTGAGGCGCATGGATCAAGAGTGGGATTCGTCCATCCATATGACGGATAGATATACTCTGGGCCCTCTCGGTGGAATATCATCCAATTAGCTTGCAAGCATGTGATTGGCTCACAGGGATCACATATCATAGGAATGAGTAAAGAGTATTTATCAGTAACGAGGTTGAACTAGGTATGCAAAGATACCAACGATCAAACCTCAGATAAATAAAATATCGCGAGACAAAGGGAAATTGATATCGTATGTAAATGGTTTATTCGATCGCAAAGTAATCATAAAAATATATGGGAGCCATATGAATTTCTAGATTCCTCTATTGGTTATTGCTCGGAGAAGAGTCGCGGCCATGTCTGTATAATTCACGAATCGTAGGGAGACACACTTAAGGATTCAATGTTGTTTAGTAGATATGGATTGTGAGTAAGAAATACCGAATGTTGTTCGGAGTCTCGGATGGGATCCGGGATATCATGAGGAGATCCGGAATGGTCTAAAAAATAAGATTCATATAAAAAAAATTTAATTCCGGAGTTCGGGAATGATTACGGTGTTTTTACCGAAATGATCTAGAAGGGTCTAAAAGGTTCATCGAACCGGAATGATAGGCTGTGCGCATTTTAGTTATATAGAAGCCGGGTATAAATTTTATCTAAGTAATAAAAGCGCCAATTTTCAAGAAAAAAACGCATCACTGCACATATTTAACGACTATGACCGAGCTTAGTTCATTGTATATGCACATGACTACCGATATATCAATCAGGCCAGTTGGTCCTTTGGTACATGGTGGATCACAAGTTGCGCCAACATCATCAAACTTGACTTTATTTGGTGGATATACCAGCATGCAATATTCGTATATTGACCAGGAATAGGCTCATCTGGTGGGTACCACCAGCACGTAATATTCACATATGTACCAGCCAGGTCTCTGTCAGATATGTATTTTCTTGGAAGATGCATGCAAAAATTGTTTAACTCTGGCAAGTATTTGTTAGAACGCTCGGAGCCATGAAAAGACAGATCTGAATACGATTGGCAAATGATACGCTCCCCCAGGGAGGATAACACTTTCCCATTGTCCGGATCCGGGTCGCTCACACTGCCTAAGGGCATTTTCACCGGAGAAACCCATTATGTCAGCCCAAACGATTTGTTTATATTCGTTTGAGTCATATCGCGGTCGCTTTGAGGTCAGGGTCTGGCCTGTCTGGCCGACCGTGTCCGGCAGTCCAACCCATTTGTCCGTCTCTCTCCCACTGTCACCAGTTGACATTCTTTTGATGAGACGTTAATGGCGACACGATATTGGTTATCAGCGCCGACAGCTTCCCGCGTGGCCCGCGTTTCCCGTCATCGTTTTCCACGGGCGCCTCGCTTTTCGTGGCGAGAAAATTTCCCGCGCCTCCCATGCCGTTTTCCGCCTTCGCCGCGGTCTATAAAAGACGGCCGCCGGCGCGGCGGAGACAACAAGCCCAAAGCAAGAGCAAAGCAGCAACCGGAAAAGCGCCAGCCACCAGCAGCCATCCCTCGCCGCAAGATCGCTAACTGCATGAAGATCTAGGAGATGTGCCGCACCTGCTTTTCGGACGTGGAGGTCGACGAGGTCCACCTCGAGGCCACGTTGCTGGCCCGGCGCATGAGCGATGCACAGGTGTTGGCATTTGAGAAGGAAGGCCATGTCACCGAGTTGGCGTTGGAGCGGGTGGTGGAGGCGGCCTCCATGGTGGCCGCCCACTGGGCGGTGCGCGACATACACCACGTCGCCGCCAAGTAGGTGGCGGCCTTGGAGGCCACAACAGTGGCTCTCCGCGAGATCCTCCAAAGCGCGCAAAAACACGAAAGAGGTGCGGCTCAAGCATGTCGCCAACTCGACGGCGGAGGAGGAGCGCGTGACTATGGCCGCTGAGGCAGCGGCCGTGTGGGCTCTCATCGACGTACAGAGGTGGCGGAGGACGACGAGAAGGAGGGGGAGGAGGTGGACCAGCTGGAGGAGGATGGAGACGGCGATCGCCGTCCCGTGCACATCATGCAGGCGCTAGGCTTCGGCCCAAAGGTGCTCCGATTCCGGCTTCGGCTCCTTCTCCGGCGGAGTTGCTCGCGGCTGAAAAAAAACTCCTATGCCAGGCGTTCGCCATTGTTGTGGCGAAGGAGCTCGCCGACCAGGAGGCGAGGGACCACTGGTCCGCCGAGATGGACAAGGCCCTGGCGAACCGGGCGGTGGAGGAGCACAGGAAATTGGCAGGCAAGGTGGCGGTTCGTGGCCATGCGCGTGACTGTCACCGCGAATGCATCCAGTAGCGGGCCAATATGGTCCGCTAGGGCGGCGATCGACGGGGCCGGTGGTAGCGGCAATGGTGGTCGTGGCAACGTCGGCGAGTAGCCACCACGACATCCTCCTCCACCAGCAACATCAGTAGCCGTAGAAGTAGCAGTAGCAGCAGCAGTAGCATCACCCCCTATTTTGTTCAAATGGCCTTTTTGTAACTGGCATGGCTTAATCTAATGAATGGCTATCTTAAGCACTAATGTCTCACTTACATATGGGCCCCGAGTGGCCGACGGGAGGACACATACACTGCCCGCACACGTCCGGGCTGATACAACCGTTGTCCAGACTTGGTGCACGGATGGGTCGAGACGAGCGCTTTTGTCCGGATGGGTCGGGCCGCTAGGGCACCGCGCACGTCCCCCGCGTCCGCGCAGACGAGTTTGGACACGCTCGGACGGAATGGGTCGGTCCGATGGAGTTGCCTTAAGGGTGTGAACGGATCAGACCAGATCGGATTTTGCTTCTACCATATACTTTACAAAGTATTATTTTCTCAGATTTAGAAGGGACCGAATAATGACCGATTACGGATTTCGAATGCAGATATAGCGAACCACGGATTCAAATCGGAAACAGAGAAGACACGGAACAAATATAAAAATAGTCAGATAAGTACTCTCCTCGAATCAAGCTTTCGCCCCGTTTTATAAATAAAACAAAGTTTAGATCCACACAAGCATCCACACATAACAACAACGGTCGAGGCCAAAAGTAAAGAGAAAAAGGGGCACGTCCGCTGAGGCCACAAGACAGCAAACCCCATAGCTAAAAAGAAAAAAGGTAGGACAACAACAACACCCTAGCCGCCGCAGGTGGTAGCCATCGTCACGAGCGATCTAGGACCAAGAAGGGAACTGTCGCCGTCATCAAGGTCCGAAGAGTGTCGTCGAAAGCCTCCCAGTCACGTTGTCTCACCAATGGGGACCACTGCTATAAGGGGCGACATGGATAGTGCACCTCTCCACACTAAATTGGAACATCTTGGTAGACAGTGACGAGGGGCATAAAGACCTTAACCAAATATCTCTCTGTGGGTTCAATATTATTATTTCAAAACTAGCTATAATCGATCTGTGCACTTGCAGTCATCAATGTCTCATGCTCAGGTGGACCAAGAGAGGCCGGTAGTGCCCCAGGCCTCCACCAATGCTGGGCCACAAGGCCCCATGCTGGATGGGTGTATTCCTCCTTGCGCCTCGGTTGGGGAGGGCTCCATAGAGACGCCCCGGGTGGGGGGAAGAGGGGAAGACCTCCCAAGCCCCCATCCAGGTCCTCGATGATTGGTAGGACCCGATCTATTCCTTGTAAAGGGACAACCTGTGATGTTTCCCAATGATTAGTCTGGTTTTTTGCGTTCATTTGGAACATCGAGGGTTTTGGACATGACGGATAGAGGCAGCAACTGCGTGATTATTTGAAGCAAGAAGAAGTGGCTATTGTGGGCCTTTAGGAGACGATTAGACAGGACTTCTCAATCCCTGAGTTGCAGGGATTGAGCCATCATAGGTTTGATTGGCTTTGGCTACCAGTAGATGGCCACTCAGGAGGGATCCTCGTAGGAGTGAAGGAGGATACCTTCGAGGTAGAGGACATGGACCGAGGTGAATTTTTGTGAGCATGTATATCACCCATAGACGGAGTTACCTTAGTTGGGAGGTTATCATCGTCTATGGCCCTGCGGACCAAAGGAGATCCCCGACCTTCCTAGAAGAGCTATCGGCCAAGGTGGAGAGGTGCACTATTGTAACACCCTCAGAATCGACCCTATGCAAGTTTCAGCGATTCCCGCCAAACCCGCATAGAAACGATTCAAAGGTGCCCACCAGGCACTTTCGTGCGGGTGGAAAACGAAGTAATAACATTACACAACAGTCCTCGATGGGACCCACAGAACAGTTATATATACAACACGACTCCATGAGTCAAGAATACAGATATAATATACAAAGATCCAAATCTCTTGTAAAACGATACAGCGTCCGACTACGGACAAGATGCAAATGGGGCTAAGAGCCCTGAAGAATAACCAATGGCGTCCATAACCCTGTCCAGGCCAAGCCGGAAGGGTAACCCTGCTAACGACGTCGATCTCAAAACCTGCTTAAACAAAAGGGGTGCCGACAAAGGGCAAAGGAAAAAGAGAGAGTGGTCAGTACTGAGGCCAGTACACGGCGAGGCTAGAATTCGGCGGTCCTCGCCTACATAGGTATGGTGGACTGAAGCGGCAGCGCAGCATGCACTAAACAACCTATAGAGACTCGATATAACTGGCGGCTATCAGAGAGGGGTAAAAAAGACCTATTCGGAACCAACCTGATACTACCATCAAACAAACCCATCCTGGTGTTTCCCCCTCGAGACCAAACGAGGAAGTCAACCGAGGAACTCACGCAGTTGGCAGTTTTATTTATTCAGTTATCGTTGCAGCAATTACTAGTCAGGTATAGATAGTCATCCTGATAAAAGAAGCAGTGGACACTTTTATTTAACCATTCCATTGTAGTTGCAACACTTACTAGTCAAATACAATTAGCATGAGATATCCCAAAACCCAGCAGTTGTTGGTACTTTATTTAGCCATTCCGTTGTAGTTGCAATACTTACTAGTCAGATACAATGGTCGCAAGCGACAACCCAAACAAGCAATTGTTGGCAGTTTTATTTAGCCATTCCATTATAGTGAAGCTGATTACTAGTCATTATAAAGTCAAATTTATAGCACTACTTTAGTTATAGTTGTCTATGATCGAGATACTGTGCTCCAAGTCGTTCATAACCGCGGACACGGCTTTCAGAAAGTTTTACCCTGCAGGGGTGCACAAATAGCAACACACACTCGATCAGCCTCGGAAAAACCAAATCAAAACCCAACGAGGCCTTCACGACAAAGCAATCACAGGATTCAGAAATATTTCAGGGGGCCACCCCATTGAGTACACCCGCAACGAAGTTAGCTGACTCCGAGACAGACTCAAGGTTTGCGTCAATGGCTGTAAACTACTGGGAACCCAAAACTGGGCTTGTCGATACCGCGAAAACACTCCGCTTTCCTAAACAGTACAGTGTGCAGTACCTCGCACAATTTAAATAAAGCAGTGAAGCATGGCATAGGTACATGATAGTAAATAAAACCTCAAACTAGTTTGTGGCCCCAAGAAATAAGACTGAATCAAGCTCTAGCTCAGGGGGGTCCCATAATCCTCCCGGATGTGGATAGCGCGAATATTCAAGGAACAGGTATCAAGTACTCGGGGTCCTACGGGACACAAGTGGACGGTTAACAACCAAATAACATCTATTGCCCACCTGTGCCTCTGCTTACCTACTTCAATTTTAGTTGTTAAATAGTAATTAAAGTAAACGATAAGGAAAGCCATGATCATCTCCAACCTTAAACATGCGGCAACACTCCAACAATTGTGGCACTTGACGACACGCAACAGCACTGAAGCAAGCGACTGCGACGCGCAAGTCCAACTATCTACCAAACAACATGTAATAGGAGGTGTCCAAGGCAATATAAGGCTGCAAGGGATATCACGGGTACGAAAACTAGAGCATCGCAACACAGATAGCAATAGATCAACAGGAGGGAATAAATACTATAAAAGTAAGATAGGTAGAAAGGGGGAGATGCTCGCCTGAAAACATTGCCGAAGGTTCAACCGAAGATCGGGTCGATACTCGCATCAACTCAACGGCCTTAATTATCCGCGAAGAAGCAAAACACTAGAATAAACACTGGATGCAATATTTAATACTACGGCAAAAGATCGGGCATGATGCATGGATGATGCATGGCATGGCAAGATGCGATGCAATTAGGCCATATTAAGCGGAACCGGGGTCCCGACATTTAATTAAACGGTTCAAGTTATTTATCTACCCCGCAAATTAAATGTTGTAATAACAGGGCAAGATAAGTTACCGGTTCGCTACACAAATTTAAATGAGGCCAATATGAGACTAGATTTGCCCGCATATGGGCCCCATATTTATTTATGAGGTGAATCGGCGTAAGGCCCCCAAACCACACACATATGCATGCGAGTATGGCAATTTAATATGCAACAATTTTATATTACATTTATAAAAATAGGGCTCGAGAAAGGGGTCACACATTAGGGTTCGGCAGATCTTGGTTCCGGGGTTCGGGGTTCGGTCTCAGGGTTCAGGGTTCGACGGGATCGTTCTCAGATAACGGAGGTAGATCTTGGCACACGGTGTCCGCTAAGCAGTTCTTGTCGTTCTGCGTGAATCTTGTCGTCACGAAGATCTTGTCGGGTCCTCGAATCAGATCGGTCTTGGCGTTCCGCGGCGAAGTGCTTGTCGCACCGGGATGAAGACCTTGGGGTGCCATCTCGAACATCGGCCAACTCGTTGGATGTAGAACTTGGCATCCGACTTCCGGGCATCGGCGCGGGAAGGCGGTCTTGTCGATGGCGACACGCTAAGAAGTAGAACTCGGGGGCGACACGGTCCTCTTTGTCCAACAGCTCCAATAGTATCACAGCAACAAGTTTTACACCAAAACTCACAGGCACAAAACCGGGACAGAGAGGAGAGGCGGGGTCGCGGGGTAGGGCGAGGCCGACGACGACGGACTTGGCGGCGGTGGCAGAGCTCCACGGGCGGGCGCGAGCCGGAACAGGGGACCGCGGCGGCACTGACGCACGGCTCCAGCGGGACGGCGTCGGGCAGAGGGGCGAGGCCGAGCGCGCGGCCGCGGCGGCGGCAGAGCTGCGCTGAACGAGGCGGAGGCGGGGAGGCCGAGGCGGCAGGGCGAGCAGGGTTCCTGGGCGACGATGGCGGAGGGCCTGGCGGCGACTGCGGGTGGAGGCGGTGGGGTCCGCAGGGCGGCGTCGGACGCGGGCGAGGGAGACCAGACGGGGAGCGCCGCTGGCGGACGGCGAGGAGGTGTGGGCCAGAGGAGGCGGCGGGGTCTCGAGGAGATGCGGCAGGGCGGTGGAGGTGATGCGCGGACGACAGAGGGCGGCCACGGGAGGAGGCAGAGCCGCGAGGCGGCCGAGGAGGAGGTAAGGGGAGGCGGGATCCGTGGGCGGCAAGGGCGGCTCCGGCGACGCCTGGCGAGGGGAGAGGAGGGAGAGGAGGGCGGCGGCCGGAGGCGCGCTCGCGAGGACGGCGATGCAGGGCGGAGCCGGGAGGGAAGGAGCGGTGGGGAGATGGTGACGGGGAGGGTCGGGCCTGGCGGTGCGGCGGGATTGGGCGGAGGAGCTCGGGCGAGGGAGGCGGATCTCGCCGGGGCTGGCGCGGGGGAGAGGTTCACGGGCGGCTCCGGCGGCGGAGGGAGAAGCGGCCGGCAACGGAGAGAGAGAGGATGGGGAGGGGAGCCGGCGAGGTGGTAGGTGGGAAGGCTCGAGCGGGGGAGGGGACGCGGGGTCGGGGGAGAGAGGAGAAGAGGTGGTGGGGCCGGGGTGGGGCTGGTCGCTGGGGTGGGGCCAGGGGAGGGGATCGGTGGGGAGTGGCGGTTCCGGGTGTGCTGTGGGGCCCAGGCGGGCCAGGTGGGCGTGGGACAGGGAGAGAGGGTGGAGGGAGAGAGGTGGCGGTTGGGGAATGGGGTAGGATGAGGTGGCGGCCTAGGATAGGTTAGGGGGAAGGGAGGTGATGAGGTGGCGACCGGTTATTGGGTGGGGTGAGGTGGCTGGAGGGGTGGGTAGATAGGATTGGGTAGAAAAAGGGTCTAGGTTGGACCGTTTTGAACTGAGGGTGGCCGACTGGGTCGGATCGGCCCGGTGCGGCTGTCCCCTAAAATAATTAAACATTTTATTTATTTAAAACGGGACTTTTGAAAACCGGGGTAGACAAAACAAATATTCCGGAGACCCAGGTTTTGGATTTGAAATAACGACGGGTTATTCAGAAAACAAAACAAGGCGTTTTGAAAATAGTTTAGACAAAACCATGCATGATGATGACGATGCTCAAATGCAATATGGCATGATGACATGATCATGAGGTCATGATGATGCAATGCACAAAAACAACGCGATTTTCTAGCAGTGGTTTTAGCGGGATGCCACAATTCGACACCACTAACAATGGATCTCGCCCTCGAGATCCGCCTCATGGTACCGGGAAGAAGGGAGGTGATCTGCATCTTCTCGCTTCGTGTAGATCCTCGCGACACCACTAACAAGAGGTCGCTGTCCGTGATCGTTGAGAGAAACACTCCGGAAACAAAAGGTCGAAGGTAGAGGTATCAACAAATAAAGCCACCTCTATCTTCCGTGGACGGAGTAAAATTGCTGGATCCACTGATTCGATGTACAAGAGCGAATGATAAGAGTAGTCGGATGGTGATCAGTCCATCGCGCACCCAAACCATTACTCGGCACACGAATAGGCGGATTATGCAACCAACTCTCGGAATTAGACTGAAGATCTCGACAATGAGGGTCGGAACAAAGGAGTGATGCAGACTCTGCATCGGATCTGGCGTAGATGATGTCGTCGCGTCGAAAAACACCGGAAGGCACAAACAAGGAACAAAGAATGGTACCACAGATAAAGGACCACCCAGATAGCAGGAGGACCGGATGTAGAAACACCGTTATCAGAGGAGGAAGCGAAACCCTGAAGGTACGACGGAACCCAACCACGAGAAATCCTGGACTCGAAGAAAGAGAAGAGAGTGGATTTAAACATGCAGAGGTGAGAGGAGAGCAGCAGAGGGGTAAGGAGTAAAATCAGACCCAATCAGAACTACCCAACCGACTTTGCAAAAATAGTTTTGACACTCTACTTCGGCCGTTAGCTAGGTTCTCCTACAGGCTGGACTTGTGGGGTATCGCAACTGCTGAGCTCTGATACCACTCTGTAACACCCTCAGAATCGACCCTATGCAAGTTTCAGCGATTCCCGCCAAACCCGCATAGAAACGATTCAAAGGTGCCCACCAGGCACTTTCGTGCGGGTGTAAAACGAAGTAATAACATTACACAACAGTCTCGATGGGACCCACAGAACATTTATATATACAACACGACTCCATGAGTCAAGAATACAGATATAATATACAAAGATCCAAATCACCTGTAAAACGATACAGCGTCCGACTACGGACAAGATGCAAATGGGGCTAAGAGCCCTGAAGAATAACCAATGGCGTCCATAACCCTGCCCAGGCCAAGCCGGAAGGGTAACCCTGCTAACGACGTCGATCTCAAAACCTGCTTAAACAAAAGGGGTGCCGACAAAGGGCAAAGGAAAAAGAGAGAGCGGTCAGTACCGAGGCCAGTACACGGCAAGGCTAGAATTCGGCGGTCCTCGCCTACATAGGTATGGTGGACTGAAGCGGCAGCGCAGCATGCACTAAACAACCTATAGAGACTCGATATAACTGGCGGCTATCAGAGAGGGGTAAGAAAGACCTATTCGGAACCAACCTGATACTACCATCAAACAAACCCATCCTGGTGTTTCCCCCTCGAGACCAAACGAGGAAGTCAACCGAGGAACTCACGCAGTTGGTAGTTTTATTTATTCAGTTATCGTTGCAGCAATTACTAGTCAGGTATAGATAGTCATCCTGATAAAATAAGCAGTGGGCACTTTTATTTAACCATTCCATTGTAGTTGCAACACTTACTAGTCAAATACAATTAGCATGAGATATCCCAAAACCCAGCAGTTGTTGGTACTTTATTTAGCCATTCCGTTGTAGTTGCAATACTTACTAGTCAGATACAATGGTCGCAAGCGACAACCCAAACAAGCAATTGTTGGCAGTTTTATTTAGCCATTCCATTATAGTGAAGCTGATTACTAGTCATTATAAAGTCAAATTTATAGCACTACTTTAGTTATAGTTGTCTATGATCGAGATACTGTGCTCCAAGTCGTCCATAGCCGCGGACACGGCTTTCAGAAAGTTTTACCCTGCAGGGGTGCACAAATAGCAACACACACTCGATCAGCCTCGGAAAAACCAAATCAAAACCCAACGAGGCCTTCACGACAAAGCAATCACAGGATTCAGAAATATTTCAGGGGGCCACCCCATTGAGTACACCCGCAACGAAGTTAGCTGACTCCGAGACGGACTCAAGGTTTGCGTCAATGGCTGTAAACGACTGGGAACCCAAAACTGGGCTTGTAGATACTGCGAAAACACTCCGCTTTCCTAAACAGTACCGTGTGTGCAGTACCTCGCACAATTTAAATAAAGCAGTAAAGCATGGCATAGGTACAGGATAGTAAATAAAACCTCAAACTAGTTTGTGGCCCCAAGAAATAAGACTGAATCAAGCTCTGGCTCAGGGGGGTCCCATAATCCTCCCGGATGTGGATAGCGCGAATATTCAAGGAACAGGTATCAAGTACTCGGGGTCCTACGGGACACAAGTGGACGGTTAACAACCAAATAACATCTATAGCCCACCTGTGCCTCTGCTTACCTACTTCAATTTTAGTTGTTAAATAGTAATTAAAGTAAACGATAAGGAAAGCCATGATCATCTCCAACCTTAAACATGCGGCAACACTCCAACAACTGTGGTACTTGACGACACGCAACAGCACTGAAGAAAGCGAATGCGACGCGCAAGTCCAACTATCTACCAAACAACATGTAATAGGAGGTGTCCAAGGCAATATAAGGCTGCAAGGGATATCACGGGTACGAAAACTAGAGCATCGCAACACAGATAGCAATAGATCAACAGGAGGGAATAAATACTATAAAAGTAAGATAGGTAGAAAGGGGGAGATGCTCGCCTGAAAACATTGCCGAAGGTTCAACCGAAGATCGGGTCGATACTCGCATCAACTCAACGGCCTTAATTATCCGCGAAGAAGCAAAACACTAGAATAAACACTGGATGCAATATTTAATACTACGGCAAAAGATCGGGCATGATGCATGGATGATGCATGGCATGGCAAGATGCGATGCAATTAGGCCATATTAAGCGGAACCGGGGTCCCGACATTTAATTAAACGGTTCAAGTTATTTATCTACCCCGCAAATTAAATGTTGTAATAACAGGGCAAGATAAGTTACCGGTTCGCTACACAAATTTAAATGAGGCCAATATGAGACTAGATTTGCCCGCATATGGGCCCCATATTTATTTATGAGGTGAATCGGCGTAAGGCCCCCAAACCACACACATATGCATGCGAGTATGGCAATTTAATATGCAACAATTTGATATTACATTTATAAAAATAGGGCTCGAGAAAGGGGTCACACATTAGGGTTCGGCAGATCTTGGTTCCGGGGTTCGGGGTTCGGTCTCAGGATTCAGGGTTCGACGGGATCGTTCTCAGATAACGGAGGTAGATCTTGGCACACGGTGTCCGCTAAGCAGTTCTTGTCGTTCTGCGCGAATCTTGTCGTCACGAAGATCTTGTCGGGTCCTCGAATCAGATCGGTCTTGGCGTTCGGGATGAAGATCTTGGCGTTCCGCGGCGAAGTGCTTGTCGCACCGGGATGAAGACCTTGGGGTGCCATCTCGAACATCGGCCAACTCGTTGGATGTAGAACTTGGCATCGGCGCGGGAAGGCGGTCTTGTCGATGGCGACACGCTAAGAAGTAGAACTCGGGGGCAACACGGTCCTCTTTGTCCAACAGCTCCAATAGTATCACAGCAACAAGTTTTACACCAAAACTCACAGGCACAAAACCGGGACAGAGAGGAGAGGCGGGGTCGCGGGGTAGGGCGAGGCCGACGACGACGGACTTGGCGGCGGTGGCAGAGCTCCACGGGCGGGCGCGAGCCGGAACAGGGGACCGCGGCGGCACTGACGCACGGCTCCAGCGGGACGGCGTCGGGCAGAGGGGCGAGGCCGAGCGCGCGGCCGCGGCGGCGGCAGAGCTGCGCTGAACGAGGCGGAGGCGGGGAGGCCGAGGCGGCAGGGCGAGCAGGGTTCCTGGGCGACGATGGCGGAGGGCCTGGCGGCGACTGCGGGTGGAGGCGGTGGGGTCCGCAGGGCGGCGTCGGACGCGGGCGAGGGAGACCAGACGGGGAGCGCCGCTGGCGGACGGCGAGGAGGTGTGGGCCAGAGGAGGCGGCGGGGTCTCGAGGAGATGCGGCAGGGCGGTGGAGGTGATGCGCGGACGACAGAGGGCGGCCACGGGAGGAGGCAGAGCCGCGAGGCGGCCGAGGAGGAGGTAAGGGGAGGCGGGATCCGTGGGCGGCAAGGGCGGCTCCGGCGACGCCTGGCGAGGGGAGAGGAGGGAGAGGAGGGCGGCGGCCGGAGGCGCGCTCGCGAGGACGGCGATGCAGGGCGGAGCCGGGAGGGGAGGAGCGGTGGGGAGATGGTGACGGGGAGGGTCGGGCCTGGCGGTGCGGCGGGCTTGGGCAGAGGAGCTCAGGCGAGGGAGGCGGAGCTCGCCGGGTTTGGCGCGGGGGAGAGGTTCACGGGCGGCTCCGGCGGCGGAGGGAGAAGCGGCCGGCGACGGAGAGAGAGAGGATGGGGAGGGGAGCCGGCGAGGTGGTAGGTGGGAAGGCTCGAGCGGGGGAGGGGACGCGGGGTCGGGGGAGAGAGGAGAAGAGGTGGTGGGGCCGGGGTGGGGCTGGTCGCTGGGGTGGGGCCAGGGGAGGGGATCGGTGGGGAGTGGCGGTTCCGGGTGTGCTGTGGGGCCCAGGCGGGCCAGGTGGGCGTGGGACAGGGAGAAAGGGTGGAGGGAGAGAGGTGGCGGTTGGGGAATGGGGTAGGATGAGGTGGCGGCCTGGGATAGGTTAGGGGGAAGGGAGGTGATGAGGTGGCGACCGGTTATTGGGTGGGATGAGGTGGCTGGAGGGGTGGGTAGATAGGATTGGGTAGAAAAAGGGTCTAGGTTGGACCGTTTTGAACTGGGGGTGGCCGACTGGGTCGGATCGGCCCGGTGCGGCTGTCCCCTAAAATAATTAAACATTTTATTTATTTAAAACGGGACTTTTGAAAACCGGGGTAGACAAAACAAATATTCCGGAGACCCGGGTTTTGGATTTGAAATAACGGCGGGGTATTCAGAAAACAAAACTAGGCGTTTCGAAAATAGTTTAGACAAAACCATGCATGATGATGACGATGCTCAAATGCAATGTGGCATGATGACATGAGCATGAGGTCATGATGATGCAATGCACAAAAACAAAGCGATTTTCCAGCAGTGGTTTTAGCGGGATGCCACAACTATCCCTATGGCCGTGGCGGGGGATTTCAATCTGATCCGATCCTCAGATGATAAGAGCTAGGTTAATGTGGACCTCCCTAGGATGCGCATGTTCAATCACTGTATTGCCGATCTCTCTCTTAGAGAGATCACCCGTGTGGGAGGACCATACACCTGGACTTATATGAGATCCAAGCACATGGATTAATAGGATTGATAGGATACTCATACCAACAATCTGCAACTTCTTTTCTAGAAGCTCATACAAAAAGAACTCTGAGGTTAAGCGTGCTTGGCCTAGAGAAATTTGAGGATGGGTGACCAACCGGAAAGTGGGTATCGGGTGCGCACAAGTGAGGACAAAGTGCGTAGAAAATACTAGTGTTGGTCTGTGGGGGCAAGTCTAGAGATCCTAGTAAGCTGCTAGGAGTGACACCCTCGGGGCCAGCATTCGGATGGGGTGTTACAAGTGGTATCAGAGTCAGGTTCTCACGGTTAAAACGGGTGTGTGCGGGTAAGTGGCGGGACATGTGGAGCATGGCGCCTGTGGCCGGGAGTGGACACGGCATGGCACATGTGCCGACACTGGATGCACAGTCGCGTGCCAAGAGGGAACGTTCCTGGCTTGTGCTTGATCGATGAGGGCATTGATCTTATGAAGGATGGGTGTATGTGAGATCCAGGCACATGACTTAATAAGATTGATAGGATACTCGTACCAACAATTTTTTGCAACTTATTTTTCGGAAGCTCATCCAAAAATAACTTTGAGGTTAAGCGTGCTTGGCCTAGAGAAATTTGAGGATGGATGACCGACCGGGAAGTGGGTACCGAGTGCGCACGAGTGAGGACAAAGTACGCAGAAAATACTAGTGTTGGTATTTGGGGTCAGTCTAGAGATCCTAGTAAGATGCAAGGAGTGACACCCCTGGGGCTGGCGTTTGTATGGGGTATTACAACTAACAACCAAGTGGATCCCATCCAGAGTGTAACACCCTCAGAATCGGACCTATGCAAGTTTGAGCAAAATTCGCCAAACCCGCATAGAAACGATTCAAAGGTGCCCACCAGGCACTTTCGTGCGGGTGGAAAACGAAGTAATAACATTACACAGCAGTCCTCGATGGGACCCACAGAACAGATATATATAACAGCGACTCAAAGAGTCAAGAGTACAGATATACTATACAAAGATCCAGATCACCTTGGAAACGATAGAGCGTCCAGCTACGGACAAGATGCAAATGGGGCTAAGAGCCCTGAAGAATAACCAATGGCGTCCATAACCCTGCCCAGGCCAAGCCGGAAGGGTAACCCTGCTAACGGCGTCGATCTCAAAACCTGCTTAACAAAAGGGGTGCCGACAAAGGGCAAAGCAGAAAACAAAGAAGGAGCGTCAGTACTGAGGCCAGTACACGGCGAGGCTAGAATTCGGCGGTCCTCGCCTACATAGGTATGGTGGACTGAGCGGCAGCGGCAGCATGCATTAAACCACCTATAGAGACTCGATACAACTGGCGTCAATTAGAGAGGGTAAGATAGACCTATCCGGATCCAACCTGAAGCTAACACCAAACAAACCCATCCTGGTATTTCCCCCTCGAGTCCAAACGAGGAAGTCCACCGAGGAACTCACACGGTTGGCAATTTTATTTATTCAGTTATAGTTGCGGCACTTTACTAGTCAGGTTTAGATAATCGTCCTGATAAAGTAAACAGTGGGCACTTTTAGTTAATCATTCCGTTGTAGTTACGGCAATTACTAATCAGATACATTTAACATGAGATAACCCATAAACCCAGCAGTTGTTGGTACTTTTATTCAGCCAATCCGTTGTAGTTGCAATAGTTACTAGTCAGGTACAATTGTCGCAAGCGACACTCCAACAAGCAATTGTGGGCAGTATTAATTAGCCATTCCGTTATAGTGAAGCTGATTACTAGTCATTATAAGTCAAATTTATAACAGTAAACTTTAGTTATGCTTGTCTATGATCGAGAAACTGTGCTCCAAGTCGTCCATATCCGCGGACACGGCTTTCAGAAAGTTTTACCCGGCCGGGGTGCACCAATAGCAACACACACTCGATCAACCTCGGAAAAACCAAATCAAAACCCAACGAGGCCTTCACGACAAAGCAATCACAAGATTCAGAAATATTTCAGGGGGCCACCCCTTAAGTAGATCCCGCAACGGAGTAAGCAAGCTCCGAGACGGCCTCAAGGTACTGGGTAATACGGCTGTGAACGACTGGGAACCCCAAACGGGGCTTGTCGACACCGCGGAATCGTGTCCCGATCCTAAACAGTACAGTGTGCAGTACCTCGCACAATCGTAAATAAAGCAGTAAAGCATGGCATAGGTACAGGATAGTAATAAAACCTCAAACTAGTTTGTGGCCCCAAGAAATAAGACGGAATCAAGCTCTGGCTCAGGGGGGTCCCATATACCTCCCGGATGTGGATAGCGCGAAAAATCAAGGAACAGGAATCAAGTACTCGGGGTCTTACGGGACACAAGTGGGCGTTCGGAAAACAAATATTATCTATCACCCACCGATGCCTCTGCTTATTCAATTTTAGTTGTTAAACAGAAATTAAAGTGACGATAAGTAAAACTAGCATCATCTCCAACATCAACATGCGGCAATACTTCAGCAACTGTGGCATATGACGACACACATCAGCACTTGAGCAAGCAACTACGACGCGCAAGTCCAACTATCTACCAAACAACAGGTAATAGGATGTGTCCAAGGCAATATATGGTTGCAAGGGATATCAAGGGTACGGAATCTAGAGCCTCGCAACACAGATAGCAATAGATCAACAGGAGGGAAGTAAATACTATAAAAGTAAGATAGGTAGAAAGAGGGAGATGCTCGCCTGAAAACATTGTTGAAGGGTTCATCCGAAGAACGGGGCGAAGCTCACATCAACTCAACGGCCTTATCCGCGAAGAAGCAAAACACTAGAAGAAACACCGGATGTACTATTTAATAAAACGGCAGAAGATCGGCATGATGCATGTATGATGAATGACATGGCAAGGTGCGATGCAATTAGGTCATGTTAAGCGGAACCGGGGTCCCGACAATTAATAAGACGGTTCATGTTGTTTAGAACCCCCGCATTTTAAATGTTGTATTAACAAGGCAGAAGATGGCATCGGTTCGCTACACAAGTTTAAATGAGGCCAATATGAGACTAGATTTGCCCGCATATGGGCCCCATATTTAATTGTTAGGTGAATCGGCATAAGACCCCCAAACCACATGATAAGATGCATGCATGCACAATTATTATGCGACAAGTTGTTATTATGTTTATAAAATAGGGTTCGAGGAAAAGGGGTCACACATTTAGGGGGGCTCGACGGTCTTGGGGTTCCGGGGGTTCGGGGTCCGACAGGGTCCAGGGTTCGACGGGTTCGTCTCGGCGGTGTGTTCTCAAACATCGGGTAGATCTTGTCGCATCCGGGTTCTCAGCGGTCTCGGCGTTCGGGAAGGAGTACTCGGTGTCCGGGGAAGGAGTACTTGTCGCACGGTTTCCGGTGTTCGTGTAGACGGTCATGGCGTTCGGGGTACTTGATTCCGCATTCGGGGCGAAGGTCTTGTCGGCGGTCTTGGGGTTCCGCGGCAGAGTACTTGTTGCTCCGAGAAGGCGATCATGCGGGTTCCAGGCAGAAGATCTTGTCATTCCGTTCCGGAGTACTTGGCGTCCGCGAGGGAGAGCCCGGTGTATTCGTTTCGACGTCCTTGGCATCCGGGTTTCCGTTTCCATGTAGGAGATCTCGTCGAGGTTCTTCGGTTTCCGAGGAGAAGCTCTTGCGTGGCATAGCCTTCGGGTCCACGAGGTAGTCCTTGGCGTATTTCGCATCGGCGTACCGGCGTTTGGTTCCATGACGGCGATCTTGTCGGTTTTCCGCGGTCTTGGTTGTCGAAGTCGGGCTCGGTTCTCGATGTCGGTCCACAGGGGTTTGCGGCTTTGTCGTCTCCACACCTCACCGCTTAGTACCAACTTGGTACTGCACCGGAACGGCACGGTGGATGCAGAAAAAGGCGCTGCGGGGCAGGGCAGAACGCGAGCTGGGCGTCATGCGCGCGGGGATCTCTGGTGCGGTTGGGGAACGCGGGGCCCGGCTCGCTGACGCGGCCGGCGACGGTGGCGCGGAGGTGAGGCTCGCCACGGGGAGGGCGCGCGCGGGACCGGCGCTGGAGGACGCGGCTCCGGCGAGGCGCTGGCCCGCGCGGGGCGGCTCGGGGCGGTCCTGGGAGGCGGGAGGAGGCGGCGAAGGCGGCGAAGGCGGCGGCCTCCGCGGGCGACGCGGGACGCTGAGGGGCCGGAGCAGGGCGGTGGCCGCGGGGAGGGAGGCCGGCGCCGGGGCGAGGGCGAACGGCGGCGAGAACGGCGGTTGTCGGGGCCGGCGTCGTCGCGGGCGCGGCGCCGGCGTCGGGGCGCAGGGCGGCGGACGGCGCAGCACGCGGGTAGGGCTGCAGGCGCGCGCTCGCGGCGGCGAGTCGGAGGCGAGGCCGCGCGCGGCGGCGCAGGCAAGGGGGAGGTCGCGGCGAGCAGGGCACCGGAGCGGCGGACGGCGGGGAGGAGGCTGCACGGAGGCGCGGGCTGCGGGGGTGTGCTGAGGAGCAGAGGAGGAAGATGAACAGAGGGAGAAGAGAGGAAACGGGGGAGGAGAGAGGGCACCGCGCGCGTGGGGCGCGTGCCTGGGGTGGGCCCAGAGGCGTGGGGCCCGGCGGCAGCGGGAGGGGGTTGGCTGGGTGCGGGCGCTGCACGCGCGAGTGGGGTGGTTGGCCAGGCTGGGTCCGCATCGGTGGGTGGGGTGGTTGAGGGTGGTGAGGGAGAGGTTGGCCACGCGGCAACATGTGGTGGGGTGGGGGCTAGGAAAAGGTGAGGTGGCAGGAAACTATTGGCCAGGGTGAGGTGGAGAGGAGAGTTGGGTAGATTTCTGGGTAGGTCTAGGATTTAGGGGCGGTTGCAGGGTGGACCGTTTAAAAATCTGGGGCGGTCGTTCGGGTCGGGTTGGCCCGTTCGACTGCCCCTACTAAAATAAAATAAATATTTTTATTTATTTTTAACAGACCGATTGCACAACAGTTTTAATTAAAACAAAATATTCCGGGGACCGGGCTTTGCAGTTGAATTAAGATGGGGCGTTTGGAAAACAAAACGGGTGTTGCGCAACTAGTTTTGGCAAACAATGCATGATGATGACGATGCAATGCACAAATTCAACGCGATTTTCTAGTAGTGGTTTTGCGGGATGCCACAATTCGACACCACTAACAATGGATCTCGCCCTCGAGATCCGCCTCATGGTACCGGAAGGAAGGTCGGCGTTCTGCGTCTTCTCGCGCTTCGTGTAGATCCTTGCGACACCACTAACAATGGTTCCTTCTTCATCTTGAAAACGGCGACACCACCAACAAAGGGTCGTTGCTCCTGATCGTCGAGAGAACACTCCGGGAACAAAAGGTCGGAGGTAGAGGTATCGCAATAAAGCCACCCCTAACTTCCGTGGACGGAGTAAATTGCTGGATCCACTGCCTCGGCGTACAAGAGCGAATGATAAGAGCAGTGGTAGGGTAGCTAATCCATCCCGCACTCAAACCATTACTCTGCGCACGAATAGGCGGATTAAGCAACCAACTCTCGGAATCAGACTGAAGATCTTCTTAGAGGGTATCCGGATCAAGGAATGCTGCCAGCAGAGATCATATGAAAGACACACTGATTAGGTTTCGCGATGGTTCCGTTGGCATGAACAACACGTGCTCAAGGTCGACTCCAACTTCACCAAAGCTCGTCCTTCTCATATGTTTTTCAACGACACTGATATCCAGCAAGGAACACAGATAGACAAAGAGCTCAAGAACAACAGATTGGAGGAAGGGTACAACAGACAAGTTGCAGATTGATGATCGTAGCGCCTCCGTTACAAAAGGAAGAATTCGAAACCCTGAAGGTACGACGGAAACCCAACCACGAGAAATCCTGGACTCGAAGAAAGAGAAGAGAGCGGATTTAAAACGCGTAGAGGTAAGACGAGAACAGCAGAGGGGTAAGGAGTAAAATCAGACCTAATCAGAACTATCCAACCGATTTTGCAAAATAGTTTTGACACTCTACTTCGGCCGTTAGCTAGGTTATCCTACAGGCTGGACTTGTGGGGTATCGCAACTGCTGAGCTCTGATACCACTCTGTAACACCCTCAGAATCGGACCTATGCAAGTTTGAGCAAAATTCGCCAAACCCGCATAGAAACGATTCAAAGGTGCCCACCAGGCACTTTCGTGCGGGTGGAAAACGAAGTAATAACATTACACAGCAGTCCTCGATGGGACCCACAGAACAGATATATATAACAGCGACTCAAAGAGTCAAGAGTACAGATATACTATACAAAGATCCAGATCACCTTGGAAACGATAGAGCGTCCAGCTACGGACAAGATGCAAATGGGGCTAAGAGCCCTGAAGAATAACCAATGGCGTCCATAACCCTGCCCAGGCCAAGCCGGAAGGGTAACCCTGCTAACGGCGTCGATCTCAAAACCTGCTTAACAAAAGGGGTGCCGACAAAGGGCAAAGCAGAAAACAAAGAAGGAGCGTCAGTACTGAGGCCAGTACACGGCGAGGCTAGAATTCGGCGGTCCTCGCCTACATAGGTATGGTGGACTGAGCGGCAGCGGCAGCATGCATTAAACCACCTATAGAGACTCGATACAACTGGCGTCAATTAGAGAGGGTAAGATAGACCTATCCGGATCCAACCTGAAGCTAACACCAAACAAACCCATCCTGGTATTTCCCCCTCGAGTCCAAACGAGGAAGTCCACCGAGGAACTCACACGGTTGGCAATTTTATTTATTCAGTTATAGTTGCGGCACTTTACTAGTCAGGTTTAGATAATCGTCCTGATAAAGTAAACAGTGGGCACTTTTAGTTAATCATTCCGTTGTAGTTACGGCAATTACTAATCAGATACATTTAACATGAGATAACCCATAAACCCAGCAGTTGTTGGTACTTTTATTCAGCCAATCCGTTGTAGTTGCAATAGTTACTAGTCAGGTACAATTGTCGCAAGCGACACTCCAACAAGCAATTGTGGGCAGTATTAATTAGCCATTCCGTTATAGTGAAGCTGATTACTAGTCATTATAAGTCAAATTTATAACAGTAAACTTTAGTTATGCTTGTCTATGATCGAGAAACTGTGCTCCAAGTCGTCCATATCCGCGGACACGGCTTTCAGAAAGTTTTACCCGGCCGGGGTGCACCAATAGCAACACACACTCGATCAACCTCGGAAAAACCAAATCAAAACCCAACGAGGCCTTCACGACAAAGCAATCACAAGATTCAGAAATATTTCAGGGGGCCACCCCTTAAGTAGATCCCGCAACGGAGTAAGCAAGCTCCGAGACGGCCTCAAGGTACTGGGTAATACGGCTGTGAACGACTGGGAACCCCAAACGGGGCTTGTCGACACCGCGGAATCGTGTCCCGATCCTAAACAGTACAGTGTGCAGTACCTCGCACAATCGTAAATAAAGCAGTAAAGCATGGCATAGGTACAGGATAGTAATAAAACCTCAAACTAGTTTGTGGCCCCAAGAAATAAGACGGAATCAAGCTCTGGCTCAGGGGGGTCCCATATACCTCCCGGATGTGGATAGCGCGAAAAATCAAGGAACAGGAATCAAGTACTCGGGGTCTTACGGGACACAAGTGGGCGTTCGGAAAACAAATATTATCTATCACCCACCGATGCCTCTGCTTATTCAATTTTAGTTGTTAAACAGAAATTAAAGTGACGATAAGTAAAACTAGCATCATCTCCAACATCAACATGCGGCAATACTTCAGCAACTGTGGCATATGACGACACACATCAGCACTTGAGCAAGCAACTACGACGCGCAAGTCCAACTATCTACCAAACAACAGGTAATAGGATGTGTCCAAGGCAATATATGGTTGCAAGGGATATCAAGGGTACGGAATCTAGAGCCTCGCAACACAGATAGCAATAGATCAACAGGAGGGAAGTAAATACTATAAAAGTAAGATAGGTAGAAAGAGGGAGATGCTCGCCTGAAAACATTGTTGAAGGGTTCATCCGAAGAACGGGGCGAAGCTCACATCAACTCAACGGCCTTATCCGCGAAGAAGCAAAACACTAGAAGAAACACCGGATGTACTATTTAATAAAACGGCAGAAGATCGGCATGATGCATGTATGATGAATGACATGGCAAGGTGCGATGCAATTAGGTCATGTTAAGCGGAACCGGGGTCCCGACAATTAATAAGACGGTTCATGTTGTTTAGAACCCCCGCATTTTAAATGTTGTATTAACAAGGCAGAAGATGGCATCGGTTCGCTACACAAGTTTAAATGAGGCCAATATGAGACTAGATTTGCCCGCATATGGGCCCCATATTTAATTGTTAGGTGAATCGGCATAAGACCCCCAAACCACATGATAAGATGCATGCATGCACAATTATTATGCGACAAGTTGTTATTATGTTTATAAAATAGGGTTCGAGGAAAAGGGGTCACACATTTAGGGGGGCTCGACGGTCTTGGGGTTCCGGGGGTTCGGGGTCCGACAGGGTCCAGGGTTCGACGGGTTCGTCTCGGCGGTGTGTTCTCAAACATCGGGTAGATCTTGTCGCATCCGGGTTCTCAGCGGTCTCGGCGTTCGGGAAGGAGTACTCGGTGTCCGGGGAAGGAGTACTTGTCGCACGGTTTCCGGTGTTCGTGTAGACGGTCATGGCGTTCGGGGTACTTGATTCCGCATTCGGGGCGAAGGTCTTGTCGGCGGTCTTGGGGTTCCGCGGCAGAGTACTTGTTGCTCCGAGAAGGCGATCATGCGGGTTCCAGGCAGAAGATCTTGTCATTCCGTTCCGGAGTACTTGGCGTCCGCGAGGGAGAGCCCGGTGTATTCGTTTCGACGTCCTTGGCATCCGGGTTTCCGTTTCCATGTAGGAGATCTCGTCGAGGTTCTTCGGTTTCCGAGGAGAAGCTCTTGCGTGGCATAGCCTTCGGGTCCACGAGGTAGTCCTTGGCGTATTTCGCATCGGCGTACCGGCGTTTGGTTCCATGACGGCGATCTTGTCGGTTTTCCGCGGTCTTGGTTGTCGAAGTCGGGCTCGGTTCTCGATGTCGGTCCACAGGGGTTTGCGGCTTTGTCGTCTCCACACCTCACCGCTTAGTACCAACTTGGTACTGCACCGGAACGGCACGGTGGATGCAGAAAAAGGCGCTGCGGGGCAGGGCAGAACGCGAGCTGGGCGTCATGCGCGCGGGGATCTCTGGTGCGGTTGGGGAACGCGGGGCCCGGCTCGCTGACGCGGCCGGCGACGGTGGCGCGGAGGTGAGGCTCGCCACGGGGAGGGCGCGCGCGGGACCGGCGCTGGAGGACGCGGCTCCGGCGAGGCGCTGGCCCGCGCGGGGCGGCTCGGGGCGGTCCTGGGAGGCGGGAGGAGGCGGCGAAGGCGGCGAAGGCGGCGGCCTCCGCGGGCGACGCGGGACGCTGAGGGGCCGGAGCAGGGCGGTGGCCGCGGGGAGGGAGGCCGGCGCCGGGGCGAGGGCGAACGGCGGCGAGAACGGCGGTTGTCGGGGCCGGCGTCGTCGCGGGCGCGGCGCCGGCGTCGGGGCGCAGGGCGGCGGACGGCGCAGCACGCGGGTAGGGCTGCAGGCGCGCGCTCGCGGCGGCGAGTCGGAGGCGAGGCCGCGCGCGCGGCGGCGCAGGCAAGGGGGAGGTCGCGGCGAGCAGGGCACCGGAGCGGCGGACGGCGGGGAGGAGGCTGCACGGAGGCGCGGGCTGCGGGGGTGTGCTGAGGAGCAGAGGAGGAAGATGAACAGAGGGAGAAGAGAGGAAACGGGGGAGGAGAGAGGGCACCGCGCGCGTGGGGCGCGTGCCTGGGGTGGGCCCAGAGGCGTGGGGCCCGGCGGCAGCGGGAGGGGGTTGGCTGGGTGCGGGCGCTGCACGCGCGAGTGGGGTGGTTGGCCAGGCTGGGTCCGCATCGGTGGGTGGGGTGGTTGAGGGTGGTGAGGGAGAGGTTGGCCACGCGGCAACATGTGGTGGGGTGGGGGCTAGGAAAAGGTGAGGTGGCAGGAAACTATTGGCCAGGGTGAGGTGGAGAGGAGAGTTGGGTAGATTTCTGGGTAGGTCTAGGATTTAGGGGCGGTTGCAGGGTGGACCGTTTAAAAATCTGGGGCGGTCGTTCGGGTCGGGTTGGCCCGTTCGACTGCCCCTACTAAAATAAAATAAATATTTTTATTTATTTTTAACAGACCGATTGCACAACAGTTTTAATTAAAACAAAATATTCCGGGGACCGGGCTTTGCAGTTGAATTAAGATGGGGCGTTTGGAAAACAAAACGGGTGTTGCGCAACTAGTTTTGGCAAACAATGCATGATGATGACGATGCAATGCACAAATTCAACGCGATTTTCTAGTAGTGGTTTTGCGGGATGCCACACAGAGCATGCTGGATCGGGTCCTCATATCGGTGAGTGGGATCTGGCCTTTCCTCTGTGCTCCATGTGAGCAGTCACGAGGATTGGGTCAGATCACTGCCCTCTCTTGCTCTCCACCGGGGGCGGTGCCCCACCAAAGCTGAATCACTTTGATAACTTCTGGCTCCAATAGCCAGCGTTCGGTAAAATGGTTCAGACAAAGTGGGAAGTTCTGGCATTATTTGTCCCAAAGGTGCGCACGGCGGTGGATATCTGGCATTTTTGTGCTACGATGGCATGCTAGTTCATGCATGGCTGGGGGCTAACCTGGGTGCCGACTTGAGGCGTAAAAACAGTGATATCCTCGGTTCCATCCAGGACCTAGACCGTGCGTACGGCGTGGGAGGTATGTCGACTGAGGAGTGGATTCAGCGTTATGCGCTGGAGGACTCCGTGATCAAGATTTACCGAGGCGAGGAGACATTCTGGCGACAGCAAAGTTACCATAACTGGATCTTAAAGGAGATGTGAACATGGCCTGCTTCCATGCCATTTCAAATGGACGATGTAGGAAGTGTGCTATCCCCTTCCTCTAGGAGGATGGTCGTCTCTCGGAGGATGCCAGAGAGATATCCTCCCATATTTACTCCTTCTACAAGGAGATTTTCTCGGCAACACCCCGCACAAGGGTGGCATTGGCAATAGACCTTTGGCCGTCGAAAGCCATGGTCTCTGATGATGAGAATGTTGAGATTACGGTCCCATTCTTGCCAAGAGAGATGGAGCAGGTCGTCACTGAAATGAAGGCTAACTCCGTCCCTAGGCATGTCATCTTCTTTTAGAAGATCTAGGAGACGATACAGGGAGTTGTTATGCCCATGTTTTAGGAACTTTATATCAAAACCCTCGTGATGTCTTGCTTGAAATTCAATGTTATTACCTTGATCCCCAAGGTTTTGGGGGACACGGGCATACGTGAGTTCAGGCCGATCACGGTAATAGATGTGATCCATAGGATCATGTCTAAGGTATGCGCGCACATGCTGGCTCCTGTTATGGAGCAACTGACACACCCATACCAGTTTGCCTTTCTAAAAGGAAGATATATCCATGATGGAATTATGGCACTTCATGATATTATCCATGAACTAAAGGCTAGACGTCGGAGGGGCGTCTTTCTGAAGCTGGACTTCCAGAAGGCTTATGATCGACTAGATTGGGCATTTCTGCGCCAGGTCCTCCAACGACGGGGTATGGATGATCACATAAGGTGGATCATGCAGATTGTCATGAGTGGGAACACGGCTATAAACATCAATGGAGAGGTGGGTACCTACTTGAAACCCTCTTGCGGGGTAAGACAAGGGGACCAGATCTCTCCTATTTTATTTAATGCCATGGTGGATGTGTAGGGGTTCGTAGCATGGAAAACAAAAAATTTCTATCGCATGAATACACAATCAAGATCTAATCTATGATCAAGCCAAGATCTATCTACTAGATTGTAGCAACGAGTCGATAGAATACTAACCCTCGAAGATCCAAAGCGGTTAACGAGAGCAGATTCTCGTGGGTGATGTAGTCGTACTGTAACACCCCGGTTCTGAAAAGACCGTGGCCTCTATGTGACATGCCAATCCCTGGATCGGTTCATTGGCCCACAATAGAGTAAGATAGATACCATAGCAAAATATCCGTGTATCATAAGTAACGATGATCCAGAGTACCATTATTACAATAAAAGCTTAGCACAAAGCTAGCTCAAATTATTCAGGTAGCAACATAAATAAAGTAAATACTCCATTCTTCAAATTGCCCACAAGTGAACAAGTGCCGAGTGGAGTACCGTGGCCTATAACGATTAATCAGAATCGGAATAACCTGCAACATGAAACGTAGCAGCCCCGAAGGGTCAATACATGGAATGTATGGCAAGTAGAGCTAGTAATGGAAACAATAGCACTAACATCTACATGCATATTTTGCAAGTGGAGCTGTGTCTGGCTTGCATTTGCAAATACATTTGTCCTACTTTCATAAACAGTTTTTGATTTTCTTTGAAAAGATCCCAATTAAGTTAACCCAACAATATTAAAACAATTATGAAATTAGAATAAGCGAGAAACATGTCATGGAATCAATATCAATCAACTCAGTTGTCCATAACCGGGGACACGGCTAATCGATTAGATTATACACCCTGCAGAGGTTAGTACACTTTACCCATGTGACTTGGCCAGCCCAGCTCGTACCATCACTCTCATTTTGGGTGATGATAGGGAGAAGACCAAGAAGAGACTGTTCGGGAAGTAGCTCCTCAATCTCGACGCGCACCGGTCCAACCTACCAAAATTCTACATCTCTGGATACGCGGGTTCGAGTTACCACAACCTACTAAGTCCAACCAACCGCCCATTCCATTATTGGCACATGGTTGTACACGTAAGCTACACAATAAAGAAGCCAATCAAGTTCTCTTGATACCTGGGTGCCTTTCCGCAATAAACCACCAAAAATTATCAATACCATCACACCCAGGAGATTCATTGGTTAAGTTGTTTTAGTTTTCACAAACAATTACTTTTAGAAACAAGTCTCAATGATGTAACCCATCCCTCGTTCAACATAGCATGGCTAAGCACATCTACCAACGGTGTTTCATCTACAAGGAGGGTCCTACCACATAATAGGACATAGCATAGCGATAGTATCATCCTACACATGCATCTACAAAATACACGACAATGCATTGAAAATAGTAGGATGATATCATGAACAAAGTAGCATCTACTTGCCTTGGTTGTAACGGTCGGAGGAACAATCCATACACGAGCAAGCGTTGCACTCGTCACAATCTACACGATACAATTGCAATCATAAACAAACAATCCACAACATATGCAACAAATATAATGCATGAAGGTATGCAAGACAAGTGAATTGGTGCTACAGCTAGACCACATAATCCAAATCAATAATACTACTGATTGCATGCATGGAAAATAGTTTTAGCGCAAGGAAAACTAATACGCAAAAAGCAATGCTCACCACTAAAGCTAGAACTTAAATAATTCACTACCGGTAGTATACTGTTTGTAAAATCTTGGGAAAATTCTACCGCATAGGCATCGCTGATTAGAAACAGAACCAACTGTAATTACTCAAAAAGGAATTGTAAAACTCTCCGAGTAATTAAAACACTGCAGAAAGCCACTAGACAGTTTCTGCAGAATTTTTTACTGTAAGCCTATCTTTTTAATTCACGATGAGATTCCCCTCGTTCCACTGAATCCAGGGACATATCATACGCCATTTTTGGAGCTACGGATCTTTTTCTACGAATTTATTACTCCGGAAAGGCCATTAACTAGTTTGATTAAACAGTAGTAAACCTTGCTGCAAAAGCCTGAACCAAAGGGACAGCGAGATTCTACACGACTCACTGAATCTACACATATTTTATTTTCAATTTTTGTCCAAGCGTTTAATTTCTACGCAATTTACAAGTTTCTACCGAAATCTGTCAACTAGAAGGATTAACGAAATTGAACCCAGTCAACTGTGTCTGTTGACTGGTCAACTCGTCTGCTGACTGGGCGCTGACTAGTCAACGCCTGAGTCTGACCGGTCAACTAACGATCTGAGCCGCTGATCTGAGATCTAACGGTGGCTGCTGTCTTACCGGAAACAAGCGACGAAACGGACTCCGGACGGTGCGGCGAGTTCCGGACGGCGGTGTCGATCGGTTCCGGCGTCGGGGTTCTTCCTGCACGGACGGAGAGGGTCAACGAACGGGTCGAGAAAATAAATGCGCGCGCAAGGCGGCGCGCGTACGTGCGTGTATGCGTGCACGTGTGTGTGCGCGCAGAGGCGCAATAGCGCATGCGGTAACGCGCAAGCGGCAGCGCGCAGCGCACGCAGCGACAGCGATGCAGCAGCAACTAGCGCGCGCAGCGCGCGCGGCACTCGCGGGGTGCGCGGTGGCGAGGCGGGGTGGCGCGCAGGCTGAGGCGGCCTGGCGGCGGCGACGCGGACGGGTGGCGGCGCTGGCCGCGGGTGGCGCGGGTGCAGGGCGGCGGGGTCGGCGCGTCGCGGCGGCGGGGATGGCGCGGTGGCCGGCGGCGATGGCGGCGGCGCAGCGAGAGAGAGAGGGAGAGGAGAGAGGCGGTGGCGGCCGGACCTGCTGGCGGCGGGGATGGAGGGCGACGACGGCGGCATTGGCGGCCGACGGCGAGGCGGGAGCCTGGCGGCGGGGGTGGCGTCGGCCGGCGGCGACGGGGCGGCCAGGAGGCGGCGATGGCGGCGGTAGGCGCGGTTCCCGAGGCGGGGATCGCGCGGGCGGGTGGGCAGAGGCGGCGGTTGGCGGGTGCGGATCCCGAGGCAGGTGGGGTCCCCTTTTGTGGCCCTGCGCGCGGAAATCCTACTCAGATTCGGTCCGGAGTTAGACTAGAACTCGGAAATCGTTCTAAATTTTCGGACCGTTTTTCGGCGGTTTACTAAAACGGCGACAACTTCTCCGTACGAGCTTCGATTCGAGCGGTTCTTGCGCCTACGGGTTCGTATTGTTGAGGGGAACAATCTAGCATCAAGGTTTGAGCGAAACCACTAATCTACAAGGGTGGTTGTCGCAAGTCCTACTAAAGCTTCCCATAGGAACCTCGTAGCAAAATAGAATAGGGTTTTGCAAATGGCGTTTCGCCGGACCTTTTCACTCGAAGGTTTTGCATGGAAAAGCATGATGAAATGATATGAATGATATGCAAGACCAAATCTAAAATTTGGGATGTGACAAGACTAACCCCCTTAGGATGAATCTCGTCCTCGAGATTCAGCGCGGCTAGCAAATATGTGTGGGTAGTCCTCTCGGATGTCATCCTCACGCTCCCAAGTGGCTTCCTCTTTGGTGTGGTGACTCCACTATACCTTGCAAAACTTGATCGTCTTGGTTCGGGTAATCCTCTCTGCTGTCTCCAGAATCTTGACCGGTTTCTCCTCATAGGTCAAGTCATTCTCCAGCTGAACCTCCTCTAGCGGTACGATGTCTCTCAATGGTGTATCCACCATCTCTGGATGGCACTTCTTCAGCTGGGACACGTGGAACACACTGTGAACAGCGGACAGAGCCTCTGGCAACTCCAAGTGATAAGCAACTTCTCCTTTGCGTGCTAAGACCCGATACGGTCCAATAAATCGAGGTGCCAGCTTACCCTTAATTCCAAACCTCTTGATTCCACGAAGTGGCGACACTCTGAGGTATGCTCTATCACCTATCTCATACACCACTTCCTTGCGCTTGGCGTCAGCGTAGCTCTTCTGCCTTGATTGTGCTACCTTCAGCCTGTCCCTAATCAAGGCGACCTTCTCCTCAGCATCCTTGATCAAATCAGGCCCAAACAACTGACGTTCTCCTACTCCATCCCATAGCAATGGTGTCCGGCACCGTTTCCCATATAGAACATCGAACGGTGACGTCTTGATGCTGTTTGATAGCTGTTGTTGTAGGAAAACTCCGCATACGGCAAATTCTCATCCCAACTAGAGCCATGAGCCAAGGCGCAAGCTCTCAGCATGTCTTCCAAAATCTGATTCACCCTCTCGGTCTGTCCATCAGTCTGTGGGTGAAACGCTGTGCTAAACTCCAATCTAGTAACAAGTGACTCGTGCAGCTGGCGCCAAAAGTGTGAGGTAAATTGGGTGCCTCTATCAGATACGATACTCTTAGGAACTCCATGTAGGCACACAATTCTGTCCATGTAAATCTTGGCCAACTTCGCACTCGTATAGGTCGTCTTCACCGGTATGAAGTGGCTACCTTGGTCAAATGGTCAACCACTACCCAAATGGAGTCATATCCTGACCTGGTCCTGGGCAATCCTGTGATAAAGTCCATTCCAACTCTATCCCACTTCCAATCCGGCACAGGCAATGGCTGTAGCAGTCCTGCTGGCTTCTGGTGTTCTGCCTTCACTCGGCTACATACATCACATAGGGCAATATGCTTGGCGATATCTCCCTTCATGTTGTTCCACCAAAATCTGCTCTTCAAATCCATATACATCTTTGTGTTGCCCGGATGTATGGAGTATGGCGAGTTATGGGCCTCTTGCAGAATCAACTCCCTTATCTCCGGGTCGCTGGGCACACACAAACGATCTCCATACCACAAGGTACCATGCTCGTCCTCGCGAATATCCTTTTCCCGATTCTCCTTCATCTTTTCCTTTATCTCCTCTATTTCCTTGTCTCCTATCTGAGCCTTTATGATCCTGTCCTGTAGCGTCGGTTGGACTTCCATTGTAGCCAAGTATCCTTCAGACACTACTTCCAGTCTAAGGTCCTTGAATTGCTTGCACAAATCCTCAGGCAATTCACCAATTGTCAATCCATTGGCATAAACCTTCCGGCTCAGAGCATCTGCTACTACATTGGCCTTTCCTGGGTGGTATTGTAGATTCATATCGTAATCCTTGATAAGTTCCAACCATCTCCTTTATCTCATGTTCAGTTCCTTCTGCGTGAATATGTACTTCAGGCTCTTGTGGTCGGTGTACACATCACAATGTTTTCCCATTAAGTAATGCCTCCATACTTTGAGCACATGAACCACTGACGCTAACTCCAAGTCGTGTGTGGGGTAATTCCGCTCATGGTGCTTGAGTTGTCGTGAGGCATAAGACACTACTCTCCCATCTTGCATCAGCACACTCCCAAGTCCCTGTCGAGAAGCATCACAGTACACATGGAAATCCTTCTGAAGATCTGGTAAAAACAGAACAGGCGCGGTCACTAGTCGACGCTTCAGTTCCTGAAAGCTGGCTTCACATACGTCTGACCACTCAAACTTCCTCTCCTTCTTAAGAAGTTCTATCATTGGCTTAGCAATCTTGGAAAAGTTTTCAATGAACCTCCTGTAATATCCAGCAAGTCCCAAAAAACTTCGTATCTCTCCCGCATTCTTGGGTGCTTCCCATTCAGTTACTGCGGTCACTTTGCTTGGATCAACAGCAATTCCTTCTCCTGACACTACGTGTCCAAGAAACCCAACGGTGTTAAGCCAGAATTCACACTTGCTGAATTTGGCATACAGCTTGTGTTCCCTCAGCTTCTCCATAATCAGTCTCAGATGCTTCTCATGCTCAGCATCATCCTTGGAATATATCAGTATGTCATCAACAAACACCACCACGAACTTGTCCAAGTACTCCATAAATACCTTGTTCATCATGGTCATGAAGTATGCCGGGGCATTCGTTAGTCCAAAAGACATAAATGTATACTCATATAAACCATACCTAGTGGTGAAGGCGGTTTTTGGTACGTCCTCCTCCCGGATCTTCAATTGGAAGTAGCCTGATCATAGATCAATCTTGCTGAACACCTTCGCTCCTTCCAGTTGATCAAACAAATCATTTATGTTCGGCAGAGGGTACTTGTTCTTGATGGTTACTTCATTCAGCGAGCGATAGTCCACCACTAATCTCTTGCTGCTGTCTTTCTTCTCCACAAACAGAACAGGTGCTCCCCATGACGACGAACTAGGCTGAATGAATCCCTTTTCCAGCTGCTCCTTCAACTGCTTCTTCAATTCCTTCAGCTCATCCACATCCATCTTATATGGTTTCTTTGCTATTGGTCCTGTTCCCGGCATCAGGTCGATAAGAAACTCTACATCCCTGTCAGGTGGCATCCCTGGCAGTTCTTCTGGAAACACTTCGGGGTAATCCCTAATCACTGGCACAGTATTCATGCTAACCCCCTTAAGATAATTCAACTTACACCTTCTCGGTCGTGCAGCCGACTTGAATCTAATCCTCTTACCATCCGGGGTTTTGAGTGAAACAGCTCGCTGTGCACAATCTATGTGTCCCCCATGCATAGACATCCAATCCACACCCATAATAACATCTAATCCCTGTGAATCCAACACTACCAAATGTGCAATGAAGTTGTGTGTTCCAATCCTCACAGTTAAGTCGCGGCATCCCGCGCTATCTATCATATCTCCTCCAGGTGAACTCACTCTAAAAGACCTCTTCATAGACTCAGTAGGTAACTTATACTTATCCACAAATGCCCTTGATATGAACGAATGCGATGCACCAGTATCAAAAAGTATAAGTGCAGGGTAAGTGTTGATTGGGAACTTACCAATCACAAGATCAGGCTCATCTGGAATCTCCTCCACATTCATGTGGTTCACTGTGGCCTTCTCGCTGTAAGTTGGCTTCAGTCCTTTCCTCTCTGGACATTTGTCAGCATAGTGTCCCTTCTGCTTACACTTGAAGCACGTCACCTCACTCAGACCCTTCTTCACAAAGCTACGATCGCGGTTGCGGTCATGTCCACTGTGTCCTCCAGAGTGGTGAGAGTGTTCTCCCTTGTGGTTGTGGTGGCTGCTCCTATGGTTTTCATGACGATGCCCATCGCCTCCATGGTGGTAGCGGTCATGGCTCCCATGGTCACTCCCTCCATGCTTGGAGTATCCATCGTATGAAGTGCGAGTCTTGTGGTGCGAACCAGAGTGGTGATTATTGTTCTTCCTCTTGCGGCTTTCTACTTGCTTGTGCTTCCCTTCCAAGATCCTGGCCTTGTCCATAAGCTCCTGGAAAGTGGGGCAATAAACCACCAGTAGCTGTACTGAAAGCTCATCACTGAGGCCATCCAGGAATCTCTCCCTCCTTTTTGCATCAGTGTCAACATCCTCAGGTGCATAACGGGACAGGTTGTTGAACTCCTCAATGTACTCGGCCACGGTGCGATTGGTTTGGCGCAAGTTGCGGAACTCCTTCCTCTTCAGGCTCAGAACTCCTGAAGACACGTGGTTGGTCCTAAAACCTTCCTCAAACATCGCCCAAGTCACGGTATTCAGCGGGTGGATGATCTGAAATGTGTCCCACCAAGAAGCGGCTGGTCCCTCCAGTAGGTGAGCGGCAAACCTCACCTTTTCAGCATCAGTGCATCCGACAGTTACTAGATCCTTGTTGACTGAACGCAACCAGTCGAGAGCAACCATTGGTTCCGTTGCAGTAGAGAACTTAGCTGGCCTTAGCCTCAGAAATTTGGTGAGAGCATCTCCCTGAGGCTGATTGTTTCCATTATTGTTGTTCTGATTTGCCATGAACTGTGTCATCACTTGGGTCAGCTGTGCCTGAGCTGCCATGAGCTGCTCCAACTCAGTGGGTTGGCGGCGGGGAGGCATCTGCGGTTCAGCACAGGTAAGTTTAGAAAGAATCAACTACGACAATAGGATTCTACCCATGCATATGATCAATCAATCACAAACAATAGCAGACAATCACAAGCAAGCAACACATCAACAAACAAGTGATCCAGCAACATCCCAGGGGTTATCCTAGCAGTATATAACTACTGAAATAGTTTTACAAGAGTTGGAAATGGTTAACCAAACCGTAGATCAACTAAACAACAAAAACAACAATCTGCCAGAATAGTCCAGCAGAGTTCACGCATTTTTCCGCCTGACTTAAACTCGTCAGAAAATTTAGCTGATTTTTGTACATATAGTACAGAGAGTTTCGCATCAGCCTATTTTTTCAGATTTTTCCGAGTTACCAGAAAAATATGAAAAATCGCGCAGTACTGCTGTATCAGCAGAAAAACTACAGCGAAAATAACACAGATGATAACCAAATTGCCATAACTCTTTCATATAATTCGCACAAATAATTCCTGTGATATTGGAGTACACAAATAAGCAACTAAACACTCTTAAACTAACACGAACTAAGCTTCACAACGATCGAGACTAATCCTAACGAATTGGCCTAACGTGGACTAATTGGTGGACTTCTATCTACTTCTTGAAGAGGTTGAGGTATGTCCTTGCGGTCATGCGTTGACGCTTCGGCTCGCGGTAAAACCATGGCGGCGGAGTATACACCTCTCCTGAATCATCACTTGAGACCTCAAACTCCACCTCTTCTGGATCCTCCTCTTCTTCTTTATTCTCAGCTGCAACAACAACAGCTTCATCTCCTCCACCATCATCGTCTCCATCATCATCATCCTCGTCCTCATCATCATCATCGTCTCCACTGTCATCATCATCCCCATTGTTACCATCATCTCCATTGTCATCATCAGAGGGTGGATTCAGCTGTGCTTGGAGAGCGGCAATCTGGGCTGTCATAGCTTTAATGGTTTGGTCCCTTTCCTGGACGGTCCCTTGCAACTGTTGTATGTTCTGGGTGTTCTCCTGCACCGTACCATGAAGATGAGCTATGGTTGCATCTCTGGCTATCAGGGCATTCTCCAGAACCCCCACAGCTTCATGCAAAGTGTCAATCTCCTGTCCTTGGACCACCATACCATTGCTAGTAAAGTCTGCAATCTCCTTTATCATCCTCACCTTCTCTGCTAGAGCTCCATTCTCCCTCTCCATGTCCTATATGTGTCTCCAACGGGGCGGCATGTTGTTCCTGTCGCCCGGGGTAACCACAATGTTCCCATCATCATCACGCCTTCCATACTCACGGTAGGGTGAATCTGCTGGTAGTAGGTGTCGGACATAGTGGCACTGGCGAGACAGGGCTTCATGTATGGCCAATTTGATTCCAAGTCCCCAGTTGTAGTATGTCTTGGTGTAGACCAAGTGCACGGGGTTTGGCAAGGCGGCATCTCTGAATATGAAGGTAGTGATCTCCCATGCATCCTCTCCATATCCATAGGTGTACAACCTTCTTCCTTGAACATGGGAAGTGGCAATCCCAATGACTGCGAGAGTTGAGCTAACTGCCTTGCAAAGGGCCTTGGTGAATCCATGGTGACATACTCAGTCCTGAAGTCTCCCATCTATCAAGTAAACGAGGAAAGTGTGAGAATAGCATATGGTAAGAATTTACGAAGGTGAAAGGCATAAGATGAAAGACAGAGTTAATATAGGCTTTAGTAATTCTATGGCTTTCTAATCCAATCCTAGGTCACGATCCTACAGTCGACACACGGGCTCTGATACCATCCTGTAACACCCAGGTTCTGAAAAGACCGTGGCCTCTATGTGACATGCCAATCCCTGGATCGGTTCATTGGCCCACAATAGAGTAAGATAGATAACATAGCAAAATATCCGTGTACCATAAGTAACGATGATCCAGAGTACCATTATTACAATAAAAGCTTAGCACAAATCTAGCTCAAATTATTCAGGTAGCAACATAAATAAAGTAAATCCTCCATTCTTCAAATTTCCCACAAGTGAACAAGTGCCGAGTGGAGTACCGTGGCCTATAACGATTAATCAGAATCGGAATAACCTGCAACATGAAACGTAGCAGCCCCGAAGGGTCAATACATGGAATGTATGGCAAGTAGAGCTAGTAATGGAAACAATAGCACTAACATCTACATGCATATTTGGCAAGTGGAGATGTGTCTGGCTTGCATTTGCAAATACATTTGTCCTACTTTCATAAACAGTTTTTGATTTTATTTGAAAAGATCCCAATTAAGTTAACCCAACAATATTAAAACAATTATGAAATTAGAATAAGCGAGAAACATGTCATGGAATCAATATCAAGCAACTCAGTTGTCCATAACCGGGGACACGGCTAATCGATTAGATTATACACCCTGCAGAGGTTAGTACACTTTACCCATGTGACTTGGCCAGCCCAGCTCGTACCATCACTCTCATTTTGGGTGATGATAGGGAGAAGACCAAGAAGAGACTGTTCGGGAAGTAGCTCCTCAATCCCGACGCGCACCGGTCCAACCTACCAAAATTCTATATCTCTGGATACGCGGGTTCGAGTTACCACAACCTACTAAGTCCAACCAACCGCCCATTCCATTATTGGCACATGGTTGTACACGTAAGCTACACAATAAAGAATCCAATCAAGTTCTCTTGATACCTGGGTGCCTTTCCGCAATAAACCACCAAAAATTATCAATACCATCACACCCAGGAGATTCATTGGTTAAGTTGTTTTAGTTTTCACAAACCAATACTTTTAGAAACAAGTCTCAATGATGTAACCCAGCCCTCGTTCAACATAGCATGGCTAAGCACATCTACCAACGGTGTTTCATCTACAAGGAGGGTCCTACCACATAATAGGACATAGCATAGCGATAGTATCATCCTACACATGCATCTACAAAATACACGACAATGCATTAAAAATAGTAGGACGATATCATGAACAAAGTAGCATCTACTTGCCTTGGTTGTAGCGGTCGGAGGAACAATCCATACACGAGCAAGCGTTGCACTCGTCACAATCTACACGATACAATTGCAATCATAAACAAACAATCCACAACATATGCAACAAATATGATGCATGAAGGTATGCAAGGCAAGTGAATTGGTGCTACAGCTGCACCACATAATCCAAATCAATAATACTACTGATTGCATGCATGGAAAATAGTTTTAGCGCAAGGAAAACTAATACGCAAAAAGCAATGCTCACCACTAAAGCTAGAACTTAAATAATTCACTACCGGTAGTATACTGTTTGTAAAATCTTGGAAAAATTCTACCGCATAGGCATCGCTGATTAGAAACAGCATCAACTGGAATTACTCAAAAAGGAATTGTAAAACTCCCCGAGTAATTAAAACACTGCAGAAAGACACTAGACAGTTTTTGCAGAAGTTTTTACTGTAAGCCTATCTTTTTATTTCACGATGAGATTCCCCTCGTTCCACTAAATCCAGGGACATATCATACGCGATTTTTGGAGCTACGGATCTTTTTCTACGAATTTATTACTCCGAAAAGGCCATTAACTAGTTTGATTAAACTGTACTAAACCTTGCTTCAAAAGCCTGAACCAAAGGTACAGCGAGATTCTACACGACTCACTGAATCTACACATATTTTATTTGCAATTTTTGGCCAAGCGGTTTAATTTCTACGCAATTTACAAGTTTCTACCAAAATCTGTCAACTAGAAGGATTAACGAAATTGAACCCAGTCAACTGTGTCTGTTGACTGGTCAACTCGTCTGCTGACTGGGTGCTGACTGGGCGTCTGACTAGTCAACGCCTGAGTCTGACCGGTCAACTAACGATCTGAGCCGCTGATCTGAGATCTGACGGTGGCTGCTGTCTTACCGGAAACAAGCGACGAAACGGACTCCGGACGGTGCGGCGAGTTCCGGACGGCGGTGTCGATCGGTTCCGGCGTCGGGGTTCTTCCTGCATGGACGGAGAGGGTCAACGAACGGGTCGAGAAAATAAATGCGCGCGCAAGATAGCGCGCGTACGTGCGTGTATGCGTGCACGTGTGTGTGCGCGCAGAGGCGCAATAGCGCATGCGGTAACGCGCAAGAGGCAACCGCGCAGCAGCAACTAGCGCGCGCGGCGCTCGCGGGGTGCGCGGTGGCGAGGCGGCGAGGCGGCCTGGCGGCGGCGACGCGGGCGGGTGGCGACGCTGGCCGCGTGTGGCGCGGGTGCAGGGCGGCGGGGTCGGCGCGTCGCGGCGGCGGGGATGGCGCGGTGGCCGGCGGCGGCGCAGCGAGAGAGAGAGAGAGAGAGAGAGAGAGAGAGAGAGAGAGAGAGGGAGAGGAGAGAGGCGGCGGCCGGACCTGCTGGTGGCGGGGATGGAGGGCGACGGCGGCGGCTGGCGGCGAGGCGGGAGCCTGGCGTCGGCCGGCGGCGACGGGGCGGCCAGGAGGCGGCGATGGCGGCGGTAGGCGCGGTTCCCGAGGCGGGGATCGCGCGGGCGGCTGGGCAGAGGCGGCGGTGTGCGGGTGCGGATCCCGAGGCAGGTGGGGTCCCCTTTTGTGGCCCTGCGCGCGGAAATCCTACTCAGATTCGGTCCGGAGTTAGACTAGAACTCGGAAATCGGTCCAAATTTTCGGACCGTTTTCCGGCGGTTTACTAAAACGGCGACAACTTCTCCGTACGAGCTCCGATTCGAGCGATTCTTGCGCCTACGGGTTCGTATTGTCGAGGGGAACAATCTAGCATCAAGGTTTGAGCAAAACCACTAATCTACAAGGGTGGTTGTCGCAAGTCCTACTAAAGCTTCCCACATGAACCTCGTAGCAAAATAGAATAGGGTTTTGCAAATGGCATTTCGCCGGACATTTTCACTCGACGGTTTTGCATGGAAAAGCATGATGAAATGATATGTATGATATGGAAGACCAAATCTAAAATTTGGGATGTGACACGTACACTTGCGATCTCAAGATCGCGTAGACGATCCTTCCGGCGCTGCGTTCCGGCAGCGCTTCCGCAGTCGGTCACACGTTCGATACTCTATGAAGACCTTCCTCTACCTTGTTCCAGGAGGCAGCGGAGGTTGTAGCACTCTCCTCGTGATTCCGGCAGCACGACGGCGTGGTACCGGAAGTAGAGGGGAGATCTCGCACGGCTTCGCCTTAAGCCGGAGCGAGTATGGTGGAGTATGAGAGAGGGCCTTGGCGATCTAGGGTTTATAGGCACAAAGGGTAGATCTTGGCCGGCGGCTAGGGTTTAGGGAAACCCTAACTCGGTGACTTAGAGGATGCCCTAGGCGGCGGCTGCACTGGAGGTGGCCGGGGACTTGGGGCTAGGGTTTGGGGTGTGAGAGGTGTAGCTAGAGGGGGCACCCCTGCCCCTTCTTTTATAGGTGGGAGGGAGGCGGCTAGGAGGAGGGAGTCCTCCTCCAACTCCTCCTCATTGGCCGGCGGGTGGAGGGAGTGGGACTTCCTCCCCAAGTAGGTTTCCTACTTTCCCTCCACCAAGCAAACTTGTCGTTTGACTTTTTCAAATTGGCGTTTGACTTTCAAACTAGGATTTGATTTCTCCCTTTATTTTGCCCAGCCAAGTGACCTAGTACATGATGCAACCATTCCACATTGTCATGACACATTCATGTACCCTTCCCCTCTGGAGTGCCGGACCTTCCGGACCCTTCTAGAACATTCCCGATGAAAACACCGGAATCATTCCCCAACTCCGAAATAGGACTTTCCTTATATGAATCTTATTCTCCGGACCATTCCGGATCTCCTCGTGATATCCCGGATCCCATCCGAGACTCCGAACAACATTTGGTCTCTTACTCATCATTCCATAACTACTCAACAACATCGAATCCTTAAGTGTGTCTTCCTACGGTTCGTGAATTATGCGGACATGACCGAGACACTTCTCCGATCAATAACCAATAGAGTAATATGGAATTTCATATGTCTCTCACATATTTCTACGATTACTTTGCGATCGAATGAACCACTTACATACGATACCAATTTCCCTTTGTCTCACGATAGTTTACTTATCCGAGGTTTTGATCGTCGGTATCTCTGCATACCTAGTTCAACCTTGATACCGATAAGTACTCTTTTCTCGTTCCCGTGATATGTGATCCCTTGTGAGCCAGTCACATGCTTGCAAGCTAATTGGATGACATTCCACCGAGAGGGCCCAGAGTATATCTATCCGTCATATGGATGGACAAATCCCACTCTTGATCCATGTGCCTCAACCCATACTTTCCAAACACTCAATGCCACCTTTATAGCCACCCAGTTACGGTGTGGTGTTTGATGTCATCAAAGCATCCTTCCGGTAATGGTGATTAACATGATATCATGGTCGAAGGAATTAGGTTACTATGTATCAGAAAGCATATAGCTAATGAACTATATTAAATGACTTGATCTTTATGCTACGCTTAACTATAGGAGTATGTCCATCATATCATTCTCCTAATGATATGACCCTGTTGTTAATAACATCTCTATGTACATGATCAGAAAACCATGATCACATATTAGCCAACAAGCTAGTTTAACAAGAGGCTTTACTAGGGACTCTTTTATGTTTATAAATCACACAAGTATTAATGTTTCCGGTTAATACAATTATATCATGATATAAACATTTATCATAAGCATGAAGATATGATAATAACCACTTTATTATTGCCTCTTGGGCATATCTCCAACAGTCTCCCACTTGCACTAGAGTCAATAATCTATTTTCAAACCTTTGTGTATTCAAAACCTATGGCTTTCTGGTGTCGTATGTACACGTTGCTAGTGGTCAGCTGATCTTCGGATCTGACACTTCTAGGTCCGTGTGTAATTGCATGTCTTTGCGTCTCTACGCATCACTCATTCTCTAATGAGATGGCTTCGTACCAATTTGGTCCTTTGGTGTGACCTTTAGTTCTTTGGGGTTAAAACATGTTGATAATATTGTCATACAATATATCTTCATAGTGTTATCCCGCTGTGAACTACACCTAGTTTGATAACAAACTACTTGACACAAATGCCCTCTTTAGCTGCTATAATAGCAGTCATATACTTAGCCTTTTGTTGTAGTATCTGTCACAATGTCTTAACTTTGGAACTCATCCAAATCCATTATGGAACTAACTTTTCATTATATTGTGCCCCCTTAGTTTAGATTGAGATAAACTTAATTTGTACTTTGTGACAAAACTAGTATCAATGTAGTACTTTTACAATGAACTAACCATCTATTTGCCACTTCTACAAAATAATATACTCTTAGTTCTTCTAAAAGATCATAAGAATATCCTTACTATTGTCCAATGATCATCTTATGAATCATTCTGGTATATGCTCATAACATTTAGAGCATAGGACATATCTGGATTTGTACATATTACAGTATGATTGATATAAATACTCTTTGTGATTTCATACATCAAGTATCAATCTATACTTGAATCTTTGTTTCACTTACCAAGTGTCAATACACTTGAATATATCATCAATATTGAACTCATTCAATCCTTTCTGTGCAACAAGAATCTTTCTTGTAGTTTCTATATTGAACTCATTCAATACATCATCTATGTACTTTCGGCACAACCATATTAGCGTCTATGGATGCCAAATATTTGGGTTTTGCCTAAGTCTTTCGTCGGGATGAAATTCTTAATATGTGTTAATAAAGATACATCATTTCCAATCAACAATATGTCTTCCACATAATGTATTAGAAACATGTCTTAGTGCTCCCACTTAATTTCTTGCAAATGCAAGCATCTTCATCATCTCCGACGAATTTAAACTCCTTTAACAGTTTCATCATTGTGAAGATTCCAACTCCGCAATGCTTACTTCTACCATTGAAGTTTGCATATGCTTTTAGCATCCTTTGAAATAACAAAACCCTTTGGACCGTGTTATGCACACGTCCTAGGTAACAATTCTATTAGAAGAACTTGTTTTGTTTATTTAACTACCACATAACAAAATTATATGTAGTGGTTGCTACATTAATCCGTCTAGACTAAGTATCGCTATGAAAGATCAAATCTTGTCATAGTCAACCTTTGAAAATTGTTGTGAACTCTTTCCCAACATGTCGACTATTTCATATATGTGAAAACATCCATGTCTATTTCTTTATAGATCCAAAAATGACTGTAAGGTCGCACACCTTTATAGAGGGTCTTTCAAGTTCGAAGCTTGATCTCTCGTGTATGGAACTATCACGGATTTTATGGCTTCAAGCCATTTTACAGAGTCAGGGCCCATCATCACTTCTTTGCATGTAGTCCGTTCATTATTCTCAAATAATGATTCAACCCTCAAATCTTGGTATTTGATTGTTTACTCGACCTATTGGTTCAATAGAAACTTTGACCTCCGTAACCACAACCTTTGAGGCACGTGAGCCATGAGCATTGTTGCTGCCTCCGGAACACTTTTCGGCGCTGCGCAACTTTGATCATATATAGCTAAGGTTCTTTTAACCTTGTCAAAGTTCTATTGTCCTCCCACTTAACTTTTCACGGAAAATTCCTTCTCAAAGAAACTTGACGTTCTAAGCGACAAACACTTTTGTCTTCGGTGTTATGGAGGAATACTCAATTATTATTCAAAATAACATACAAAGATATGTTCATCCGATTTTGGTTGCAAACATCATTCTTATGCATAGCATACCAATTTTTAAGAAAAGACAGCTTGGGTTTTATCCCAAACCATAACTTTATATGGTGTCAATTCAACGGATTATGATGGAGCTCTTTTCAGTGGAAAAACGGTAGTCTCTAAAGCTTTTAATCTTTAAAATATCATGACAGTTTGATGAATTACACCTTTGATCTTACCATGTCAAACAAGGTTTAATTACATATCTCGAACGCTCCATACTCTTATGGTGTTTCAGGAAATGCAAATCCACGGAATGATTCCTTAAATCTTAGGTATTATGCTAAACTTGTAACTCAAATATCTTCCTTCATGATCTTATCATAAACTATTTATATTCTTGTTACAATGATTTTGCACTTCATCTTGAAACTCTTTGAACTTTTCAAATGTTTCATACTTCATCCTTATTAAGTAAACATTCATATATTCACTCAAATTTTTGGAAAAATCATATGAAGTTGAAATCCATCGCTCTTGACTACACATAATGGACTTCATACAACAATATGTACAAGTTCCAATAAGCTAGTCATTCGTTCCCTTTTGGCCTATGAACGAAGTTTTAATTATCTCTAGGAAAGTTTCACAAGCGTCATTTGATCAAAAATAAAAAGAATCCAAAATTCCATCCACATGGAGTTTCTTCATGTTTTCTTTCCAATATAATTTAAACGGCGATATCACTTTCTAAGTGATCTTTCAATCAATTTGTCTTTTGACATTTTTAGCACTAGTTTTATGGATGTGATTTCTCCGACAAGATTTGTGAATCATCCATCTTTTATGGATTACGGCAATTATTTGAACAACACTTTTGTTCTCATAATACCTGATAAAACAAATCTTGAAGACAAGCTTTGATGTTTAACAAGCAGCACAATAACCCTTTATTTGTTCTTGATGAACATCATCACATATTCTTTTGCTAGTTACTTAGGCTATTGTAGTTCATGAATTGTGTTGTTTCGTATGACGATTCACACCAACAAATTCAGTATCAAATACTTAAGAACCACATTGTTTATTAAGCAAATAATATAGCCATAACATGTATATCATCTATATACTTAAGCTAAACAATTCTAGTCTTTTCTTTTCTGCCATATATTTATGAGATTCTCTTTCAGTATTTCCTTTTATGTTTGAAAGAATCTATCAACATCAATAGTGGAGCCATATACATGACACATTGTCCAAAGCATGTATAGTAAAATACCAATGTCTTTGGACTTGCACTTTGAAGTATATCACTATCATCAAATGTTTGGTGTTCTTTCAAATTCCTTTCTTTAGTAATCTCTTGGTGTAGTAAACATTTTACCTACATCAAATATTCACCCTTATCATGGAACTATCCATGATCAAGCTACTTTTAGCTTATAACGGTGAATCGCGAGTATAATGTTGCTCTCCAAAACCTTTTGGAGGATTAGGAAACTAGTGTCTCCAACCTTTTGCAAATTCTCATCAAATATGAGAACATGACTTTTGCCATATTATACTCTATCATGTTGCAACCAAAACTTCGTTTCAGATATCACAATATCTTCCACACATCATGGTTTCTAAAACAACTCTTTCAGATCCTAGATAACCTTGATATTAAGACAATCCTTTGAATATCAAGAATCATGGAGACAAACATGATACTCATACACTAACACTTGGAATTGTCACTCTTGATTTAATACCAATTATTAAACTTCATGGAGTAACCGGAACTTACTGAAAGTTTGCAATAGGAATTTTAAACTTTAGATTAACACTTCAAAACAGTACGATACCAGTTCGTAAAGTAACTAACCAGAATTCTATAGTTCTATCATCTCAATTATAACTAAGCGCAAGGTGGTAAACGGATGCCAATGACTACAACAATTATGGAAATTCACTTTGATTTAATTTATGATAAATAATGTTCAACTTTTAATCATATTGCCGTTGAACTCCCACTCAAAAAAATATCCCTCACATTGTTTTAGTGATCACACGAACCAAATCCACCACATCAAAACCGATCATCACGAGAGTTGATGTAGCTTCAACGGCGAACAATCAACATGTTCATCATATCTACTATATGACTCATGCTTTACCTGTCGGTGATCCGTGTTCCGAGACCATGTCTGTACATGCTAGGCTCGTCAAGATCAAACCTTAGCTTCCGCATGAGCAAATCTGGCTTGCTCACGTTGTATACACTCGCAGAATCTAACACACCCGATCATCACGTGGTGCTTCGAAACAACGAGCTTTAGCAACGGTGCTTACTAAGGATGAACACTTTAAAACTTGAAATTGTGTGCTTGAGGGATCATCTTATAATGCTACCGTCGTGAACTAAGAAATACAAGATGCATAAAAGGATTAACATCACATGCAATTCATAATATGTGATATGATATGGCCTTTCTTCTTTGTGCTTCCGATCTCCATCTTCAAGCACGAACATGATCTCTATCATCACCGGCATTGCATCAAGGTCAATGACGCCGCTCCATGGTTGTCGTCCACCAGCTTCAACTATTACAACTACTTTGAATAGACACGCAGGTCTTAACAGAATTTAAAGACAACCATATGGCTCCTGTTGGTTGCCAACTTACAATAAGGAACATTGCATACATCAAATATAATCACAATCATGGCCATATCACATCACAGCACACCCCTGCAAAACAAAGTTAGACGCCTCTAATTTTCTTTGCATGTTTTACGTGGTTTGGGGCTTTCAATAAGTGTCGTTCTAACTTACGAACATGAACCACAAAAATGATACTAGTATTGTCAATCACCCGTTGTAAATTGAATCTTAACTATGTTGGGAGAAAAAGGCACCCGCAAAGCCACTTATGCAATACAAGTTGCATGTCAAGCATGGAGCAAGTCTCATGAACGATGTCATGTAAGGTTAGCCCGGGCCGCTTCATCCCACCATACCGCAAGATGAAAAGTACACAAGAAGCAATCGACAACAAAAGCATCAACGCCCACAATGACCATTGTGTTCTACTCGTGCAACAGATCTACATATAGACACGGCTTTGATACCACTGTAGGGGTTCGTAGCATGGAAAACAAAATTTTCTACCGTATGAACACACAATCAAGATCTAATCTATGATCAAGCCAAGATCTATCTACTATATTGTAGCAACGAGTCGATAGAATACTAACCCTCGAAGATCCAAAGCGGTTAACGAGAGCAGATTCTCGTGGGTGATGTAGTCGTACACTTCCGATCTCAAGATCGCGTAGACGATCCTTCCGGCGCTGCGTTCCGGCAGCGCTTCCGCGGTCGGTCACACGTTCGGTACTCGATGAAGACCTTCCTCTCCCTTGTTCCAGAAGGAAGCGGAGGTTGTAGCACTCTCCTCGTGATTCCGGCAGCACGACGGCGTGGTACCGGAAGTAGAGGAGAGATCTCGCAGGGCTTCGCCTTAAGCCGGAGCGAGTATGGTGGAGTATGAGAGAGGGCCTTGGCGATCTAGGGTTTATAGGCACCAAGGGGAGAGCTTGGCAGGTGGCTAGGGTTTAGGGAAACCCTAACTTGGCAACTTAGAGGATGCCCTAGGCGGCGGCTGCACTGGAGGTGGCCTGCGACTTGGGGCTAGGGTTTGGGGTGTGAGAGGTGTAGCTATAGGGGGCACCCCTGCCCCTTCTTTTACAGGTAGGAGGGAGGCGTCTAGGAGGAGGGATTCCTCCTCCAACTCCTCCTCCTTGGCCGGCGGGTGGAGGGAGTGGGACTTCCTCCCCAAGTAGGTTTCCTACTCTCCCTCAACCAAGCAAACTTGCCGTTTGACTTTTTCAAATTGGCGTTTGACTTTCAAACTAGGATTTGATTTCTCCCTTTATTTTGCCCAGCCAAGTGACCTAGTACATGATGCAACCATTCCACATTGTCATGACACATTCATGTACCCTTACCCTCCGGAGTGCCGGACCTTCCGGACCCTTCTAGAACATTCCCGATGAAAACACCGGAATCATTCCCCAACTCCGAAACAGGACTTTCCTTATATGAATCTTATTCTCCGGACCATTCCGGATCTCCTCGTGATATCCCGGATCCCATCCGAGACTCCGAACAACATTCGGTCTCTTACTCATCATTCCATAACTACTCAACAACATCGAATCCTTAAGTGTGTCTCCCTACGGTTCGTGAATTATGCGGACATGACCGAGACACTTCTCCGATCAATAACCAATAGAGGAATCTGGAAATTCATATGGCTCCCACATATTTCTACGATTACTTTGCGATCGAATGAACCACTTACATACGATACCAATTTCCCTTTGTCTCACGATAGTTTACTTATCCGAGGTTTTGATCGTCGGTATCTCTGCATACCTAGTTCAACCTTGTTACCGATAAGTACTCTTTTCTCGTTCCCGTGATATGTGATCCCTTGTGAGCCAGTCACATGCTTGCAAGCTAATTAGGTGACATTCCACCGAGAGGGCCCAGAGTATATCGATCCGTCATATGGATGGACAAATCCCACTCTTGATCCATGTGCCTCAACCCATACTTTCCGAACACTCAATGCCACCTTTATAGCCACCCAGTTACGGTGTGGTGTTTGATGTCATCAAAGCATACTTCCGGTGATGGTGATTAACATGATCTCATGGTCGAAGGAATTAGGTTACTATGTATCAGAAAGCATATAGCAAATGAACTATATTAAATGACTTGATCTTTATGCTACGCTTAACTATAGGAGTATGTCCATCATATCATTCTCCTAATGATATGACCCTGTTGTTAATAACATCTCTATGTTCATGATCAGGAAACCATGATCACATATTAGCCAACAAGCTAGTTTAACAAGAGGCTTTACTAGGGACTCTTTTATGTTTACAAATCACACAAGTATTAATGTTTCCGGTTAATAAAAATTATAGCATGGTATATAAACATTTATCATAAGCATGAAGATATGATAATAACCACTTTATTATTGCCTCTTGGGCATATATCCAACAGGATGCCCTTGCAGAAATCTTGGAGAAAGACAAGAGATCCGGCCACATCTCGACTGTGGTAGGACATCTCATCCCTGGAGGTGGGGTCACACACCTCCAATATGCAGACGATATGATAATTATGGTGGAGGGAGTGGAACAGGATATCGTTAACTTGAAATTCCTACTCCTTTGCTTTGAGACCATGTCGGGCCTCAAGATCAATTTCGACAAGAGTGAAGTCATGGTTCTAGGCTACTCCTTCGAGGATCAGCAGAGGATTGCTGATAACTTAAACTGCTGGCTAGCGGTTTCCCCCCTAATCTATCTAGGTGTGCCAGTCAGGGACACCATGATTCTGACCAAGGACCTAGAGCCCCTGATGGGGCGGGTTAAGGAAAAATCCGAGCCATGGCAAGGGAAGTTTACCTCCAAAGGGAGCAAGACCATCCTAATCGACTCTTGCCTTTCTAGCCTCCCCGTGTATATCATGGGGTTATATATCCTATAGGAAGGAGTCCATGCCAAATTTGATAAGGAACTATCCCGGTTCTTTTGGATGGCTAATGATTGCCACCAAAAGTACAACATGGTAAAATGGGCGGACATTTGCGCCCCTAGGATCTTGCGGGCATAGGTATCATATCCTCTCACCACATGAACGTGGCGTTAATGCTTAGATGGGTCTGGAGGATCTTGAAAGACGATGGGCCTTTTGGATACAATTAGTGAAAGCCAAATACCTCCAGGGACGGCCTCTAATGGCTTGTGAGCGCCGGGAGGGGTCTCACTTTTGCAGATCCATCCAGGATATCAAGCCGGCGATACGGAATGGGGTGTCCTTTTCCATAGGCGATGGAAGGGATACTCTATTCCGGCTAGACCCGTGGTTTGGAGACCGCCCCCTACAGCATGAGGTACCCTAGCTATTTGCGATCTACTCCGACCCTATGTTACAGGTGGCAGAAGCTGGCCAGGGCGGGTCTTGGCAGGTCGCGTTTTGGCGGAACTTTGGCGCGGCTGAGATGGCTATCTCGGACGGGCTACAGTACAGCCTCCTGCTGACCCTTTCCTAATTCCCGAATAGAGTATCTTGGCATTTGGCCCCTTCGGGGATCTTTACAGTAGGTTTGGCATTGGTGGCCCCTCTCTTTCCTGGACACCCCCCTTTGGAAGGCCCCCTACACCTGAAGATTAAGTTTTTCGTTTGATAGTTATTGAGAGACCATCTCCCGTCAGGTGTGGAGGTGGAAAGCAGCATGGCCTTGGCGATGGCATGTGCCCACTATGTGCGGTCCCGGACCAAAACAGACGGTTTAGGTCGCTAGTTGCATCGACATGTTGGAGATGACTTTAGCATGACGAAAAAAATCCAAGTGTCTGACCTATTTTATCGTGCCGACCGTGTTCCAGTATAAACATTATTCTATAACTTAAGTTTGGTCAGTTCCAGGCATTCTGAGGTCATCTGCGCGTGTCGTGTCCGTCTTAGTTGCTGGTTGTGGGTTGTTCTATCTGTCGTTGCTTTGTGATCCTCGTTGGGTGGCACACCATGCATGCGTCGCAGCTGTCATGCGGTTTGGGCACGCATCCCTTGACTTAGTTCTCCCCTCGAGTCTCTTCCTCCTTTCCCTCACCCACCTGCGCCGCCCCAAGGAACGAACACGGCCTCAGGCAGCCCTCCGCCTTCCAACTCGGGCCACACCCGCCTGATGTCGCTGCTTTTAAAAAGGGAAATGATTCAGATCACTCGGACGATGGGGAGCTCCCATCGTCCTGCTTTCCCGTGCTGACATGTGTCTATTAGCTGCAAAACATCCCGCGTTTGCTATATATGTTCCCGCTTTTGCTTTCGAAGCAAAAAAAAAATGGTTCGTTTCAGAAATAGAACGTCTCGACGGAGACCTCACCGGCGAAGTCTCCGGAGATGTATCCGGCGAAGTCAGTTTTTTGCTACATTAGAAGAACTTTTTAGCTACAATCGTCTTGTGGTTTTGCTACAACAGTGCCAAGTATTTGCTACAAGGTCTCCGGCGAGAGTCACCAGCGAATTTTTTTCGACGATGTTTCCGGCGAAGTCGGTTTTGCTACGTTAGCACAATTTTTTTGCTCCATGGTCTCCGGTGAGGTCTCCGGCGAGACGTTCTATTTTTAAAAAGAACCGTTTTTTTTGGCTTCGGAAGCAAAAGCGGGAACATACGTAGCAAAAGCGGACCGTTTTGCAGCAAAAACGGGATTTAGACCGTTTTTAGAACACATGGCAGCAGCTGGAGTAGGACGATGGGGCCTCCCATCGTCCGGATGACGCATAGGGCTATCCAAAAAGCTTTTAAAAATCACCACCTCTCAAATTAATGGCCAAAAAAGCTTCTAAATCCTTTATGTATACCGCACATTGAGTTTTTTAAAGTTGAACGAGTCAACCAACACGGATTACATTGTTACGTAACTAATAATTTTTAATTAAATCTTAACCATAAATTCTAGATCCAACTATAAAAATAATTTAGATACTCCGGATTAACGTGATCACTCTATTAAACATTCGTGTATTTTTTATATATAATATAATAGATGTACTATTTGCTAGATGTGCGGACGGAGGTTGTATTTAAATTTACATGCATCTAATTAAAATCACCAAGTGTTTATTTTGAATTAGCAATTCAATGGCCGACAGGTCTGAAAACGGCACGTAATTTCAGACACGCATCGTGTCAGGCCAAGTTAGTAATGACACGACTTGGGGACCGATCGAGATCCCAAATTAAGTACTCCCTCCGTCCAAGAATAGATGTCTTAAATTTTTCAAATTTTGGATGAATCTATATACTAAATAGTGTCTAGATTCATCCAAATTTTGACAAATTTGAGATATCTATTTTGGGACAGAGGGAGTATGATATATAAACAACGTTAACCGAGACTTGGCTAGCGATGCCAGACCCGGGCCTAGTGTTTTTTTTTTGTTTTTTTTTTGAGAAACGGACCTAGTTAGCCATGAGGATCAATCAATCGATCACTTCCTATTGAAATACAGTAATTGATTTGACCAGCTGAACTGCAATAGTATATGCTTGTTCACGTTAACCGAACGTGGAGCTCAACGCCAGCACTGTGGTCATGTGGGGATGTATTATTGACCGAGTTTAAGATACATCACTGTTTACAATAACGAGCAAAGAGACACCTTATTGTGAAATGTCTTATACTACAGCAATAGTAGCAATTGGAGTAGTCAGCAATAGTCTACCAGCTACACCAGTCTGCGCCTAGAGACTAAACAATCAGGCATGGGTTTACGGACTGAAAAAGGATCGATAACTGGGTTAAATGAGAAGGGATTCCTCGCCTTTGTTCCAACAATGAATGACCTGAGGCAGGAGCTAGCGGCGACAGCTTGCTTCACCAAATTGTCTTCCAACTGCAATTCTGCAACACAAAAGTTTTCGTCAACACTTGGTTGGTGGGCATGCTTCTAAGCAGTATCAGTGCTAGTACTGAAAATGAACCACCCTGTATAAAAAACAAATGAACGCCATCCTGAAGATTAATTGATTTGTTGTTGAACTAGCAGTTCATTCCACTAGTTGAGATCCTTGCTGATGAAACGGGAAAGAAGTTAACATATAAATAGTATTAGTCAAGAGAGGAATTGAATGGTTCAGTCATCTATGCAAATGGTTCAATTAGTTACGTACAGTTAACTCGACAACCCTCACATGCATTCTTAGCTAGACCTTGATATCCATCTTTGGGTTTGGCTGGTTGGACGACCTACTGTATAGAGTAGCTCGATTCCTGAAGAATTTAAGTTCGCTCGCTCGACAGTCGGTCCCCGGAGTAGCTGGACGAACCAATGCATCTGTATCGGGTACCAGTATGAACGACAGACGCCTGTTTTATTTAACTCTGAATTCGTAATTTGGTGTAAGCCGGGTCTGATGCAGGCATGCGACAAGACTTGGTGAGCATAGCAACCGAGATAATGCTAAGCTAATTAAGGTGGATGGAGGCTGCTGCCAGTCTGAATATGATACGCCTTTGTTCACACCCGTCGCTGTCCTAATCAAGAAACTAATCGAGTTTATTAGCGCATCTGCTGTGTTTGTCACATGCAGTTTGTCGCATGCAGTATTTCTCATCTGCTGTAATCTAGTGCTACTAGGCTGCAAGAGGCGATTCGATCGTTCATTGCGTGAACGGTTGAGCACCGGAACGCCCAGGCGCCAGGGAGAAGGACCCCCGCGCGCCCAAGCTGCCCCTCCGGCCTCCCTCGCGTCGTTGGGCTGAGCGAGCTGCCGGGTCTCGCTGCTTGCTTGAAGCCGGCTAGCTCCCTGAACGCGCCACCATCGTCGAACGGCATGATCTGCTCCGAGCTACTCGCCTGTCAGCTTCACGCCTAATCTGCACACACAAGATTCAGATGGCTACACAAGTAGTATTGGCAACACTCACAACTCCGTCTTTTTTTTTTGTTTCTCTTGCTTTTATTCCAAAACATGGCTCACCTCAACGAACTGCTCGACAATACCGCCCTGGTCCACCTCGTTCGTACATGCCATCCCACAGACTAGGATCGTGGTGGACCAACCCAACGCTCACAACATAAACCTACGAAGTAGTCTCGACTTAAACGCTGCACAACTACATTCAACAACAAAATTCAATTCCTTAATCTTGATGTGTGTCAGGCACTCTAGCGAACACCCATCTAGCGAACATAAGAGACCACAAAGCGACACAAATGAACACTCAAACAAATGACATCCCTACAACGCTCAAAGGCCATGCCATTGGGGACCCCCCCCCCCCCCCCCCCCCCAATCAAGCAACTGTAGATGTCATACCGTTGGGTCTGAGGTAGGCAGCAGCCAAGGTGGCGAGAAAATCGCAAACCTCTCTGGCGACGATAGCCCTAGACATCGGTGTCAACAATCCTGACTTACAAACCCCATTACCTCTAGGAACCACATGGTTGTCGGAGTAAAGCGAGGAGAGACTGCAGCATCGACATCACCACTCTTTACAAAGTCAGGCGATGACTCGCGGGTGAAGCCGCAGCCGAGATCGCACGTGAATCAGACTTCACTTGCTTGATGGAAGAAGGAAGAACAATACCACTACAAAGCTCTAGAAGATCAGTCATGATCTGCATGACCGGAGCCGCAACCTCCAAGCTTGACTTAGCCTGAGGAGAGAAACAACCATAAAGGTCTGCTCGCGCTCGCGCCCACTTTGCCATCATTAGGCCCAACCAAAGAATTGCTACAACATATCCGCTGAGGCGAAAGAGCGAGCAGAAGCGGATGCAACAGACACCCAAGTCCCACACCGAGGAACCTTGGATGGGAGCGACACCTCAACCTGGGCTTGGCGAGGAGCATGCGCTTGACAAGGCTTGGCAGCGAAGCGCGACGATGAAACGATAGGGCATGCCAACGAGCTGAGGGGAGCACCTAGCGTTACGACAATCACATACCCAATGAACATTCTCAAGGCAACGATAGCATCTAAAAGTATCACTACAAAAAGATGCACGGGGACTAGGAGCTAGTCACCTGCAGCACCTTGCCTTGAGCTAAGCAGGGTCGAGACGCTGAATAGCTTGCTGGATTGTCAGAGTCGGGTGACATAGGACGCACCGCAACATCACTTCCTGCCATCCCTCTGCCCACGCTACAAATTTGGGCAATCAGCCGAAGCCAAGCACGTGTCCTCGGCTTCCTAGAGACATGGCCTTGGGGCGACGACGACAGAGACGACGATGGTAGAAGCGACTGCGAGGCAAATTCCATCTTAGAGCCTTCAACCTTGTTACCATCAATGGAGGCAGCTGTCGGCGGTGTCCTGGTGACCAGTTCCTCCTCGTTGTCGTTATGGGCAGCGACATTATTCCCATTCTTGAAAAGAAAATAAAATAGTTATGTTACAGGAAGTGCATGACGCGGTAGGAGCATCCTGGCACGCTTAGAGGCAGGTTGATCTAGGCGCGACGGTGCTAAGGTTTTCGTTGACGGAGGAGAGCACTACAGGAATAGCGCGCTACGCCGACGGCCAATTGCCATCGGCAAAGGACCATTATGCTGTTGGCATAGGCTATGACGACTGATGCCGTCGACGTAATCCCTCTTCGGCGCAGGGAAATTATGCCATCGGCATAGGAAAGCCGTTGGCATAGGACAGATGGCCCCCACCTAGACGGCTAACGGCCGTTTGGCTAAGCCTTCATCCTTGCTTTTCTTAACTCTTTTTCAATTTTTTGGAACTGCTTAACTCATTAATCTTATGTCCCTCGAACCATACGCTCTAAACACAAGCCAATATAACCCAAAAGTGTATAAAGGACGTACTACCAAGGATACTTATCCAATATAAAATCTTCAAGAATAATTTGTGACTAAATTAAATCTTTTCCATTACTTCAACCATAAGTTTACAAACATATCAAAACACTATAGTGAAGCCATAAGTAGTTAAGTAATATTACTTCCTTGTTTACGAACTATAACCACTCATCTATAAAAAGGTAAATGATTCTATTCCATTATAATGTTAGGAAACCACTACTCAAATAGAAGTAATGCCATTCTTAAATAACTTTAAGGAAATATTATAAGATGAGAAAGTACAATATCATAAGCATTACACCTTAAATTCATCCATGTTCTTAAAGTTAACTTTAGTCTACAAGACTTTAAGTATAACTAGATTTTATGGTGCGCCTTGGCGCACGATCCCGTTGATTCTGGACCAATTTAGCAAATAAATTTATGAAAATAAAAACGTTAAAATAGAAGTATGTTGTAATGGCGATAAAAAGCAGACGACAAATACAATCAGTGAGATTTTAAAGAAGATAAGCTAATACTGGATCTGCAAAAAGAAATTTCATAAGGCATTGGCTTAGTAATGGGCGACAAGTACATGATATGTCCAACATATACATGTAGAAAGATACTTATATTTTTTAAGTTTCTCTACAGAACTATGAGATATACCAGACGCACGATACCGTCAAATTTGAGCCAATTTGGTGAGTATAGGTGAGAAAAAAATAAGGCTCAAATTTGATAGGCAATTTCAAATGAGACTGTTATTTAATTGCAATATGAACAAATTCAAAATGATGTGCTTATGGTATGGAGGTTTATATGTAGGAACCTCTCTATACAAACTGCTGATAAATACTCAGCAAAAATATGACAGAGACCGTAGGAAAATGACAAATGAGTAGCCTATCGGGCTTATACTACATATGAGATGGGAGGTTACCATGTAGCTAAAACACAAAAAATAACACCATTTTTACAAAAGATGGTTATATAAACAAAGTAGTTTGCACTAATATGCCTGGATGATTGTTTTGTGAAATGATAGATAGACTGGACTATTATAAATGTATACATTCTCACATGTGAGAGGATTTTTTTTTATATTATCAGCAAGCATGTCATCTGCGCAAAACGAAATATTTTCCCAGGGTCACTTCCCTAGTTCCCTTGGTCCGTGCAACAAGCATGTTACTATAGACTGAAGAGTATGTTCATATTCAGATTTTTCCTAGAAACACCATTACAGTCAATAAAAAAAGCCGCTTTCAGTAGAGGTACCATAGTGGCATACTGGCATTGCTAACTTGGAGTTCCCAAGGAAGCACCATGGCATGGTCAAAGAACCTAGGGTTAATTGGATAGACGCCACTGCAATTTCCGTGAAATTGAGAAACGCCGCTACAATTCTCAACTTTCGAAAAATGCCACTAGAATTATGTGTACCTTTTACAGATGCCATTACACCCATTTACATAACATATACTAGTCAATATACGTTGTATTCTCTGCGTATGTACGTACAGATGGTGAGGTCCACCAGAATCAGCGGAAAAAATATAAGTTGTTGACAAATATTAGAATAAATTACAACAATGTAAAAAAATGGAAATCACATATGCACTTGGATAATTTTTTTTCATAAAAGCTACATGTTAAATACAGAATCATAGTATCAAAGGTACACCGACACAGCTCCAGAATATATGTCCAACGGTCGCAGCTCCAGGTTCAAATTAGAGACAACAACACAAGATATAGACAACAACGCTACACAATTTATAAGCAACACAATTGCAGGTCCAAATAAGTATCACATTGATGCATCAACGAAATAACAGGCTCCAGATTTCAAAGTATCTCATCTCACAAAATAACAGCTCCAGATTCAAATGGACATCAGATGCATGAATCTAGCCTCCAAGCCAGTACATAAGGCTTCTCTTTGTTCCAAGTGTTGGCGTCAGGACCGCCTCACTCGTGGATGGTGCGACCACCTCGGGTTTTTTTCTTGCCATTTTTCGCCGGTGTCTTCTTCCTCACCGGCGTCTTCTTCACCGGTGTCTTTTACTTCACCGGTGTCTGTTAGAGTTAGTTTTGTACCCCTCCTAAATCCTTTGTACGTTGTAACGTGACAGTCCTGGAGTAGTACTCCTTCCTCGACCAATCTCTCTCTCATCCCTCGATAAATCTCTCTCTCTCTCACGTGTACGTGCCACCCGGTGGAGTCTCTTTCCACCGCTATATTAACACGTAACCGAGGCTCTAACGGGTCGCCGCTCCTGCCAGTTCGATAGTGTCTTCTTCTTTACAATGTATTTTCTATTTTTTATATTGTTGTAATTTTGTTCCAATATTTGTTACCAACATATATTTTTTTCGCTGATTCTGATGGACCCCACCATATATACGTACATACAACAGAGAATACAACGTATATTGACTAGTATATGCTATGTAAATGGGTGTAATGGCATCTGTCAAAGGTACACATAATTCTAGTGGCATTTTTCCAAAGTTGAGAATTGCAGTGGCGTTTCTCAATTTCGTGGAAATTGTAGTGGCGTCTATCCAATTAACCCAAGAACCTAAGAGCGACTTTCGGCAGTCAGAGGTGCCACGGTGACAAGCAACTTGACAACATTGCCATATGCACCAATGACACTGTCCAGGCAATACTCATAGTCATAAGGGAGTTCCTGCAGTAATTGAAGTCAAGTAAGCAATACATAGTACGATGATACAACAGGTTGTGTTTGGCCTAACTTGTGCCATTTGTACAGTAAATAGTTTTTCAGTATTCTAATAATATTCCACGTAACAAGCAATTTGCAAAACAAATTCATAAAATCTTTCATAAATAACCACCTTAGTATGTCTATGATCCAAAATTCCAACTTTGACCTATAGTGATCTAAGAATATCTGGGTGGCTAGTATGAAAGCGATACTGTAGAATTGTCTCCAAATATTTCACGCCATTCATATAAATTTATTTCAAAAGCTTTTGCAATCATATTTGACAAAAGCAGTGGTCGCATGGAACATAGCATTTAGAAATCTAGGATTGAAGGAGTCTAATCTATTTAGTATGGTGTTAGAAAATTTCAAGGTCCTAAGACTCCAATGTATAAGGATGTCATGTACTATATATGTCTGAGGCAAGCAAGAAATTACATTTTAACTTCCTCGGTAGGTCCAAATATAACACAAGGAAAAGGCCCATGTAGAAAACTGAAAGGAGACAATTATCACAGTATATAGAGCTTGGCCCATTGACAAATAAATTTGATCGATATTCTGAACATGAACATCTTCGTTAAACATTGTTAAATAAAATTAGCCAAGGGATATTGTCTCTCAATTTAGAGCACAAACTTAATTAAGAGCACACTATGTAAAATGTCCGTGAACATCTTCATTAAACATTGTTAAATGGTACCACTGTGTTTTTATAAGATACATGAACATCTTCATTAAAGATTGTTTGCCTAGCAAATTATGTACACAACTTCATGAAAATTTAGAACACAAACTTAACACGTAATGTATCCTTATTTAATTCATAGGTTGCAAACCGAACATTTGAGGTTAACCTGGAAAGAAGCAAACTTTATATGATTCCCCTAGACAGTAACGTGCCACTGGAAAGAAATAAACTTCATATGATGCCACTGGACATGTGTTAAGAATAGGAGCTACTACTAAGTACTGCCCGGTGGCATCATGTGATATCTGTAAGGTTGCAAATGATTATTTGAGCACAAATCAGGACATACCAGCATGGTCTCTTAATAGTTCTATAAGCTCGAACAAGAGCTAAGCCTGATCTAATAAAGAACGGGTTGGTGGTCTGCATCAACTAATAGATAGTTTGCTAGACAATTTAAGTAACATTGTGCTTGAAAGTTAAACTATTTCTTACATTTTCAAAAACACCTATTTGGATAAAGTTAAAACAAACACAATTCTTGCTGAACAAATGGCCTGGACAAAAATTGGCATGCATTAAGACACAATAAAATTGCAGAATCGAGTCACTCTGTTATTTATCTATTGTATATTAAGCTCTAAAATTAGGGCTCATAAGCAGCTATAAAAAATGAAAACACATAACTCACCAGGAATGAAGGAAGGCATCAGATATGTACTGACCAACATGATATTTGTGTTCATCTTGAATTGATCTCTGGAATAAGAGAACGTAGGCTTCATATATCAAGTGAATAATCTATGCAATTGGTATTAGTATGTAGCTATACTACTGTATACTATAACAAAAAATATTCAGAGTACCATATTAGTTGCTTTGTACTACTATGAAGGATCTTCGTGTTGCTGTAAAGAAGCTTTTTTTTTTGTTCTGAACACATGTCACATGATACCACTGGACAATAAACCCTGTTCTTAACAGATAACTGTGATGTTCTCCCACATCAAAATAAAATTCGAATGGCGAGCAAAGAATCCATTGAGAACTGAGCCCTCTGCTGCATCGACAATTATTTTCTCATGTTATACCGAGCCGCAAAAATAAAAGGTGGTTGGTAGCAAACTGAAAGAGTGTGTGTTCGAGTTAGAGATCCTTACTCCACCTTCTCCAGCAGCAGCACATTGTAGCTCCAGGCAGTACGCCCAACCTGGCAAGCCTTGCAGCAGAACCAGTAGGAAAGAAAAATGAAATACTCATATATGATCAAATTTTAATTATTTCTATATATATAAAAAATTCACAGAAGTACTATGACATATGGGTAAACATAATTGGGTCATTCCAATGTTTGACACACAACAGCCTTGAAAAATATCAGAACATGTATGTTTCCCATAGGCTATCGACACACCTATCAACATATGAAGCTAAATACAATATAATTGGCTGGAGCTAAATTCAGGGGGAAATATCGTGTGGACAAAAAAACTGAAATATTACATCGACCTGGGCCAGGCTGGCCTGGTTTACCTCAGGATGGTGCAGACACAGCGATATCACCTGTGTTAATGCCCTGCACTTGTCGAGGATATCCATCCCAATGCACGACAGGATCTGACCAAACCCTGCTAACATTATTCTCTGGTCGTAGCTTAGCATCATACTTGGAGTCATCCACAGCTTCTAGAGGATAGCAAAATTTGTCCAAGTATTGTAAGAGAAATAATTTCAGTCATCTAATCATTTGCTCCTTCGAGGAAGTACTAAATGTATTTTCAGTAAGAACACTAACTGTATTTTCATAGTGAACTCACCTTCCTTTATTTTCAAATATCTATTGGTACATATATTAGTATCAGATCAAAATCCTTGCCTGCATACATGATAAATATAAAGGAAGTACCATCCCTTGGTCAGATCAACCTACACAAGTAGAAAAGGTGGAATATTTTTAGACACACAAGTAATGGTAGCCTGCATATGAAGTAATCAGAATTACAACATTGCTAGGCCGAAAAAATGGTGAACCCATCGTCATAATTATTTTCAGATGTAATATAAGTCAGTAATTTAAAATCCTTGAGCATTCTAGAACAAAGCAATAGTAAAACATATATTTTTAGAAACACGACAATTGTTAGAACATAAGAAGAGCGTATCGTCAGCATCAATTATGTATTCTAACCCATGGATGAATCACGTGTAACCAATCTATGTCAAAGAAAAAACTCATCGGGTTGAACTCAAAAAATTAGGAGATAAGGTTGCCGCACAAGGCCTGGCTACACTCCTCATATCAATCATTTAATGATGGCCTGTAAATAAAAATAAAATAGTTCTCAATTTCATCAACAAAACACGATGATCTTCATTGTCCTATAAATCCACATGTGAGCTAAAAGTTTCTATTTATTTACAGCAGTCACTGAATACTGGGATGTGAAACTAAGCTCTCGATGGTGAAGTTAGCGAGGCCAATCTTGGGAGTCCCCGTTTTCCCCGCTTCCCCTTCCAATATTTTCTTATTCCCCTTCATATCACTACCAGCGAACCACCGAAACAACAACTGGATGCACAAAGAGAAAATACTGTGAGTGGAGAAAGAGAAACCTGACCACTGTTGGATGGAGTTGCGGCTGAGATGAACAGCAGCGGTGCGTCGAGGGAGAACCGTCACATAGCACGACGATCATGTTTCTGCTGAAGAAATCATTTTCCCTACTTTCAAGCACACGGTCACTACAATATCCATCCATGTTTGCATCAAAAACAAATATAAAGATCAGCTCGTCTCTAGACTCACACCCATTAAATCAACAAAAACAGAAGCAAGAACCCCCAAAATATATAAAGAGCAGCCTAAGGTCGATAACACAAAAAGGCAAAAGGAGGGATAAAGAAGGAAGAACAGAACCAACCAGAATCTAGAACAAAGAGTAGAAAATCCCAAACGGAAAAGGACAAATCTAAGACCAAGATAGAGGTGAGAGCGACAAACAGCTAAATATGAGAAGAAAATAAGAAAGAAGTACGATCTGGAACAAAGGACCAAAAGCAAGCAGGAAACAAAAGGAGAGTGCCAGGAATCGAATCCTAACAAGTCAACCTTGGCCTCGCCCTAAACGAATCCAGAGAAGGTGTATGACACGGGAAGCTGGGACCATGGAAGATGGCATTGTTTCCATGGGGCACGTGGTGTGGTGGCTGGGCCAGCGCCGACGGGAGAGAGGTGGAGGACGAGCGGGATGAGAAGGAGGCGGCGGGAGGGACGAGGGCACGATGGGGGCGGATGCGAGAGAGTGGCGGCTAGGGAGGCGGCGGGAGTAGGGAGGCAGCTAGGTTTCCATCGTGCGCTGCCTCCTCATTTATATGGATGTGGTGAAAACTAATTAACGGGCAAGATCTACTTAGAGGCAGAATCTAAGGGCGGTTAAAATCGGATTTACCAGGAGGCTCCTAGGGAGGGCACCAATTACATCTTTAGATGCTAAAGACCTTATTATGTGTTTTATAGTTAAATTTGATCTATTATATTTAAGTCGTAAAGCATCTCAAGTCCAAAATATTCAAGCAAGCACAAACAACATCGACCACATTTGATTAACCACAAAGATTGTTTAGACCTTAGAAAAGAAATATTTTCTTCAAATGTTATTCTTTTTGCCACTTCGATCAACAGATGGCAACTAATCACAATCACATTGCTTTATACTTTACTTATATACTCAGGATTGTTAACACTTAAGTTACTTATAAATGCCAATACTTGTAAAGTAAGATTTGAAGGTAAGGAAATTCTTATATAAGTAGTCTTTGAATAGCATTCCACAATTTTGTATCTTATTGTTGTATTATATTATAATTACATATTGTTTCACACACACTCACAAGCCCTAATAAGAAGCACAAGTGTGAAACTTATCTAAAAGGACAACACATTCTAAAGAAACCATTTCCAGTATCCAAACCCTAGATCAACGCTTATTCCGGGGATTTGAGTTTACAAAATTGCATTTCGTTACTTATGCATAATAACATCTTGCTTCTTTAAACATTAGTCCTTATCAGACCAGTGATGCTAATTTCAGATATTGGATATTATTTTGTCTTGAAGACCGTGAGTGCATAATCTTGCAATCACAAAAGGCAAGCTCCCACTTGCTCATGTCCTTTGATTATTTTCTATAAAGTATTTTGCAAATCCAGTGTTGTCATCACCTGCATTTTAAAAAGGTCAGAAAACACTATTTTCATAATAATATGATTATAGGTTATTTACCATGAGGTAATAACCAACTATAAAAGTTCTGGTGGTAAAAGAACATATTATCTAGGACTTAACAACCAATGTCGCGAGTGATTCTTGCGCCGTATATTACGCGTTAACCATGAGATTTGGAATGGGACGGAGAAGTCAGCTATATCCTTTTCCTCTCGTATGGAGGCAAGACGACCTTAACGTGACATTGTGATTCCTTGTGCGGATCCAACATATGGGTGGGCACCCTTATGCCCCACACTTTTGGTGTCTAGATTATCTATGAGTGATTTTTAGTGGTATAGTCCATCATATATGGAACTTGCCAGGGCATCACTAGCTCATAGAGTATTTGGGAACACATCAGGGTTTTAGCCTGCCAGAAAGGAGGCTTAACGGAGGTGAGATATCCCCGAAGGATCGTGTAGACATATGGGGTCCCGGAGAGGGCAGCGATTGGCTTGGATCTTAGTCTGGGCCTCACACCAAGGAAGTGTGAACGAGCCTGCAACTCGGATGTGCAACAAATCTAAGATCTCTCATGGGTAAAGTAACACACCTCTGCAGAGTGTAAGAACTTTAACTTGTTACTCCATGTTCCGGGAAGGAGCTGCAAACGCGGCGGGAAAGGAACTCCATAAAAGTTCTGGTAAACCCGTGAAGGCTGACGGACATAGCTTTTTAGAATAAAAGTAACCTTTGAAGAAATATTTATGAAAACTTGCATTACCTACGACCTATGGTCTGTGGCTGTAGATATAGTGCATCAAACACTCCTTTTCTAGTGAACTTGCTGAGTATGCTCGTACTCAATGTATCTTCTTAACCCTTGCTAGATTTTGAAGCCATTAAGACAACGTCTACATCAAGTCATGCTCCAGGAATCATCATCAAAAGCTAAAGCTCTTCAATAAAGTCAAGAAAGTCAACATATACATCAACTCAAGTGAAGACGAAGTTACTGACTAGATAGGAATATAATCTCTAGCCATAGAACCTATTTCTATAGTGTATTGCAATAGCAGCAATGCCACACCAATAGTTTAGATACTAGTCTTATTAGTATGGTAGTTTTTAGTTGTTTATCTCTGATTCTTGTTTGTAAGAAGTTCTTTCTCTCTCTTTAACCTAGAGTGTTCTCTAGATCGTATGTAAAGAGTCGAGTTGTAACCTATAGTCATGTCTTGGACCTGCTGTGTTTCTGTTGTACCACTTTGAGGGATGTAATACTAGTGAACTGTGTTTCATTGGTGTTATTTCAACGACTATAGTGTACTATATCATGCAGTGGTATGCTGGGTCTCCGCAGCTGGTATCAGAGCATATGCTTTGACCTTAGGATTAAAACCCTTTTAGGAAGATCTGTAGGTTGGAAGTGACTATAGGAGCCACCTTATCTAAACCAAATATTCTTATGAATTGTGATGAGTATCCACTTGAGGATAACCTCGTCACGAGGTGTATAATCATCTTTCTTATAAATAGTTGTCCATCTTCTCTTAGTAAAGTGCTATTTAGTGTCTTCCGAAGTAGATATAACCCACCAAGATACTATAGGAAGGCCAATTGGTCACAATAGATTAGGATCAAGTTTAAGACATCAATTGAAGTAATCCTAATGGTGTAGCCTATCCTTAGAATTCATGTAAGACAGTGGAATCTTATGGTTAGTTGATCACCAAAGACAACATGACGAATATCATTAGGATAAATGTTGATGTAATGAGTAGTAATCATGCGGGATTCACTTGAGAATTCTACATGATGAAGTGAAATTATGTTAAAACTTAATAATAAAGTGGTAAAACATAACAAGATCATGGTGAGATTAGCTCCGAAACCATAATGTAGGTGTAAAAATTACAAGTAATTAATAAATTATCACGAAGTAGAGTAAGAAGATAACATGGTAGAACTATGATAGAAGTCATAGATGCTAGAAAATTCTAAACTCTTTAGTGTAAGTTAGCAAGTAGAATTTGATTAGTCATTTGGAGTGATCATGTGAGGTTAGTTTACTAATAAAGAAATGTTGGTTATAGTTCATCCTTCCAAAGGTGAGACAAAACGTTAGTCAAAAACCAAATTGAGATCACTTTACTTAGAATTATCCTGTTGCAATCGAGCAATTTGGGTAAATATTGAGACAAAGTATAGTTTGACCCCTATGTGCTAAGTAGCACGATGTAAACCTATATGAGGAGGTGTCATATAGTACACAACTAAGCCTGAATTCTAGAGATATTATACTCAACTACTATAATCCGGGCTTACAATATTGTGTGTTATATGTACCACATTTGGATTTATTGGTTTTTCTTCGATCTTCTTGATTGACTAGACTTGTAATGAAGTTTGACTTGGTGTGCAAATGCATGTTGCAACATCCAGTCATTACTTGATGTTATAGATCTAGATAGAATAAGGGAATTCGTGTGAGGGAGTGACGAGTTCCAAACACCAAGATGGAGACTTACATGAAGAATGAAGCCAAGTGTAAAGAGTATCAATACAATTTGAAGGATGGATCAAGTTCAGATCATTACTAGTCAGCAATAAGAAGTAAGATTAATGTAGGGAATACATGGAGTAATAAGAAGTAATAAACTTAAAGTTCACCCAAAATAAGTGATGTCGTTAAGAAGTTAATGAAGTAGTTGCACCAAGTTCATGGAAGTATCATGAATAAGTGCAAAGAATAATTTTTGGAACCAAAATGGTATTCAAGCTCTGACAATTCAGAGAGAATGACAATAGTATGTCGGAAACCGTAGGGTAATTCATACACCCTAGGATATTTCGTAGCTGGTATTTGTTCGCAGCTAGTATTTGGTTGACTTAGTCAACCAGATCATCTTAATATTGCATAAAGAGCATAAAACTTGGCCTAAGCTAAGAAAGACATGAAGGAGTATAAACATTAAAGCGATCGTCTTTTGAGACGCCTCGTGAAGTCAGGCTTATCAAAGAGAAAATGTCCAAACACTAAGTAAGACAAATAATAATGGAAGATTTACTTCGGAGATCCACAATTGTGTGGGTATACCGTAAGTTCTTTCGTGAAACCTTAAATAGGTTAAGTATAAGCTGAACAGAGATCATAAAAGCCAATGGTTAGTAAATTTGAAGTTTAGAAACCATTAGTAAACCCTAAGGGGGAGAGTAAACAATAAGTGGAGGTATTGTTATCCGACTTTCCAAGTAAAGGTTGGAGATGAAGTACTAAACTATAACAACGTCAAGCCCTATTTTCATAAGGTTAAAAGAAGCCACTATTATAAAAGTACTTTGAGAAGTATGTCTAGAAAGATCGAAGTGTACTTCAAAGTAGTAGTATTCAAACCTTAAGAAAGTTATTAAATGGAAATTGAAGAAGTACTATAGGTAATAACAAAAGATTGTCTAAAATCCTGATAGGTAAAAGCTTGAAGGTGGCAGAATAGATTAATTTTAACAGACTAATTCTAAATGAAACAACTCTTAAATGGTCCTTAAGAAGTAATAGAGCACATCTAATTGGACAAGTATAGATGAATAAGAAATTCCAATGGGTATGGACTAAATGTGTTCAAAACCAATGTTCAAAAGGACTACCAGTATACATCATACCATGATAAACAAAAAGTTTAGTCTTTTGGCCACAACTATTGTGTTATAAAAATTTAAAACATGTTTTAGTGAGACTTCCTAGACCTTACACAGTATAGTAAGAAAGTTCGATGATTAAATAAAAGGAGTTGGATTAGGATACCTAATTAGGTTAATGAACTAAAGAAGAGACCCCAGATTAAGGAGTTTATAATAAGGACATATCCTTAGAGGGGGATAGTAAAAGGAACCTTGGAGTGTTGAAGAAAACAAGTTGGAGATTGCCAAGAATGATGAGAATTCAGGCAAAAGATTTGTATATGGAAAACTACAATTATTCCCATTTGAGGTTACCATGGAGTTGACAAATGTCGTAACCAACACAAGTCAATTCCTTACTCTGAAACATGAGAGTCTACGAACTTCGGGGACGAAGTTGATTTTAAGGGGGAGAGTCTGTAACATACCAGCATTAGGGCTTAGAAATAAGTTGAACCCAGATGTGTGCATTGCATTCGTGCATAGAAAATCCGAATAATTTTCGCGTTTTTTAATAAAACTTGCCAAAGTGATTGAAGCTTCTCTCAACTTGATGGAATTGAAGTATATCATCAAGTTGAATGCGCTAAGTTTCAATATTACCTTTGTTAAAACCTTGTTTTGGGTAAAGGAGATTCGATCAAAGGGTAGATCAAATGTAATGAAAGTTAAACCCTAATACATTATTTAATGATTTATATTTGATCCTTAAGTAGTCATACCCCAGTATTCATTACACAACTCATGAATACCAAGTTATAAATATAACTTAAGTAATAGGAATGTAACAATTAAATCCTGATCTATCTTAATCTCATGTACTTATACCAGGAGTATCATGGTAATACTTAACCTTAACTCTTTAATGAGATTAAGTAGGAAAGAAACCAAGTCAAGATCATTCACCATATATCTTTCTTTCCATATCAATCCTTACCATCTCTATTGAACCATATTCTAATATCTGTTGTTCATCAATGTTGAGTAATCAACTACTGATTCACCAATTCTTAACCTATCAATTCTTGATCTATCAACTCTTGACCATATCTGTCACATCCCAAGATTTTCAAAATATTGTAATGTGAAAAATAAATAAACAAAATAAGTTATTGTTGAAAATCAGGGTGAAAAGAAACTTTTGTTTCTAAAAGGAAACTTAAAATCCCATCTGGAACAAAATTTAATTAAAGTTTGAATCCAACAAAATCCAAATCAAAAGAAATGCATTCCTCATAAAATGCATCTAGAAATTTAAACACCTGGAAAATAAAACCAAACCCTAAACCCTAATGGAATAAAAATCATTTCCAAGTTATCTCCAAGCCTATGGATTTGATAATATGAAATCTTGTCAACAAACATTTACAAATTATCAAGAATGATCAATAGAAATATTATAAAACCATATAAACTGGTTTCACTTAAATTGGAACCATAAATAAAATCTTATGAATATAATAAGATAAGGAAATTAAATTTCCAAAGCTAATAAAGAACCTATCTACAAATACATACCAAATGGTGAGCAAATAATCCTAAAGACATTTAAATAAGATAAACAAATATTAAATAAGATTTTATAAATTGGAATCACCAAGTTTGGATCTATAAATAAAAAGATATGGATTTTATAAGATGAAGAGAGAAATATAAATAAAGAATATTTGAAAGACCAAATGAATCTTGGACTAACCTATAAGCAAATGTAATGAATAGAATCCAAATCCAAATAAAATAAAAGGATAAAGAATTTTCCAAAATAAAATAAAATGGCATGAACCAAATTCTATTAGAATAAAGACAAATCTCTAATAAGAATAATGATATAAATCATGAGAAAATAGTATTTTGGAATTTACCCAAGTGAAATAAAAGTTGTTTATTTCAACCTAATTAAGATTAAAGAAAACCTCCAAATAAAAATTAGGGAATTAAAACTATATTTAATTCCATTGGAATTAAAATGAAAACCCAATTCAAATGATTTATGAATCATATTAAATACTTTCCAAATAAATCAAGATGAATTATTTGAACCCAAATAAACAAATAAAAACCTACTGAAAGGTTTTGGAAAGTTTAAAGAATTTAAATGGTGTTTGATAATATTATTAAATCTTATTTGATTTAAAACTAGAGCCTATTTTGAATAATTAAAAGACCTTAAAAAGAATAAATAAATTATTCTAAAAATGATATCAGAATGTCTAATTAATCAGTATTTGAACCTACACAAATTTTGGCAAAGGTTTGAATCTAAATGAGTGTTTGAATTACTTATTCAAAAATCAAAACAGAATTGAAGAAATAGAAAAAAAAAACAAACAGAACAAAAAAATGTAAACAGACTCGACCCAGCCAGCGAGCCTAACAAGGACCAACAACCCACCTCTCCCTCTCACCCGAACGAATCGTTTTTAACCAGAGAAACAACCCGCTGAATCACTGACGAGTCGACCCCACCCTCACACTCTCTCTCTCGCTGCCAGAGGACCACACCGCCACGTCATCTTCTTCCTCCCCCCGCGGTGACCACGCCCCTCACCTCGCCGGCCGTTGCAGGCGAATAAAGCCTGGCGTAATTCGCGTTAACCGCGCCATTAAACGACCCCTCGACCATGCCCTATTACTCGCCTACGTTTCCTCTCCATTTCCCCTCCATCTCCTCACCCAAGCGCGCCCCCAGGCCGCCCAATTTCCCCTCCACCACACACTGTTCTGACGAGCTCCGCGAGGAAATCCGGCAGCTCCACGTCGCCACTCGCCTCCTCGAGCACACGAACGTGACCCCTAGGCCCTGGCGCACGTCTCTGCATCTTCAGCTCACTCGCACAAGCCCTGTACCGTCGACTCCGTTATCGTCTGAACGTCGCCACCATCTGCCTCCGCTCCGACGAGCACTACCGGTGAGACCAGACCCTCCCTTGCCCTCCTTTTGATGCACGCATGTCCGCAACTCGCGTACGAAGCTAACCGTGTCCTCCGTTTTCTCCCTCGTGTCCCGTAGCGTCGCCCTCGACGACGACAACACGTACCCGATGCCAGGAGCATCTCCGGTGAGGAATCCCGATTGCACCCGTGCGCCCCTCGACTGAAGAAGAGTAGGTTGAGCATCCCCGTGCCACGGCGATCACGGTGAGCCACCCCTCTACCTTCCTTGCTTCCTCTATCGCCGGCGACACCGCTGTCAGACCGCGATGCCGCCAGCCACCGTCGCTCGCGCCGCCAGTTCCTGGCAAGCGCCTTGTAGCCATCCGATCTTGATCTGACGATTAGGATAGAACGAGAGAGAAGGGGTAAGTAGCACCTATGCGCCGTGCGATGTAACTTAAATCCAACGGCTGCCATCGCTCGATCCAACCGAAGCGGTATGAGCGAATAGAAATAAGACACGTGGCTCTATTGGTTTGAATTAAAACAGATTTGATCTATTAGATGCTAGATTTTGTACTATAACTTTTGATCTACACGTCCAAATTTTTCAAATTTGATATCAATGGATTCATCAAGACAAGCCCTAGCCAACCATGCACTTTGTTTAGTAAAAAGCTTCTGTTAAATTGTTTGTTTTTACAGAAACTTGTGTATGCATGTTTAGGATATAAAATTTATTCCAAAATGTTTTTGAGGATAAAATCTTTGGCAATTGGTGTGTTTTGAACCTACTGACCATAGGAAACAAATTGTGGATTCAAAAATGTATTTGGTGAAGCAAAAGAATAAATCTTTTATTTAAACCATTTCTAGTCAAATAAAAATATGGTTTAATTATTAAAAAATGGTTTTGGAAGAAAACCTTTGAGAAATGTTTTGTAAATAAACTCTCTGACCCTAAACACAAGGTTATATGGTTTGAAAATATATTTTGTGAAACCTATAGAATTTTGCCTTATTAAAAGCATTTCTACACCACATAAAATAATAACTTGATCTAAAAATGGTTTATGAAGTAAAATATTATACAAATGATTTTGCCACTTTATAAAATGACTATTAGGTGTTTTCAAATGTTTATGAACCATTAGAAACCACTTTTGTAAATAAAACAAAGTTTAGCATGCTTGCATGCATTGTTTTGTTTTTATTATTTTATGTGATGAATTGCTTGAATGGTAGATTGAAATATGGTTTGCTTGATTGAATTGTAGTGATTTGAAGTGAGTGAACATTCCAAAGAACAAGGAAGTGAACTTATACTCTCTACCAAAAAGGCAAGTGATGCTTCATACTTTTGTCCCATTATTTTCACTATGCATTAGTGATATTTCTAAAGTAAGACTTGCATGGAATTTGTTTTTGCTAAGTGTAAACTATGCCATGGGAAATCCTAGTAGATGTAACCTTAGTAGAAAATTTCCTAAGTTAAGATTCCTACTACTATCATGCTTAGCTTAGCTATTAGAAAATAAGGGTGGAGTATATATTCATACTATGGAAAAATTTCTAAGTCTGAGGACTTGTGTTTTGTTTAATAAAACAACTAAGATAATGAATCACCTGGGTGGAATGGAAGGAATGGTTTGTGTTGAGTGGTCATGCAAGTCCAGTATGCTGGGGAAAACTTGGGCATCACCAAGTCCGGTATGCTGGGGAAAACTTGATGTCTCGCTTGTGGATGGCCACCCAGGAACAAAGAGATTTGAGATGTAAAATGTTGAGAAGCTTCAAGTGCAGCCACTTGGCATTATGGGCTCTGCCTGGATCATATAGGTTGCAATAACTTAGCCAAATGGACAGTTGGTGGTAGGGGTTTGATAGGTTGGAGCGCGTCCATTTTGGTCTAAGGGAAGCTTCTGAAAGATCTTGTCTTGGTGAAACCAAGTCTTGTGGGGAAAGTGCACCACCTCTGCAGAGTGTAAAATCTAAGTACTTAGCCATGTCCCTGGTAAAGGACAATTTGAGCATCAAGACATGGAAGCTATCAAGAATCTCATCATCCCAATTTCTAAGTTAAAAACTTGTGGTTGAACAAGGGTTAAAGGATCTTCAATCTTTGATTGGGAGATGCCTTGGGAAAGGTTATTTTGTCAAGCAAAAACTTAGTGTTTTCAAATGATAAGGAAAATCTATTTTGAGCAAAGCAAGCCTAAGCTCCACTTAGCCAAATGCATATAGATGATAAACTCCACTATACTACCATAGTATCACTTGCCAATACAATTCAAATGTATTGACCCTTGTGGCTGTAACTTGTTATGTTGCAGGTTTGTTTGATATTAGTGAAGTTTAATGATTAGGATTACAAGTCTACAACCAACATGTCTGCCTGTGGCACCTTGAAGATGAAGGACCCCATGCTTTTGTTATATTCTGTTGCATTGTAATGAGATAGCCAAATGAGCTATGTAAGATGTAATAAATTACTTTATTCCTGGTTATAAAGTTGTATTATGACCTTTGTTTCTTGATATTACATCTTAACTGTGGATGCTAGCTATTGATCCAGGGACTAGCATTGTAAACACAGGGATCTCTACCTTATTAAAGGTTGGGAACCTTACAGATGGTATCAAAGCACTGTGTTGCCTGTAGGATTGTAAACCTAGGATTGGACAAACCCCTTAGAGAAATAGGAGTTGTATTTGTTCCAAAACTTATTTACAAACAATCTTGTAAACTCTTTCCTCAACCATTTTGGTTTTGATTCTACATCTCTTCAATTTCAAACTTGATTGACAAGCCTACCCCATGGCCAAAGACTTCACCATGAGCAAAGGACTTCATCAACTCTAATGACTTCAACATCTTCAACATCTTCACCAAGGACTTCAACCTTGGATATCACAAAGGACTACAATTGATACAAGAAATGTTGCTCAAGACTTGAATACTAAGGAAACACAACTTAGAAGGAAACATCATCACCTTGAAGTTTGAGACCAAGATGCAAGAAATTCTCTAAGGATACAAAGATCTTGTTCATGAAGAATCAACTAAGAAGGATGGAAAGATTTCAAGTGAACCATATAGATGTACCACCTTATTTAGTTTAAGTCAAACCCACCAACTTATGTGGTGTAACAAAAATATTTTTGGTTGCCTAAAAATATGCTTGAAACTTGTTGTTTGAGTGGAATGTTTGTTTGTGATTGCTTGCACATTGCTTGTGTGAATTGTGATGTGTGTGATTAGAATTATTCCCTTAGAAATATTTTGTCTATTCTAATCCCAATCCAACCCAAACAGATGACTTCTCCAAGAGACTCCAACATCAAGGATGGTGACAAAAACAACCAAGAGATCAACATGAGAGACCAACTGCTTGCAAGACAAACCCAGTTGAACCAAGTGACAACTCATTTTTTAGCCAACAACAATAAGATAGACCCAACCATGCAAAAAGTTTTGGAAACTCAATCCCAATTGTTGCAAGGGATGGCCACTCAAATGATCAACATGGGATACAACTCTTCCAAAGGAGTTTGTGACAACAAGGATGACAAAGATGTTGTTCTAGAAGGAACCCAAGCTTGCAATATTTGTGGAGACAAGGATCACACTTCCAAGGAGCATGAAGATCAATGCCCCAATTGTGAAGAGAAACATCCAATTGACCAATGCCCCACATCCCAAGCTACTTGTTACCTATGTGAAGGAAACAATCATGTCCCTATCCAATGCCCCATCTATTCCATTGAACAAAGGAAACAAGGTGGAGTGCAACAACTAATTGCAGACTACCATGAGAGAGCCAAGTCTACCAAGAAGGATGAAGACAAAGGAAAATCTCAGCTTGTACCTCCCAGCAACATGACTCAATTTAAAGGACCAAAAAGGAGACATATGTATTATCCAAGGAATAATAGAAAGTCAAGGAGACCAGGAACTGTTCCTACTTTTGAGATAACATATGAAGAACATGAATTAGAAGCACTCTTAGCTTTGGAGAAACCCAAGAAAAAGAAGGACAAAAGCCATGTGCAATGTGGTCATTGCAAACAAATGGGACACTATGCCAGTGAATGTCCAAAGAAGCAAATGTATAAAGAGATTAGCCAAGTGTGGTGCAACAACTGAAAAGAGCTAGGCCATTATGTAGCAACTTGCCCACAGAAGATACGTGATGAACTCAATCTTATCACCTGTTACAACTGTGGTAACCAAGGACATTATGCAAGAAACTGTCCAGAAAAGATGAAGCACAAAATAAACAAGCCTATGAAGGATCTCAGCCTTGTCACATGTTTCAAGTGTGGAAACAAAGGACACTATGCAGATGTTTGTCCAGAGAGATTTCAACAAGATCCCAAGCAAGTCAAGAAGTGATCTAGTTGGAAAATTTTAAGGGTGGTAGTACCCTAGTTGTTTTGAGTCAACTTGTACCCCTAGCTTCCCCAAATCTCGGGACGAGATTTATTTTAAGGGTGGTATCCTGTCACATCCCAGGATTTTCCAAATCTTGTAATGTGAAAAATAAATAAACAAAATAAGTTATTGTTGAAAATCAGGGTGAAAAGAAACTTTTGTTTCTAAAAAGGAAACTTAAAATCCCATCTTGAACAAAATTGAATTAAAGTTTGAATCCAACAAAATCCAAATCAAAAGAAATGCATTCCTCATAAAATGCATCTGGAAATTTAAACACTCGGAAAATAAAACCAAACCCTAAACCCTAATGGAATAAAAATCATTTCCAAGTTATCTCCAAGCCTATGGATTTGATCCATATGAAATCTTGTCAACAAACATTTACAAATGATCAAGAATGATCAATAGAAATATTATAAAACCATATAAACTGGTTTCACTTAAATTGGAACCATAAATAAAATCTTATGAATATAATAAGATAAGGAAATTAAATTTCCAAAGCTAATAAAGAACCTATCTACAAATCCATACCAAATGGTGAGCAAATAATCCTAAAGACATTTAAAAAAGATAAACAAATATTAAATAAGATTTTATAAATTAGAATCACCAAGTTTGGATCTATGAATAAAAAGATATGGATTTTATAAGATGAAGAAAGAAATATTAAATAAATAATATTTGAAAGACCAAATGAATCTGGGCCTAACCTATAAGCAAATGGAATGAATAGAATCCAAATCCAAATAAAATAAAAGGATAAATAATTTTCCAAAATAAAATAAAATGGCATGAACCAAATTCTATTAGAATAAAGACAAATCTCTAATAAGAATAATGATATAAATCATGAGAAAATAGTATTTTGGAATTTACCCAATTGAAATAAAAGTTTTTTATTTCAACCTAATTAATATTAAAGAAAACCTCCAAATAAAAATTAGGGAATTAAAACTATATTTAATTCCATTGGAATTAAAATGAAAACCCAATTCAAATGATTTATGAATCATATTAAATACTTTCCAAATAAATCAAGATGAATTATTTGAACCCAAATAAGCAAATAAAAACCTACTGAAAGGTTTTGGAAAGTTTAAAGAATTTAAATGGTGTTTGATAATATTATTAAATCTTATTTGATTTAAAACTAGAGCCTATTTTGAATAATTAAAAGACCTTAAAAAGAATAAATAAATTATTCTAAAAATGATATCAGAATGTCTTATTAATCATTATTTAAACCTACACAAATTTTGGCAAAGGTTTGAATCTAAATGAGTGTTTGAATTACTTATTCAAAAATCAAAACAGAATTGAAGAAATAGAAAAAGAAAAACAAACAGAACAAAAAAATGTAAACAGAATCGACCCAGCCAGCGAGCCCAACAAGGCCCAACAACCCACCTCTCCCTCTCACCCGAACGAATCGTTTTTCACCAGAGAAACAACCCGCAGAATCACTGACGAGTCGACCCCACCCTCACACTCTCTCTCTCGCTGCCAGAGGACCCCACCGCCACGTCATCTTCTTCCTCCCCCCGCGGTGACCATGCCCCTCACCTCGCCGGCCGTTGCAGGCGAATAAAGCCTGGCGTAATTCACGTTAACCGCGCCATTAAACGGCCCCTCGACCATGCCCTATCACAAGCCTGCGTTTCCTCTCCATTTCCCCTCTGTTGCCTCACCCAAGCGCGCCCCAGGCCGCCCAATTTCCCCCTCCACCACACACTGTTCCGACGAGCTCCGCGAGGAAATCCAGCAGCTCCACGTCGCCACTCGCCTCCTCAAGCACACGAACGTGACCCCTAGGCCCTGGTGCACCTCTCTGCATCTTCATCTCACTCGCACAAGGCCTGTACCGTCGACTCCGTCATCGTCTGAACGTCGCCACCATCTGCCTCTGCTCCGACGAGCACTACCAGTGAGACCAGACCCTCCCTTGCCCTCCTTTTGATGCACGCATGTCCGCGACTCGCGTACGAAGCTAACCGTGTCCTTCGTTTTCTCCCTCATTTCCCGTAGTGTCGCCCTCGACGATGACAGCACGTACCCGACGCCAGGAGCATCTCCGGCGAGGAATCCCGACTGCACCCGTGCGCCCCTCGACTGAAGAAGAGCAGGTTGAGCATCCCCATGCCACGGCGATCATGGTGAGCCACCCCTCTACCTTCCTTGCTTCCTCTATCGCCGGCGACACCGCTGTCAGACCGCGCCGCCGCCAGCCACCGTCGCTCGCGCCGCCAGTTCCTGGCAAGCGCCTTGTAGCCGTCCGATCTTGATCTGACGATTAGGATAGAACGAGAGCGAAGGGGTAAGTAGCACCTGTGCGCCGTGCGATGTAACTTAAATCCAACGGCTGCCACCGCTCGATCCAACCGAAGCGGTATGGGCGAATAGAAATAAGACACGTGGCTCTATTGGTTTGAATTAAAACAGATTTGATCTATTAGATGCTAGATTTTGTACTATAACTTTTGATCTACACGTCCAAAATTTTCAAATTTGATATCAATGGATTCATCAAGACAAGCCCTAGCCAACCATGCACTTTGTTTAGTAAAAAGCTTATGTTAAATTGTTTGTTTTTACAGAAACTTGTGTATGCATGTTTAGGATATAAAATTTATTCCAAAATGTTTTTGAGGATAAAATCTTTGGCAATTGGTGTGTTTTTAACCTACTGACAATAGGAAACAAATTGTGGATTCAAAAATGTATTTGGTGAAGCAAAAGAATAAATCTTTGATTTAAACCATTTCTAGTCAAATAAAAATATGGTTTAATTATTAAAAAATGGTTTTGGAAGAAAACCTTTGAGAAATGTTTTGGAAATAAACTCTCTGACCCTAAACACAAGGTTATATGGTTTGAAAACATATTTTGTGAAACCTATAGAATTTTGCCTTATTAAAAGCATTTCTACACCACATAAAATAATAACTTGATCTAAAAATGGTTTATGAAGTAAAATATTATACAAATGATTTTGCCACTTTATAAAATGACTATTAGGTGTTTTCAAATGTTTATGAACCATTATAAACCACTTTTGTAAATAAAACAAAGTTTAGCATGCTTGCATGCATTGTTTTGTTTTTATTATTTTATGTGATGAATTGCTTGAATGGTAGATTGAAATATGGTTTGCTTGATTGAATTGTAGTGATTTGAAGTGAGTGAACATTGCAAAGAACAAGGAAGTGAACTTATACTCTCTACCAAAAAGGCAAGTGATGCTTCATACTTTTGTCCCATTATTTTCACTATGCATTAGTGATATTTCTAAAGTAAGACTTGCATGGAATTTGTTTTTGCTAAGTGTAAACTATGCCATGGGAAATCCTAGTAGATGTAACCTTAGTAGAAAATTTCCTAAGTTAAGATTCCTACTACTATCATGCTTAGCTTAGCTAGTAGAAAACAAGGGTGGAGTATATATTCATACTATGGAAAAATTTCTAAGTCTGAGGACTTGTGTTTTGTTTAATAAAACAACTAAGAGAATGAATCACCTGGGTGGAATGGAAGGAATGGTTTGTGTTGAGTGGTCATGCAAGTCCAGTATGCTGGGGAAAACTTGGGCATCACCAAGTCCGGTATGCTGGGGAAAACTTGATGTCTCACTTGTGGATGGCCACCCAGGAACAAAGAGATTTGAGATGTCAAATGTTGAGAAGCTTCAAGTGCAGCCACTTGGCATTATGGGCTCTGCCTGGATCATATAGGTTGCAATAACTTAGCCAAATGGACAGTTGGTGGTAGGGGTTTGATAGGTTGGAGCGCGTCCATTTTGGTCTAAGGGAAGCTTCTGAAAGATCTTGTCTTGGTGAAACCAAGTCTTGTGGGGAAAGTGCACCACCTCTGTAGAGTGTAAAATCTAAGTACTTAGCCATGTCCCTGGTAAAGGAAAATTTGAGCATCAAGACATGGAAGCTATTAAGAATCTCATCATCCCAATTTCTAAGTTAAAAACTTGTGGTTGAACAAGGGTTTAAGGTTCACCAATTTCTATTGATGGTTCCTTGGGTGATTTTTTTTGTCAAGCAAAAACTTAGTGTTTTCAAATGATAAGGAAAATCTATTTTGAGCAAAGCAAGCCTAATATCCACTTGGCCAAATGCATATAGATGATAGACTCCACTATACTACCATAGTATCACTTGCCAATACAATTCAAATGTATTGACCCTTGTGGCTATAACTTATTATGTTGCAGGTTTGTTTGATATTAGTGAAGTTTAATGATTAGGATTACAAGTCTACAACCAACATGTCTGCCTGTGGCACCTTGAAGATGAAGGACCCCATGCTTTTGTTATATTTTGTTGCATTGTAATGAGATAGCCAAATGAGCTATGTAAGATGTAATAAATTACTTTATTCCTGGTTATAAAGTTGTATTATGACCTTTGTTTCTTGATATTACATCTTAACTGTGGATGCTAGCTATTGATCCAGGGACTAGCATTGTAAACACAGGGATCTCTACCTTATTAAAGGTTGGGAACCTTACAATATCATAGCATTCACTTAAGGCCTATAAAGAAAGAAGTAAGAAGAGGTAAATAGTAATGCTAGATTTAAATATCATCTATATGATGGGAGTGTTGGAAGAGAATAAGTTCAATGTGATAATTGATGGAGTTAAATCACTCCTGAAATGATAGAAGAGTTATTTTGAATATATAATTATATGGTGATAAAGAAGATTACAAGGATGAATCCTGAAGAAAGTTACCAGGAGTAATACTATTGGATCAAGTAGGTATAGTCGATGAATAATATATTCTTAGTCAGATAGAGATACTAAGAAAATAATTATATACAACTGTAATGTTGTATGAGTGAAAGCCTTGAATAGCCAACTGGAAACCTAAACCATAAAGGATCAAAGGATTATAATGATCATTCTTTAGTCACCAAGATTGAATGCTTATATCATGTATAAGTGACATTGGTGGATATAACATGATTGAACCCTAGTATAGATATGTTATTCTAGGTTAGCCATAACAAGTCACCATGATATGATGTAAACTTTGTATATAAGATACTGGAGTTAAGTGGATATAAGATAGTATAATTAAGCTGAAGCTAGAGTAGCATGAAGTTATTGAAGTAGTGTTATTCCTCTTAAAGAATAGTAAGCTTTTGAGGAAAGTAGTTTGATACATACATCTACTGGAGTAATATTAGTGGTGGTTGATTAAGGAAGAGTATGAATGGAGTTGGAAGTAACTACTTGTTGGATTAGAGATTATCAGCAGTAGAGTAGTAGATGTAACCAAGAATAAATATGAGAAGATTATGAAAGCTTTAGTGTCAAGCTCATTGGATTTATAAATCTATTTAGAATAATAAAATGTGGATAAGAATATTCTTGTGAAGTAAAGCTCATCATGTTAACACATGATGACGGATAGGAAGAAGTAGTATATCAAGGAAAGGAATTCTTTAAGCAGAAGTCCAGAATTATGAAGTATGGAAGATAGGAATTCTTGATAAACACTAAACCTTAAATCTAAAATCAAACTTAATATCTATATCATCTGTTTGATCCATCATCTCATTTCCAAAATAGCCTATAGGAATGTTTTCCTATAGCAAATAATTCAAGCATATCTTTGTCACTGCAAACATTAAAATCATAGGTACCTACAAATTTTAATTATCAATTTGTTGGAGATATGCCCTAGAGGCAATAATAAATGTAGTTATTATTATATCTTTGTGTTTATGATAAATGTTTACATTCATGCTATAACAGTATTAACAAGGAAACATTAATACTTGTGTGATTTGTAAACTAAATTAGAGTCCCTAGTAAAGCCTCTTCATAATACTAGCTTGTTGGTTAATAGATGATTGTGGTTTCCCTATCATGAACATTGAGATGTTATTAACAACAAGATCATATCATTAGGAGAATGGTATGATGGACATACTCCTATAGATAATCATAGCATAAAGATCAAGTCATTTTAATAGTTCAATTGCTATAAGCTCTCTAATACATAGTAACCTAATTCATTCGACCATGAGATCATGCTTATCACCATCACCGGAAGGATGCTTTGATGACATCAAACACCACGCCGTAACTGGGTGGCTATAAAGGTGGCATTGAGTGTTCGAAAAGTATGGGTTGAGACACATGAATCAAGAGTGGGATTTGTCCATCCATATGACGGATAGATATACTCTGGGACCTCTCGGTGGAATGTCATCCAATTAGCTTGCAAGCATGTGACTGGCTCACAAGGGATCACATACCACGGGAACGAGAAAAGAGTACTTATCAATAACGAGGTTGAACTAGGTATGCAGAGATACCGACGATCAAAACCTCGGATAAGTAAACTATCGTGAGACAAAGGGAAATTGGTATCGTATGTAAGTGGTTCATTTGATCGCAAAGTAATCATAGAAATATGTGGGAGCCATATGAATTTCTTGATTCCTCTATTGGTTATTGATCGGAGAAGTGTCTCGATCATGTCCGCATAATTCATGAACCGTAGGGAGACACACTAAAGGATTCGATGTTGTTTAGTAGTTATGGAATGATGAGTAAGAGACCGAATGTTGTTTGGAGTCTCGGATGGGATCTGGGATATCACGAGGAGATCCGGAATGGTCCGGAGAATAAGATTCATATAAGGAAAGTCCTGTTTCGGAGTTGGGGAATGATTCCGGTGTTTCACCGGGAATGTTCTAGAAGGGTCCAGAAGGTCCGGCACTCCGGAGGGGAAGGGTACATGAATGTGTCATGACAATATGGAATGGTTGCATCATGTACTAGGTAACATGTCTGGGCAAAATAAAGGGAGAAATCAAATCCTAGTTTGAAAGTCAAACGCCAATTTGAAAAAGTCAAACAACAAGTATGCTTGGTGGAGGGAGAGTAGGAAACCTACTTGGGGAGGAAGTCCTCCTCCCTCCACCCGCCGGCCAAGGAGGCCGACTTGGGGGAGGACTCCCTCCTCCCAAAGCGCGCCCTCCCACCTATAAAAGGAGGGGCAGGGCTGTCCCTCTCCCTCACACCCAACACACCCCAAACCCTAACCCTAAGCCGCCGGTGCCACCACCCCCTGCCGCCGCCGCCTAGGGCACCACCAACTCACCGAGTTGGGGTGATCCCAAACCCTAGCCGCCGGCTATACTCTCCCCTTGGTGCCTTCTAAACCTTAGATCGCCAAGGCCTCTCTCATAGTCCACCATACTCGCTCTGACTTAAGGCGAAGCCCTGCGAGATCTCCCCTCTACTTCCGGTACCACGCCGTCGTGCTGTCGGAATCGCGAGGAGAGTGCTACAACCTCCGCTGCCTGCTGGAACAAGGGAGAGGAAGGTCTTCATCGAGTACCGAACGTGTGACCGACGGCGGAAGCGCTTCCGGAACACAGCGCCGGAAGGATCGTCTACGCGATCTTGAGATCGGCAAGAGTACGACTACATCACCCACGAGAATCTGCTCTCGTTAACCGCTTTGGAATCTTCGAGGGTGAGTTCCTCTATCGAATCGTTGCTACAATCTAGTAGATAAATCTTGGCTTGTTTGTTTGCATGCGGTAGAAATTTTTTGTTTTCCATGCTACGAACCCCTACACAATTCTCTCTCATAATTCATTCCAGGGAATAAATTTCTATTTTAAAGGATGATATCATCAAAGATCACAAACATAAAAACAATATGTTTAGCCATTAATCTTTATTCACATCAACAAAAGAATATAAATATATTAAGTACCCTAAACCCTAGGGTAAATATTTACAATTCAAACCCTAACTCGTGTATTAGTTATAATAAAATATATGCATTTCTATTTCCTAAATTCATGAGAATAATATTAACCATATTAATTCCCTAGAACTTTATGTGTCATATAATAATAAAAGAATCACCCTATATATATTTCCCTCCAAACTATAAGCTAACTAGGATTAAATTCTATCATTAAATAAAGAAATATCATATAGTAAATCCATGGTTTATTATATAAATAAAATTAATAACAAAGGCCCTTACAAAATATTAAAAAAAGAAGTATATAAAGAAAATAAAGAAATATAACATTATTTAGTAAAAGCTCACAAAATGATACTAAAATACATTTTAGTATTACTACAATTATCCAGCAAATAAATTCCATGAAGAACATTCAAATCATTTGTGCAAATTAAAATCTAAAAACAAAACAGAATATAGAAAAAGGAAAGAAAAAATAGAGGAACCAGCATTTGGCCTGCAGCCCATCTTTCCTCTTCGCTTCCTGTCGCTCACATGTGTCACACCGCGGCCCACTTGGCCCAAGTCCAGCCCATACCGGTTCGTCACCTGTCACCCCTTCGTCATCCTCACGCAGGCAAGCAGCTACGTGGGCGGCGCCGATTCCATTCGCTGTCATCGCTATGATTCTCGCCACCGATGAGGTCGCCTTGCGAGGATAAGAACACCATGTCGACGCCCTTATCCTCCTCTATCTCCCAATCCCCATATCTTCCCCTCTGAAGCTCTCCCTCTCTCTCTCGAGTTCCTCCTCTATCCCTAAACCCTAGTTTCGACCTCGCTAGAGTTGTCGTCGTTTCCGAGCTCCCCTTGAACCGTTGAGCCCACCGTTGAGATCCACTTGATCGACTGGTTCGATTGCCCCACGAAATACAAGCCGAAGAAGCTCTAGTCGCGCCAATCATCACCTCCATATCCGACGGGTTCTGCCACCGTCTCCATTAATTCCGACCACCTCCGGTCACGCTAACCCCTCCGCTGAAACGCTGGTGAGTTGCTGATGCTCGGGCACCATTTATTTTGATTTTTTCGTCATGGTTTGCTTCCTCGACGATCATCTGCCACCGCCGTCGTTCGCCACCATCGCAACTACTGTTCCGGCGACCAAAACCCAGTGGCGCCACCACTATCTAGCTCGCCTCGTTGTTCCGATTGAACAAGCCCCTGAATGCACGCTCGCTCGCCCTCTACTGCCATCCTCGCCGTTGTCTGCCATGCCATCGACAAGGTGACGTCAGGGTGAGGTAACCCTTCGCCAAGTCATCGTGTTTGACAGGGTCTGTTGACTGGTCCACGCCAGCGTGACACATCAACGGGGCCGCAGACCCACCAGTCAGTGTCGGTGTGGGTAGATTCAGATTGGGTACAAAATGTTTTATCCAACACAGTGGTGTCATGCTGATGTCATAGTGACGCAGTAATTCCTTTTAATATATTCAGAAATTGATTAAACATTATAAATTCAATAACTATTGTTCTATAATTCATAAAAATACATGTAATATATAAAAAATTTCAGAAAAATAAAATCTACAACCTAAAACTATTAATAAACATTATTATGTCAACAATTTAAATAATTATTATTTAATAAAGATTTTATCAGTGTTAATACTTTGAAAATATTAGTAAATGTTAAAAATATAAATACAATACCAAAAATCTTAGAAAAATAAGAACTATAATTTAAAACTACAATCATGCATTATTATTTCACCGAATTAAATATTTATTATTTATTAAGTGTTTATAAAGTAATAAATCTTATAAAAATCATATCTTATTATTTATAAATCACAAAAATAAATATAATATACCAAAATAATCACAAAAATAATACCTACTTGTTCAATTTATAATATTCCACTTTTGAGGGAAATAAAAATTTAAACACTTTAATTATTTGAATTTAAACCTATTTCCTTAATTGATAATTCATATAAGGGTAAATAAAATTTACTAATATTTCTAAAATTAGCCAATTGAGTCTAATAAATAGTATTAGTCTTAAATATTGATAATATGAAGTCAAACTGGTTCAACACATTTTAAATACAATTTTATTGAATTATCCTTCAACCATAAGTGTAGATTAGTTTCTAAAAGGATCCTTATCACATAAAAAATCTTCAAGATTAATTTGTGACTAAATTAAATCTTTTCCATTACTTCAACCACAAGTTTACAAACATATCAAAACACTATAGTGAATCCATAAGTAGTTAAGTAATATTACTTCCTTGTTTATGAACTATAACCACTCATCTATTAAAAGGTAAATGATTCTATTCCATTATAATGTTAGGAAACCACTACTCAAATAGAAGTAATGCCATTCTTAAATAAATTTAAGGAAATATTATAAGATGAGAAAATACAATATCATAAGCATTACACCTTAAATCCATCCATGTTCTTAAAGTTAACTTTAATCTACAAGACTTTAAGTATAATGCTAAAGACCTTATTATGTGTTTTATAGTTAACTTTGATCTATTATAATTAAGTCGTAAAGCATCTCAAGTACAAACTATTCAAACAAGCACAAACAACATCGACCACATTTGATTAACCACAAAGATTGTTTAGACCTTAGAAAAGAAATCTTTTCTTCAAAAGTTATTATTTTTGCCACTTCAATCAAAAGATGACAACTAATCACAATCACATTGTTTTATACTTTACTTATATACTTAGTATTGTTAACACTTAAGTTACTTATAAATGCTAATACTTGTAAAGTAAGATTTGAAGGTAAGGCAATTCTTATATAAGTAGTATTTGAATAGCATTCCACAATTTTGTATCTTATTGTTGTATTATATTATAATTACATATTGTTTCACACACACTCACAAGCCCTAATAAGAAGCACAAGTGTGAAACTTATCTAAAAGGACAACACATTCTAAAGAAACCATTTCCAATATCCAAACCCTAGATCAACGCTTATTCCGAGGATTTGAGTTTACTAAATTGCATTACATTACTTATGCATAATAGCATCTTGCATCTTTAAACATTAGTCCTTACCGGACCAATGATGCTGATTTGAGATATTGGATATTATTTTGTCTTGAAGACCGTGAGTGCATAATCTTGCAATCACAAAAGGCAAGTTCACACTTGCTCATGTCCTTTGATTATTTTCTGTAAAGTATTTTGCAAATCCAGTGTTGTCATCACCTGCATTTCAAAAAGGTCAGAAAACACTATTTTCATAATAATATGATTATAGGTTATTTACCATGAGGTAATAACCTACTATGAAAGTTCCGGTGGTAAAGGAACATATTATCTAGGACTTAACAACCAATGTCGCCAGTGATTCTTGCGCCGTATATTACGCGTTAACCATGAGATTTGGAATGGGACGAAGAAGTCAGGTGTATCATTTTCCTCTCATATGGAGGCAAGACGACCTTAATGTGACATTGTGATTCCTTGTGCGGATCCAACATATGGGTGGGCACCCTTATGCCCCACACTTTTGCTGTCTACATTATCTATGAGTGGTTTTTAGTGGTATAGTCCATCTGATATGGAACTTGCCAGGGCATCACTAGCTCATAGAGTCTTTGGGAACTCATTAGGGTTTTTGCCTGCCCGAAAGGGGGCTTAACAGAGGTGAGCCAGCCCCGAAGGATCATGCAGACATATCGGGTCACGGAGAGGGCAGTGATTGGCTTGGATCTTAGTCTGGGATTCACACAAAGGAAGTGTGAACGAGCCTGCAACTCGGATGTGCAACCAAGCTAAGATCTCTCAGGGGTAAAGTAACGCACCTCCGCAGAGTGTAAGAACTGTAACTTGTTACTCCCTGTTCCAGGAAGGAGCTACGAACGTGGCGGCAAAGGAACTCCATGAAATTTCTGGTAAACCCGTGAAGGCTGACGAACATAGCTTTTCAGAATAAAAGCAACCTTTGAAGAAATGTTTATGAAAACTTGCATTACCTATGACCTATGGTCTGTGTCTGTAGATATAGTGCATCAAACACTCCTTTTCTAGTGAACTTGCTGAGTACGCTCGTACTCAATGTATCTTCTTAACCCTTGCTAGATTATGAAGCCATTAAGACGACATCTACATCAAGTCATGCTCCAGGAATCATCATCAAAAGCTAAAGCTCTTCAATGAAGTCAAGAAAGTCAACATATATATCAACTCAAGTGAAGACGAAGTTACTATTAGATAGGAATATAATCTCTAGCCATAGAACCTATTTCTATAGTGTATTGCAATAACAGCAATGCTAGACCAATAGTTTATATACCAGTCTTATTAGTATGATAGTTTTTGAGTTGTTTATCTCTGATTCTTCTTTGTAAGAAGTTCTTTCTCTCTCTTTAACCTAGAGTGTTTTATGGATCTTATGTAAAGAGTCGAGTTGTAACCTATAGTCATGTCTTGGACCTGCTGTGTTTCTGTTGTACCACTCTGAGGGATGTAATACTAGTGAACGATGTTTCATTGGTGTTATGTCAACGACTATAGTGTACTACATCATGGAGTGGTATGCTGGATCTCCGCAGTGCATTCCACTCTAGCACTGATTAAACTTTGGATGGATTTACAGCAATTCCATCCTTACTGATCACATGACCAAGAAATTCTACTTGGTCCAGCCAGAATTCACAGTTACTGAACTTAGCATAAATCTTATGTTCTCTTAGGATTTGTAATGCTATTCTCAAATGATTTGCATGCTCTTCCTTATTCTTTGAATATATCAAAATATCATCAATGAACACTATGACAAACTTGTCCAGATAAGGCATGAATATTTTGTTCATAAAATTCATGAATACTGCTGGTCCATTGGTCAATCCAAAATGTACGATGTGATACTCATGATGTCCATACCTCGACACAAATGCTGTTTTTGGAACATCTTCAGGTTTAATCTTTATCTGATGGTATCCAGACATTAAATCAATCTTCGAGAACACTCAAGCTCCCTTGACTTGATCAAACAGATCGTGAATCCTTGGTAATGGGTACTTGTTCTTGATAGTAAAATTGTTGTTATTTCTATAATCTCCACACATTCTTGTCCTCCATCTCTTTTATGCACAAAAATTACTGGGGTTCCCCATGGAGATACACTTTCCTGAATAAATCCTTTCCTAACTAACTCATCAATTTGTTCTTTAAGCACTTTTAACTCCTTCGGAACCATCTTGTATGGTGCTTGAGCTATTGGTGCTATACTAGGGATTAGATCAATAGTGAATTCTATTTCCCGATCTGGTGTCATTCTTGGTAACTCTGTTGGAAAAACATCTTGGAACTCATTTACTATAGGAATATCCTTCAACTTGACCTCCTTCATTGAGTTCAGTTGATGATCTACCATGATATGACTGTGTTTATCAGCCTGATATACTATCCTTGCTCCACTTCGAGTCTTGATTGAAACAATTTTATCTTCACAATTTATCTGAGATCCATGTTCAGTCATCTAGTCCATACCCAACACTACTGCAATTCCCTTCAAAGGAATCACATAAAGGTCCGCAAAGTATGTACAACCACATATCAAGATAACTTGATCTTGTTTAATGTGGCGTACCACTACATTTCCCCCTGTCGTTACTACGGTCATAGGGTTTTCTAACGTTGCCCTTCTAATCCTGAACATATCACAGAATTCTTCAGATATGAATGAAGTAGTTGCACCAGTATCAAATAAAACTTTTCTGGGATTGGTAAGGATATTGAGCGTACCTATCACTTCATGCTCGGAGTTATCCACCTCCTCCAAGGTTGCACAATTCAGCTTCTTGGTAGGCCTGCTTATTTTGCCTTTATTGTTCTTGACAAAATTTCCTCCTCTATTGGGATGTCCATTGCCTCCACTGGCTTGTCCTCCAGCCTTAGTAGGACAAACACCCAGTTGTTTACTCCGACAATCTGGCTTGATATGGCCCTTTTGACCACAACCATAATAGATAATCACTAGTTTTCTACAATCCTGACTGACATGTCCTGGCAGTTTGCAGTTGCGGCAAATGACATTTCTTCCAGTGAAATTTGTGTTCTGATTGGGGTTGTTGTTATTGCTGTTAAAGGGTCGATTCCTTGGTTTGAACTCCAACTTGGGTTTTGGTTTACTTCGATGAATCCTCTTTATTTCCTTCTTGGCTTGTTTCCTTCGGTCCTCTTGGACATTATTGTAGTCATCTTCAAAGGTGATGGCTGCATCGAGTAACTGTTGAAAAGTTTGCTTGTTGGCCAGCCTTAACTGCATCTTCACAAATGGATTTAATCCTCGAAGAAAACGCTTCTTTCTCTTTTCCTCGGTGCTCACTTCATCATCAGTGTAAGGAGATAGTTGACTGAACTCCCGGATGTACTTCATGACACTGGTATATCCTTGTTGAAGCTCCTCAAACTCCCTACGCTTCAACTCCATTACACTCTCAGGTACATGATACTCATGGAATCTCTGCTTGAATTCCTCCCAGGTGTACTCTCTTCCTGGATGTTGTATTGCTAACTGATTCTCCCACCATGATGTTGCAGGTCTAGTTAAGAGATGTGTGGCATACCTCAACTTTTCTTCATCATTGCAGCCAACAGCCCTTAACTTTCTCTCTGTGTCTGCTAGCCAATCATATGCATCCATTGGTTCTGGAGCTGATGCAAAAGGTAACGGCCTTGCATTCTAGAAGTCCGAAAGACTCACTCCTCCACCTTCGGGTGTTCTCTCGTTTCCAGCTCATCCCAACAACTCTTCCATGAACTTGTTCTGGGATTCTTGCATTATTTGCATGTATTGCATAAAGTTCTACTCCATTAGCGGCCTCATTGGTGGTGGTGGTAATGCTCCTTGATTTCTAGCATCTGCATCTGCTTTCTCCTTAGCCTCGCGCTCCATGCGTTGCTGTTCGGATTCAGTTTCTACACCCGATTCCATGACCCCCTAGTCCTGCAACATAAAGCGAGTACTCATAATTACATCATGCAAATGTGTTCTGAGCTCAACTTCATGCACAGAACTAGTCACACAATGTAAAACAAAAATCCAAATATGCATTTTCACATAATATACATTACAAACAACTTAGTGAATACAAAGTCATTACAAGCATGTACCATATATGCATGATATCATATATGGATACTACCTCCTTTATTTAGGTACATCATTCTCTCATACTACAATATGCAATACCAGCTGCTACTACTAAGTAGTCCATTCCCTTAGTATCCGCGATGCTCATTATACATGCCTGCAGTCCAACCGTGTTGACGTGATGTCCGTCGCACAGTTTGTGGAACAAATGTCCTTCTAGATGGAACATACTCAGTATCTGAAGTATCCGGACTCGATTTTTCACTCAGCCTGAGTGCATTGACTCCATACAGCTCAGCTGAAAAGTCTGCAGAAACATGTTCATCACTATCTCCACATGCGTCTCGTGAGCCTCATTTCTACAGTTACCAACAAAATACTCAGATTCCATTGCTTCCCAGGTGCTCTGTTGGGCAAGATAGTTAAACACTGGATAATGTACATTCCCTGGGTTTTGATTGGATATTGATGATTCAAATACCCTCTTCTCAGAATCTTCTTACTCATCCTGACTTGCTACAAATATAGCATTCCTGCTATGTTCATTAGTGTTATACCTCACACCAATCCATCTGGATTTTCCAACATCTCTGTCAGACCCGTACACTGACATTTGGTTACCTCGAGATCCATTAGGTGATCCCATTCTCCATCCATCAGAATTCTCAATAGGTAGTTTTGAATCAGATTCTTCCTCGGAAGTCTGTGGTATAGGATACCTCATATCTAGAGTAGGATCATGGGTAGATTCTGATCTGGTTGAATATGAATATGGTGTAAAATATTCTGGATCTATAGGTATATCCTTGAAGATTGGTTTTACACTACTCCTTGCTTCATTCTCTAACTAAGGTGCTAACTGGTTCCTTCGTTCAGGATTAGTTAGATCCTTCAACATGTCATTTTTATCATCTACTATGACTTGATGTATCTTATACAAAGACCCAACAATTAATCGATATTGATCCATAAACTTGGAAGCTAGCTTAGGATGCTTATTTACCAAAGTAAGATGATCTGGTACCAGCTCCATGTCTATAGAGTCACGAGGAATCATAGAAAATGTGCTCCCTCCTAACTCCTGGGCTTTGTGCTCCCAAATATTGGTTATTGCCTCCAAAACAGCAGCATGGTATGCTGCTAAATGGCTCCTACCTTCAACTAAGATTCCTGTGAAAGTTGGATACTCACACGATACTTGGATAACATACGGCCATCATAATAGGTTATGGTATTCACTGGAATCTTAGTTGGACAACTAAAAATCCTTAAGAGTTGACAAAGCTGATCAGTGAAGAATCCTTGATAATCATCGAGAGTCTCCTCTTTCCTTACGAAAGTTTGTTTTGGAAACTTTGGTGCCATAACACTTTATACAAATGTTATCGCCATATTTTGGCCAAAGGAGGAGTTGGGCCGTAATCAAGATGGGCTTAGAAGATACATATATTCAACGTGTTGTTAATCGGCCTTGTGCGTAGATTTGGGCTAAATTGCCCGTGTATCTTGTATCATAGTAGGTTTCGTTTCAGTTTAGGTAAAGATAGAGTTGTAGAGTTATTCCAAAGTAGAGAGTCTCCGGACTATAAATATGTACCTAAGGTTATCGAGAAGAGGAGGACAATCACGTTCACAACAAACACAATCTCGGCGCATCGCCACCCCTTGTTTCTAGGGGTTTTTCTCGGGTAAGTGCCATGCTGCCTAGATCGCATCTTGCGATCTAGGCAGTATCTACTTATGCGTTATCTGGTGTTACTCGTACTGAAGCCTTGTTGATGGCGAGTAACATCATTATCATAGATTTGTTTGGGTTAGCATCAGTACTTTTCACTATGATTGTTTAGTTATGCTGCCTATAGCCATATCGCCGCCTTTGCACTTTTCCCCGGGGGTGAAGGTGGCGTCTTGCTTGATCTTTATTTAAGTCGATTTGATCTGTTATAGTTGTACCTTGTTTTCCAAGGTTTAGTTTGATATCCACATGATCAGGCCTTGCAAACGGGTTGAACGATCCAGTAATACGTAAGATATGGTTTATCGATCTTAGAGGGGACGTTCCGGGAATTGACGTTATGTTGGTTTTTAGGCTTTCTCTAAGATTAGTTTTCTACTATCTTTTGTATCTACCAGGCTCAATTACGTGTAGGATGTTCCAGTCATGAGGTGAAAACGTTAAACTGTCGTAGATCGATTTAGCTTGTATTGATGAAGCAAAAAACCCCATGTTATAGTAGATTTAATGCAGAACCATGGGATAATCGGCTCTAAGAGCCGATTCACAGGGAAACCTGGGAGCCGGTTACGGCTCGAATTTTACATATGTTTGTTTGCCATGCAGGAAAACAATCGAAGCAATCTTTCACCTTCCTGATCAGGTATAGGTCAGGTGGCACGCCCTCGAACCAAGCCAGGGCGCGTGCCGGAGCTTTGCGGGCCGTTGCCCGAGGGACCAGGGCCCACCAGCCGCTCTGGGAGCCTCCCGGCTCTTCGTGTTGCTCGTCGCTGCTCGCCGGTGAGTTTTGGCAGGCAACACATTCTGGCACGCCCGGTGGGACCTTCAACAACGTCTACATCAACATCCGACGCTGCGATGGACGACAGACCAGTCACGTACGATGAGCTGTCTGATGAGTTCAAGGCAAAGTATGATGACGTCAAAGCTCTCTTCGAAGCCGATCTCATCGGCTCTTTTGAGAGGACTCGTAAGCATGGGATCAGGTGGAAAGGGTTCTCACCCGAGGGTGCTCTTGATGAGGTAGATCTGTCTGTTCCTTCAGAGGACCGCACCAGAGCTCTGCGCCAGGAAGTCAACTACATGGTGGCTCATTCTCTTCACCGCCATTCTGAGAGCTTGGTAAACGCGTTCGAGCGGGTAGCAGTTCGCGTGGTTCAGGAGATCATGAAACATCAGTATTCTCCGTCGGGGCCCACTCTAGGAACTCACCAGGGAGAAAGACCGCTCCAGGCCAGGCCACCGCTGCCATTCACACTTGCAGCTCCAGAGCCACCAGGGGCACCAGCGTACATCGTCTACAAGGTTGGAGGCGACCCTGGCGATTGCCAATTCCTGTGTGAACCACCTAAAGAAATCCCACATGGATACGTGTGCACCTACGTGCCAGACTCCAACAGTTTGACACGCACAAACCAGGTTGCAACGACAGGGATTGCTGGGACAGGGGCTTCGGGAGCAGGTGTTTCCGGAGCAGGAATCTCTGGGATGGACGCCGATAAACAAGCGTGGCTAGCCAAGTATGCCACTGGAACAAGTCATGAGAATCTAGCCCCTACAGCTCAAACAGTGGAGCAAATCGATACCATCCTGAGAGACCAGTTCGGCTTCGTGCCGAAGAGAAGGACAATCGGCTATTCAAAGCCGTACCCCAACGAGTTTGATCTGATTCCGCTGCCACCCAAATATAAGCTCCCTGAGTTCTCAAGGTTCAGCGGGTCAAAAGGGTCAAGCTCGATCGAGCACATAAGCCGATACCTGGCACAGCTAGGCATGATTTCGGCATCGGATCAGATGCGCGTAAGATTTTTTGCACAATCTCTGACAGGACCAGCCTTTGGGTGGTACACCTCGCTGCCACCTGATTCAATTCGCACCTGGAAGCAACTAGAAGAGCAGTTCCACATCCAGTACCATTCAGAGGCTACTGAGGCTGGCATTGCAGACCTGGCGCAAGTACGGCAGAAGCGGGGAGAAACTGTAGCCGAATACATCCAGCGCTTCAGGACCGTCAAGAACCGATGTTACTCAGCTCGTTTAACTGAGAAGGAAGCAGTCGAGCTGGCAGTGTTGGGTCTCTTAGCACCCATCAAGGATCTGGCTTTCCAAGTGGAGTACAACTCATTGGCGCACATGGCCCAGAAACTGACGATGTATGAACAGCGCCACCCTGAGTTGTACCAAGACAAATTCAAACGTCCGATAGGACTGGTTGATGCAGAAGAAGATGATCCTACACAAGACCAGGAAGTGGCTGTAGCCGAATGGGCTCGAGGGGCAGATCCTGTGTCCTGCAAATGGGTGAAACAGCAAGGGCCTGCAAAAGGGTTTGACTTCGATGTGAGCAAAGCCGAGCAGATATTCGATTTACTGCTGAAGGAGAAGCAGCTGAGGTTACCCGAAGGCCACAAAATCCCTACGACTCAGGAAATGCACGGGAGACCATACTGCAAGTGGCATCATTCGTTCACCCACACCACCAATGATTGCAAAGAGCTGCGTCGCCAAATCCAAATGGCGATAGAGCAAGGCCGTCTGATCCTTGGGCAGGTCGCCATGAAAGTGGACACAAACCCATTTCCCGGCGTCAACATGGTAGAGCTCAGTCGCTCCGCGAGGCGTCAGCTAGATTTCTCGTTCGGCGTTAATATGGCAGGATCCGGGTACCACCATGACTACGAGGAGGAGGGTGGTCGCTCTCGGGGCAAAGAAAGAGAGAAGGCCGGTCCACGCGACCGGCCCAGCCACAATGACAGGCGGTACTTAACAGAGGAACAAGTGAGAAGAGTGCGATATCAAAAACCACATTCCACGCATCTCCTTAACAAGTATGAGCGCCAGTATGACCAGCGCCGCCGGCGCGACAGAAACGACGAAGGATATGAGCACCTTGCCAGGGAACCGTCAAAAGAAAAGGAAGGCGCAGGCAAGCATTGGGATTGCCCGTTCTTCAAATACTGCTGGGACGCGGGAATGAGCCGATTGCCTACGATCGACAACTGCCCGGAATGCGCACAACAGCAAGAGGGCACGGGGCCAGTGTCAGTGTTCAAGCGCCTAGGGCCTCTCCCACCACAGAGCAGACGCAGGGGAGCATCCCGAGCACAAGGTCTCAAGGAGCCAGTGGGTGACATAGAAGAAGACAAGTATCACCGTCCAAGGTGGTGTCCCGACGGACTCAGGCACACCCAAAAGCGTAGAGTGCAGCGGCTACGTAATTTGGAGGAAGCCGAAGCACAGTATCTCCACGCTTTGAAGAAAGCACGGCCTGATCTGGCCGTCAAAGTGAGGCAGACTTTGGAAGCGGAAGATCACCCGAGCAGGAAGGAGTGGCGCCCCAAACCGGTAAAAGCCGATGCAAAGACATCGGCTGGCACAAACATGGTGTTCATACTTCCGTCAGAATTCTGCGCACCAAGAACCAAAGAGCTACCCGTGGCACAATTCGACTGTGGCCCACGGCCGGTTATTTTTGAGAAGCCGCGGGAGAAGGGTTACAAGCATCTGAAAGCCCTATACCTACGAGATTACATCAATGGGCAACCTGTCACCAAGATGTTGGTGGACACCGGAGCGGCAGTCAATATCATGCCATACTCCATGCTACGGCGTTTGGGACGCTCCGTCGCAGATTTGATCAAAACCAACGTCACGTTAAGCGACTTCAACGGTCAGACTTCGGAAACGTAAGGCGTACTGAACGTGGATCTGACCGTGGGCAGAAAAACCATCCCCACGTCATTATTCGTCGTGGACAGCAAGAGCACGTACACTGTCTTGCTAGGAAGGGATTGGATTCACGCTAATTGCTGCATCCCGTCCACGATGCACCAGTGCCTAATCCAGTGGGATGGAGATGAAGTGGAGGTCATCCACGCAGATGAGTCTATCGAGGTCTCCATTGCTGGCATGAACGTCTGGGAAGCAGAAGACCAAGAGCGATCTCTGGAATCAATCTAGACGGCTGTGAACGCATCGAGGCTACAAAAAACGGGGTGAGGCTGGTCTTATCCACTGGCCTGACAGAGTAGCAGAGCCCACGACGGCGCGTGGTACGGCCGATCCCTGCGATCGGCCACGAAAAACAAAAAGCAGCAATCTTACGACAAGCAGATCGTGCAGTCGTAGCAGGGAGATTCCCAGCCATGTTAAAGCCGTAAGGTGTAAACCATCCTTGACTAATGCAATAAAAAAGGGGGCCGATTCAGGCAATCGGCCCAAATTACTTTTGTTAACTTCACCTACTGTTTGCCCTGTGCTTAGCATAGATTTGACAGGTGACGGAAAGCTAGGGTATGGATTTACATCTGCTGATGAACTAGAAGAAATCGACATTGGTCCTGGGGATAAGCCACGACCAACTTTTATCAGCAAAAGGTTGGATCCAAGTCTGCGAGATCCGATGATAGCCCTGTTGAAACAATATCCAGACTGCTTCGCCTGGGACTACACAGAGATGCCAGGGTTAGACAGGAGCATCATTGAGCATAGACTCCCGCTTAAAAAAGGATTTCGGCCGTTCCAGCAGCGGGCACGGCAGATGAAGGCCGAAATTCTAGAACAAGTCAAGAAGGAGGTCGAGAAAATGTTGGCAGCCGATTTAATCAGGCCTTGCAGGTATGCTGAATGGATTTCTAATATCGTACCTGTGGAGAAAAAGGATGGCCGGTGGCGTGTCGCCATAGATTTTCGGGACCTCAACAGAGCTACCCCAAAGGATGAGTATCCAATGCCGGTGGCAGAAACGTTAATCAACGCAGCGGCTGGCCATAAGATCTTGAGCTTTATGGATGGGAATGCCGGTTACAACCAAATTTTTATGGCTCCCGAAGACATACACAAGACTGCGTTCAGAGTACCAGGCTCGGTGGGGTTGTTTGAATACGTTGTCATGATGTTTGGGCTGAAAAATGCTGGTGCCACGTACCAAAGAGCCATGAACTACATTTTCCATGATCTGATCGGCAAGCTGGTGGAAATTTATATCGATGACGTAGTGGTCAAGTATGCCTCAGTAGAAGGACACTTGGGCGATCTGCAACGCGTCCTGGACCGAACGAGAAAATTCGGACTACGGATGAACCCAAAGAAGTGCGCCTTCGGGGTAACGGTCGGTCAGTTCTTGGGTTTCTTGGTCCATGAACGCGGGATTGAGATCGGCCTGAAAAGTCAGGAGGCAGTGCGAACAATGAAGCCACCCACCACAAAGAAAGAACTGCAGTCTCTCATCAGCAAGATCAACTTCGTCAGAAGATTCATCTCTAATCTGTCAGGAAGGATAGAGCCGTTCATGGGACTAGTAAAAATTAAATCTGACGAGGAATTCCGCTGGGGCACAGAACAGCAGCAAGCCTTTGACGAGATCAAGGAATATCTGACGAAGCCGCCAGTGTTGGTTCCACCCCAGCCGGACAGACCGTTCTACATTTACCTGTCAGTAGCTGACACGTCCATCGCCTCGGTGGTAGTACAAGTTTATGATGGGGTGGAGCGAGTCGTATTTTACATAAGCAGGAGGATGCTGGACGCAGAGACAAGGTATCCTTCTATTGAGAAGTTATGCCTCTGCCTGTTTTTCACCTGCACCAAGCTGCGCCACATTTTGCTATCAGCAGAGATCATCATCATATGCAAATCGGACGTCGTAAAGCACATGCTGTCGGCTCCTATGTTAAAAGGCCGACTGGGCAAATGGATGTTTGCATTATCAGAGTTTGACATCCGGTACCAACCCGCGAAAGCAGTTAAGGGACAGGCGTTGGCCGATCTTATTGCTGAAAGGATCAACACCAACATAGCAGCACTGTCCATAAGAGCGTGGGCTATGTTTTTCGACGGATCAGTTTGTGACGATGGCTGCGGCATCGGCATTTTACTCGTGTCGCCCCGGGGGGCAACATTTTCCTTCTCCATTAGATTGTCTACCTCTCGCACCAACAATGTAGCCGAGTATGAGGCGGTACGCAAGGGGATGGAGTTTCTCATCGAAGCTGGAGCGGAAGCAGTGGAAATATTTGGAGACTCCAAACTGGTAATTTCTCAGCTCACAGAGGAATATAAGTGTGAGAGTGAATCGCTCTTCCCATTATGGATGCAATGCCGTGAGCTGATGGGACAGTTCCGATACATAAACTTCACCTGGATCCCGCGGTCGCAGAATACCGAAGCGAACGATCTTGCACAAATGGCTTCAGGCTATAAGGACGTAGCAGAGGGGGCTGATATTCAGGTGCAATTCCTGGACGCAGACGACTGGAGAGCCGATATCTTCAATTACTTGAAAGATTCGGCTCGGGGGGCACCTAAACGGATAAGATACAAGGCCATGAAGTATGTGCTCATCGGGGACGACATGTTTTACAGGACTCTTGAGGGGTTATTACTCAAATGTCTGGGAACAGCCGAGGCCAATCGGCTCCTACACGAGGTACATGAAGGCGCCTGTGGAACTCACCAATCGGCTCATAAGATGAAGTGGTTGATCAGGCGATCAGGGTTTTATTGGCCTACCATGCTCGAGGACTGTTTTAAATACTACAAAGGGTGTCAAGCATGTCAGAGATTTGGAAGAATCCAGATGGTACCCGCGTCAGCAATGAATCCCATCATCAAGCCTTGGCCATTCCGAGGTTGGGGCATGGATATGATCGGCAAGGTCAATCCTCCGTCAAGCAAAGGCCACATGTGGATCTTGGCCATCACGGATTATTTCACCAAATGGGTGGAAGCCGTCCCTATGAAATCAGTAAGTTCAAAAGATGTTGTCGATTTTGTGAAAGAGCACGTCATTCATAGGTTTGGGATTCCTCAGACTATCACAACCGATGGAGGTTCGGTTTTCACTTCTCACGAGTTCAGGGAGTTCTGTGAGGACACATGGATTAAGCTGATTCGGTCATCTCCGTACTATGCTCAAGCAAATGGGCAAGCTGAAGCATCCAACCAGAGCCTTATCAAGCTGATCAAGAGGAAAATCGATGAGCACCCTAGACGTTGGCATGAGGTTTTATCAGAGGCTTTATGGGCTTATCGTATGTCATGTCATGGAGCGATAAAAACCTCGCCATACCATCTGGTCTATGGACAAGAAGCCGTGTTGCCTTGGGAAATTACGGCTGGATCGAGACGCGTCACCTTTCAAAACGATCTGACGGCTGAAGAATATGCAACTTTGATGAGTGACAGTGTTGAAGATGTGACTGAGCTTAGGCTGTGGTCGCTTGAAAAAATCAAAGAGAACAAGGCCAAAGTATCTCGTGCATACAACAAGAAGGTGAGACCTAAGGAGTTCCACGTTGGCGATCTGGTATGGGAAGCGGTGTTGCCGTTAGGAACTAAGGATGCAGCATATGGTAAATGGTCCCCAAATTGGCACGGGCCATATAGGGTCGATCAAGTTTTAAGAGGGAACGCGTACATGCTGGAAGAGCTGGACGGCGTAAAATTCCCAGTGGCGGTCAACGGTCAACATCTCAAGAAATATTTCCCAAGCATGTGGGATGATGGACAGTAAAACATGGGGGCCGACACATGAAATCGGCCAGGTACAAAAGCACGTGAGATATTGGACAGCAAAAATGTGGGGGCCGATATCGAAAATCGGCCGAATAAGAGCAAAAATATATAGCCGATGCACGGTCATCGACTTTAGAGGTCCACACACATTACAAGCAAGTGCCAGTTTACACATACGAGCTACTGAAGAATGCCTCGAAGGCGTGGAAGGCATCAGCACGGACACGATCCACCTCGGCGATCTCGGCTTCGTCATCTTCATCCTTGCCCGTCACTAGCTGCTTGTTCAGGGCACGTATGTCTGCCAGATCGGTCTTCAGTTGAGCTTTGAGGCCTTCCGCTTCGTGTTGGGAGCGGGCTATGGATTCTTCCTTGTCACGGATGAGCTGTTTAGTCACCCGGACCTTCTCCTCAAGATCTTCCAGCTCCTTTTTCAAGGATGCGAGCTCGGCGGTGCTGACGGAGGTGTCAGTTTTAGCATCCAGAGACGCCTTTTTCTCATTAAGCTGCTGACATCTTTCTGCAATATCGGCTTTCAGCGGAAGTTGGGCGTGGCGCAGATGGATCCTTTCACGAGCTAATTTCACCCGTGGCCCGAAGAAGGACAGATTTGCAACTGACCAAAGCTTCACTTGCAATGCTACTGTAAGATGATCCTGAATTTCGGCAAGAACGCTATTCACTTCCTCAGAACCCTCGATCAACTCCTCGATCGGGGAAGACAGCAAGGTTTTAAGACGCTGGAATTGAGGTGGAGCAATCCTGGCTTGTGGTTCAGCGTGGGCAACAGAGGGAGTTGGTTCGATGGATTCAGGGTCGAACGACAGCAAACCTGAAAGATCACAACTCTGACAGCCAGAAAAGCGTCAGTATGCGTCTAAACATACAAGGCCGGACCAAAAAACTTAAACGTACCTCTCCTATCGAGGGGATAGCCGATGAAGAGACCATCGGTTTGTGTGTGGTCGCTGGAGGCTTGGCCAGAATGGTAGCCGTTTCATCTACACCTTCGGGGATCCCCAGATCCGGCGTCAGCACGGCCCCGGCCTTCCCACTAGAAGCATCAGTTGCCTGTATAAAAGGTAATTTACCAGTGTAAAAAATCATGAATCGGCAGGAAAAAGGGAGTAAGGGGCAGAAGCATAAAAGATGAGGATTTTTCAGAACCTCTGGGCTCGATGAAGAGACTGGTGGTCCTTGACGAGCTCTCTTGGGACCCGATACTGGCCCAGCCTCGACTGGTGCTCGGGGGGCAGCAGGCTCAGGAACAGACCTTTTCCTAGAAGCCGATGGTGGCACATCTGGCTGGCTCGGGTGATGGTCCTCTCAGAATCCGTTGGGTTCGATTCTCCCTCATCGGGTTGTTCGTCCTCGTGGGAAGAATCTTCAATGGAAGCCTGCAAAAGAAGGAAGGATGTTAGACATGAGCGCATCTGCCATAATGAAGAATAAGGAAATTAACTAAAAAAAAATGGATCAGCCTACATGCGAGCTTTCTGGGGAAGGGCTCCGGTGCCTCAAGGTTTTCCTGGCAGCTACATTCCTCGTAGTCGTTCTTGTCTTAGTTGGAACCCGGGGGGCAGCTGGTGCTGAAGTTCCTTGCTTTTTAGAGGCCGATTGAGGTGTTATCGGCTGTTTCTGCATTATGACCTTTTTTAGAGGTGGCGAGTTTTTGCAGAAAAGGACCACAGGAGCTGGTGGAAAGAACTCAAAGGGGGAGCCATCACTGTGTGTAGGCTCAGGGCCATTTTGTTGCTGCAAAGGGAGAAATGGATTAGTAAAAGGATCAATTGCAAGCTGCATCAAGAAAATTTGCAAGTAGTAGTACCTGTTCCACGGGGACGTCGTAATCAGCATCAAGTTGTTTCAAAAGCGGTCCCAGAGCTTTCCGGAAAACGTGGGTTTTCCACATCGTCCACCAGTCTTCGAAGCCGTCAGTTGACGAAGCGAAGGTGAGGTCATTTGGAATAGGGATGGTCAGAGCATCAAAGAAGGAGTAACACCTCTGACTGGTGAGAGGATCAGGCAGGTCGGCTCTGCACTCCGTAAGATGATGGAGAAAGAAGTGGGGAGCTACTTGTCCAAGGCCAAATTGGCGGGCTACTAAGACTGGCTGGTAGAATTCATACCCAGGTTTGATTATTCTGTTGGACGTACTCATGCCGACTGGAAGGAAACAGGGACGAATCACGGTGGAAAAGAGCTGCCGAGTGCTAGTGTCATCGGCAAAATTGTCCAGCCTAAAGGAAAGTGGATTTTCAAAGTGTTCCGATTCCTCCATATAGGGGAAGAAGGTAGGGTTATCCAGGCCCTGGAAGAAAGTGCTGAACCACTTGGATGCTTCCTGAGGGGATAACTTGCTGCCTGGCAGCCTGTACAAGGCTTGGCCATAACTAGTGCATCGGATCTTTTTCCCTTTTACATCAGGAAAGGTGCAACTCGCTAGGAGCGGGAAGTATGGGATGTGGTTTTGAAAGTACAGCTGAGCCCATAACTGAATGAACCACCAAGGACCACCTGTTTTGATTGCTATGCCTGAGAACAGCTTAACAGACATCAATTGGAGATATCGATAGACCTCTCCAAGGAACAGTTTGCCGATACCAAGTTGAGTACCTTTGGCCAGTTCATGGGCTAAGGAAAGATAGTTTTTGGTTGGAGCAAGGGAAGGAACACAGAATATGAAATGCTCTAGCCAGAAGTTGAGAAAGGCTCTATGTTCTTTCTCTGAAACAGGGCCCTTTGTTTTCATATGGCGCTGGAGATAAGCACCCCAACTTGTACAGTCTGTTTTGGAAGACAGTTTGTAGGGGACTTTGGTCAGTTTGAAAGCAGAGGGACTGGGTGATGTAACATCCAGACCAGTGATCATCACCACGTCTAGCAATGTTGGTGACATGGGGCTATGGCCAAACATAAAGCAGTTCAGAGCGTCAGACCAGAAATAGCCGATGGTTTTGAGAAGATTCTCGTGTTTTTCAAGAGGAGACAACGATAGATGCAAGGCATCGGCTATTCCCAAAGTGTCCCATTGGGATTGGTAAGCTCTAGCTACCCTACTGAACCAAGAAACCCAATGTTCAGGGGGATTAGGCCAGGCTCGCAAGCAGTCGGCCCAAGAGTTCAGATCTAGGTCTTGGCTTACAAAGGGGATCCTATTTGCTTCGCAAGAAATCAGATGGGCAGGACTAGAATCTGAACGAGGGCCAAGACAGAGAGAATTTGGGAGAGAAGGATGCGGCAGTAGAATGTCTGAAACCTAGAAAAATTAATGGTGGGATAAAGGCATTAATTCAGGTGTTCGCCATTAAGTTCTAACATTGCGTTCAGACTGCGAGGGGTAGGCGTACCTTCAGACCGGAGACCTCTGGATTGGTGCTGGACGATTCTGCCATCTGGTTTGCCTGCGGAGATGGATCTATGCAGATTGAGGATTGAGGATTCTTGTTGCTGTGAGCTCGATCTGGTTGGTGGGCAGTTGGGGATCTAGGTCGCCCTTTTTGAAGAAAGTCGCAGGTTACCGTTTGAAACTAAGAGGTGGCCGTTTAGGTTTGCCTAAGTATGCGACTGAGTTGGACCTTGTCAACGATTTTGGGAAAGCCGATGTGCATCGGCTCTTTGAGTTATAGTTTGGTTGACTGAGGACGTGACAAGGTGAAAGCCGATACGATTGCTATCGGCTCCTGGAACATCGACTTATTTTTGTTATCGACAAAATTGGGGCGGAAAGACAATCTTCGAGAAACGAATTTTTTCATTCATTCATTCAAAAGCGGATTGCTTACAAGCGGCTGATGGATTACAAAAGGAAGCATACTACTACTACTACTAATTCCTAATCTAGGCCGAGGTCGTCGTCGCTGGTGCCGCCGCCGTCTTGTTCGCTGTCATCAGCGCTGCTGCCGGCGTCGTCTTCGCTGCTGCTGAGGAAGCCAGTAGGGGCCTCCTCGTCCTCGTCCTCGTCGTCGTCGTCTTCGGACCCGGCGCGGAAGCGCTTCGTCGGCGGATACTCGTCGGAGGAGGTGTCCTCCTCCGATTCCTCCTTCTCGTCGGAGGACTCGACGCCGTCCCACGACCAGGCGTCGTCGCTGCTCTTCGCCTTCAGTTCCCCGTCAACGAGGAACTGTAGGCTCTCTTCACCGTCAGTCAGGGACGCATCGTCCTCCGACCAGACGGCAAAATCCCAGTCCCTTTCGTCCCACCATCGTGGGGCGAGAGTACTGTACGCCGCCGTGGGCGGGTGCTCTGGCGTCGGCTCTCGGTCACTAATGCTGTTGGAAGCGTGGGAGGACAGGCCAGAGGAAGCAGAGGAGGCCATGGCGAGAAAGAGGGTTTTTTCGGCGGAGGAAGGAGGGTTTTCGGGCAACTGGAGGAAGATGGGGATTGTGAACTGTTCAGGCGAATTTAAATAAGGGGGATATTGGAGAGACGGTTCAATGCCATAGCGGTTTCCCAGATTGCACTGCCAAAATCGACAAATCATGCAGTGCGAAGGAGTCGAGAAGACAGGGCATCATGATGAAGGGGTGGCGTGACGATCCTGTTCTGCCACGCATTCTTTCAACGCGCAACCCGATACAAAAAAAAAAGAGGTGGCGAAGAAAAAATATCAGCAGAGTGGTTTTGGAATTATTATTGCCAAAACCAGGGGGGCATGTGTTATCGCCATATTTTGGCCAAAGGAGGAGTTGGGCCGTAATCAAGATGGGCTTAGAAGATACGTATATTCAACGTGTTGTTAATCGGCCTTGTGCGTAGATTTGGGCTAAATTGCCCGTGTATCTTGTATCATAGTAGGTTTCGTTTCAGTTTAGGTAAAGATAGAGTTGTAGAGTTATTCCAAAGTAGAGAGTCTCCGGACTATAAATATGTACCTAAGGTTATCGAGAAGAGGAGGACAATCACGTTCACAACAAACACAATCTCGGTGCATCGCCACCCCTTGTTTCTAGGGTTTTTTCTCGGGTAAGTGCCATGCTGCCTAGATCGCATCTTGCGATCTAGGCAGTATCTACTTATGCGTTATCTGGTGTTACTCGTACTGAAGCCTTGTTGATGGCGAGTAACATCATTATCATAGATTTGTTTGGGTTAGCATCAGTACTTTTCACTATGATTGTTTAGTTATGCTGCCTATAGCCATATCGCCGCCTTTGCACTTTTCCCCGGGGGTGAAGGTGGCGTCTTGCTTGATCTTTATTTAAGTCGATTTGATCTGTTATAGTTGTACCTTGTTTTCCAAGGTTTAGTTTGATATCCACATGATCAGGCCTTGCAAACGGGTTGAACGATCCAGTAATACGTAAGATATGGTTTATCGATCTTAGAGGGGACGTTCCGGGAATTGACGTTATGTTGGTTTTTAGGCTTTCTCTAAGATTAGTTTTCTACTATCTTTTGTATCTACCAGGCTCAATTACGTGTAGGATGTTCCAGTCATGAGGTGAAAACGTTAAACTGTCGTAGATCGATTTAGCTTGTATTGATGAAGCAAAAAACCCCATGTTATAGTAGATTTAATGCAGAACCATGGGATAATCGGCTCTAAGAGCCGATTCACAGGGAAACCTGGGAGCCGGTTACGGCTCGAATTTTACATATGTTTGTTTGCCATGCAGGAAAACAATCGAAGCAATCTTTCACCTTCCTGATCAGGTATAGGTCAGGTGGCACGCCCTCGAACCAAGCCAGGGCGCGTGCCGGAGCTTTGCGGGCCGTTGCCCGAGGGACCAGGGCCCACCAGCCGCTCTGGGAGCCTCCCGGCTCTTCGTGTTGCTCGTCGCTGCTCGCCGGTGAGTTTTGGCAGGCAACAACAAAATATTTTGATTAGTAAACAATAGAAATATTGCATCATAACAAAGAATTATCACACTAAAATATACAAAATATTCTCATTTGAATACCCATTATACGCAAAGTCTAAGTAGGGGATCAAAGGAAAGGGTGAGTAACAGCGTTACCCAGCAAGTTCATTATATGCAAGGTGGGAAGTTTGATGCTCTATCTACCACCTCGGACTATCAGTCCTAGGTACTATGCAGTTTTCATAAACATTTCTTCAGAGATTGATTTTATTATCAAAAACTATGCCCATCAGCCTTCATAGGTTGACCAGAAATTTCATGGAGTTTCTTTCCTGCCGTGTTCGTTGCTCCTTCTCGGAATAGGGAGTAACAAGTTATAGTTTTTACACTCTACAGAGGTGTGTTACTTTACCCATGAGATATCAACTCCTTGTTGCACAACCGGGCGTACTTTCCCGTCCACAATTCCATGACGTGGGGCCCAGTAGGTGATCGAAGCCAATCACTGCCCTCTCCGCGACCCCGCATGTCTGCATGATCCTCCGGGGCTGACTACACCTCCGTTAATCCCCCTCCAGGGTAAGCTATAACCATGATGAGTTCCCTAAGACTCTATGAGTTGGTGATGCCCCTGGCAAGTTCCATATAGGGCTGACTATACCTCCAGTATCCACTCATAGATAATCTAGACACCAAAATTGTGGAGCCTAAGGGTGCCCACCCATATGTTGGATCCTCGGAAGGAAACACAACGTCACGTTAAGGTCGTCTTGCCTACATACGGAAGGAAAAGGATACAGCTGACTTCTCCATCCCATTCCAAACCTCATGGTTAACACATGATATACGGCGCTAGAATCACTGATGTCATGGGTTGTTAATTCCTAGGTGATTAATCTGTGTTGCAAATGGAAACCCGAGTTCCATTCCTCACCTAATCCATATCACCACTTAGGATGATATCAACAATTTATTGGTTTGAGGAAATAATATTTTCTTTCCTCGGAACATAGATAATAACACACAATTTATAAATACTTTAATAAAGACTCTTCAAAGGACATGAGCAAGTGATGAACTTCCCTTGTGATTGCAAGGTAGTGAAGTCGGATGCTTGCACTAGATCTTGAGCTTTTATGTCTACAAAACACCATTATTGCCCGGTAAGGACAATATTTAAAGAAGCAAAAATGAATATGCATAGTAATGTAATGCATCATTTATTATTTACTTTCTTTGTGTGCTTTACCTTTCATATTTTATAAATATTACATTCACTATTTTTATAATGTAATATATTATTAATATAGCTAAAAACTATTTTTTATTTAATTTTTAACTCATATAATTATTTTCTTAATATTTCTTTTTAAGAATAAGCATTTTAATTTAGAAGATTTTATTTTGATAACTTAAATATCAATTTAGTATTTTTCTAAAATACTATAATAATTAAGGATGATAAAAGTTATTTTTATTTATTTTTACGCATTTTATTAATTTTTATAAAATTCCATCAGGAATATATATTATAAAAATCTTTAACCTAAATTTATGCTATTAAAAATAGACTTCTTAATTTAATTAAGTAGCTTGTATTATTATAAACCTAAAAATATATTATTTGTATTTTTAAGGTTTCTATTTTATTTTCTAGAATTTATTAAATTCTAGGGGTATTTTGGTCTTTTGGTAATTCTTCAATTTCCTTTTCTTTTAATTTTTGGGCCAACCACATTGGGCTATTTGGGACCAAGTTGGCCCAAATGGGCTGGTCAAAACTACCCACCAAAGTGGTACTGGACCCTATCGGCCTAGTACACCCCACTCTCTCTCTCTCTCGCTCGCTCATTCCTCTCCTTCTTCCTCGTCCCCGTGGTGCTGCCGACACCGCCACCGTGCGATTCACGCCGCCCTGGGTCTCCCTAGATGCCGCCATGGTGTATGAAAAGGTTGTTGATCCTGCTTCATCATCTAGGCCAATTTTATTTGTCTCTAGTGCTCTCCTTCGGCCAGGATAGCTCCGTCCTGAAACCTAGGGTTTGGGGTGTTGCCGGTGATGTCTTCTCCGCTGCTCCCATGGTGCTGTGAGGTGCTCGTGGTAATGTGGTGGTGCTATTCGTCCTCATGCATTGCTTTGGCCGCCGCCTTGGCTCGGTGCGGGTTGCAGCGCCCTTCGGGTGCTCCTCGTGCCGGCGTGCGCTTGTCGGCCCCTCTACTTCCTCTTCTAATTAACATCGAGGACCACTAGTGAGTTTAGTCTTGATATCCCCTCGTTCCTTCTGTCCTCTGCCTCTCTTGATATCATCTGTGTGTCTCAAGTGGCCATACCTAATTAGGGTTCATGTCTTGATTAGGGTTCACCCCTTTGTTTTGGTTATAATCGATTGATTGAAACTAGTAGTGATGATTATTAAGGATGGTGATTGAGTATATCATGTTGATCACTGTCTATAGTTGATTTTGATGATGCTAGTGGCTTTATTGGTCTAATTCCAATTGTTAATTGGATATGGTTTAGATGATAGTGCTACTGTCGGATTATTACTTATTGTTCTGGTGATTTGGAAGTTCACTACTGTCATGATCTTGATATTGACAGTAGTTCTATCAGTGATTTATTCACTGCATCTTTAAATGTTGGCTTGTGTGGTCATATGCAGATTGAGGTTAATCATGTTATTACGGTGATTCTATGATTATGTATATTTATAGATTTGGTAATCATTCCTGGTGGTTGATTCCAGGAAAATGATAATTAGTAATTTACAAGTTTATTTATGAAAGCTAAGTAATTGATTTGCTTGGTTTTAGAACTTGTTCTTGCAAAACCATCATTAGAATGGTACACAAGTGTTGGTTCTAGTGCTAGGCCTTATTCTGTCAGTGCTCAAAATTGGATTAATGTTAAGATAAGCTGATAGCTTGGATTAAACATATTTGCCTATGATCTTGGTCTGGGGCCTTAGGAACTAGGTTCCTAATTTGCTGTCCTTCATAGAGGTGTCCTGGTATTAATACCAGTTACTTATTCTTGAGTACTTTTGACAAATGGTTGGTCTGCTTATTGTTTTATATGGATCCATAAGATCTACGGATTCTGGGGTGCTACTCTTTTAAGAGATGTGCCCAGAATTCATAATCTTGGCTATGGTCATATTGGAATATGATATTTGTCTTAATATCCAGGATCAATGATATTGGTCTGAGATCCTGGTTTTGTTTGTAGAGTTTAAACATGAATTTTTATTCAAAATCTTCTGTGATGGATTCACCCCACTTGGGTGATTTCTGAGAGATTTAAATATAAAACAACACATGAGTTCTAATCTAGATAGGATGGTTAGATCATGTGAGGGTTTTCTATTACTCACCACAACACTTTTTTTGGTTGATCTGGTTGGTTTGGTCTGCTGGCTTGATCTTGTACTTCACCTCCTGGTGCTGCTCCTGCCACTTCTGGTTCCTATGAGATTGTCCTTGATCTTTCTGTCCACCTACTCCACCCCCTCCTTATGTCAGCATTTGGTGAATGTTTGGATGATCTAGTGTATTGTTTGGCTGGTGGTTTTCTTGGCCTTGGAAGGTTTGATGTGTTCCTGGTTTGGTGCTTGAGAATGAGAGTAGCTGTTGGGAGCTGTGCTACAGGTGTGCACCTCTCCTTTTGCTTGTGTGGGTTGTTGCTGCTGTGTTGACAGCACACACCATGCAGTTAGATGACTGTGCTGCCTGGCTGTTTGGTGCATTGTGTGGATCAGATCAGTGAGGTGTTTTCACCTTTTATCCTTTTACATTTCACTCACCTGGTGAAACTTGCCCCTTTTACTTGATGTTGATATATTGACTTGTGGCTTATTTGATATAAAAGAACAGATACTTACACATTGGTGAAACTTTCCCCTTTTACTATTACTAAATGATGTAATCTTGAGAAGTGCACTTCACTGCTCTCAACTGAGAGTAAATCTAACAAATTAATCTTTTATTTTCATTTTTTTTGTTTTTGTATTTTGTAGGTATAAGATCTGGGTTACTCAAGATTTAGTATAGGATTAACTAGGTTTTTATTTTTGTTCATTGTACTATTTCCTTTTTGATTCTTTTTGTAAGAATCTTGTAATAATTATTTATATTAGAATTTCTTTTTCTTGTAATTCCTTTACTGTAATGAATAACTTCATTGGTTGAATGAGTTCCTCTTTTTAAAATGTTGATGGAATAAAGATAAGAATTAATAATTCATTTCTTATTTGAATTTCTTAATCTTAAATTCTTGTTTTTATTTATTCTATTTTTATCATAACAAATAATATTACTAAATTATTTTGGAAATCCTTTTAAAATAGAAAATCCTAATTTTTAAATATTGGTTCAAATTTGAATTCAAATTCTTTCCCCCGAAACACACTAATTCATAAAGATCATGTCAAAATTTATAACGATCACTCTCAAGAGCTATTCCTACACTTCGAGAGTGAAAGAAACTCTGATCACTTTAGGTTTTTGTTTGGCGAAAAATTTATCCACATTTTACAGATGAATGCATGCATATGCACAAAATCCTATTTCTACCCTTCGTTAGTTCCTAAATGCTGGGATGTTACAACTAAGTGTCCAATGTTAGACACGATGGGGAAAACGTGACGCATGGTATGCGTGTTGCGGTGCACGGGGTGGTAGTGGATGTGTGTGGCCATGCACGGTGCAGTAGCGCACGCGGTTATACGGTGCACGGTGGTGCAACAAAACGTATCCTCCCTTCAACTTTATAGAGGCCTCCTCACTCTCACTCGTCACTCACTCACTCACGCAACCATCTCCTCTGCCCCATCACCTTTTGCAAACCCCCAAGAAAACCCCAACCACACCGGCGATGGAGAAGAATGGCATGGTGGTCATTGTCGCCTCCAAGGCGGCCGACGAGGAGGCCCCCGTCCCCGTATAGTCCCCCGTCGAGGCATTGAAGGCAGCCGCCATCCCCGTCCAGACCTCCGTCCCCACTTCCGCTGTAGCCGCCGGCGAGGAGGCCCCCGTCTCCGTACAGGCCCCCACCGTTCTCATGCAGATCCCGCACGGCTGGGACCCCTACGGGGACAACGATTACATCAGGCTGGAGAACCCCTTTGACACCAGCTTATCCGACCCATGGTCGGAGGTAACTAGGGTTTTCTCGTCTTCCTTTGTTCTTCCCCCGTTACCATCGTTGGATGCAAGATCGTGTGTTATTAGGGCTCGGATGCTCATATTTTCAATCGTTGGATGCTATGTATTTTTACAATAGCTAATCCTCTTGTGTTAGATCTCGTATTTCGATGATGCCCCTAGTTGGGATCAGTACTAGCACCGATTTAGAGTTGGGATCAGTACTAGCACCGATCTGTAGTTGGGATCAGTACTAGCATCGATCTGTAGTTGGGATCAGTATTCAATTTGGTTTGAGATTTGGGGATTGGGGAATAATCAGGGGATCTCAATCGGTTAATTTATGCAAGCAATTAATCCCGATAATCACGGTATCTCAATCATGTCCTTATTGCATGCTACTATTTTTTATAATCCGCAACATCCAGAAGGTGGCCATCGAGGAGGGTCACATGCCCACGATCAAGCCCAAGGCGCCCAAAGTCAAGGGAATAGGCAGCAAGAAGTGGAGGAAGCACCAGAGGGAGGAGGCAGAGGCCCTCCTAGAGGAGGCCAGGAGGGGCCACTGATCTTGTGCTGATGTTGCTACTGTAAAGCAGTTTCTTTTGTTTTGTTGTCTATGTTGAACTTGTAAGCTGCTGCTGAGCAGCCTAATTGTCGAACCTGGTTTAAGTATCGTACTATATAATCCTTTATTAGCTGCTTTATCTACATCTACTCTGTTTATCTACATATTTATGGTGCTGGTTAGATTTGCTGCCAGATTGGGAAAATACGAGGGCCAAAAGTAACCATGAATGAAGAGAGAAGCTACTCTAGATTCATTATCTTTTTGGGAAAAAATAACAAATATTAGCAACATAAAGGGGAAAAGGCGCTCTTCAAAAATCCAATCATAAAAATAACAAAAAAGAAATCTTCTAATTTAGGTGATAGGACGCACGTAACTACCATACGCGGCCCACATGGCCCCACACCACATTCCCCAAAACGCGTTCCCAACAAGCCGGCCCCACGCTGTCCAACATGGGGGTCCTACTACGGGACCCGACTGAACGTGGCGCCACATGTTAGCATGTAATGGGGGGGCCTACTTGTCAGCACGTAACGGTGAGGGACCACTAACCGGACCCGACGGAGAGCGAGTTTCAGACCGATGTGAGAGTTTTGGACAAGGAGCTGGAAAAAAGTGAGGAAAAACTAAGCGGCTAGGGAAAAGTGAGTACAACTAATGAACCAGGGGCACGAAAATAGAAATCCCTTAGTCATATGTCATCCACATATTTTAGAATGATGTCACGCTCCCACTCAAATATGTCATCCATATATGAGATCTAGGGATTTCACTGAGCTCCCACTCAAAATATGTCATCTGCATATTAAGATTTAGCATGCTACTTAGTTCCCAGTCAAATTTAGGTCCTCTCAATAATCTTGGACATTCCAAAATTCTTTGATCATCCATCGAATTGAGAATTCTAGCTACGAGACTCCATCATCCATATGGTTTGACAAAACCTACTTTGTTGTATTAAATACAACTCTTTATTCAATCTTGTCATTGAAGAACATGTAGTTCTGACAAATTTAAACGAATTACCAAAATTGGAGTAATTGCTGGTGTAAATCCAATAGACTCAAGAATCGCTACATTTGTAGTCAACTCCTTGAATTTGTCAAAACTTACTTTGTGACAAATCGAGATTTATGTCCTTCATTAAGTTTCATTTGTTTCTTATGACTTTGTAGTCCTTTTGAAAGATTAAGTAAACGTCTTTACTTAATAAGATCAAGTAACATATTACTTTGCAATATTAAATGTAACATAATATAGGATTTTATGACTCATAGTCATTTCTTGCATTTCGATCCATCATGCTTCTTCGTAGTTCGTAGGTATGTCTTGTTCAAATAACATGACAAGTGAATCAAAATATAATTTCGCAAACTGGTAGAATATATATTATTGAATCCTACTTTCTTTAGTAAAAGTATTTTCTTGAAACTTTATGATCATTATCATTAGTTTCTCCTCTATTTGTAGAGTTTGGTTTCACATGACAAATTCCGCTGCGCCACTCAACAATCTAGAGGTAAGGTCAAATACCTCATTTAGGCTTTTACTTTATTCCACCTGCATCTTCATCAAGAAACTACTTCTTGAGAAAACACAAAGCCTTAGACAATAGTAGGTTTCTTCTTCATGGAAAATGTATTCATAGTTGCCTAAGAATACGCTATAAAGACTTGTTTATTCGCCACGATTTTGAATTATCAAAATCTCATGAAACTCGTACATGCCATAACTCTGATGGTGTTGTTTCCATGAATATTTAGATGTTCCTTATGATTGTTCACTTATTTCGATCTCTAACTCTAAACGATAACTATAACCCTGATAAGAGATAATATTAGACCATATGTATGCAATACAATATGATTATGATATTCAGACATTTCAATGCACTTGAATTTGTCCAAACATCATAATTTGTGAAACAACTTCCACGAGTCCTTTTACGCCAAAAATCAACTTAGATACTTTAGTCTATAAAATCGAAAAGACTTTGTATTACTATTAATTCAATATCCTCCTTCATTCATTTCGACAATTCAAATAGTTTCAAACTTATGTTCCATTAAGTAAATACACATATTTACTAAAGTCCACACTAAAGTTTTACTAAATAATGATTTCCACTATTTTGTTGAAAATGCAATACATCACTATATATAAAATTCAACATTCCTTCGCATATCACTATTTTATCAGAATGCAGAGTTTTAATCATTTTTCCAAATGCGGCATGGTTTTGCAAAGTCTCTAGATCAAATATCTAAGGCCCCAATTTTCATTTAGAATGAAAAACATGCAATAACCATATGACTTAAACGATAGTGTCATGTCATTATTAAACTTTGGATATCTTTTAGCATTCTAATTTTTTATAAATGCTTAAACTATTATTATTAACATAGTGATAAGAATAACTCATTTATAATCGTAATTTGACCATAAAGGTATTATTCATAAGAACAATACAACTATCTTGTAACTTATTCATATGAATAATCGTCTCGCCAAAAGTAAGACACATAAGCAAGGATTACAATTCAAGTCAACTAATCCAAATGATAAACTTTGAGGGAAGGAGTGATGTCGGCCATCAACTATCTTGCTTGCCGTCATCAAACCACGCTGCCTCATTCCTTCAGCAATTCTCATGCAAACAATCTTGTTTTCACAAAACAGGACAAGTGTCAAATACTTATAAACTATAACAAGATTTGCAAGAATAGCATCTATAATTTGTATATCTAATATATACCCTTTTTATCCATGACCTCCACTGTAATCAAGACCTTATGATCTCTTATCTCTAATGCAAGATTGCTAAGTGGTTCTCCAAGTATTCTGTATTCATCCATCATGGAAGAAATCTCATCCAACGACTCATACTTTATGTGCCTGATTTTGCACAAAACATAATTATAGTCCAACTCTCCATCGAATGGAGAATGGCTTATTGTCTGATAATGGAGAAAACACAAACGTTGTGGAGTCACTGAAGTATCTCCTAATGGTTATTGTATCAAGGCGAGAAGATCATATATTACGAGGATATCCCTCAGGCGTGGGTATTAAGCTATGAATTTGGACCCTTCTGCTAAGTTCCACATCAAGTAAGAAAATTCCCATGGTGTCAAAGGACCTCAATGGGATAGGCCAAGACCTACTAAGATATTTGCAAACGGACATCTAGATTAAGTTCATAATACGAGTTCAATTCATAATTGAGCTCCCACTAAAATTTTCATCCCTTGGATGATTTTAGTGATCACACGATCCCTTTACACCGCATCATCCCTGATTATTAGGGTCTTTGATGTAGCTCCCAGGGTGGACTATATCTATCGATCACATAATCCATATGACTCATGCTCGATATTTCGATCTACCATGTTCCAAGGCCATGTATGTACATGCTAGGATCGCCAATTCAACCTTAGTGTATTCGCTGTGCATACATATCTTGCACCCACTATATGCGAACGCAGAGATGTCTATCACCCGAACGTCATGACCTGCTTCATAACTGCAAAATTTCTTGGTGGTGCGCACTAAAGGGAGAACACTACATTGGTATTAAAAGGGTTAATACTATATAGTATGCTACCGCTAAGTATCTAATACTAGCACACAATAAGATGTAATACATATAACATTCCCTATCTTTTTTACCATAAGTATTCATTTGATCTTGATCCTTGTGGAGTGAAAAAGACACTTTTTCACTCAATGATTCATTCTAATTTTCCGACCAAAAATTCTATATATATAGAATATGATATCTAATATGACACCCGATTTGTCAAAGGGATTGGGAAATGCTCTACCTTTGAGTGCGGTTTGAACTATTGATTTACGTACGAGAGCAAGCAAGGGTGAATACTTGTGTAACAACTATTTCTTTCGCACTAATAAAATAAGGAAATCTGAAACTGATACTAAAGATAAAGGGAACAAAGTTTAGGACATCATTCCCTACTCTTTTTTAAGTAAAAGGGATATGCTATGTATCATATTTATACTTAATGCTCTCTAATTCTATTGGAATTCCTGGATAGAGAGCCAATTCCAATAGACTTATGGAACGTTCCCGTTCGCGTGCATCCAGCAGGAATTGAACCCGCAAATTTACCAATTATGAGTTGGGCGCTTTAACCATTCAGCCATGGATGCTTAACAGGGATCATCAATCTGAATTCGCTGATCCTCCTCTAACTCAATTGTTTCTATATCTTCTGCAAATATAACGGAAGGCTTGGGTGGTTTGCCCTTATATTGTGGATTTTCCTCATTTTTCTGTAAATATTCATCCATAATTTTCCGATTAGGATTTTTGAGTGAAGTTATATAATCTGGAAATTTCGCATTCTCTTTTTTCTCCATAGAGGAATGAAATGAGCCAGTGAAACGGTCCACGGCCACAAGTATGGAGCTATAACCATAAGACTTGGGGAGTGCCTCAAGAAAATCCATTGAAATAGAAGCAATGCTGCAAAAAAAGGTTGAAGAAGACTAGCAGGAAGGGTGTGCTCACTGTTGTTGAGTTGACACACATTACAATGAAGAACAAACTTGGAGGGAGAAAAAGAAACCAGAAGGGAAAAATGTCTATATACGATATTTATGACGTCCGGATATACATGAAAAATGTCTAATGAATTCTAGTCTATCTGTCCCACTGCCTTTAGCTTCTTAATTGGAAGTGCAAGGTGGACCCAGTGGGGGTGATTCCTTACAGCATGCTAGAGAAAATTTAATTTTTTTTCTTTATTCTGTCCCTTATCTTTCTTTCATAAAAAGGAATGAATGGCTCGGCTGTTTTTGCATTAATTGCGACTTCCTCAGTCTTAGTAATTAGTTTACCCCTTGTATTTGCTTCTCCTGATATCCCTTTCCATGTCTTCGGATACAACCCAAAAGGGTTTGCCTGTTCTTAGTCGATTTCTCTTTCTTTGATCGAGCGCAGCGAGAAGCAAGTCTGGCGAACCTTGTGCGTCAATTCCTTCTTTTCTTTCAAAGCTAAGAAGCTTAAATCATGCTACTTCAACTATATGCTTAATAGCTCGATCGCTTTGTTTTGTCTGGATCAATCTAGTCTCGTTTAGTCAATCTTTTTCTGTCGGTAAGGATTGCACCAGACCAAGTTTTCGTTGCAAACCCTGAGATATTATTACTACGAAAGATAACCAAAGATCAAAAGGTCTGGTTCAAAATTCTATTGCTTCATCTGACCCAGGGAAATTGCCAAAGCATTTGACGATATTAGCCTTTGGCTACTACAAGATATTTAGAAACCTAAGAAGCTGAGCCTACTTTACGCACTTAAGGCAGCATCAGATGATGAAGAAATAGGCGGTAGATGTTGATGAATCCATGTGGGGAGATGAGGACTGGACAGAACAAGAACATGAGAAAGCGGAAGATTACAAACCACACTCCTTCGTAGACGTCAGGAGTCCATTGATGAAAAGGGGTTGGGGAAAGCTTGAACCCAAGTCCTACAGTGATGGATATAAACGCAATTGAAATTCCTGGGGAGTTATACATTTTCTCAAAGTAATGGAAACCATTCTCTTATAGTATAGGAAATGGTTCAAAATGTCTATTGCACCTTTTAGGTATCGTGAAAAGTGATACCTGTGAAGATCGTGTATTTCAGTCAAATTTGGATCCGTTTTTCGAGCCCATGATATAAACAAATTGGGTGGATCCTCCCAAATTGGAAGGGTACGAATTCAGCACTTATAGATTCGACAGGATTTCTTATAATTTGGATCTGCCGTCTGGGAGCTTTACCAGGACTCACTAGAAAAACACCTAAATCCGGAAGTAATCTGAAAAAAAATTCCATTCTGGTAAAAAGGAGCAATATCGTATTCGTCTTCAAGAAAAACAGAAATTGCGTTTTCATTACGGTCTGCTGTTCGGCAGATTCCCACGCGTTACGCACCCGTTTGCCACTTTGTTCTCAACTATTCCGATTCTTTTTTCGGAGGCCGTTAGGTCAAAGCTGTAACATCACATGTATATTAGTGATATGATATGGTCCTTGTTTACGTGTTGTGATATCTATCGAGCACTCCCGCGTGATCTCCATCTTGCCACCGGTTTAACGCTAAGTCCACTATGCCACCATCAGCTCGTCCATCGGGACAATGACTATTAGTATACTACTTAGTAATAGGAAAAATAAACTATTTTACCTTCATAACGACCAAGACCATATCATAACACAAGCCCTCCTGCAAAATAAAGTTAGACTCCTCTACTTTATCATTTGCAAGTTTTATGTGGCCATTAGGGCTTTCGTAATAGAATGGTTTCTAGTGTACGAACTTTCTAACCACAACATGGATCCAGAAGTTGTATCTACTACACCCCTATCAGGACCCTCCATTGTAAATGGTATATCAACTATTGTTTGAGAGACAGACACCTGCTATCCACTTATACGATACAAGCCGAATGTTGAGCGTGGAACCAGTCTCGCGTAAGATTACCGTTAAGGTCGATATGGGTCGGTTCATCAAACAATACCATGATATATTCAAGTACACGTTAGAGGGTAGCAACTAGAGAATCAATACCCAAACAATACATGTGCGTACTGGGCGTACACCATTCCTATGCATAGATCGACTCTAATACGACTGAAGGGGTACCGTGGTAGAAAACAAAAAACTTCCTACATTGGAACGCCCTAACTGAAGGGTTTCGCGGCATAGTAAATCAAAATTTTCTACGGAGCGAACAGAGGGAAAGCCAAGATCTAATCTAGGAGATGCAAACAACGAGAGAGATTGGATTAGATCTTCATACCCTTGAAGATTCGCACAGCGGAACGTTCGTCGGAACGTGGGTGATGTAGTCGTACTCGCTTCTCCTCCTCGCGATCCGATCCGATCTAGCACCACAAGTGGCGGTGCCTCCGTGAGATGCACACGTGCAGCACCTCGACGTCTCCTCCTTCCTCGGACCAGCAAGTATGGTGGAGAGATAGATTGGATCTACAACACGACGGCGTGGTGTATACGGTGGAGAATTTCTGCAGCAGGGCTTCGCCTACAAATAGTCGGGAGGGAGAGAGGAAAGCTAGCAAGGTGGCTAGGGTTTGGAGGAGAGGTGTGGGGGGTTGGTGCGCCCCAACCCCTCTTTATATAGAGGGGGGGCGCAGCCCTAGCCCCTCCCCCAAGCCCAAAGGATAAGGAGTGGGGGGCATGGACTCTCCCCTCTTCTAGAAACCCTATCTCTAGTTTAAACGATTTAAACTCTCTAGGATCGGCTGGGCCCTATGGGGCCTTGTGCCCCTGGCACAATGCGGCCAGGACACTCCCTCATAGGCCCATGCCCCCTCCCGGAAGGTGGGTCCACGATGGTCCCCTTCCGGAAGGTTCTAGAAGCTTCCGATACAATATCGATTAACCCGGAACAATTCCGAACTCCAAAAACTGCATTGCCTTATATGAATCTTATTCTCCGGACCATTCCGAAACCTCTCGTGATATCCCGGATCACATCAGAGACTCCAAACAAAAATTCATAAACCAATTATCCAATCTATCCTAGCGTCGAGACACGTTAAGTGTGTGACCCTGCGGGTTCGAGAATATGCAGACATGATCTTCTATCAATAATCAACAGTGGGGTCTGGGCACCCATATTGACTCCCACACATTCATCGATGATCATATCGGATGAACCACGATGCCAGGATTCAAACAATCCCATATATATATTCCCTTCGTCTCGCGATATTTTACTTGCCCGAGATTCGATCGTCGGTACCGTCATACCTAGTTCAATCTCGTTCACAGCAAGTACTTTACTCGTTCCGTAATCCGATATCACTTTGTGATTAACTCCTTAACCACACGCTTGCAAGCGGTGTTGATATCGATTACCGAGTGGGCCCGAAGTATATCTCTCCGACTTGGGAGGGACAAATTCCATCTCGATACATACAACCCAACAGATACTTTACGATCACCTGAGAGACACCTTTATGATCACCCTCTCATAGGATGACCTTTGATGACCTCAAAGCTTTCTTCCGGTACCAGGGAGTTGCATTATCTCATGGTCTAAGGAATACAATATTTGACATAGGAAAAGCTTCCCAAAGATGAACACGATGAAACGATCTAATTGCTTCGCTTAGTTTGGGTCTGTCCATCATATCATTCTCCGAATGATATGATCTCATTATCAATTGACAACTCATGTCTATGGTTAGGAAACCTTAACCATCATTGATCAATGAGCTAGTCCTTAGAGGCGTACCAGGGACACGGTGTTGTTCACAAACCACACAAGTATTAATGTTTCCGCTTAATACAATTCTAGCATGGAATATAAACTTTATCATGAACAAGAATTATAATAATAACATCTTTATTATTGCCTCTAGGGCATAATTCCAACAGTCTCCCACTTGCACTAGAGTCAATAATCTAGTTTACATCTGGCAACAATCTCACACCCATGGCACTGAGGTGTTGATCATGTTTTACACGTGGAAGAGGTTTAGTCAATGGATCTGCGACATTCAGATCCGTATGTACTTTGCTAATTTCAGATCTCCATCTGCTATATAATCTCGGATTATATAAAACTTGCGGTTGATATGCTTGGTATTTGGATGATATCTTGGTTCCTTAGCGAGTGCTATGGCGCCATTGTTGTCACACAATATCTCCAGTGGGTCCAATGCACTTGGAACCACGCCAAGCTCACTGATGAAGTTTCTGATCCAAACTCCTTCACTTGACGCTTCTGCAGCAGCCATGTATTCCGCTTCCACTGTAGATCCCGCGATCACGCTTTGCTTGCAGCTTCTCCAGCTCACAGCTCCTCCATTTAAAATATAAACGTATCCTGTCTGAGATTTGGAATCATCCTTGTCGGTGTCGAAACTAGCATCGACGTAACCTTTTACGACAAGCTGTTCATCACCCCCATAGACTAAGAACATTTCTTTAGTTCTATTTAGGTACTTTAGGATGTTCTTCACAGCTGTCCAGTGTTCCACTCATGGATCACTTTGATATCTGCTCGTCAAACTAAGAGCATTGGACATATCCGGTCTAGTACACAGCATGGCATACATGATGGAACCTATGGCCGAGGCATAAGGCACTTTGCTCATAGCTTCCCTATCATTTACCGTAGCTGGACACTGATCCTTGCTCAATATCTTACCTGACAACATAGGCACTGAACCTTTCTTTGCCTTATCCATTCTGAACCTTTTCAGAACTTTGTCTAGGTATGTACTCTGGCTTAAAGCTATCAGGCGTCTTTGTCTATCTCTATAGATTTTGATGCCCAATATATAAGCAGCTTCACCTAGGTCTTTCATTGAAAAACACTTGTTCAAATAACTCTTCACATCGTTAAGCATGTTGATGTCATTTCCAATAATCAACATGTCATCCACATATAGTACCAGAAACGTCACCGAGCTCCCACTCACTTTCTTGTAGATGCAAGCTTCGTAGCAATTTGGAACAAATCCGAAGCTCTTGATCACTTGATCAAAACGAAGTTTCCAACTTCGAGATGCTTGCTTCAGTCCATAAATGGAACGCTGAAGTTTGCATACTTTATCAGCATCCTTAGGATCGACAAAACCTTCGGGTTGCATCATATACAACTCTTCATCAATGTTCCCATTGAGGAAAGCAGTCTTGACATCCATCTGCCATATTTCATAATCATGAAACGCAGCAATTGCTAATAAAATCCGAATGGACTTAAACATCGCTACGGGAGAGAAAGTCTCATCGTAGTCAACACCTTGAACTTGTCGAAAACCTTTCGCGACAAGCCGTGCTTTATAGACGGTAACATTACCATCCGCGTCCGTTTTCTTCTTGAAGATCCATTTGCACTCAACGGCCTTTCGGTCGCTAGGAGGGTCCACCAAAGTCCATACTTGGTTTTCGCTCATGGATCCCAATTCGGATTTCATGGCTTCCAGCCATTTCTCAGAGTCTGGGCTCATCATCGCTTCCTCATAGTTCGTAGGTTCACTGTCTTCTACCAACAAGACAGTCAAGACAAGGTTGCGTACCACTCAGGAGGGGCACGCGACCTTGTCGACCTGCGACGTTCAGTAGCAGCATCGTCCGAAGCTTCATGATCCTTGTCATTAGCTTCCTCTATTGTTGGTGCAGGCGGCACTGGAACAATTTCAGGTGCTGCGCTACTCTCCAATTCAAGAGAAGGTTCAATAACCTCGTCAATCTCTACTTTCCTCCCACTCACTTCTTTCGAGAGAAACTCCTTCTCAAGAAAGGAACCTTTCTTTGCGACAAACACTTTGCCTTCGGTTCTGTGATAGAAGGTATACCCAATAGTTTCCTTAGGGTATCCTATGAAGACGCATTTCTCCGCTTTGGGTTCGAGCTTGTCCGGCATCAACTTCTTGACATAAGCTTCGCATCCCCAAACTTTAAGAAATGACAACTTAGGTTTAGCACCAAACCATGGTTCATACGGTGTCGTCTCAACGGATTTAGATGGAGCCCTATTTAAAGTGAATGCAGCGGTTTCTAATGCATAACCCCAAAATGATAACGACAAATCAGTAAGAGACATCATTGATCGGACCATATCTAATAGGGTTCGATTCCGGCGTTCAGACACACCATTGCGCTGTGGTGTTCCGGGTGGCGTGAGTTGTGAAACGATTCCACTTGCTTTAAGATGCGTGAGAAAATCATAACCCAAATATTCACCTCCACGATCGGATCGTAGAAACTTAATCTTTCTGTTACGATGGTTCTCCACTTCATTCTGAAATTCCTTGAACTTTTCAAATGTTTCAGATTTATGTTTCATTAAATAGATATACCCATATCTACTTAAGTCATCGGTAAAAGTGAGGAAATAGCGATATCCACCGCGCGTCGAAACACTCATCGGTCCGCATACATCGGTATGTATGATTTCCAACAAGTCTGTTGCTCGCTCCATCATACCGGAGAACGGGGTTTTGATCATCTTGCCCATGAGGCATGGTTCGCATGTGTCAAATGATTCAAAATCAAGAGACTCCAAAAGTCCATCAGAATGGAGTTTCTTCATGCGCTTTACACCAATATGACCTAGACGACAGTGCCACAAATAAGTAGTATTATCACTATCTACTTTGCATCTCTTAGCCTCAATGTTATGGATGTGTGTTTCATCCCTTTCGAGATTTAGAAGAAATAAACCATTCACAAGAGGTGCATGACCATAAAAGATGTTACTCATATAAATAGAACAACCATTATTCTCCGATTTAAATGAATAACCGTCTTGCAATAAACACGATCCAGAAATAATGTTCATGCTCAACGCAGGCACATAATAACACTTATTAAGGTTTAAAACTAATCCCGAAGGTAAAACTAAGGAGAGCGTGCCGACGGCCATCACATCAACTCTTGATCCATTGCCAACGCGCATCGTCACCTCATCCCTCGCAAGCCGCCGTCTATTCCGTAGCTCCTGTTTCGAGTTACAAATATTAGCAACTGAACCGGTATCAAATACCCAGGCACTACAACGAGGGCTAGTAAGGAAAACATCAATAACATGTATATCAAATATACCTTTGATGGTGCCAGCCTTCTTGTCCGCTAAGTACTTCGGACAGTTGCGCTTCCAGTGACCCTTGTCCTTGCAATAGAAGCACTCAGTGTCGGGCTTAGGACCAGACTTGAGCTTCTTCTCAGCAGGGGCATTGCGCTTGCCGTCGCCCTTCTTGAAGGGTTTATTTGCTCCCTTACCTTTCTTAAAGGAGGGCTTGTTGACCATCAACACATGATTATCCTTCTTGATGTCCACTTCCGCAGCCTTCAGCTTTGCGAAGAGCTCGGTGATCGTATCAGTGGAACCAATCTGATTATGAGTCACTACAAAACTTTTGTAGCTGGGAGGGAGTGATTACAGAACCCTGTCAATCTTGAGCTCCTCTGGAATCGTGCATTCCAGTTGCTCAAGGCGTTGAGTGTAGCCCGTCATCTTTATGGCGTGCTCACTAACGGAACTCCCTTCCTCCATCTTGCAGTTAAAGAACTTCTCGGAGATCTCATATCTCTCAGAACGGGCCTGAGTCTGAAACATGGTTTTCAACTCTTCGAGAATCTCAAAGGGCCCGGGATACTCTTCAAAACGATTTTGAAGTTCCGGCTCCATAGAAAACAACATGGTGCTCTTAATCACACCATAATCTTCTTTACGCGACTGATAGACAGCTTTCTCATCAGCCGGCGCAGTTGCAGCAGGGGGGTCACCTAACGCCTTTCCAAGGACATAGTCCTTTTGTCCGCCAGACAGAATGATTCTTAGATTGCAGAACCAATTGGTGAAGTTAGACCCATTATTTCTAAGCTTTTCCTTCTTAGCAAAAACGTTGAAGTTGGACTTGGCCATGTGATCTACAGCATTTGCAAGTACAATTTAGACTATGTTCATGATAAATAGTTCAACTTAATCAAATTACTAGATGAACTCCCACTAAATTCAACATCCCTCAAGTTGTTTAGTGAACACGATCCAAATTCACCACACCTAATCCGATCATCACGAGAAGAGATGTGGTTTCAATGGTGGACAACAAAGTGTCGATCATATCATTCATATGACTCATGCTTAACCTTTCGGTTCTTGTGTTCCGAGGCCATGTCTGTACATGCTAGGCTCGTCAAGCTAGACCCAAGTATTTCCGCGTGTGCAAAACTGGCTTGCACCCGTTGTATGTGAGCGTAGAGTCTATAGCACCCGATCATCACGTGATGCTTGGACACGACGAACTTTCGCAATGGTGCATACTTGGGGAGAACACAGTTTTTATCTTGATCTTTAAGTGAGGAATCATCTTATAATGCTACCGTCGCGATCTAAGCATAATAAGATACATAAAAGGATAAACATCACATGCATATAACTTTATGTGACATGGTATAGCCAATCTTCGCGCAATGATCTCCATCTTGTGCGTTCCGGCATGATCTCCATCACTCCACCATGATTGCCTCCACCACGAATAGCAACTACAACTATTGCTAACTACTTAGCGATAAAGTAAAGCTATTACATGGCGTATAAGAAGTTGACTCGCAGGTCATACACAATTATAAAGACAACCATATGGCTCCTGCCAGTTGTGTACTCATCGACATGCAAGTCGTGAAACATTACAAAACATGATCATCGCATACAATATACACATCACATCTTGGGCCATACCATATCACAGAAAACACTCCCTGCAAAAACAAGTTAGACGCCTCTACTTTGTTGTTGCATGTTTTACGTGGCTTATGGGAGTAGATGCTAAGAACGATTCTTACCTACGGAAAGCCACAACGGTGATATTATGGTTGCCAAACTCCGGTGTTAATCCCATGACAACTATAGTGAGAGAAACTGACATCCACCAGCCGCATGTGTGGTACAAGCCACACGTCAAGTGCGGAGCCGGTCTCGCGAACGACGTCGCATAAGGTTGGCCTGGACCGCTTCAATCTCACTATCCCGCGTCATAAGAAGAACACAAACAAGAGGCATGCAAAAGAAAACATCAACGCCCGCAACAACCATGTTGCGTTCTACTCGTGAAACACATCTACGCATAGATCTAGCTCTGATACCACTGAAGGGTTTCGCGGTATAGTAAATCAAAATTTTCTACGGGGCGAACAGAGGGAAAGCCAAGATCTAATCTAGGAGATGCAAACAACGAGAGAGATTGGATTAGATCTTCATACCCTTGAAAATTCGCACAGCGGAACGTTCGTCGGAACGTGGGTGATGTAGTCGTACTCGCTTCTCCTCCTCGCGATCCGATCCGATCTAGCACCACAAGTGGCGGTGCCTCCGTGAGATGCACACGTGCAGCACCTCGACGTCTCCTCCTTCCTCGGACCAGCAAGTATGGTGGAGAGATAGATTGGATCTACAACACGACGGCGTGGTGTATATGGTGGAGAATTTCTGCAGCAGGGCTTCGCCTACAAATAGTCGGGAGGGAGAGAGGAAAGCTAGCAAGGCGGCTAGGGTTTGGAGGAGAGCTGTGGGGGGTTGGTGCACCCCAACCCCTCTTTATATAGAGGGGGGAGGCAGCCCTAGCCCCTTCCCCAAGCCCAAAGGATAAGGAGTGGGGGGCATGGACTCTCCCCTCTTCTAGAAACCCTATCTCTAGTTTAAACGATTTAAACTCTCTAGGATCGGCTGGGCCCTATGGGGCCTTGTGCCCCTGGCCCAATGCGGCCAGGACACTCCCTCATAGGCCCATGCCCCCTCCCGGAAGGTGGGGCCACGTTGGTCCCCTTCCGGAAGGTTCTAGAAGCTTTCGGTACAATACCGATTAACCCAGAACAATTCCGAACTCCAAAAACTGCATTGCCTTATATGAATCTTATTCTCCGGACCATTCCGGAACCTCTCGTGATATCCCGGATCCCATTCGAGACTCCGAACAAAAATTCATAAACCAATTATCCAATCTTTCCTAGCGTCGAGACACGTTAAGTGTGTGACCCTGCGGGTTCGAGAATATGCAGACATGATCTTCTATCAATAATCAACAGCGGGGTCTGGGCACCCATATTGACTCCCACACATTCATCGATGATCATATCGGATGAACCACGATGCCAGGATTCAAACAATCCCATATATATGTTCCCTTCGTCTCGCGATATTTTACTTGCCCGAGATTCGATCGTCGGTACCGTCATACCTAGTTCAATCTCGTTCATAGCAAGTACTTTACTCGTTCCGTAATCCGATATCACTTTGTGATTAACTCCTTAACCACACGCTTGCAAGCGGTGTTGATATCGATTACCGAGTGGGCCCGAAGTATATCTCTCCGACTTGGGAGGGACAAATTCCATCTCGATACATACAACCCAACAGATACTTTCCGATCACCTGAGAGACACCTTTATGATCACCCTCTCATAGGATGACCTTTGATGACCTCAAAGATTTCTTCTGGTACCAGGGAGTTGCATTATCTCATGGTCCAAGGAATACAATATTTGACATAGGAAAAGCTTCGCAAAGATGAACACGATGAAACGATCTAATTGCTTCGCTTAGTTTGGGTCTGTCCATCATATCATTCTCCCAATGATATGATCTCATTATCAATTGACAACTCATGTCTATGGTTAGGAAACCTTAACCATCATTGATCAATGAGCTAGTCCTTAGAGGCGTACCAGGGACACGGTGTTGTTCACAAACCACACAAGTATTAATGTTTCCGCTTAATACAATTCTAGCATGGAATATAAACTTTATCATGAACAAGAATTATAATAATAACATCTTTATTATTGCCTCTAGGGCATAATTCCAACACTACCTGCCCAAGATCTATCTAAGAGTAATCCAGTAACGGACGGAGTTTTAGATACATACCCTTGTAGTCCGAAAGCGGTTAACATTTCGAGAGGAACGTGATTGATGTAGTCATGCTCCTAGCAGACCTCAAGGACACGAATCTCCTCGCAAGTCACCTCTTGCTCCATCTTGCAGCAGTCCAGCTCACGACATCCAAGGTGCCACTATTGGCAGCACCCTCAATGTTTTCGCACATATACGGTGTATGATGACGACCTCCGGTTACCTAACCCCTTCTAGTAGTGCAGAAGTAGATTTCCTAATTGGAATCCTAATAGCGTAATAGCGTGCTGCAGGTGACATGGATATACCCTACAGGTGCATAATGTTGGTATACCCGGTCCATCCCAAGGAACACCCACGTGAAGACTTGCAGCCTAGGAGGATTTCAGGTGGCCCAAGCCCATGACGAGTTCGACTCCTTGGAGGAAAGTCTAGATTAGATAGAGTTTCAAAGGGTTCAACCCTAATTTGTAACCGACTCGACCTATCCCAGGACCTGGCCTATCTATATAAAGGCCAGGAGGGTATGAGAAGAAGGATCTCAACACCTTATACACATAACTCCATTCCAGATTGCATTTGCGCACCCTTGTAACCTTCGGTTCCACCATAATCTATAACATACAAGAAGGAGTAGGGTTTTCCCTCCGGGGTCTGAACCTGGGTAAACCTCGTGTCCCCTTGTTGCTTGCCTGTTAATAGTCTCGCGACTTCCAGCATCCCCGTCTTCTCCAAAACCCAAGTCCATAACAATGGGCATTGGCGAGTTAAACCCGCGTCAATTTGCGCCGTCTGTGGGAAACGGGGACGTTGATCGTGTGGTCATGACGGTCCCATCCGGAGAGATCTACAATTCCTTGGCGACGGAGAATCACCTCCTCTTTGGCACTTTCAACTTCACCGCCCACTCACCGGCCACCCGCAAAGATTTCGAGTCCGTAGACGATGGAATCGAGATGCTGTTCGTAAGCTTCTGCTTTCAGGTGGGGTAGACCAGCACCCTCCGCCTCCCAAAGCGGGTGCCACTTCCATCAATCAGACCCGCTTCATGGGTCCCACCCATCGACGCCCTGCGTTCATCGACACTGACGGGTGGTTCGGATGACAGCAGCAACTGCAACTCCGATCTGTGTGATCCCCTTTGGATGAAGGAACCTATGGTTCCGGATCTGAGAGCTATGGAAGCAGCGACCCCCTCCGTGAGCATTATCTGTGCACCGTCATCCATGGCGATGACGTCAACAACAGAGCTGATCCACCACTGGGTGAAAATCCCAACCCCCTCCCAATACCCCTCCCAACCCTCAGGTTGAGAAAGCGGGAAACAGGGTGAACTCGCCTAATAGGGCAGCTCGAGCTACTGAGTGCGTCAATCGTGCCCACAACCAGATCAACCTCAACAAGGAAGGCTGGGAGATTGCGCGTGAAGCTATGCGAGGCAACCACATCCTACCTACGGATGTGTCCCTTGACTTGCTGATGGCCTACCACTAGCTCCTGATTGATGAGCAGAATCGACAGGTTAAGCTACGGGACAAGCTCGAAAAGCTCAAGTGGGCAGCCAACGAGTCACGTATGCGGCGAGCTGCACTCTCCGCTGGCGGCTCCTCTTCACATGGGAACAACGACAACAAGTATCGCTCCCTCCTGGGGCGCTTGGACCCTGCCACACGATGTGAGGTAACTAAGGCACTGGACACGTCCTTCATGATGATGGACTCGCAAGGCAACATCATGCCGAAAGCGCCGCAGGCTGCGATCATGGCGGCGACTACCTATCTCGCGTACAACCCACCGTCGGCGGGAGACCCGAAGAACGCGATCCACAAGTCTGCGCTAGCAGGCCTCGTACTCGTCGGAGCCAAGCTCCACGATGAAACTCCCGCGGATCCGAAGAAAAAGGCCACGGTCAAGTTCACTCGAAGCCACACACCCTCATCCAAGGAAGAGTAGCATGACCTGCCTCGACACCGTCGGAACCCACGGCGCTGCAGCAGCAACTACGATGCTCATAGCGAGCTCACACAGCGCAAGATCGACAAATCACGCTCTAAGCGCGCGTGCTCAACTGAGTCCGAGGAGGAGGACGACGGAGAACTCTACGGAGCCAGATGCTTCAGCAGATCCGTTCGGCAATCGCGGATGCCGAGAAACTTCAAGATCCCTTCGGACAACCCGAAGTTCGATGGCACGTAGGAGCCAAAAACCTATCTCGACGGTCATCTGTCGTCAGTAAATCTCCATGGCGGGAATAGGAACATCGCCCTATAGTGCCTTCAGCTGTAGCTGACAGGCGCAGCCAGGGTCTGGCTCAGCAGCCTCCCCTCCGGATCCATCCAAAGCTGGGAAGAACTGGCGTACAGGTTCATTTGCAACTGCAAGGGTACCAGCAAGAGGTCGGCCTCAATCGAAGAGCTGTGGGCCTGCACCCAATGGACTAACGAGTCCATCCGCTCGTACATACTACGTTGGTCTCACATCAAGAACTCCGCCGCAAACATATTCGAAGAGAGGGAAATCGACGCCTTCAAGGACGACATCAAGCATCGTGAATTCAAGGAGGAGCTCGGGCGCGTCAAGCCCAAAACCCTTGATCACCTCATGGACATCGCCAATCGCTTTGCAGATGGCGAAGATTCCATCAATCGAACACATTCGGATGACGAAGATGACTTTGGTCGGAGGCGCGATCACCGCAGCAAGAGAAGATCGCGCGTCTAAGACGATCGCGAGGAAGTGTACATGGTTGCAGCTGGCTACGCCGATCACCGCAACAACGGCAACCGCAACAGCGGACACCACAACGGCAACTACCGCGACAGTGGATGCCCCACACAAACATGGAAACGTCGCAACCGCAACGACGAGCCTTCGACATACGACAAACTATCTGGTCCCTGCACCATCCACTTCTACATCGACAAACAAGATGGTAAGAAGAAGGCCAGCCACATGCTCAAGGACTGTCGGGAGTTCCAGAAGCTCAGTGAGGGCCTCACCCAGATGCGACACCAAGTGGTGAATCCAGGATTCGCACCCGCCCCAGGTGCCATCGCCCACGGAGCTCCTCCACCACCACCTAGAGGACCCTCGCAGCCGCCGGCTGCACCAGCACTGAATAACGGTGAAGATGGGTACCTGCCACCAATAGGGTCCATGATGATACAAAAGGGGCGCCCAACCAATAGGGTGCAGAAGAAGATCACCCGCCAATTCAACCTGGCCGTGACCTCGCCACCAATCATACCTGAGTACCTTAGCAGCTCGGAGTCCTGCATCACGTTCGACCGTTTGGATCACCCACGCTATATACCTTGCCCATGTCACTCTGCCCTGGTGCTCGAGGCCCAGATCGGAGGATTCGAGATCAGCCGTGTCTTCATGGACGGTAGCAGCAGCATCAACCTGATGTTCGCCAGCACACTCGCAGCCATGCGGATCCTGCTATGGAGCCTAGAGAAATCGGACACGACATTCCACGACATAGTCCTAGGGAAGGGAATATACCCCTTGGGCAAGATATGGCTCAACGTCATCTTCGGCAAGCCCGAAAACTTCAGGCGTGAGCGGCTGGAGTTCGAAGTGGTGGACTGTCCATCACAATACCACGCCATCCTCGGGCGTGTGGCATTCACAAGATTCCTGGCAGTACCGCACTACAAGTACCTTCTACTGAAGATGCCAGGACCCATAGGCATCATCACCGTCCCATGAAGCTTCACCAGGTCGAACAGCTACGACAGAGACTTCAACAAAATCTCCCAGTCATTTGGCATGAAGGAGGAACTCACAAGTCTAAAGGAAGTCACAGACAACGGGGCACCCCTAGTCACCAGGCAAAACGCACCCGATATGTCGTTTAACTCCACAGTCCACACAAAGATGGTGCAAGTCCACCCGAAGGACGCCTCCAAGACGGTGTTGATCACCAATGACCTAAGTCCTGCATAGGAAAGCACGCTCGTCGAATTTCTCCGTGAGTGCTGGGAAATTTTCGCTTGGTGTCCTGCGGACATGCCAGGAGTTCCCAGGGAATTCGCCGAGCATGCACTCAATGTGTTTCCAGATGCGAAACCAGTCGATGCGTCGACTGTCCGAGCAAAGATCCAAAGTTGTTGGTATCGAAGTCAACAGACTCCTCGATGCCAACTTCATCAGATAAATCAAAGAAAGTGAGTGGCTGGACAGCACCATGCGGGTCCCCAAAAAGGACATAGACATCCTGTAGATGTGTGTGGACTTCACATCTCTTAACAAGAATTGTCCCAAGGACCACTTCCCCTACCAAGGATCGATCAAATCATCGAATCCACTATAGGATGCGAGAAGGTCTCCATCGTCGACGCCTACTCGGGCTACAACCAAATTCGACTGAAGGTCGAAGATCAGGAGAAAACGGCGTTCATCACGCCGTTCAGGGTGTTCTTCTACAACACAATGCATTTCGGGCTAAAGAACGCAGGCGCCACTTACCAGAGATGCATGCAGGCATGTCTGAAGGACCAGATCGGTCGCAACGTCCAGGTCTATGTTGACGACATAGTGATCAATACCAAGGAGGCCAGGACGCTCATGGACGATATCCGCGAGATGTTCGATAACCTTGATCGCTACAATATCATGCTAAACCCAGACAAGTGCGCCTTCGGCATCCCGTCTGGCCAGTTTCTCGGGTACTTCATCTCCCAGCGTGGCATCGAGGCAAACCCGAAGAAAATCAGGACTATACTAGCCATGGAGAAGCCAAAGAACCTCAAGGGGGTCCAACAGATAGTTGGGCGAATCGTGGCGCTCAGCAGGTTCATCAGTCGCATGGATGAGAAGGCTCTCCCCTTTTATCAGTTCCTGCACAAGGCCGACAAATTCGAGTGGATGCCCGAAGAAGATGATGCATTCAAGGACCTCAAGCGTCTGCTCTCCACATCACCGTTCTTGGTCATGCCGAAGGAAAGGGAGCCTTTGCTGCTATACATAGCAGCCATGCATCAAGTGGTCAGCACCACACTCGTGGTCAAACGACCTGAAGATGTCACGACCCACGGGGTGCATCACCCAATTTACTACCTCAGCGAGGTACTGACCCCGAAAAAGCAGAGGTACCCTCATTACTAGAAGCTCGCCTACGGCGTATTCATGACACGCTTCGGCTGAGCCACTATTTCCAGGAGCACCAGATTGTGGTTATCAACGACGCCCCGCTGTTGAACATCCTGAACAACCCCGAAGCCATGGGGTGAGTAGCCCTGTGGGGCATCGAGTTGTCTCCTCGAGACATCATCTACGAGCGGCGCACCGCCATCAAGTCCCAGGTGCTCCCTGACTTCTTCGTCCACTGGATGGAACTCCATCTACCGTACACCCCGGACCTGTCGCAGTCCTAGAAAATGCACTTCGATGGCTCCAAGCGTGAGGCTGGAACAAGAGCCGGCATCATACTGATGTCCCCTCAAGGCGACAAGATGAAGTATGTCCTTCAGATGAAATTCCGCGCATCCAACAACGAGGCCGAATACAAGGCACTCATACATGGCATGAGGATGGCCAAGGTGTGCAGCACAACGCGCCTCGTCATATACGGTAACTCCAACCTCGTCCAGCAGACAATGAATGAGTGTGACGCCCATAGCGCCAACATGATCGCATACCGAGTGCTCTACAATTCACTCGAAGGAGACTTTGATGGCTGCGAACTTTGGCATGTTGGCAGGGAGAGCAACAAGGAGGCCGACAAGCTCGCCAACATTGGCTCTACCTGCACTCGGGTGCCACCAGGAGTGTTCCTCGAACAAATCTGCGTACCCTACGTCAAGAGGAAATTCCCAAAGGGCTCAGCTGAAGAAGCAGAGCACTCGGGGGCTGCACTACCCAAAGGACAAGAAGGACCCGAAGAGCTCGACACGGAGGTCAAGTTGGTAAGCCTTATGCAGGTCTTGGCGGTTGAGGAAACGTGGACGCAACCGTACCTCCGCTACCTGATAAACAAGAAGCTGCCCGAGGTCCCGACAGATGTCCGACGCATATCTTGCCGATCAAAGGCCTTCACCATCATCAATGGCGAGTTGTACAAGCGCAACATTGCGGGTGTGTTCCAAAAATGCATCACCATCGGTGATGGAAAAAGAATCCTTCTAGACATCCATGAGGGTATCTGCGGCCATCACGCAGGCAGCTGCGCCCTGGTCGCCGAAGCTCTACGAGCTGGCTTCTAATAGCCAACCGCAATGAACGACACCAAGGAGATGGTCCAGAGGTGCAACGCCTATCAGAGGTACACGGACAAACCACACGTGCCAGGATCAAAGCTACGGCCTATTCCAGTGGCATGGCCTTTCGCCTAGTGGGGCCTCAACATGATCGGCAAACTGCCAAAGTCCTCACCCGGAGGACACGTCTTCCTCCTAGTAGTAGTCGACAAATTCTTGAAGTGGATCGAGGCCATGCCTGTCACCAACCAAAGCGGCAAAACCGATGTCAAGTTCTTTGATTCCATTGTCTACAGGTTTGGCGTGCCCCATAGCATCATAACAAACAACAGATCAAACTTCATCTTGAAGGAATTTCGAGGCTTCTGCGACAACATTGGAATCAACTTGTCATATGCCTCCATGGCGCATCCGCGGATCACTGGACAGGTCGAAAAGGCCAACAGCCTCATTGGCAACGGCATCAAGAAGCACCTGCTATGCCCACTCGAAAGGCTTGCGGGAGCCTGGGCGGACGAGATACCCTCTGTTCTCTGGAGCCTGCGCACAACTCCAAACAGCTCAATTGGCTACACACCCTTCTTCATGGTGCACGAAGCCAAAGCTATGCTACCTGCCGAAGTACGCTACAAGGCCCCATGGGTCGTCGCCTACAGCGAAGCCGAATCATCGGCCGCACTCGAAGACGCCGTTGACACGTTGGATGAGGCACGCGACATCGCCGCGGCTCGCTCAGCGGTGTATCAGCAGAGCCTCCACAACTACCATAGCCGTCGGCTGCGTCCAAGGTCCTTTGTCGAAGGATACCTCATCCTGTGACTCAAGCAAGAAGGGAAGAAGAAGCTCGAGTCACCCTGGGAAGGACCCTACATCAGCACCGAAGTCATCCTAGGTGGCGCCTATAGCCTCATGGACGTTGCATCAGGAGTCGAATACTCCAACCCCTGGAACGTCGCACGACTGCGATGCTTCTACCCCTAGTTACTCTTTACTTTCAATAAGGCTATTCAGCGAGGCTATTCAGCTGAACAATGTACCTCCTCGTTACGATGAATAAAAGCTAAGTTCCTTGACCCAAAAAAAATTTTCCCCTTACATTATTTATCACTAAAAATGCTGGGGGGATGCGCCTCACCTTATGACTTCATAGATTGACAACAAAAGCATATAACCTGAGTAGGTGACCATGTCAGGCTAAAAAAAAGGACATGCATAATCTATAATAATAAAACTCACTACGTGCCAATACATAAAAATTTACAAGGGCATTACAATCCCACTCGAATAAATACAAGCATTACATTATCTCGTTTTTGTTTACAGGACCTAACTCTGCTGGAGCAGAAAGTTTGTCTGCTCCTCAAACACATCTACTATTTCTCGGGCCTAAGTGTGCACAAGCAAACATCAATATCATAAACATTTGAAAACAGTCAAAATATGCATTCATATACAAATAAGGCCATTACGTGGCAGAGTGACACTTGTTCATTCAAAAGACATTACATATGCAAAAGGGAGAAAGCTAAAACTAGGAAAGCTACAAAGCAGCAAGGGCCTAAGCGCCAGCACCCGGAGCAGCTTCAGATCCAGACCGCCTACTCTTGGCCGCTCGCTGCTGCTCTAACGAGTAGTCAGCCAAGAGATCTATCAGCTTAGGCCCAAAATGCTTGTAGCGGGAGGCGAAGGTGGAAAACTCTACCTCAGAGCCATCCGCCATTGTCGGCATCCTGGACGTGACCTGTGTCAGATCCATCTGGGATCTAGATGCCATCGCCATTTCTAACTCCATAGCAGCGCCGACCCCCTTCTGTGCATGCTTGTACTTCGCAGGAGCATCATCCGCCAGAGCCTCCACAAGGGAGTCGGCGTCCTCGAGGGCAACGCCCTTGGGGTTGATCTCCTTATAGAAGCAAGTGAGCACCTTCTTGGCTTGATCGAGCGACTCCACGGACGAGGTGTAGCGATCTTCGATCGCTACAATGGCATCCGCCAGAAGATCACCGTGCTCTAGGGCATCATGATCGAACGTAACACCCGAAGCATCTACAAAGAAAACGACAAACTCATCAAATAAGGAGGAAGAAATCTCAATTGAAGCATTTAACACTCAAAAGAATTGCATGGTGACCTACAAGAGATAGCCTTGGCAGCAGCCATAAGATTTTCAGCCATGGCCTTCTCCTAGGTCACTGAGACGGCCGTGAGCTGCTGCTCGCGGTTTTCAGCCTCCTTATGCTGACGCTGGAGAGCCTCTGTGGCATCCTTCGCTTGTTTATCCGCTTTGCTGAGACTCTTTTGAGTGTGTTCAGCTTGCGGAGAGCATAGTTGTTCTCATCTGCAGCATGGGGCAGCAAAGGGTGAATACAAGGAAAACTTTGGAGGACTCGAAACAAAGCAAAAAAAACATATGCACCTCGGAGCTGCTTGAGATCGCCTTCCAACGAAAGGTGTTGCTCGATCAAAGGTTTTGCTATCGTCTTCCGCATAATGAGTGCAAGAGCCTCTTGCCTCGCGGAGCTCGAATCCTCGTCATCGAACTTGGCCACCATCTTGGGAAACAAAGACGTCGGCTTCAATTCCGCGATCATCTCTTCGGTTTCCTCGTCGAGGGACTCCTCCGAGTGATGACTACTAGCACTTACAAAGAACCAAATAAACAACAAGCTAATGCTTAGCACATCAATAAAATAACAAGATTTGACTAGAGCAACTCACGGTGGTATGTCTGACAGGTTGAAGACAGGAGCCTCCTTCTCCTTCTTCATCTTCTTCTTGGCCGGCGGCTGCAGAGCCATCGCACCAATAGGCACAGCCAGGATAGGAGCGGAGGTCGCACCCTCATCCCTACTGTGGTGCTCGAGGAAGGAAGGACCCTTCGGTGTCGATGGTGTCTCTCCATCCGAAGTTTCGCTTCGTGACCTCTCTCGAGTCTGCCCTTCTCTCGGCTTAGGGGCTTCCACGGAAGGAGCCTGCGCCGGGGGAAGCTTGGATTCGGACTCCGCCTCTTCATGGTCCGGCGCATCTGTGTACTTCTCAGGTAGAGGGGGAACCATCCTCGCTACCTTGTGGCCCTGCAAATTTAAGACAAGAGATGCAACATTATAAGTACCGATAACAAGCAATAAGCACTAAAAAATAGCACTACGCAAAACTACAAGTTTCACCTGGGGGACGGTTGTAGGGTTCGTAGCATAGAAAACAAAAAATTTCCTACGATGGGAACTATGTACCAAGATCTATCTACTAGATACAAACAACGGGCAGATGTATATCCATAGAGAACATACCCTTGAAGACCGACAAAGCTTAACGAGTTAAACTTGTGGTTGATGTAGATGATCTCTTGCCGATCTCAAGATCGAGAGGAAGTCCTAGCACCGCAAAACAGCAGCGCATCTGTGCTCGCACACACGTACAAGACACCGAGCAACCTCCGCCTCCTTGCTCCAGCGATGTAGCGGAAGCACAACTCTTTCTTTCCGAATAGCCACCGGGAACATGTATCTCGCTAGTCCGAGACCATGGGGGATAAATTCTAGAGGGGGAGAGAGATCCTTGACGAGGAGGTGTGCTTTGAGAGGAGGAGAGGCGGGCCTTTTATAGGGATAGAGGGGCACCCCAAGGGGCATGGCGCCAGCCATGGTGGCTGCCCGCAACTCTTCCACATTCATGTGGGTGGAGCTTCCACTAAAAATGAAAAGCCTCCACTCCCATAAAAGAGCCTCCACTCAAAAATCCACTCACATGCATTAAATTTCCACCAAATTTAATGCAAGCTCTCATTTAAATAAAACTATTTTATTTATTTATTCAGAATATTGTTAATTACTTTAATTAACAAACATTCACATAAAACCCCTTGCTAGTATTCAATTTCACATGCAGAACCAGTTTCAGCAATTTCAACCAAAACAGTTTTGGTGTCTAGTGAAATAAATTCCTACGCTTGTTATTCTTTCCGGCATGAAAATTTTGCTCCAATTGGATGTCAGTGTACCTTAAGTGTGCCACTCTATGGTTCGTGAATAATGCGTACATGATCGAGACCCTTCTTCGATCAATAATAAGAAGCGGGACCTGGAGATCCATACTGACTCCCACACATTCAACGATGAATTTCCTGTCATCATCGGAACCTTTTACGCTAGTATCTTAATCCCTTTGTTTCACGATATATTACATATCTGAGATTCGATCTTTGGTATCTCCATACCTAGTTTGATCTCGTTACTGACATGCACTCTTTTCTCGTTCCCGTGATATAACATTCTAGTGATCAAATCACTTGCTTGCAAGCTAACCAATGTGATATCACCGAGAGGGCCTAGAGTATATCTATCCGTCATCGGGATGAACAAATTCCACTCTTGATCCATGAGCCTCAACATAACACTTTATTAGTTCTGAATCCATCTTTATAATCATCTAGTTACGATGTAACGTTTGATGTCATCAAGAAACTCTTCCGGTGTTACTGATTGACATGATCTCATGGTCTAAGGATTAGGATCACTTCGTAAGTTGTTATAGCAATATAAACTCAATGAATTTGATCGTAATGCTATACTTCGGATGATCATTACACTAATGTTGTGACCTCGTTATTAACAACATCCAATGTACATGATCAGGAAACCTTGATCATCTTGTTAATCAACGAGCTAGTTTTATGAGAGAGGCATAACTAGGAACTTTATGTTTGTTTATTAAACACACATGTATTAACGTTTCCATATTAATACAATTATAGCATGCAAAATAAACATTTATCATACATAAGGAATACGATAATAACCACTTTATTATTGCCTCTCGGCCATATTCCCTTCAGTCTCCCACTTGCACTAGAGACAATAATCTAGTTTGAAAACTTTGCATATTTAAACACCTATGTATTTCTGGTGTTCCATATACGCAACTGCAAGTGGTTAACATAATCTATGGATCTGATACTTTCAGGTCCGTGTGTATTTGCATGTCTTTGCATCTTCACGCATCACTCATTCTCCAATGAGATGGCATTGTATAAATTTGGTCTTTTGGTGAGACCTTTAGTTTCTTGGGGTTAAATCATGTCGATATTATTGTCGTACAATATATCTTTAGTGTTAGCGAACCACACCTTAGTTTGATAACAAACTACTTGACACAAATTCCCTCCTTTGCTGCTACTATAGCAGTCATATATACTTAGCCTTTTGTTGTAGTATTCGTCACAATGTCTTAACTATGGATTTCATCCAAATCCATCATGGAATCTCCTTTCCATTACATTGTGCCACCCATAGTTTAAATTGAGATAAACTTAATTTGTATCTTGTGACAAAACTATTATCAATGTAACACTTTACAATGAACTATTTGTAATTGTTTGTCACCTCTACGTAAATATATTCTTAGTTCTTCCAAAAGATCATAAGAATATCCTTACTATCGTCCAATGATTATTTTATGATTCATTCTAGTATATGCTCATAACACTTAGAGCATAGGACATATCTGGATGTGTACATATCATGGTATGATTGATTAAAACATTCTCGTGATTTCACTCATCAAGTGTCAAAGCACTTGAATCTTGTTTCACTTATCAAGTGTCGATACACTTGAATCTTGATTCAATTCCTTTCCATGCGACAAGAACCGTTTCTTGTCGTTTCTATATTGAACTCCTTCAATATCTCATATATGTATGTTTGTCACAGTCTATCCACTATAGACATTCATGCTAAATATTTGGGTTTTGCCTAAGTCTTTCATCAAAATGAAATTCTTAACCTTTGTCAATAAAATATACATCATTTCTAATCAAAAATATGTCATCCCCATAATGTATTAGAAATGTGTCTTAGCGCTCCCACTTAATTTCTTGCAAATGCAAGCATCTTCATCGTCTCCTGATGAAAACTCCTTTTTATCACGGTGAAGGTTCCAACTCCGCGATGCTGACTTCACCCATTGAAGTTTGCATGCCCTTTTAGCATCCTTTGAATTAACAAAAACCTTTGGACCGTGTCATGTACACGTCCTAGGTAACCATTCTATTAGAAGAACTTTGTTTTGTTTATTCATCTACCATATACCAAATTATATGTAGTGGTTGCTACTTTAATTCGTCCAGACTAAATATCGCTATGAAAGATCAAATATTGTCATAGTCAACTCCTTGAACATTGTCATAAAATACTTTATGACATGTCGACTATTTCATAGATGTGAAACATCCATGTCTATTTCTTTATAGATCCAAATACGACCGATAGGTTTTTACACCTTTTCGGAGGGTCTTCCAAGTTCAAAACTTGATTTCTCGTGTATGGAACTATCACCGATTTTATGGCTTCAAGCCATTTGACAGAGTCAGGGCCCATTATCGCTTCTTTGCATGTAGTCGGTTCATCATTGTCAAACAATAATGATTTACTCTCAAATCTCAACATTTGATTGTTTATCCGACCTACTTGGTTCAATAGGAACTTAAACCTCTATGACCGCAACCTTTGAGGAACGCGAGCCATGAGCATTCTGTAACATCCCAAAAATATAAAACAATGATCATCAAACTCTAATCACTAAAATTAGGGTTAACAAAAACTTTGAGTAATTAAAATCATATGAATGCATGTGTGTATGTGATGATTTGATAAATGCATGAATGAGCTTGTGTGATTAACCTAAATAGCAAGAAATGGTTTAAAGATGAAAATAACATCATATAAAACATTTCCAAGCAGAAACAAATAAAGAGAAAATCAAAAACAAATCAAATAAGGCAAATGGTCATTTTTGCCAATCTTGCTCACTAGGTCACTTTGAGTGTTTCTAGTCCAAGATTTCAAACAGAAACTTTTCCAATTCTTTTCACCCCTTGCTAGACCAAGTAAAAATGAATCAAAGCCCACCTTTCAAACTTGCAGAAACATTTGGCAACCTCATTCAAATCACAATTCAAAATTGAATCTTTGTCATATGTGAAGATCACACCTTTTCAAAACCCAACCAAACCAGTGCCCCTTGACTAATCCAACTAACCAGAGCCTCCCTAGAATGTGCCTAACAAACCCCACAAGTTTGAATCCAAAATTCAAATTTGAATTTCTTTCGGCCATTTCATCAAACACCTTGTTTGCAGCAAACAAACAAACAACAAACACTATAGTGAGCAGTGAATTTGGCCAACCTTGTTGTTGGGGATATGCTATATGGGTATCCTCATAGCATGTCTCTTATCCGACAAACCCGAGTGGCCCATAGTTGGTAGCATGGCCTATGGCCTGCTGGACGGCCCAGTTAGGTGGATCCAGAAGGGAGGCCCATGCTGGATAAAGGAAGGCTACGGTGGAGTCACCAGCGTACCTGGAGCCTTGGAGTGCAAGATACACAATACTAGTAATAGACGGTGTAGAACTCTGTAACCTGTCCGGCTTGGACTTTCCCTGTAACCCTAGGACCTGGCGACTATATAAGTCGGGCCTACGGGAGCCTTTAGGGCACGATAACTTAGATTTTCTAGTCATCTCGCACAGCGAACCTAATCTCTGTAACTTGGCGTATTGCCATTATAGTGATTTATAGAAGGAGTAGGATTCCGCCACTGTTGTGGGATATGAACCTGGGTAAGCTGTGTTACCTCGTACCCGTCAACCGTCCGCCTTACCCCACGTCTCTAAACACGCACTGTGAGGACCCCTCCATGGCATACTCGTCGGCAATACCACGACAATTGGCGCCCACCGTGGGGCAAGAGGCGCTTTAGGCTCTTCAGCGGGCAAGGACCAAGATCTTCGCACGAATCGGTGAAACCGTAGCCATCGGTCGCGTTCTCTTCTCTGGCAACATTCCGACCATCCTCCCCCCTCGACGAGTTCTGGATCCCGGCGAAGACAAACCCTACGTGGTGTTCGATTGTTCCTATCGGAGACATCCACCTCTTCATCGGCGAAACCGACTCGGGCACTAGTTCCCTGGGAGTCGGAGGAGCATCAAGACCCGCACGGACCACCTACGGGAAGGATACGTTCGCGGAAGGATCGATGTCGGATCTCTCCTCGGAGTTTGCCGGCAAATATCGGAAAAATTCAAGACCCACCCAAACCGCCCCTGTGCAGGATATAAAGGTGGAAGATCACTATAAATTCGCCGGCTTCGCTCGTGCGTCTGGATAGCAAAGATCCAAGTTCGTCGGCGTGGTTACCATCTTCGATATGGCGCGCTGCATTCAGAGAGAGGGCGGAAACCCCCGCGACTACCTCGCCAGGTGGCTCCGTATACGGGCCGACCTGGCCAATTACCAAAATGATGATGCCATCTATCACTTTGTGGAAGGACTGGACCATGACACGCTTCTCCGACACTCTCTAAGACGGCAACAGGCATTAGGACACCTCACCTTTGAAGTCATGGTGAACACCGTCAACAACTACGCGGAGGCTAAAGCGGCAGCTCAGACAGCGCTTGCGCTCATTGATGGAGCACCTCCGATTCAGCCACCACCACCGCCTCCGGCCGCCGTCGTCGCAGCAGCACCACCACTTCCAATCATCGTCGAGGCCGTTGCACCTCCACCGCCCGTCATCGAGGAAGTCCTGTCACCCTCCGACTCTGTCATTGATGCGCTTTATGCTGATTTCAGTGCAGATTCAGAGGAAATAGACTTCAGTCCAGAAGAGCTAGACTCCGCCATGCATGATATGGAGGAGGAGTACTCTCGCGACGAGCAAGCTAATAACACCGTCATGTCTCGAGGGGTGTTCGTCACCATTGGGACAGCGATGGACGAAGACCAGCCCGGGCAAGCTCCGCCTACGGCACTAGATAAGGGGAAGGGGCCACTAATTGCTGACGACATTGATCGCGCAAAGGTAATGCCGCCTCCGCCTAACCCAGTGCAGCAGCCGCAGGAACTCGGCATCGGTCCGAGCAACAACAACACCGCGAACTTGCCGCCTCCAGCATCCACGTCGGCAGCAGCCCATGTTACTCCAGCTAATAGAGTGATGTACGACAATCTCCTCGTTGAGACACTAACCGTTGATCATATCCGGAACGTGACTCAGCTTGACGAGAAGCGCCAGCAGCTACTGGAAGAGGCGCAAGCCATCGCGGAGCAAGGCGCTAAACTAGATCGAGATCTGGTCAATGCGCAGAAGTCCATAGAGAAAGCAAGAGCAATGGAGGCCGAGTACAAGACTCTGCTGCAGCAGCAGAAGGCTAAGAAGGCTCCGGCTCGCGTCATCAACGATCCTGGTGTATGGCGCAACCTAGGATGGGCTCCCTCGAAGCCGGCACAAGCCAAGCCATACATTGATAGTGAAGGCAAGTAGGTGATGCCCACCTCACTCCTTAACCTCGCCGTCGCCAAGACCCTTCTGGAGCAGGATAGATCGCCTGAGGCAGTAGAACAGGTCTATGACCTAGTGGCCAAGGCAGTAAGCAGCAGGAAAAGGCCACCTCTCAGAGGCTTGAGTCTGACCCAGCGCTCTGCCGATCTAGCCAGTACAAACCGCCAAGGGACAGATCTCCTCAGGATGTCGGATCGCGGACGGGTTCATCAGAACAAAGACGGAGGGATGCGCGCAACAGGAAGGATGCTATCCCCATATCCTCCGACCACGGAGAAAGAGCCCAACCTCGCCGCCCATCGCAACCGCCCCGATCCCCCCGATGTCAGGAAGACTACAAGGCTCACCATCGCACGGATATGCCCCCACCAAAGCAGTGCAGCATTGTCATCCGCGACAACGCGGAGAAGACCCGTCATGACGGAAAGCACAACGAAGGACATAAGAGCAGGTCGCGCCATGACCCTCCGCGTCCGACAAGCAACCGTGACAGGTGAAAAGCGTCGCAGGAGGGTAACAACAGGAAGGCTAACCCACCGCCACCTCCGCCTCCGTCGCCGCCAAGTAGTCACCATGGTGGAGGAGGCCCGCGAACCTGGCCAATGGGCCGTGCCTGGGCGGGCCAGCCCGTGGGCCCGCTTAAAAAGCCCGGGACAGGCACGGCCCGGCCCGTGGCGTGCCGGGCCCGTGCCGGCCCGTGAAGCACCGGGGTCGTGCCCGTGCCGCGGCTGCAGGCACGCGGGCCGGCCCGGCACGGCCCGTCAAGGCTGACCTCCACCAGAAAATTTCAATATTAGTGCAAAAAGAGGAGTGTGGGGATCGAACCTGAGACCTGTCCTTCGAATCCCCTCATCCTAACCAACAAACCAAGCAACCTTTTGTGATTTAGTACAGGTTAGGACCCTTTTGTAGGCATATTTCGACGGGCCACATGAAAAAAGGCCACGGCCCGGCGTGCCTAACGTGCCGCGGGCCGGCCCATTTAGCCCAGGTGCCGGGCTCGGGCCGCCAGGCGGGGCACGTGGCACGGCCCGGCACGGCACGTGGCTTGGCGGGCCACGACGGGTCGTGCCGCGTGCCGGCCCGTTTGGCACGTGCCGGGCCTGGGCCGTGCCGGGCCGGCCCGTTGGCCAGATTTGCGTTCGCGCAACCCATCCCCTGTTGACAAAAAGAAGAAGAACCCGGAGTCGCACGATGCACGTTCACGGATCGATAAGATTCACGAGGCCCGGGAAGGATCATACCTGGGACCACGTTGCTTTGGACCTGCAATACGGTCCGCAACTTACCCCAAAGGTTTCCGGATTGACAAGAGCATCAAGCCCTATGACGGCACCGCCAAGCCTACCACATGGTTGCAGGACTACGACAACGCGGTGGAGATCACCGGAGGCAACCCCAATGTTGCCGTCAAGTACCTCCCGTTAATGTTGGTGGGTACGACCCGTCAATGGATCGATGACTTGCCGGAGAAATCTATCTACAACTGGCTGGACATGCGAGAAGCATTCACCAAAAACTTTGAGAGTACATACAAGCGTCCCTGCACGGTGGGCGATCTACAGCGGTGCGTGCAAGAGAAAGACGAGACATCTCGCGCCTATCTCTCCCGCTGGCTAGATATGAATAATTCCTGCGCAGGAGTGCACGCCCAGACCGCCATGGCCGCCTTCATCGATGGGTTGGAAAGGGGCACGTTGCTCCGACATAAGCTGAAGCGCTTGCAGGACAATCATCAGCTTGAGTTGAATCAGATGATTCAGTTAGCTAGTGAGTTCGTAGCTGCCGACGACGACGCTCGTGGCTCTTTGCTGGCAACGGCCGTTCCAACTCAAGCTCAGAGGAACAGCAGTACAAAGCGGAAAACCTCTCTAGAAGAAAAGCAATCTACAGACATGGTCGCCATGACTTTTGTAGGCGAAGGCGAACAACGTGACCGAGGAAGGGGAGCAGGCCGTGGGAAGCAACGAGGAAGTGAAACCAACTTGGCGCCGCTCCGCGTTCCCCAAACCTACGAAGAGTACCGCGATATGCCGTGCCTCATACACCTCGACGCCAACGGCAAGGCCACCCATACCAATCGACACTGCAAGTTCGTCAACGACCTCAAGGAAGACCCGGAGTCCGCCTATAAGAGAAGTCGGAAGAACAGACCGCGAGGCAAGGGCAAGGGGAAGAAGAAGGAGGAGGAGTCCAAGGATTCAAGTGACTTGGACGAGGACGTTGACCCCAAGCACGCCGCCAAGAGCGACGACAAGGGCAAGAACCCCTTCGCAAAGAAGGCCCCAGTCTACCACACTTTCCTTGGCATCCCCACCGTCCGGCAACAGAAGACCTATCTAAGGATCCTGATGGCCACTCTCCCCCCAGTCCCCCAATACCTGCACTGGTCGGAGGTTCCAATCACTTGGGACAGGACAGACCACCCAGACCTTGTGCCCACGGAGAACCAATACGCCATGGTCATCAACCCATTGATTGACGGCGTGGATTTCACCAAGTGCATGGTGGATAGTGGAAGCAGCATCAACATCATGTACCTGGATACACTGCAGAAGATGAACTTGACGGAGGCAAACCTAAGGCGGACCAACACCGTGTTCCATGGCGTAGTTCCTGGACGAGAAGCTCGGTCCCTTGGGTGCATTACACTTCAGGTAGCCTTTGGCGACATTAATAATTACCACCAAGAGCGCATGACCTTTGAGGTGGTCCCCTTCAAGAGCATGTACCATGTCATATTCGGCCGCGACATATTCCACACGTTCATGGCCAAGCCATGCTTCGTCTACAACAAACTCAAGATACCCGGACCAAACGGTGTCATCACCGTATCCGGAAGCTTTACCAAGGCAAGGGACTGCGAGATCAATGAAGCAGCCGTTGCAGAAGTTGTCCACTACAGCAAAGAATTCAAAGAGATATAGAGCAAGGTTAATGACTCAGAGATGCCCGCATCGAAGAAGCAGATCTCTGACTCCGCTCCTGCGTTCAAGGCCGCCATCGAGACCAAGCCGGTGGAACTTGTGGTAGGCGATGCCTCCAAGACCGTCGCCATTGGGACGAACCTGGATCCCAAATAGGAAAGGCGCTCGTCGAGTTCCTCCATGAGAATAGGGACATCTTTGCCTGGCCACCTGCTGACATGAAAGGTGTACCTAGGGAACTTGCCGAGCATAGCTTAAACATAGATCCAAAATGTAAACCAGTGAAACAACCTCTACGACGCTTCGGATATGAGAAGAGACGCGCCATTGGCAAAGAGATAGCTAGGTTACTTAAGACTGAGTTTATCCGAGAAGTCCTTCACACCCGATGGGTGGCCAATCCTGTACTTGTCCCCAAAAAGGGAACCAATGAATTAAGAATGTGCGTTGATTACACTGTCTTGAACAAATAATGTCCCAAAGATCCGTTTGCTTTGCCTCGCATTGACCAAGTCATTGACTCGACAGCTGGCTCGAAACTTTTGTGTTTTCTCGATGCATACTCAGGATACCACCAGATCAAGAGGAAGTCGGACCAATTAGCCACTTCGTTCAATACCCCATACGGCACGTTTTGCTATGTCACGATGCCCTTTGGGTTGAAAAACGCAAGTGCTACCTACCAGCGGACAATGCAACGTTGCCTTCACGACCAAATTGGTCGGAATGTTCACGCATATGTGGACGATATTGCGGTAATGTCTAAAAAGTCAAATGACTTAATCTTCGACTTAAAAGAAACCTTTGATAATCTCCGGAAATACAACATGATGCTCAACCCTAAGAAGTGTGTCTTCGGGGTTCCAGCCGGAAAACTGTTGGGTTTCATCGTTTCCCAGCGCGGAATCGAGGTCAACCCGGAGAAAATCAAGGCCATCTTAAACATAAACAGTCTGACATGCCTAAAGGACATCCAACGACTAACAGGTTGTGTTGCTGCAGTTAGTCGGTTCATCAGCCGACTTGGAGAGAAGGCTCTGCCGCTGTACAAGTTGCTGAAGAAGGCGGACAAATTCACATGGACGGACGAGGAAGATGCAGCATTGAAGCAGCTCAAGGAGATTCTTTCCTCAGCGCCCATCCTTGCAGCACCCGAGCCTGGGGAGCCCCTGTTAATTTACATGGCGGCAACCAACCGGGTTATCAGCATCGTCGTCGTGGTAGAGCGGAAGGAACCAGCCTATGAGCACGAAGTTCAACGACCAGTTTACTATGTAAGCAAAGTCTTGACGGAGTCCAAGCAGCGTTACCCACACTACTAAAAGATAGCTTATGGAGTATTCCTCGCTTCACAGAAGCTGAGGCATTACTTTCAGGAGCAACTAATCACAGTAGTGAGCAAGACTCCACTGTCCAACATTATCAACAACAGCGACGCTACAGGAAGGGTCGCGAAGTGGGGCATTGAACTTGCCACCTTCGATATCACCTACAAGAGACGTGACGCTATCAAGTCACAAGCCTTGGCGGATTTTATTGCAGATTGGACGGAGATGCCAGATGCCACTCCGTTGCCCGAACCAGAGTACTGGGTGATGCACTTTGACGGATCAAAGTTGCTCAACGGCTCGGGGGCTGGCGTATTGCTACAGTCACCAAAAGGAGACAAGCTACACTACGTTCTGCAGATCCACTTCGAGGCTACAAACAACATGGCGGAGTACGAAGCACTCATTCATGGATTGCGTGTAGCCAAGGATATTGGCATCAAGCGCATAGTTTGCTGTGGAGATTCCGACTTGGTTGCCCAGCAGGTGGCTGGCACCTGGAATGCGCGGAACCTTATGATGGCGGCATATCGTGACGAAGTGGACGAGATAGCCAAGAGCTTCTTGGGCTACGAAGACAAGTACGTGCCTAGGGAGCAAAACGAGGCGGCTGATCTATTGTCTAAACTTGGATCAGGGCGCAAGCAAATTCCGCCAGGAATTTTCCTAGAGCATCTACGCACACCATCCGTGAACGGCGGCGACATCGACAACCCGGATAGAGCTGATTCTTTCATCAACATGGTGACAACGATCCCTCCGGCTTGGACAAAACCGTTCATGGAATATCTCGAACACGGAACTTTGCCCGATTACGAGGTCGAAAGACGGTAGATAGTACGATGAGAAAAGGTTTATACCATAATCAATGGGCAACTCTACAAAAGGAGCACTACTGGTGTATACCTAAAGTGTGTTTCCCAGCTAGAAGGTATGGAAATCCTACGCGAAATCCATCTCAGAGATTGTGGGCATCACGCCGCTCCTCGATCGTTGGTCGCGAAAGCCTTCCGGCAAGGATTCTACTGGCTGACCGCGAAGGCGGACGCCGACAAGCTGGTTGAAACATGCACAAGATGCCAGTATTATGCCGGACAACCACATGTTCCTGCTGAAGAATTGCGAACAATACCAATAACTTGGCTGTTTGCAGTCTGGGGGCTAGAAATAGTGGGGCCGTTTCAAACGGCACCGTGTGGGTTTACGCATATGCTTGTAGCAGTTGACAAATTCACCAAATGGATAGAAGCTAAACCCATTAGAAAGCTTGATGGGGCAACTGCCCTCAGGTTTGTCCAGGATCTAATGGTGAGATTTGGTCTCCCGCATAGCATCATCACCGACAACGGTAGCAACTTGTCACTCGGAGAAGTGGAGGCCTATTGCTGGGACAAAGGCATCCGACTTGACCTTGCATCTGTGGCACACCCATAATCCAATGTCAAGTTGAGCGGGCCAATGGATTAATTTTGTAGGGAATCAAGCCACGTCTTGAGGCACCGCTACATAGAGCAGCTGGAGCCTGGGCGGAGGAATTGCCATCCGTGCTGTGGAGTTTACGAACTACACCCAACAGATCCACCGGCTACACCCCCTATTTCATGGTATATGGAGCAGAAGCCATCCTACCTTCCGACATCCTCCACGATGCACCAAGAGTTGCCGCCTACGACGAAGATGACGCTGAAGAATCTAGACGCCTATATGTGGACCTTCTCGAGGAGGAGCGCGTTTTGGCATGCCAAAGATCCGCCATCTACCAGCAGAATCTACGCAGCTACCATAGTCGCCGTGTTCGGCATCGCTCGTTTAAAGAGGGGGATTTGGTGCTCCGACTTAAGCAGAAAAGTCACACAAATTATCCCCGCCATAGGAAGGACCGCTCATCATAAGCAAGGCGCTGCTCAATGGGTCTTACTACCTTGTCGACAATCGTGAGCTCAAGGATAGACCCAACGAGGATCATAAGCGTAAGCGACGTGACCCAGATGATGACTACCCGGAGCTTGATCGGCCATGGAACATAGCACAGCTACGTCCTTTCTACACTTAGAATTTCTTATCTAATCGTGTACCTCTTATATGATCAAATGAAATAAAGCTCTCTGGTTCACTCATATTGCTGAGTCTTTTACCTCCTTTAGTGTTCATTTTTTGGATCATATAAACCTTTATGCACCAGCTTTGCGTTTGCACTTGTGAAAATTCCGCCTACGGGCGTTAGCTTAAGTTCTTTGTTGTTTTTATGTGGATTCTGGAGTAGTGACTTTCGGCACTTATTGTCGGCGATTTTGTGCTAAGGTTATTGACGGTGCCATTGGGCATCATCACCTAAGCGCATGGTTCCGACAACGAGTCTTCCGACTCATGAAAAGTCAAGCATAAGAACCAGAGTAACGGATAAGCCAGCACTTGCTTAAAAAATATATACATACTGGGCATTAATTCTTAAGTAGCAGGATACGACCAACACTGTTTTCCGCCTTAAGATTACATCACCGAGTTTTTTCAATGCACACTCCTGAGGTGAAACAAGAATTACAAAGTGTTTTTCACTCCTTGGGTGCACGGGACTTGGAGGCCGCATCATCACCAGCCGGAGATTCACCCTCAACGTCGTCACTGTGGGGAGACTCGGAGGATTCAAGGTTGGCGTTGTCGAGAAAGTTCCTGGGCACGAAGACGTCGACGTCCACCAACTCGGCAACCCTGGTGTCATAACCCGCGAGTGATGACAGGATGGCTTCGTGATCGATCTCCTTGTCGTCATCATCCACGTCAGGGATACTAGATATCACCGTGTCGATGTCGGCACCTTCATAGTGCGCCTTCACCATGGACAACGCCATCCTTGCGCCAGCCCGTGCACATGAAGCTTTCCAGCTCGCGACACGCTCGGGGGCTCGGCGCAGAATCTCCGAGTACTTCACCACGGAGTCGGAGGCCTTGACGTAAATCTGCAGGGGCTTGGCAATCTCCTTGGCTTGGGCGATGGCGGTATTGATGAAGTTGCCGGCAAGAATCATGCATTCCTTGTCCGAAGGAGGCGAGCGGGTTAAACCCATGGGCGCTAAAAATTCCGGCAACGATTGCATGAGTTCAAAAATTCTAAGTATCCAGACTACAGAACTACAAGGCGGAGGACACTTACTGAAGATGCTGGCCTTAGCCTGCCAGACGACGTCCGCCAAGGATTCCTTCTCTTTTTGGAGGAGCTTGAACGCCTCGCTATGGCGAAGGTTTTGCTCATCGGCAGCTTGCTTCTGATCCTTTAGGATCGCAAGCTCCTCCTTCAAGCGATTGATCTCAGCGGAAGCGGAGTCCTGCAGGGCTTTCATGGAATCCTTGTGCATCTTCAGCATTTCTTCCCTCTCCTTCTTAAGGATCTTGTTCTTGATGTCCAGCTGCTGAATGTGCTTGGACTGCTCGACAATATCCTTGGCCTTGGCGACATGCTCTGCAAGTCGGAGAAAACAAAGTACATCGTGAGTACTCGAAGAAGGAAGGCACAAAAGTAAGACGGAAGTGCGCAAAAAGAAAACAAACTCTTGTTTTTGATGATCTGTTCCTTCAAGATGGCGGTTTTACCCTTTTCAGCTTCAAGGTCCGCGCGCATCTTCTGGTACTTATCATTGGCCATGCCCCTCCAAGCATTCTCGTTCTGTGGAAACAAATACAAAGTCAAGTCGTTGTTCAGTCTACTTGGAGCCCCTAGTCGGAGATTTTCCATCTAGGTGCTCGGGGGCTACAACGAGAGTTTTTTTAACTTAGCAATATGCTTAGCTTTTCTTTAAGCATCTAGGCGGAGCTAATTCAGTTCTCAACTAGAAGCTTGGGGGCTACAGTATAAAGTTTTAACTCGGAAAATGCTTAGCTTTTCTTTAAGCATCTAGTCGGAACTAATTCAGTTACAACTAGAAGCTTGGGGTCTACAACACATAAAATTATGAACACTTTGTATGCTACTCTTAAAAACATCTAGTCGGAATAATTCATTCCATCTAAATGCTCGGGGGCTACAGTGAGAGTTTTTTCTAACTTAGTCACTCTTAGAGCATATAGATGTAAAACTAATGGTTTTCCGTCTACATCCTCGGGGGCTACAGTGGGATACTCATATTAAATGCAAAAGGTAAAGTAAAACTTACAAGTGCGATGATCTTGATGTTTGTAGCACTCTCGGCCAACAGCTTGCCAAAGGAAACGCTGTTACTTCGCAAGATGTCTGCTTGACGGAGTAGCTCCTCAAGACCGCACGTCGGAGATGACGGCACTCCTCCAGGAACCATAGTTGTGCTACCCGGCGTAAGCACTGGGTAAATAATCTTTGGCAACTCGAAGGTTTTCTGGGGAGTAGAGGAGCCGCCTTCGGCAGAAGTACCAGCACCCACCACCGCCTTGCCGATACCGATGGCATCCTTAGCCGGAGCTTCAGCCATTTGAAGAGCAGCGCTCTCTTGCGTCGCTTGCTCGCCGACAATTGCGAGTTCGGTAGAAGCGCCAGAATCCACTTCCATGGCGGAAGGGCCTGGTGCCTCCTGGACTTGGGAGCTTGTCGGAGCGGAGGAGGGCTTGACGGCAGGAGTAGCAGGGGCGATGGAGGGGGAAGAGTCGCGATGCAACATATCTTTAATATTTCTAGAAGCCCCAAGAGTCTTGGAGGACTTCTTGAGGCTGGTTGTGGCTTTCTTCCTGAAACGTGCAAAATGCATAAGTACAGGAATAAGAAAGATAAATAAGACAATGTCGGAGAATAAGAAGCTTACACTAGGGGGGCGCTTTGGCAAACATCCCGGTGGCTTTCTTCTTTTCCGCCTCCAGGGCGGCAGTACTCTTTTTGGAGGCTCCACCCTCCGTCTTCTTCTTCTTGCCTCCGTCGGCAGCGTCAGAGGTGGAGCTCTTCCGCTTTCGCGCCAACGGGGCATCATCGTCGGACACAACCATGACTTCCTTCATCTTGGGATCGTAGATTTGGGCGGCCAGGTTGCCCTCCTCTAGATCGCTAAGCTGTTAAGTGAGAAATCATCATGTTAGACAAGATGATATTGGCAAGACGGAAAAACTGGAGCAATGTCATACACGGAAAATAAATACCTACCTTTGGGCACTTTCCGTCTACGAACATGTCGTAGGTGAGGGTGAAGCCATGCTTCTTGTCCTTCACTTTGATGATGTCCTTAAGGCGGAACTTGACGGAGTCGCTCGAGAAGTTGTCCTCAGAGATACGGAGGGTATCCCTTCGGTCGCCGGTGTACTCGTGCATAAGCTTCGTACGGTGCTGCAGAGGTTGGATCCTCCTGATGAACCAGCACATGGCTAGGTCCAAACCGGTTAGACCTGTCTCTACAAACCACTCGATCCGCCTTATTGCACGAGAAGCGTTGAGGTCGGAGGTAAGGGAGGCATGGGATCGCCATGTGGGGACTTCAACGACGGCTCCATCCACGATGTCCGGATACGTTACTTCTCGGCCTGCCAAAGGAATGTCGGGGCCATAGAAGTACGTCCGCTGCCAGTTTTTGCATGACTCGTGGCCGACGATGTCGGGAAACCGCCGGCCGGGACGGATCTTGAAGCTTATGGTGCCGCAGTTTCTAAGCTCCTCCCTACTGTTTTTGGCTTCACGTTTGACGGTGAAGAAGTAGACAAACAAATCTAACCTAGGCCTAATCCCTAGGTAACCCTCACAAAGTGCCGCGAAGTTGCTAAGCACTAAGATACTATTGGGGGAGAGGTTATGGGGTTGGACCTTGAAGTGATTCAAGACGGACAGGAAGAAGTGAGAGATGGGCAGGGAAACGCCGCGTACCAATTGTGCCTTGAGGTACACCTTCTCTCCGACTTGGGGAGAAGGGGTCACCTCGCCGGCCGGCGCCACCCGCCAGGCGATCCCCTCCGTCGCGGGGAGGTAACCCTCAGCAACCATCTCTTGGATGTCGCGGCCGGTGATGTCCGAGCCGCGCTAGTCGCCTTTATGCGAGTCTGGCTCCTCTTCCAAGGGCTCCAGCGCCGCCAGATTGTGGTCGCCGCCGGTGGTTTCTATCATCGCCGATGCGGGGATGACCAGACCCTCTGGGGGCACGACGACGGAGATCGCCGGCTTTGCTCGACGACGCCATTGACGGGGATGAGCTGCTGCTGGACATGGAGGAAGGAAAGAACGTGACTGGTGCAGGCAAGAGGCTAGGGTTTCTCGAGGTTTTCGTGGAGAGCTCGAGGAGGCGCGTGGCTGGAGGAAGAAGGTGATGACACGAGAGAATGGGGTGAAAAAGTGGCAAGTGTCCCACGGTCGCTATTTATATTACTCTACGTCAAGATTCGTGCATCTAATCGGACGGTTTCCGCGTAGACGACGTGTTCGTGAACGTGCGCGGTAATTTCGCCACGTCTCCAACCGTCTCCGCCAACGGTTCGTATCGCTCGCGCGAGAAAAGCGGATATGATTACGTTCTCTGCATGTGTGAGTTACGAGGTGTCGCCGACCTACAGCCTACGTCACCTTAACTAACATGGTAGATGAGCCGTCCCATCGAAGATTCCGGCATAGATGGATTTAATCCGACAACAGGAGTGTACGATGGAAGATTCAGCATTTCTCCGACTTACTCATAGAAGACGGAGAAAACTTTTGCAGGGTTCTTTGGGAGGACTACAAGATATTGCTTGACGATTTGCCGACATCCATCTAGACGGAGCATTCCACGGGAAGAGGCAAGACGGCCCAAGATCTCGGAGTTCTCCGGGGGCTACTGTTGGGGATATGCTATATGGGTATCCTCATAGCATGTCTCTTATCCGACTAACCCGGATGGCCCATAGTCGGTATCATGGCCTATGGCCTACTGGGAGGCCCAGTTAGGTGGATCCAAAAGGGAGGCCCATGCCGGATAAAGGAAGGCTACGGTGGAGTCACCAGCGTACCCGGAGCCTTGGAGTGCAAGATACACAAGACTGGTAATAGACGGTGTAGAACTCTGTAACCTGTCCGGCTAGGAATTTGCCCTGTAACCCTAGGACCTGGCGACTATATAAGTCGGTCCTACCAGAGCCTTTAGGGCACGATAACTTAGATTTTCTAGTCATCTCGCACAGCAAACCTAATCTCTGTAACTCGGCGTATTGCCATTATAGTGATTTATAGCAGGAGTAGGATTCCGCCACCGTTGTGGGATCTGAACCTGGGTAAGCTGTGTTACCTCGTACCCGTCAACCGTCCGCCTTACCCCACGTCTCTAAACACGCACTGTGAGGACCCCTCCATGGCGTACTCATCGGCAATACCACGACACTTGTTCCCTCTCTAGCTCTCACTACACTCTCAGTAGATGATCTAGCCCAATTAACAAGCCTTAGCACCACTCTGACCTTGGCATAGCCATTAATGGTGACCATGCCGAGCCCATTTGCCAACCCCAATGTCGCCAGCGAGCTAGATGAATAACTAGCCCCGCCAACCTTGTCTGGAACACGTAGCACCGTCCATCTCCACTCCCTGTCCTAGCCTCGAGCACAACTAGCCACTGGACCACCCGCCAAGCACGCGCCCAGTCTCTCTGCGTGCGAGCCGAGAGCGCGCCAGTGCGCCACACTCGACCAGCGCCCACAGACCGCGCGCCGCCCTCGCCGCTTGCATGCGTGATCGCCAACACTCCAGCACCCCGCCAGACAACCTCGTTCGCCACCGCGCTACCAGGAGCACCTGTGCGCCATTAAATTTGTCGTCGGACCCGCCCAGAGCATCGACGCGTTCCGACCGATCAACACCGCCCCACGCCTCGCCACCACGCCGTTGAGCTTTGCCAGGGAGCACAGGACCACCCCCTACCGACGCCCATTCCAGTAGCACTCTGTGCCATCGACCACGACGAGCTCAGCCCGCACCCGTCGGTCCCCTTCAGCCACTATAAATAGAGGCCACCCCAGCATGAATTCTTCACACCATATCACTCCCCTCTCTGTCAGAACCACCCCACCTCACTCCTGGAGCCAGGCGAGCAACGCATCGCCGGAATTTCATCGGAGTTTGCCGCTGCAGAGGAGGTGAGGCACCGTCGATTGGAGCTGCCCCAGGAGAAGCTGCCGGTACCAGGAGGATCGCTGTCGTCGACTTCGTCATTCGCCCCCGTCGCCGACCATCGCCGGAGCCCCGGTGAGCCTCCCACGACCCACACTGACCGCGCTAGGGTTCGTGCTCATTGCACCCTATTCAGGCGTGGACGATGAACTCGAGCCGTTCGATTAGAATTAGATCCCATGGTCCACATCCCCCGTACCGCTTCGCCCCTCACTGTCTCACTGACGCATGGGGACAGTCACTTAACCAGCCCGCGCATGCGCTGTGCATAGTGGGCCGGCCCAGTTAAACATCCCGTGCGACCCAACAATTCAAATTTACTTTTATTCATTTAATTTCAAACACAGTTCTGTACCTAGATTCAAAAATCAACCCAGCTCGATTCACTTAACCAAAATGTATGAAACCAATTTTGTTGGAAAGGTATTGGAATTCTTAATCCAAGACCGTTGGATTAAAACCATTTAGATCTATGGATCACCCATGGTAAAAATAACAAGGCAGAAACTTTTCTGCATTCAAACATTTTTCAAAATTCAACCATAAGAGCTTTTGAGTTTATTCCAACTCTCCAAAATATATAAAAATAACTATAATGATCAAGTATAAAAATTCAACCAATTCAAACATTTAACTACACATTTCAGAATATATATAAATATATAGGTTTACTTACAGAAATAATGATCAAGTAATAAAAGAATGCCACATAGGCATTTCTAGTCACTTTAATTAAATAAAATAAAAGGTTAAACCCTATTAAATTATGAAACCACTTTAAATCACATTCCCATGTACTGAAATATGTGGTGATGACATGTGTCAAAATGATCCCATGTTTGAGTTGGTGGATATTAAAACTTAAGTAGTTTTTCAATGAGTAGAAATTACTTTTCTTAAATAAAATAAATAAGCCAAGTGTTTTAATCCTTTTAATGATAGTGATGATGATAGATCATCTAGTGTGAACCTTTGTGTGATGATTGGAAATAGTTAAGTATTGTTTGGTGATTGTGTACCTCGTATTTATTTATAGACGCTAGTACCGACCAAGGATACGAGGAGGAAGGCGGATACTACAAGGAAGAAGCTGAGGAGAACTTCAACCACTGCTCCGCACAAGGCAAGCTAACACTTGCAACTTAGCAAGCTTATACTTATATTTTAGCAAGCCAATACTTGCAATCCTAGTACTACTAGTTGAATTAAAAAGCTATTAACTTAGCAAGCTTACACCATTTGATACCCAATCCTATTTTTACTTGCAAGTTTAATACTTTATTTTCTTTATCAAAGCTTTCTCTTAGAGTTTACTTCGTGACTTGTAGATTCTAGAAAGATAATTGAAGGTAGCATAAAGATCATAAAACTTGTCCTAAGTTAGATAATCTTGATGTCATCTTGAGGCATGAGAAAGAACTTAGCTAATCCCCATTTGTTTATTACCCATCATTAGTATTTACCCCCACTTGTAGATGCTAGTGCTAAGCCTAAAACTTGATCAACTTTAGATGGGAATACTTGGTGAAAATGGTTATGAAAACCTTAGAATGATGAGTCATTCTACTAAAATGTTTTGACATGTTTTTCTGAACACCAGATGATTTTGATGATGAAAATGTTAAGGCATGAGCCTTAGCCCTTTATAAAACTGATGGTTGTCTGGATGCGATACCATTCCAATTTTACCGTACAACCACAATACCCGAAATTTGGGTAGGGCTTGACTGGAAATTTATATACCTTAGTATGGGTTCCCTTGCGGCCAAGGTCTGAGCTGAGGCTACCTTGTGAAGATTGTCCACCTGTGTAGTACCCAAGATGACAGTTGGTCATGGTTGGGAGGCTAAACTCACAGGAGAGGTGCCTATACTAGGGAGTGTAATTGAAAGTTTAGGATTGATTATCTGCATACTGAGTACGGTGAATTCAGGATTGTTCCTGACGGATGTATTGAATGTTGTGGTAAAAGTGTACAATCTCTGCAGAGTGTCAAACTATTCGAATAGTCGTGTCCGCGGTTATGGACAGTTGGAGTGGCCATACTGCTCCCCTGTCAGATGTTTTCAAAACAACTTGTGACATGATTCATGATTTGACTTGACCACAACAGAGTTGTGATATGAAATTCAAGTTCCCAATTAGGTGTTATAAAACTTTCAACTAGTTTTCTTTGCTTATAAACTTAGTAGAGGTAAATCTGGATTTTTGCAAAACATCCCTAGATCTTAGTATATCCTATTCAAAACCACTTCACTTATTAGTATTAGTTTGTGAGTACTTAAACAGTACTCATGGCTTTGTCCCTGGCTATTCCCGTGGCTAGACTATGAAGAGGAGTATCAGGATGACGGACCGCAGGAAGGTTACGACAACTAGGATCATCTCCCATCGTCAGCATTGCCTGTGACCATGAAGATGGAGCTTCGACTATGCTATCGTTATCGTTACGTTATTCCGCTGCTTGAATTGTATTAAGAACTGGATCATGAGATCCTTATTTGTGTAAGACCTTATGTATGGTTTGTAATGGATGATGTACTGTGATATCCAAATCTGTTATGTCTCACAAAAATGGTAATCCTGGGATTGCGATGTATGGCATAAAAGGCATCTGGGATTAAAAATCTGGGTGTTGACAAGTTGGTATCAGAGCCATTCTGACCATAGGAGACCCTAGTTAGAATTGATGTTTGAATCAAAAACTTAGTTTCAAAACCAAAAGAAGTGAGTATTTACAAAAACTTATTCTTATTCTTATCACTTAGACTTTTTCATGAAAATTCATGTTCCTAAAAAACTCTTGCAAACTTACATAAAATTTGACACACTTGATCACTCTACTAACTTACTCATACTATATTATTATAGATGGACGTGAAGTACATCAAGTTTTATCAGTTGGGGAATGGAGGAGACCTCATCTTTGAGCGTGACTTGGACCAGTTGGCAGAAATGCTGGAGCGTCCACACCCCAAGTTCTTCGGAGCTTAGCTCAATGATCAGGAATGAGAAAATTTGCAGTGCCTAGTTGTTGCAAGTCTCCGAGGAAAGATTGAACCTCCCACTGCAGAGGGAATTCATTTCACCTTAAGAGAGAACAACTGGCTCGATGGACTTGCCAGGGCCATGCAGGAAGCTCTTGCCCGTCTGTGTGGGCAGAGTATCAATCAAATCAAGGGTACCCTCAAGGCGTGATGTTATGGGATAGCCACTGGAGGCCCCATACCACCCCGAGATGAAGACTCAGTTGGACCACCTTAGCTTCATGATGTATGACCGTCAGAAGGAGTTGGACAATGCCCGTTCCTATGCTAACCACAAGTACGCCATCCCCAAGAAGAAGGATCAGACCATTGCCATGCTAGTAAAGGATCACAAGTCTCGTCGCCGTCAGCTTGACAATAAGGAGCGCATCATTGCCTGTCTTCGCCATTGGATCACGGATTTGGAGGAGACCATCCACGAGAGAGACATGGAGTTGGAGGAAAGGGAGAATGCAGGGGAAGACCTTCGTGGATACCCCTACTCCTATCTTATAAATGATGATGACTTTATGGAGGATCAGGCCATGGACTTCTTCACCGATGAGGATGACTTCGCCTTTATAGATGACGATGATGAGGATGATGAAGACACTGACTCCGAGGAGTAGTAGCACTTGAGCACTAGCGTTAGTGAGTTGTAGTCGGTCCCACTGTATCTTAGTTTCCTAGAATGGTTCTTAAAACCATCTGTTTTCCTTTGTTGTGGTGTGTGTTTGTATCGTGTGCTATGAATGAATGAATGAAAAGCAAGTTGCTAGAAAAATCTAAGTCAAACTTTAAAAACTCTTCAAAAAACCCTAAACCTTAGAAATTTCCCTCTTTTCTCATGATCTATCTCAATCTTCAGATGCCTCGCGGAGGAAGCGGTTCATCCTCGGACCCAATGTTGTAGATCTTGCAAATGTTGGCTTCTGACCGTGAAGCCGAAAGAGTCAAACGTCAAGCCAACTTCGCCACCCTTCAACAGATAGCTCAGAGGGCCAAGAACAATCAAGGCCATGGAAATCAAGACAACTATCGATCTAAGCTCAAGAATTTCCAGAACACCAACCCACCTGTTTTCACCAAGTCAGAAGAGCCCCTAGATGCAAATGATTGGTTGCAAACCATGGAGAACAATCTAGAAGTTGCACGAGTGGAAACCAATGATAAAGTTCGTTCGCCACCCACTATCTGACCGGAGATGCAAGAGCATGGTGGAACAGCGTTCGTGCAATGACTGAAGGTCAGTTGATGACTTGGGATGAATTCAAAGTCAAGTTCAGCAGAACCCATGTGCCACCGGGTTTGATCAAGAGGATGAGAGATGAATTCAGGGAACTGAAACAAGGAAGGGTGACAGTAGTGGAATACCGTGACAAATTCTTGTCATTAGCTAGGTATGCACCGGATGAGATCGACATTGAAGCCAAGAAGATAGAGAGATTCTTGAATGGTCTGCACGATGAGATGTAGACGGTGTTAGTCAATATACCCTTTGCTGATATTGAAGCCTTAGTTGACTCTACCATTCAGATGGAAGGAAAGATCAACCAAGCCAATGAGAACCGCAAGCGTCGCATGATGCATCAACCAGGAACCCATCATACACCAAAGTATCGCCCCAACCCATCTCCAGGATTTGCCCCAAGAAACAACAAACCCCCGATGAACCGTCCGACCTATCACAACCGTGGAAACCCAAGGCCCGGAGGAAACCACAACAACCCCGGCAACTCCAGCAATTTCAACCGTGCACCACCCAAGTTAAACAACAATAATGCCGTCACCAACACCAACACTTCCCCAAGGACTGGAAGCAATGTTGTGCCTGTTGCAGCAAAGGACAAGTCACAAGTGCTTTGTTATGAATGTGGAACCAAGGGTCACTATTCCAATGAGTGCCCCAAGAAGATTGCCGCAGCCCCCAATGCAAATGCCCCAGCTCAGCAGCAGCGTCGTGTTCAGCCCGGAAGAAGGTTTGCCCCAGGTAACTCGCTCAACCGCAATGGTCGTCTCTTTCTCATGCATGCTGAAGAAGCCCAAGAAGCGCTAGATGCCGTGATGGGTATGTTTTCTGTTAACTCAGTACTTGCAAGAGTGTTGTTTGATTCTGGAGCATCGCACTCATTTGTCACTAAAGAATTTGCATGCACTAGTAAGATTCAACCAACCAAATGGAAGCATTTTATGATTGTTCAAATACCTGGTTCAACCACCAAAGCTAGGCAAATTTGCAAAGCTGTCCCTATCCGAATCCATGGCATATATTTTTATGCTAATCTAATAGTACTCGGAACTAAAGGTTTGGAAGTAGTACTAGGAATGGATTGGATGTCCAAACACAAGGGATTAATTGACTGTGCCAAGAAAGCCATAACCATGACCAGTACAGCCGAAATATTAGTCGAGCATATATCTAAAACCTTGCCCCGTCAATTCAAGTGCAACAAGAGTATAGCCCAACCTACCATTGACAAAGTCTGGATAGTCTGTGAATACCCCGGTGTATTTCCAGATGTGTTGCCCGGTATGCCCCCAGATCGGGATATCGAGTTTATCATTGAACTAATACCTGGAACCGGACCCATAGCCCAGAGACCATATAGTATGAACTTGTCATAACTAGCAGAACTGAAGAAGCAATTGGATGCCATGTTGGAAATTGGATTAATTCAACCAAGTGCGTCACCATGGAGATCACTTGTTTTGTTTGTGGACAGGAAAGATGGAGGTAACTGTTTATGTACAGATTATCGGAAGTTGAATGATGTCACCATCAAGAACAAGTACACGTTGCCAAAGATAGAAGATCTGTTTGACCAGTTGACTGGTGCCAAAGTGTTTTCTAAGATTGATCTTAGAACTGGCTACCATCAACTCAAGATTCGCGCAGAGGATATTCCAAAGTCTGCCTTTACCACTAGATATGGATTATACGAGTATACTGTCATGTCTTTTAGATTAACCAATGCCCCCGCTTATTTCATGAACGTCATGAATAAGATTTTTATGGACTTCCTGGATAAGTTTTTCATTGTTTTCATCGACGACATTCTGATTTATTCCAAATCAGAAGAAGAACATGAGCTACACTTAAGGACCATTCTTGGAACCCTTAGAGAGCATCATCTATATGCCAAGTTTAGCAAATGTGAATTCTGGTTACAGGAGGTAGGATTCCTCGGACATATCGTATCAGCCGAAGGAATTGCCGTTGACCCTACGAAGGTGAAGGATGTTGAATATTGGCAAGCCCCAACCACTCAAACCCAAGTTCGTGCATTTCTCGGATTAGCGGGATACTACCGCAAGTTTTTAGAAGGATTCTCGAGTATTGCAAGACCCATGACCCAATTGCTGAAGAAGGACAAGAAGTTTGAATGGACGGACAAATGTGAAGCGGGTTTTCAGGAACTCAAGAGGAGATTAATTTTAGCCCCAATCTTGATCATGCCGGATATCACGAAGCCCTTTGATGTGTATTGTGACGCATCCAAGATCGGTATCGTATGTGTGCTAATGCAAGAAGGCAAAGTTATATCTTCTCTATCCCGAAAACTGAAGCAGCATGAACAGAATTATCAAACCCATGACCTTGAACTCGCAGCCGTAGTTCTAGCCCTGAAGACATGGAGGCATTACCTCATGGGTAACCGTTGTGAGATTTATTCGGATCACAAGAGCCTGAAGTATATATTCACTCAGAAAGAGCTGAATATGAGGCAGAGAAGATGGATTGAGCTAATCAAGGAGTATGATATAGACATTCACTATCACCCCGGTAAAGCCAATGTGGTAGCAGATGCCCTTAGCAGATTGTCGTGCCGCTTGAACTCCATGATTTTGAAGGAGCAACCTAGTTTGTACAAAGAGATGGAAGATTTCCGAATAGAATTAGTGAGTGAAGGATTTATGGCTAGCATAGAACTTCAACCCACTTTGATCAGTCGGATCAAAGAGGTGCAGAAAGGAAATGCTAGCATCGATGGAATCAAATGTCGTATCGGTACAGGCAAAGTACGCGGATTCACCGAAGACGAGGAAGGAGTTATGTGCTACAAAGGACGTCTCTATGTACCAGAAAATTCGGAGTTGAAAGAAGTTATTTTGAAAGAGGCCCATGATACTCTTTATTCTATCCACCCCGAAGGAACAAAGATGTATCAGGATTTGAAGGAATATTTTTGGTGGCATAAGATGAAGAGAGAAATCGGAAGCTATATCGCCAAGTGTGATATATGTCAGAGAGTCAAGGCGGGGCATCAAAGACCCGCAGGACTATTGCAACCATTACAGATTCCGAAATGGAAATGGGATTCAGTTGGAATGGACTTTATCACTGGATTGCCTACTTCTAGTAAGGGAAATGACTCTATATGGGTCATAGTTGACAGATTGTCCAAGGTAGCCCATTTCTTACCAGTCAAGACCACCTACCAGAGTTCGAAGCTAGCATAGTTATACATCGCTAGAATTTTCAGTTTGCACAGATTCCCCAAGAACATCGTATCAGATCGAGGAACCCAGCTTACCTCGAGATTCTGGAAGAAAGTCCAAGAAGGTTTAGGAACCCGACTAGATTTCAGCACTGCGTATCACCCTCAGACCGATGGACAAACGAAGCGAGTAAATCAAATACTCGAAGATATGTTGAGAGCATGTGTGCTAGAGTATGGATATAGATGGGAAGACTGTCTGCCTTTCACAGAATTTTCATACAACAACAGTTACCAAGATAGTTTGCAAATGGCCCCATTTGAATTCATGTATGGAAGAAAGTGTCGCAGCCCTTTGAATTGGTCGGAAGTAGGAGAGAGTCAGATTTTCGGACCCGGCATCCTACGAGAATTCGAAGAGAAAGTTCACAAGATTCGTGAGTACCTCAAGACCGCCCAGTCAAGACAAAAGAGTTACGCCGACAAGAGATGTCGAGACCTCGCTATCAATATCGGAGATTTCGTGTATCTTAAAGTGTCGCCGTTGAAAGGAATGCAGCGTTTCCAGCTCAAAGGAAAGTTAGCCCCCAGATATATCGGACCCTTCAAGATTTTGAATCATCGAGGAGAAGTATCGTATCAATTGGAACTGCCCGAGAAAATGTCAGCAGCGCATAATGTGTTCCATATATCGTTACTTCGCAAATGCCTTGAAGTTCCGGAGAAGACCGAAGTTTTCAAGAACATTGATCACCAGACCATAGAGATCAACGAGGACCTGACGTATCCCGAAGTACCCTTCCGTATTTTGGAGGAAGCATTCAGAACCACCAGAACCCGAAGCATCAAGTTTCTCAAGATTCAGTAGAGCAACCACACTGAAGAAGAAGCTACCTGGGAGCGAGAAGATCACATCAGGACGGAGTTTCCCGATCTCTTTAAATCCTAGGTAATCTTTTTCCTTCTTTTTCAAATCTCGGGACGAGATTTTATTTAAGGGGGAAGGTTTGTAACATCCCAAAAATATAAAACAATGATCATCAAACTCTAATCACTAAAATTAGGGTTAACAAAAACTTTGAGTAATTAAAATCATATGAATGCATGTGTGTATGTGATGATTTGATAAATGCATGAATGAGCTTGTGTGATTAACCTAAATAGCAAGAAATGGTTTAAAGATGAAAATAACATCATATAAAACATTTCCAAGCAAAAACAAATAAAGAGAAAATCAAAAACAAATCAAATAAGGCAAATGGTCATTTTGCCAATCTTTCTCACTAGGTCACTTTGAGTGTTTCTAGTCCAAGATTTCAAACAAAAACTTTTCCTATTCTTTTCACCCCTTGCTAGACCAAGTAAAAATGAATCAAAGCCCACCTTTCAAACTTGCAGAAACATTTGGCAACCTCATTCAAATCACAATTCAAAATTGAATCTTTATCATATGTGAAGATCACACCTTTTCAAAACCCAACCAAACCAGTGCCCCTTGACTAATCCAACTAACCAGAGCCTCCCTAGTATGTGCCTAGCAAACCCCCCAAGTTTGAATCCAAAATTCAAATTTGAATTTCTTTCGGCCATTTCATCAAACACCTTGTTTGCAGCAAACGAACAAACAACAAACACTATAGTGAGCAGTGAATTTGGCCAACCTTGTTCCCTCTCTAGCTCTCACTACACTCTCAGTAGATGATCTAGCCCAATTAACAAGCCTTAGCACCACTGTGACCTTGGCATAGCCATTAATGGTGACCATGCCGAGCCCATTTGCCAACCCCAATGTCGCCAGCGAGCTAGAGGAAGAACTAGCCCCGCCAACCTTGTCTGGAACACTACTAGGAAAATGGCTATAGGTAATCAGCACATCCGTGGCTCACATGGTTGAAGTGCCCCACGGCTAAAACATGCGTGGCTCACCTATGGGCAGTAGGGCAGAGTGCGCCACGGATGTTCCTACTCCCTATGGCGCACTAGGGCAGAGTGCGCCACGGATGTGTCGATTTTTTTTACAACACTTTATGTGCACATGTGTGACCACATCCACCACCCCACACTTCACTTTCCCCTTCTTCTTCCTCCTTAGATCTAGTCGGGATCTTCTCCTTCCCACCTCAATTTCTCCACCCATTCACCATTTTTACCATGTAGAACTTGCCTTGGATGTTACATAAGTAATAGAGGAAGGTCTCCGGTCTCTCATCTCCTCCGGTCGACGCGCGCACCTCTCCTTTCCATCTTTCTCACGATCGGTCTCTCATCTCGATAAGTTGTCCATGTAAGGATGTGTTCATGTGTATATGGATGATATGCTCATATGTATGTAGATGATCGATGCTCATGATGTGTGTATGGAGAGGATCGATCGATGGTCATATGTGTGTATATGGAGAGTATCGATGATGATCATGCATGTGTGTATATGGAGAGGATCGATGATGATATGCTCATAAGTTGCCATTTGTTTTTCCAAAATGTTGATTCATTTCCATTTTGGCAAGACTTTGGCATTTCGCAAAGGTCCTAATTTTAGGATAGGTCATGCCGAAATTTTCTATCGACCATTGCATGCATGCATTCATTATGTGGTTCTAATAGACTTCAAATTGTACCGTGTACACCGTGCATGCAAAAATGGTCCGCATAATGAGCGAAGGCATTATGGCCAGATTTTTGAAATGTGCGACGGCCAACATGATACGAAATAACAAGACAGATATAAGATGTCCGTGCAGAAGATGCAAACTCAACTGGGTGATCGACCCAGATTCCGAGAATCTGCAGGCGCACCTGCTCTGCCATGGTTTCATGGATGGATACACTCGTTGGATAAGCGATGACGAAGATGATGGAGACGGTGAAGGTGGCCAACATGACGATGATCATCATCACGGCGAGAACGGGCGAGATGATGAAGAGTCTCATGGAGATGGTGAAGGTGCGGAAGCAGACCGGGATGATGATGATCTAGATGCCGGAGGAGCAGAGGACGATGGAACAACGTCAGGCTGGGTGCGGGACCCTTATGTGCAAGATCTGCTTCTCAAGCACACGAGTAATGCCAGGGCTGCCACTAGAGAGAAAGCCAAGCTTGCGCAACTTGAGAAAGACACGGTTACTCCATTGTATGAAGGATGCAGGTTTGATGATACCCGGTTGAATGTAACGCTCAAGGCTATGGAGATGAAGGCAAAACACAAATTGAGCGACGCAAGCTTAGATGATATGATGGCATTCTGGTACGATCGTCTCCCGGAGGGGAACACATGTCCAACTAGTATCGAGGACGCCAAGAAAATCGTCTGTCCTCTCGATCTACCGCATGTTAGATATCACGTATGCATCAACGATTGCATCATTTATCGGGGCGAGGACACGGAGAAAACCACATGTCCGGTGTGCGGCATGAGTCGATACAAGAAAGGGAAGAAAGCACCTCGAAAAGTGGTATGGTACTTTCCTATCACTCCTCGTCTGCAGCGCTATTTCGCGGACCCTAAGGAAGCGAAGCTCATGCGATGGCATGCAGAAAGGAAGAAGCCAGGAGATGATGATGATGACCCCGAAAAGGATGAGCTGCTGACGCACCCTTCAGATGCTAGCCAGTGGAAAGCATTGGACCTCGAATTCCTAGAATTCGGTGGAGATTCGAGGAACATCAGGCTTGGTGCGAGCACCGATGGACTCAATCCGTTCGGTAGCCAGAGCAGCACGCACAGCACTTGGCCCGTGTTTGTATGGATGTACAACCTCCCTCCATGGTTGTGCATGAAGAAGAAGTACATACAAATGAGTGTGCTAATTCAAGGGCCAAAACAACCTGGTACCGACATCAATCTGTATCTCGGGCTGTTGAAAGAGGAGCTAGCCACGTTATGGGAATCTGGAGCCAATACTTACGACGCCGTCGCACAAGATTATTTATCAAGGCAGAATATATCACCGGTTCGCTACACAAGTTTTAAATGAGACCAATATAAGGCTAGATTTGCCCGCATATGGGCCCCATATTTAATTATTAGGTGAATCGGCATAAGGCCCCCAAACCAATGATATGCATGCGAGATGAATGACAATTTAATATGCAACAAGTTGTATTATGTTATAAAATAGGGTTTTCGGGAAGAGGGGTCACACATTAGGGGTCTCGACGATCTTGGGGTTCCGGGGTTCGGGGTCGGTCTCAGGGTTCAGGGTTCGACGGGCCTTGGTCCGGGGGGTTCGACGGGATCGTTCTCGGATAACGGGGTAGACCTTGGCGCATTCGCGGTGGTCGGCCATATTGTCGGTCTTGGCGTTCGGGATGAAGCACTTGTCGTCTCCGGGGAGCAGGACTTGGTCCGGCGTCGGGGACGCGTCGGATTCTTCCGGGTCGGTGCCGGTCTTGTCGTCGCGTGGGTCTTGTCGGGTCCTCGAGTCGGGACGGTCTTGGCGTCCATGAAGGGGACCTTGGCATCCGTGATGTAGATCTTGTCGGTCCCACCGCGAAGGCCTCGGGTTTTGGCTTCGGTTGTCGATGATGGTCTGGGATAGTCGCCACATAGTCGTCAAGTATCGTCTTGGTGTCCCTCGGGTTCATCTTCCTGCATCGACATCATCTTCACTTGGCTCTGTGGATGCGCGAGGATTCCACATATTCGTCACAGGTTCTGCTGCTTTCACCGCTTCAACATGCGCAGACGAAGACGGCGGGACGCGGCGGAGCACGGCCAGAGGCGGGGCGGACGGAGCCGGTGCGCGGCGGCCGGGCCGAACGCGGCCAGGACGGAGGGAGGCGGGACCGGCGAGAGACCCGCGGGACGCAGGCGGCGGCGGCTAGCTGGGGAGGAACCGGCGAGCGGCGGAGGCCCGCGCGGAGCAGCGGCCGGGACGACGCGACGAGGTAGAGGCCGCGGCCGGCGAGCGGAGGAGGGAAGGAGGGCCGGAGCTCGGGGCGGTGGCTGGCGGCGTCGGCGGCGGAGAGGCAGGACGCGGCTGCCGGAGAGACTGGCGGCGAGGGTAGGCCAGGCGGCGGGCTCGGCGGGGTTCGTCGACGAGCGGGCGGAGGGCGCAGGGGAAGAGGAGGTGGGGAGCGGCGGCGGCAGCGTCGGATTGGGCGCGTGCGAGGCGGCGCGAGGCGGCGGGGGAGATAGAGGGAGGCGAGCAGCGCGCGAGGGGCTGGGGAGGAGGTCGCGGCCGGTGGCCGGGGCCCGGGCGAGGCGCGAGCGCGGCTGGGGGACGGCGAGGGACCTGCGGGGGCGTCGGGGTGGAAGGCTAGACGGGGAAGGAGGGAGGAGGAAGAACGTGGGAGGAGGGGGCCGAGCGGGTGGGGCCCAGGGCGCAGGCGGGGCGGTTGGCTCGGGGGGAGGGGTACCTGGGGAGGGTGCCAGCGAGGTGGGCGGTGGGCCAAGGCGCCAGGGGTGGGGAGGCTGGCGTGCTCGCGTGTGTGCTCTGCGTCTGTGTGTGCTTGTGTGTGGTGCGTGCAGGGGTGGGGTGGGGAGAGAGAGGAGAGAGAGAGGGGGGTGGGGTGGCTTAGCCTAGGTGGCAGCATAGGATTGGGTGGGGGGATAGGGCCAGGTGAGGTGGCGGCCTAGGATAGGTGGGGGTGAGGTGGCCAGGGGGTGTGGGTAGGTGTCCGGGTAGCCTTAGGATTTAGAGGTTGGGCCGATCTGTTTTACACGGGGGTGGTCGTTCGGGTCGGGTTGGCCCGTTCGACTGCCCCCACTAAAAATAAAATAAATTTTATTTGATTTAAACGGGCCGTTGGCAAACCGATAGCGGCCAAAGCAAAATATTCCGGGAACCCGGTTTTGGTGTTTGAATAAAGATGGGGCGTCTTAGAAAACAAAACAGGTTTTTGCGAAATAGTTTTAGACAAACAACATGATGATGACGATGCAATGCACAAATTCAACGCGATTTTCTAGTAGTGGTTTTGCGGGATGCCACAATTCGACACCACTAACAAGGGATCTCGCCCTCGAGATCCGCCTCATGGTACCGGAAGGAAAGGTCGGCGATCTGAATCTTCTCGCTTCCTACAGATCCTCGCGACACCACTAACAAGACGTCGTTGATCCTGTTCATCAAGAGAACACTCCGGAAAACAACGGACGAAGTTAAAGGTAAGGCCACCTCTAACTTCAGCGGAAGGAGTAAAATTGCATCGATCCACCATTCAATATACAACGCAAATGATAAGAGTAGTGGTATGGTCGCGACTCCATCCCGCACTCAAAGCATTACTATGTACACGAATAGATAGATTATGCAACCAACCCTCGGATTCAGACTGAAGATCTCGACAAGCGAGGTTCGGATCAAAGGAGTGATGCAGACTCTGCATCGGATCTGGCGTAGAGGATGTCGTCGCGTCAGAACCACCGGAGGCACAAGAAAGAACAACGAGAAGTCCACCCAACGAAGGATTCCTCGGAAAAGCATGAAGACCGGATGTAGCAACACCGTTAGCAGAAGGGGAAGCGAAACCCTGAAGGTACGACGGAAACCCAACCACGAGAAATCCTGGACTCCAAGAAAAGTTAAGAGAGCAGGTTCAAAACACGTCAAGATAAGAGGAGAACAGCAGAGGGGTAAGGAATAAAAGCAGACCTAACCAGATCTATCCAACCGATTTTGCAAAATAGTTTTGACACTCTACTTTGGCCGTTAGCTAGGTTATCCTACAGGTTGGACTTGTGGGGTATCGCAACTGCTGAGCTCTGATACCACTCTGTAACACCCTCAGAATCGGTCCTATGCAAGTTTTAGCAAAACTCGCCAAACCCGCATAGAAACGATTCGAAGGTGCCCACCAGGCACTTTCGTGCGGGTGGAAAGCAAAGTAATAACATTACACAACAGTCCTCGATGGGACCCACAGAACAGATATATATACAACAGTGACTCAAAGAGTCAAGAATACAAATATACGGTACAAAGATCCAAATCACCTTGAAAACGATGGAGCGTCCGACTACGGACAAGATGCAAATGGGGCTAAGAGCCCTGAAGAATAACCAATGGCGTCCATAACCCTGCCCAGGCCAAGCCGGAAGGGTAACCCTGCTAACGACGTCGATCTCAAAACCTGCTAAAACAAAAGGGGTGCCGAAAAAGGGCAAAGGAAAAAGAAGGAGCGTCAGTACTGAGGCCAGTACACGGCGAGGCTAGAATTCGGCGGTCCTCGCCTACATAGGTATGGTGGACTGAGCGGCAGCGGCAGCATGCACTAATCAACCTATAGAGACTCGATACAACTGGCGGCTATCAGAGAGGGGTGAGAACGACCTATTCGGATCCAACCTGATACTATCATCAAACAAACCCATCCTGGCGTTTCCCCCTCGAGACCAAACGAGGAAGTCAACCGAGGAACTCACACAGTTGGCAGTTTTACTCATTCAGTTATAGTTGCGACACTTTACTAGTCAGGTTTAGATAATCATCCTGATAAAGTAAGCAGTGGGCACTTTTAGTTAATCATTCCGTTATAGTGGCATCACTTACTAGTCAGATTCAATTAACATGAGACAACCCCAAAACCCAGCAGTTGTTGGTACTTTTATTTAGCCAATCCGTTGTAGTGAAGCTGATTACTAGTCATATCGGATACAAGTAAATTTATAACAGTAAACTTTAGTTATAGTTGTCTATGATCAAGCACTGTGCTCCAAGTCGTCCATAACCGCGGACACGGCTTCTCGAAAAGATTTAACCCTGCAGGGGTGCACCAAAGTATCCACAGGCACTTCGACCCTTTTTGCCAGATCAGTTAACATACACCCATCGGTATGTCGGCGGGGCCTAAGTCACGACGTTCCCAGATCCAAAGCAAGTACATGGGGGCCACCCCACCGAGTCGACACCCGCAACGGAGTCGGCCGGTCTCCGAGACGGACTCAGGGTTTGGGTGGACGGCAGTGAGCGACAGTATGCCCCCAAACGGGGACTGTCGACACCGCGAAAACGTGTCCCGATCCTAAACAGTACAGTGTGCTCCTCGCACAAACGTAAATAAAGCGGTAAACATGGCATAAGTACAGGATAGTAAATAAAACCTCAAACTAGTTGTGGCCCCCAGTACAATACTTTGAAATCAGGTAATTATCAATGGGGGGCCCATATCTCCCCACCTGTGGTTAGCGCGCTCGATCTCGGAACAGGTGTCAAGAACTCGGGTCCTACGGGACACAAGTGGGCGGTCGGAAACCAAATCTTACCTATCACCCACCGATGCCTCTGCTTAATTCAATTTTAGTTGTTAAACAGGAATTAAAGTGAACGATAAGTAAAGCCATGATCATCTCCAACGTCAACATGCGGCAATTCCTCCAACAAAGGTGGTACTTGACGACAAGCAAAACACTTGAGCAAGCGACTACGACACGCGGGTCCAACTAGCTACCAAACAACAGGTAATAGGATGTGTCCAAGGCTATATATGGCTGCAAGGGATATCACGGGTACAAAATCTAGAGCATCGCAACACAGATAGCAAAGATCAACAGGAGGGAAGTAAATACTAGCAAAGTAAGATAGGTAGAAAGGGGGAGATGCTCGCCTGAAAACATTGCCGAAGGGTTCATCCGAAGATCGGGGCGAAGCTCACATCAACTCAACGGCCTTATCCGCGAAGAAGCGAAAAACTAGAAGAAACACCGGATGCAAGATTTAATACGACGGCAGAAGATCGGCATGATGCATGCATGATGGATAACATGGCAAAGGTGCGATGCAATTAGGTCATATTAAGCGGAACCGGGGTCCCGACAATTAATTAAATGGTTCAAGTTGTTTAGAACCCCCGCAGTTTAAATGTTGTTTAACAAGGCAGAATATATCACCGGTTCGCTACACAAGTTTTAAATGAGACCAATATAAGGCTAGATTTGCCCGCATATGGGCCCCATATTTAATTATTAGGTGAATCGGCATAAGGCCCCCAAACCAATGATATGCATGCGAGATGAATGACAATTTAATATGCAACAAGTTGTATTATGTTATAAAATAGGGTTTTCGGGAAGAGGGGTCACACATTAGGGGTCTCGACGATCTTGGGGTTCCGGGGTTCGGGGTCGGTCTCAGGGTTCAGGGTTCGACGGGCCTTGGTCCGGGGGGTTCGACGGGATCGTTCTCGGATAACGGGGTAGACCTTGGCGCATTCGCGGTGGTCGGCCATGTTGTCGGTCTTGGCGTTCGGGATGAAGCACTTGTCGTCTCCGGGGAGCAGGACTTGGTCCGGCGTCGGGGACGCGTCGGATTCTTCCGGGTCGGTGCCGGTCTTGTCGTCGCGTGGGTCTTGTCGGGTCCTCGAGTCGGGACGGTCTTGGCGTCCATGAAGGGGACCTTGGCATCCGTGATGTAGATCTTGTCGGTCCCACCGCGAAGGCCTCGGGTTTTGGCTTCGGTTGTCGATGATGGTCTGGGATAGTCGCCACATAGTCGTCAAGTATCGTCTTGGTGTCCCTCGGGTTCATCTTCCTGCATCGACGTCATCTTCACTTGGCTCTGTGGATGCGCGAGGATTCCACATATTCGTCACAGGTTCTGCTGCTTTCACCGCTTCAACATGCGCAGACGAAGACGGCGGGACGCGGCGGAGCACGGCCAGAGGCGGGGCGGACGGAGCCGGTGCGCGGCGGCCGGGCCGAACGCGGCCAGGACGGAGGGAGGCGGGACCGGCGAGAGACCCGCGGGACGCAGGCGGCGGCGGCTAGCTGGGGAGGAACCGGCGAGCGGCGGAGGCCCGCGCGGAGCAGCGGCCGGGACGACGCGACGAGGTAGAGGCCGCGGCCGGCGAGCGGAGGAGGGAAGGAGGGCCGGAGCTCGGGGCAGTGGCTGGCGGCGTCGGCGGCGGAGAGGCAGGACGCGGCTGCCGGAGAGACTGGCGGCGAGGGTAGGCCAGGCGACGGGCTCGGCGGGGTTCGTCGGCGAGCGGGCGGAGGGCGCAGGGGAAGAGGAGGTGGGGAGCGGCGGCGGCAGCGGCGGATTGGGCGCGTGCGAGGCGGCGCGAGGCGGCGGGGGAGATAGAGGGAGGCGAGCAGCGCGCGAGGGGCTGGGGAGGAGGTCGCGGCCGGTGGCCGGGGCCCGGGCGAGGCGCGAGCGCGGCTGGGGGACGGCGAGGGACCTGCGGGGGCGTCGGGGTGGAAGGCTAGACGGGGAAGGAGGGAGGAGGAAGAACGTGGGAGGAGGGGGCCGAGCGGGTGGGGCCCAGGGTGCAGGCGGGGCGGTTGGCTCGGGGGGAGGGGTACCTGGGGAGGGTGCCAGCGAGGTGGGCGGTGGGCCAAGGCGCCAGGGGTGGGGTGGCTGGCGTGCTCGCGTGTGTGCTCTGCGTCTGTGTGTGCTTGTGTGTGGTGCGTGCAGGGGTGGGGTGGGGAGAGAGAGGAGAGAGAGAGGGGGGTGGGGTGGCTTAGCCTAGGTGGCAGCATAGGATTGGGTGGGGGGATAGGGCCAGGTGAGGTGGAGGCCTAGGATAGGTGGGGGTGAGGTGGCCAGGGGGTGTGGGTAGGTGTCCGGGTAGCCTTAGGATTTAGAGGTTGGGCCGATCTGTTTTACACGGGGGTGGTCGTTCGGGTCGGGTTGGCCCGTTCGACTGCCCCCACTAAAAATAAAATAAATTTTATTTGATTTAAACAGGCCGTTGGCAAACCGATAGCGGCCAAAGCAAAATATTCTGGGAACCCGGTTTTGGTGTTTGAATAAAGATGGGGCGTCTTAGAAAACAAAACAGGTTTTTGCGAAATAGTTTTAGACAAACAACATGATGATGACGATGCAATGCACAAATTCAACGCGATTTTCTAGTAGTGGTTTTGCGGGATGCCACAGATGGTCTGAAAGCAAGGCACGACCTGATATGCTTGGGTATCTGGAAGGAGCTTCACGGAGGATGCACTACTCCTGATGATCAGGAAGATGACGATGATCATGAGTCGGAGACGACACAAAGTCGTCGGAAGGGTAAAAAGTTCAAGAAGAACGAATATTACTGCCCTCCTTCTTGCTTCACTCTAAGCCAGTATGAGATCAAACAGTTTTTCATGTGCCTTCTAGGAGTCAAATTTCCTTACGGCTACGCGGGCAAGATAAGCAGATACCTAGACGAGGCGAAGCAGAGGTTCAGTGGCATGAAGTCTCACGACTGTGCCGTGCTAATGACGCAGGTACTTTCGATCGCACTAAGAGGGATAATGGACGAGCACGTCCGTGAAACGTTATTTGGCCTATGCAAGTTTTTCGACATCATCTCTAGGACGTCGATTGGCGTGAATCAGCTCGGGAGGCTACAGGAGGAGATCGTGGTGATACTATGTGAGCTTCAGGTCTACTTTCCACCCGCATTCTTCGAAATTATGGTGCATCTGCTGGTCCATGTCGTGGAGGACATCGTACAACTCGGGCCGATGTTCCTCCGCAGCATGATGGCGTTCGAAAGGATGAACAGACACATCAAAGGATACGTTCGCAACAGGTCCCGTCTAGATGGAAGTATAGCCAAGGGCTTTCTGGCCGAAGAGTGCATCTCTTTCTGCACGAATTATCTAAACATCGAGAACCCTGTTGGTCTTCCCGTCAACAGGCACCTTGGCAAGCTCAACGGATCTGGTCACCGAGAGGGTCGTCGCATACTGCATGCAGACTTCGATTTTCGACGCGCAGACTTTGATCGAGCAAACCTCGTCGCGCTACAGCATTTAGAACTGGTCGATCCTTGGGTACAGAAGCACAAAAGGTTAATCGAGAAGAAGTACAGTGACCGGGGCATACAGAGGACGCAGGGAGAAATAATCAAAGAGCACAACTCAGATTTCACGCGTTGGTTTAGGCAGACGCTCCTTGATAATCCCCCACGATCGCATTCTTCTGACACGGAAAAGATCATATTCACCTTGTCGCAGGGACTGATGCAAAACGTGGTGACCTATCAGGCGTATGATATCAACGGCTACACATTCTACACGGAGGAAAAGGACAAAAAGTGTGATTATCAGAACTCAGGCGTAACGTCGGAATTCTACACTGATGACAACGTGAAGGAAAGATTCTATGGAAGAATCGAGGAGATCTGGGAGCTCGACTACTGTGGAGAAAAGGTGTCGATGTTCCGTGTCAGATGGGCAAAGAGTGTCGAAAGAGAAGACCGGTATTTCACAACCATGGTTATACCCGAAGCAGCCAAATCCAAGGCCGTCGGTGCAAACGTGGCCGCGAAAAATGAACCGTGGGTACTGGCTACCAAAGTGGACCAATGTTTTTTCATTACCGACTCGACAAAGCCTAGCCGTGTTGTCGTGAGGAGAGGAAAAAGAAACATCATCGGAATGGATGGAGTCGCCAACGAGCAAGACTTCGAACAGTACGGCGATCCAAAGATTGAAGATGACGACGACTACGATGCAGCAACATACATCACAAGAAGAAAAAGGACAACCCTACCCAAAAAAGGTAGCCCGTTCGAAAGAAGAAACATTAAAGTGTCGGGGCTAAATTATTCAACCGCGACAAAGAAGGGAAAAAGATTGTAAAACGCTAGCTCAAAAAATATTATAAAACGCGTGGTCGAAAAAGATTGTAATATTCATGGATCTGTTCTTATGAAATTTAGTTATACTTTAAATCATATTTTTACCACTTTTATGACATATATTATCACTTTTGGGCATTTTTGTAATATTTAAAAGTATTTTAAAATCAAAACAAAACTTCTATGGCATATATCACCACTTTTGGGCATTTTTTGGAACATTTAAAAGTATTTTTGAAATAAAACAAAAAAGGTGGGAACTAGGATTCGAACCTGGGTGCTCACAAGTTTAGAATAGAGCTAAGTGCGGAACCAGTGGGATAGGCTAGTGTAGTTGTCAAATAGTGGGGCTGTAGTTTTCTTATACAGTAGTTAGAAGCCGATAGGCGTATCGCACTAGCCCATAGTGCGCTACAGATATCTGTAGCGCACTATGCCCCAGTGCGCTACGGCTAAGTGGCTTTATCCACACGTAGCCCATAAAGATAATGGCCACTTGCGCACACTCCTCTTCGAGAAGCTGCACGCAAGATACAAGTTCCCCGCTAAGTATCAGAACACAAATTATCATGGGAACGAAGTAAACAAATACGCCCTCACAAAGATGAGCACCGCCCTAGCCAGCTGGAGAACCCGGATAAAGAAGAAGATCTATAAAGAAGGCAAAAGTCTCGAGGAGATCCAGAAGATTGGCCCGCAGATCACCGAAGATCGGTTCCGGGAGCTCAAGGAGAGGTGTGAATCCGAAAGAGCCCTGGCCAATAGTAATCGGGGAAAGGTGCTGCAGGCGATGAATATAGGTCGTCACCATCTCGGATCTGGTGGATACAGAACCGTGGAGGCCAAATGGAATAAGGAGGACGAAGAGTATAGATCCAAGGGGATAGAAAACCCCTTTGCTAAATTCGAACCCGGGCAGGTTCGAAACTTCATCAGGGCCCGTTACCATGTGGACCCAAAAACCAAACAACTCACCTCGGATCCTGCGGTGAAGGAATTCGAGGAAATTGTGGTAAGTATAATCTAATTACCGCGGATCAACTCGATTGCAATCTAATCGATGATCTAAATGATTCACTGTTACTTCTTCTGCAGGAGGAGGAAATTGTTGCTAGTCATGGATCCCAGGGTTCCTCATCCCAGGGGTCGACGGCGGCCACCCGGTGGGATAACCCTTTTAACAGGGCGATGAACCGGGCCAAGAAAATAGAGCCGGTTACGAAGAAGCCATCGTCGGCTGGCCGTCCTCGGGGGTAAGAATTGGGTGGATCATTTTGGTCCACCGCCGAGGACGCATGTGGCGCCGTCGGAAAGGAGCGAGGAGGAAAACCGCGAGGTTCAAGAACTTAAGGCACAAGTGGCGCGGATCCCACAGATCGTCCAAGACAACCTGGCAATCACCCTCACGTCCTTCCTGCCTACCTTCGTGGAGTCAATAGCGAACTGGAGTGCGGGTGGTCGAGTAGGGCCGTGCCCGATTCCAAGCATGGTCAGCAGCCACTCGAACAAAGCGGCGCCGACGAATCAGGTGAACTACGTGTTCGTGACTCCGCCCGCTAGCACCGCGGCGCCGCAAGTGTTGGTGACTCCCCCTGCCATCACCGTGGCGCAGGAGTACATGTTGGTGCCCCCCTGCCATCGTCGCGGCGGCACCGGAGCTCCAAGCACCCATCGGTAGGGAGAATACACCGGCGGCCAGCACCGCACCATCAAGCAGCCCTTCCGTCTCTTGCACGCCCGTAGCCGTATGCGGTGCATCGACATTAGCCGATCTCGACGCCATCACGGTAAGCAAATTGCTTTAATTACCGCCTTTCATTCCATCTATTACTCTTATGGCATCTCTGACGACGCCGTACATGTTTTCCGCAGACGGATGTTCCTTGCACTCTCTTATGCTACGTGAACAACGAGCTAAGGGATGTTGCCAAGGGTACCATCGTTCAACCCTTGCAGCGCACGTTCCACTCAAGGCCGATGTGAGATAGCGTGCACAGGGTTAAAATTAGTCGGGTGCTAAGGGGCTGCGACGACCTGGAACCTCCCATTCAACCCCCAGGAGCGGATGAAGAAGAGTCGTCTGTCCTCAGAACTTGCTTCAGCTTATTCTTGCTATGGACAAAGAGCATGATCCGTTTGGGGACGGCGGGGGCCATCACGCCACAGACAACAACACCGCCTGTCGTGCCAGCGACAAGCGGTGGCAGGCCCCCTTACCGCCCTCGCCGTCACCTCCACGCGGTGGGTCAGATGATCATGTTGATGATATGCACATGGCGCAGGATCCGGCCGAGGACGACAAAGACTGGAATGATCACTTCTTCAGCACTCAGTTTGGCAACGAAGACCTAGCTGGTGGACCCACAGAGAAAGCCACTATCACCAAGCGTCTGTTTGGTTCTCAGGAGCCTCCATCTTGCGCCTTTACAGAGCTAGCTGATACAACCAACTGGCCCTTTATTCTAAGCCCTGACACACTACATAGGTCGGCCGGTGCTCAGATTGCGGTGCCTGCCCGCTCTCCAAAAGGAAAAAAGGGCAGGAAAAGAAAATCTAGCAACTCGAGCCAGCCGGTGGCGTCTACAACTGCGAATCCGATCAGGTTTCGGGACGGGCCACCAAGACCCGAGGGTATTATGTGGAGGATTCATGTGGCGGGTGAGCCCATGCTACCTAAGAATTTGCGGAAGCTCACCAGTTCGGAACTGCAGAGTGTGCATGACGGCGTGCTGACGATAGAGAGACGCCTTCTATCGGAGAAAGATCCCTCGCACCCGGTATTCGTGGTTAAGGTGCCACCAGGCTTGGGCTTTGTCGACAATGCCCCTACGGATCTGTTCTTCCTGCGGTTCGAGGACATCTTCAATATGTTCCACCTATACCCGCTGCACTATACCATGGTCCGTCTCTTTTCTCTCAGCCTGGCCATGCAGATCATTAGAGAGAACACATCGGGCATCGCTATAGTGGACCCCTACTACATGCGTGACGGCTGCTTGGGTTCCCCCGCCGAACGACGTATCGTGGCCTCGTACCTAAAAAGAATCCTCGTGGCGAACAAGACAAAGGAATACATTCTCGTGCCTTACTTTCCCGAGTAAGTCGTTATTCACTCGCCACCGTCGATTGGCTTTATTAGATCATCATCATTATTTTTCCAACACATTCCATTTTAATTTTTTGCGCAGAGATGAACACTGCACGCTCATCTCCTTATCGCCGAAGTATTCCCACGCCACGTATTTCGACTCGGGGAGTCTAGAAAAGAAGAAAAACTACAACAAGATCAAGGAAGTTTTGGATGATGCTCTCACTGGCTTTGCCTCGACGGAAGGCACCACCTTCATGCGTACGAAGGTCAAGTTCGGCAGGCACGTCTGCAACCACGTAACGGAGTTCCCCTGCGTGAAGCAGCCGGAAAACAGTAAGAAGGAAGCCTACTACGCACTCCATCACATGAGGGCGTTCCTACTTGACCAGCAGAATTCTACGCTGCCAGATCATCTCAAACAGTGGGCCGAAACAAAGGCCAAGATCAATGATTTAGATATTAGACAAGAGATGTATCGCATCCAGCAGCAGTTTGGGGCAATCATCTTTCGTGATGTCATGACTTCGGGGGGGATCTTCTACGGAGGAAATATCCTGAATAACCGTGACATAGAAGATCGCCTAGAGATGCAGGGTGACTATAGGAAGTTCATGACGAGACAAGGCGTCCTCCCGTTCCCTAAGACGAGCCAGAAGACTTGATGTTGGCCTAGTTGTAGTTACAAACTATAGATGACCTTTGTGTGTGTGTGGACAAACTATGAATCATCGCTAACTTCTTTTGCTTATTAATATTATATATCAATCAATGCTTGTTTTTTGCTTACTCTTTGGTCCTTTGCTCACTTTGGTCCTTTTTTTTCCTTACTCTTTTTTCGAGAATAATGCCGATGATTGAAATGCCGTGGCACACTATATATGTGAATGTGCTACGATGGGATTGTGAGCCTTGTGATATGCACAAGTCCAGGTCTTGTGCATCCTACTTGGCTCACCGTTCCATCGTATCATATTCCTGTGTCCAACGACCTATGTATATATATGAGGCATGCTTTTCGAGTTATTTTTGTCTTTTTCGAGAATAATGCCGATGATTGAAATATCGTGGCACACTATATATGTGAATGTGCTATGATGGGATTGTGAGCCTTGTGATATGCACAAGTCCAGGTATTATGCATCCTACTTGGCTCACGGTTCCATCATAGCATATTCCTGCGTCCAACGACCTATGTATATATATATGAGGCATTCTTTTCGAGTTATTTTTGTCTTTTTCAAGAATATGCCGATGATTGAAATGTTGTGGCACAATATATATGTGAATGTGCTATGACGGGATAGTTAGCCTTGTGATATGCACAAGTACAGGAATTGTGCATCCTACTTGGCTAACCGTTCCGTCATAGCATATTCCTGTGTCCAACGACCTAGCTAGTTATATATGAGGCATTCTTTTCGAGCTACTTTTGTCTTTTCGAGAATAATGTCGATGATTGAAATGTCGTGGCACACTATATATGTGAATGTGCTACGATGGGATTGTACGCCTTGTGCTATGCACAAGTCCAGGTGTTGTGCATCCTACTTGGCGTACAGTTCCATCGTAGCATATTCCTGTGTTCAACAACCTAGTTATATATGAGGCATTCTTTTCGAGTTACTTTGGTCTTTTTCGAGAATAATGCCGATGATTGAAATGTCGTGGCACCCTATATGTGAATTTGCTGTGATGGGATTGTTCGCCTTGTGCTATGCACAGGTCCAGGTGTTGTGCATCCTATTTGGCGAACAGTTCCATCGTAGCATATCTCTGTGTCGAACAACCTAGTTATATATGAGGCATGCTTTTTGAGTTTGGTCTTTTTGATTTAGGAGTACTTTCTATAAGTGTATCTTCATATGCAACTTTAATTATATATGTTTTTTTCAATCATCGGTTAATTATTATTGTCAACTTATAGATGACGTGGTACGTCGTGTACAAGGGTCAGGTTCCCGGAGTCTACGATGATTGGGAAGACTGCCGGAGATAGGTGCACCATTTCAGCGGCAATAGCTACAAAGGGTACAACACTATGGCGGAGGCAGAAGCTAGATACACGCGCTATCTAGCGGGAGTTAGGACAAGGAACCGGATGAAGACCTACACCTTCGTCGCGGCGGTGATCATGCTTACCTTCTTTGGTTGTTTATCCTGCGTTTGTGTCTAGCTAGTTTAGATGTCTAGGCGATCTTCCGAGCTCTAACTTGTTCGATCGACACATGTATTCGCATGTCACCAACTACTACTTTGTAACTTGATCGAAACAATTAATGTAACTTATACTATGTATTCATGTATGAGACTTATCTATATGTATTTGTTTCAATCTTGTTTTTCATATTGTGTATTTATATATATAATTGTATATCTTGTATCTGTGTGTGTATATTTGTTGTAATATTGTATATAATCTGTATTGTATATAATCTGGCTCGGAAATTAAAAAAAACATACCTGTGGCGCACATGATCTACCTTCTGTGACGTACTACACCTAAAGCGCACTATAGAAGCTTAGTGACGCACTGGGTAGTGCGCCACAGAAGATCCTACGCGTAGCGCACCTGCCCACGTAGCCGTGGCACACTAGCAGGTGCGCCTCGCCTATCTCTAAACAACCGTGGCGCACTAGGCAGTGCGCCACGGCTGGGAGATAGCCGTAGCGCAAGGCACGTGGCGCACTGCTAGTGCGCCACGGATGGGCATTTCGGGTGCGCCACTAACAGCATGTTTCCTAGTAGTGGAACACGCAGCACCGTCCACCGCCACTCACTATCCCAGCCTCGATAAAAACCAGCCACTGGACCACCCGCCAAGCACGCGCCCAGTCTCTTTGCGTGCGAGCTGAGAGTGCGCCAGTGCACCACACTCGACCAGTTCCCACAGACCGTGCGCCGCCCTCGCCGCTTGCATGTGTGATCGCCAACACTCCAGCACCCTGCCAGACAACCTCGTTCGCCGCCGCGCGACCAGGAGCACCCGTGCGCCATTAAATTTGCCGTCGGACCCGCCTAGAGCATTGACGCGTTCCGACCGATCAGCACCGCCCCACGCCTCGCCACCACGTCGTTGAGCTTTGCTAGGGAGCACAGCACCGCCCCTTACCGTCACCCATACCAGTAGCACTCTGTGTCGTCGACCATGAAGAGCTCATCCCGCGCCCGTCGGTCCCCTTCAGCCACTATAAATAGAGGCCACCCCAGCATGAATTCTTCACACCATCTCACTCCCCTCTCTCTCAGAACCACCCCACCTCACTCCCGGAGACAGACGAGCAACGCATCTCCGGAATTTCACCGGAGTTTGCCGCTGCAGAGGAGGAGAGGCACCGTCTATTGGAGCTGCCCCAGGAGAAGCTGCCGGTACCAGGAGGATCGTTGTCATCGACTTCGTCATTCGCCCCCGTCGCCGACCATCACCGGAGCCCCGGTGAGCCTCTCACGACCCCCACTGACCGCTCTAGGGTTCGTGCTCGCCGCGTCCTATTCAGGCGTGGATGATGAACTTGAGTCGTTCGATCAGAATTAGATCCCACAGTCCACATCGCCCCGCACTGTTTCGCCCCTCACTGTCTCACTGCCGCGTGGAGACATTCACTTAACCAGCCCGCGTGTGCGCTGTGCGTAGTGGGTCGGCCCAGTTAAACATCCTGCGTGACCCAACAATTCAAATTTACTTTTATTCATTTAATTTCAAACACAGTTATATACCTAGATTCAAAAATCAACCCAGCTCAATTCACTGAACCAAAATGTATGAAACCAATTTTGTTGGAAAGGTATTGGAATTATTAATCCAAGCCCGTTGGATTAAAACCATTTAGATTTGTAGATCACCCATGGTAAAAATAACAAGGCAGAAGCTTTTCTGCATTCAAACATTTTTCAAAATTCAACCATAAGAGCTTTTGAGTTAATTCCAACTCTCAAAAATCACATTTAACTATACCTTTTAGAATATATAAAAATATATAGGTTTACTTACAGAAATAATGATCAAGTAATAAAAGAAGGCCACATAGGCATTTCTAGTCACTTTAATTAAATAAAATAAAAGGTTAAACCCTATTAAATTATGACACCACTTTAAATCACAATCCCATGTACTGAAATATGTGGTGATGACATGTGTCAACATGATCCCATGTTTGAGTTGGAGAATATTAAAACTTAAGTAGTTTTTCAATGAGTAGAAATTACTTTTATTAAATAAAATAAATAAGCCAAGTGTTTTAATCCTTTTAATGATAGTGATGATGATAGATCATCTAGTGTGAACCTTTGTGTGATGATTGGAAATAGTTAAGTATTGTTTGGTGATTGTGTACCTCGTATTTATTTATAGACGCTAGTACCGACCAAGGATGCGAGGAGGAAGGCGGATACTACGAGGAAGAAGCTGAGGAGAACTTCAACCACTGCTCCGCACAAGGCAAGCTAACACTTGCAACTTAGCAAGCTTATACTGATATTTTAGCAAGCCAATACTTGCAAGCCTAGTACGACTAGTTGAATTAGCAAGCTATTAACTTAGCAAGCTTACACCATTTGATACCCAATCCTAGTTTTACTTGCAAGCTTAATACTTTATTTTCTTTATCAAAGCTTTCTCTTAGAGTTTACTTCGTGACTTGTAGATTCTAGAAAGATAACTGAAGGTAGCATAAAGAGCATAAAACTTGTCCTAAGTTAGATAATCTTGATGTCATCTTGAGGCATGAGACTGAACTTAGCTAATCCCCATTTATTTATTACCCATCATTAGTATTTACCCCCACTTGTAGATGCTAGTGCTAAGCCTAAAACTTGATCAACTTTAGATGGGAATACTTGGTGAAAATTGTTATGAAAACCTTAGAATGATGAGTCATTCTACTGAAATGTTTTGACATGTGTTTCTGAACACCAGATGATTTTGATGATGAAAATGTTAAGGCATGAGCCTTAGACCGTTATAAAACTGATGGTTGTCTGGATGCGATACCATTCCAATTTTACAGTATAACCACAATACCCGAAATTTGGGTAGGGCTTGACTGGAAATTTATATACCTTAGTATGGGTTCCCTTGCGGCCACGGTCTGAGCTGAGGCTACCTTGTGAAGATTTTCCACCGGTGAAGTACCCAAGGTGACAGTTGGTCATGGTTGGGAGGCCAAACTCACAGGAGAGGTGTCTATACTAGGGCTTGTAATTGAAAGGTTAGGATTGATTATCTGCATACTGAGTATGGTGAATTCAGGATTGTTCCTGGCGGATGTATCGAATGTTGTGGTAAAAGTGTACAATCTCTGCAGAGTGTCAAACTATTCGAATAGCCGCGTCCGCGGTTATGGACAGTTGGAGTGGCCATATTGTTCCCCCATCATATGTTTTCAAAACAACTTGTGACATGATTCATGATTTGACTTGACCACAACAGAGTTGTGATATGAAATTCAAGTTCCCAATTAGGTGTTATAAAACTTTCAACTAGTTTTCTTTGGTTCTGAACTTAGTAGAGGTAAATCTATCTTTTTGCAAAACAACCCTAGATCTTTGTATATCCTATTCAAAACCACTTCACTTATTAGTATTAGTTTGCGAGTACTTAAAGAGTACTCATGGCTTTGTCCCTGTCTATTCCCGTGGCCAGACTATGAAGAGGAGTATCAGGATGACAGACCGCGGGAAGGTTATGACAACTAGGATCATCTCCCATCGTCAGCATTGCCTGTGACCATGAAGATGGAGATTCGCCTACGCTATCGTTATCGTTACGTTATTCCGCTGCATGAATTGTATTAAGAACTGGATCATGACATCCTTATTTTTGTAAGACCTTATGTATGGTTTGTAATGGATGATGTAATGTGATATCCAAATCTGTTATGTCTCGCAAAAATAGTAATCCTGGGATTGTCATGTATGGCATAACAGGCACCTGGGATTAAAAATCCGGGTGTTGACACATCCTGGCTGCCTCCGGAACGATTTCTGATGATGCGCAACTTAGCACATTTAGCTAAGGTTCGTTAACCTTATCAAAGTTCTATTGTCCTCCCACTTAACTTTTTGCGAAAAAATCCTTTTTCAAGAAACTTCACATTTCAAGCGACAAACCCTTTTGTCCTTGGTGTTATGGAGGAATAACCAATTGTTATTCGAAATAACGTACAAAGACATGCTCATCCGACTTCGGTTGTAAACATCTTACTTATGTTTATCATACCAAAATTTAAGAAATGACAACTTGGGTTTTACCCCACAGCATAACTCATATGGTGTCATTTCAACGGATCAAGATGGAGCTCTTTTCGGTGTAAAAGCGGTAGTCTCTAAAGCTTTAATCTTTTAAAACATAATGGCAGTTTTATAAATAACACCTTTGATCCAACCATGTCAAACAAGGTTTCATTACAAATCTCAAACACTCCATACTCCTATGGTGTTTCGGGAGATGTAAATCTAGGTGTTTTGCTAAACTTGTAACTCAAATAAATCCCTTTATGATAAATCATAATTCATTTATTTTTCTTGTTACACTTGTAACTCAAATAAATCCCTTATGATAAAATCATAAAGCATTTATTTTCTTGTTACAATGATTTTCCACTTTATCTTGAAAGTCTTTGAACGTTTTCAAATATTTCACACTTCTTTCTCATTAAGTGAACATTCACTCAAATTTCCGGAGAAAGCATATGAAGTTGAAATCCATCGCTTACGACTTTACATAATGGACTACATACATCGATATGTATAAATTCCAATATTTTAGTCGTTCGTTCTTCTTTGGCCTTTGAACAAAGTTTTAATTATCCCGAGGAAAGTCTCACAAGCATCACTTGATCAAATCAAAGACTCCAAAAATCCATGAATATGGAGTTTCTTCATGTTTTATTTCCAATATAATTTAAACGGCGATGTCACTTCGTAAGTGATCTTTCAATCATTTGTCTTGTGACATTTTAGCATTAGGTTTTATGGATGTGATTTCTCCAACTAGATTTGTAAATCATCCATCTTAGATGGAATATGGTAATTATTTGAACAACCTTTGTTCTCATAATACCTGATTTAAATAACTATTATTAAAACAAATCTTGAAGTCAAGCTTTGATGTCAACGAGAAATACAAACAACGGTTTGTTTGTTTTCGATGAACATCATCAATATTCTCTTGCTAGTTACTTAGGCCATTGTGGTTCATGAATTGCGTCGTTCCGTATGAAATTTCATACAAACCAATTCGGTATCCAATACCCAAGAACCACATTGTTTAACAAGCAAATAATACAACCATAACATGTATATCATCTATATACCTAAATTGGATATTTCCAATCTTCTCTTTTCTACCAAGTATATTTTATAGATTCTCTTTCAGCATTTCCTTTTTCTTTTTAAAGAATCTATCAACATCAACAGTGGCACCATACACATGACACATAGTCCAAAGCGTGTATATTCAAATAATAATACCTTTGGACTTTCACTTTGAAGTAGATCACCATCATCAAAATGATCGACATTCTTTCAAAATCCATTCTTTAGTAATCTTTTAGTGTAGTAAACACTTTACATACATCTTCTATTCATACTTATCATGACGACTTTCATGATCAAGCTAATGTAGCTTATAAAGACGAATCGTGAGTATAATGTTACTTTCCAAAACCCTTTTGGATGATTAGGATGTCTAGCATCTCCAACCTTTGCAAATTCTCATCCAATATGAGAACATATATTATACTCTATCATATTGCAACCAAAACATTGTTTCAGATATCGTTATATCTGTCACACATGATGGTTTCTGAAACAATTCTTTCAGCTCCTAGATAAACTTGATATTAAAACAATAAAGAATCATGGAGGCAAACATGATACTTAAGTTACTAACACTGGAATTATTACTCTTGATTTAATACCAATTATTAAATTTCATGGATTAAATAGAGTTTGCTGAAATTTTGCAATAGGACTTTAAACTTTTAGATTAACACTCAACACAATATAATACCAGTTCGTAAGTAAATATCCAGAATTCTATAGTTCTATTATGAGTAAAATACACCAGAGGTCCTAAAAGTTTGGACGGAACTGTATGCAGGTCCTAAAAGTTTCAACTTGTGCAGCACATGTCCTAATTCTCAGATCCATGTGTACTGTAGTCGGGGTTATAGTAGAGAATTAGGACCTGCAGTGCACAACTAACCGAGAATTAGGACGTGCAGTGCACAACTAACTGAGATTTAGGACCTTGGTACACAAATTGAAACTTTTAGGACCTGCATACGGTTTCGTCCAAACTTTTAGGACCTCCGGTGTATTTCACTCTTCTATTATCTCAATTGCAACTAAGCATCAGGTGGTGAACGAATGCCAATGATTACAAAAAATTATGCAAATTCACTTTGATTTAATTTATGATAAATTGAGTTCTACTAATCCAAATTAGAAATGAACTCCCACTCAAAAACGACATTTCTCGTGTCTTTTTGGTGATTACATGAACCAAATCCACTACACCAAGTCCGATCATCACGTGAGTCGGTGTAGCTTCAAAGGCGAGCATCAAATGGGTATCATATCTTCCATATGACTCATGCTTAACCTTTCGGTCCGTGTTCCGAGGCCATGTATGTACATGCTAGGCTCGCCAAGTAAGAACCTTAGTATTCGTGTGTGTAATTATCTGACACCCGAGATATGCTCGTGGATTCAAGTACACCCGATCATCACGTGATGTCTTAAAGCGACGAAACATTGTCGGTGCATACTTAAGGAAGAACACATTTTTATCTTGATATCTAAATGAGGGGTTATCTTATTATGCTAATAAAACGCCAAACAAGTAATATAAGATGCAATCAAACATCACATGTTTGTAAGTGAAATGATATGGTTCCCGCATATGATCTCCATCATGTGCATCGTGGTATGATCTCTATCATACCTCTATGTGTAAACCCAAGGTCTATGGAACCTACACGTTATGTGTGTTGTAAGAGTATCATCTCATACTTCTGCTTACAACATTACCATATCATAACACTAGCCCAGCAACAATCTAAACTAGACGCCTCTAATTTATCCATTGCAAGTTTTACGTGGCTTAGGGCTTTCAAAGATAGAACCGTTCTTACCTAATAACATGAACCACAACGAGGATAACAAAAAATTTGACAACTCGTTGCAAATTAGATATTGACTATAGTAGGAGAGACAGACACCCGCTAGCCACTTATGCAAAAATAGTTGCATGTCAAGCGTGGAACAGGTCTCATGTGCGAGGATATGTAAAGTTTGTCCGGGCCGCTTCATCACACTATGCCACCAATATCCAAAGTACAACTAATAAGCAATAAAATGATCATCATCGCCCACATACTCATATGTGTACTACCCGTGCAAAGCATCTACGCATAGATCCGGATTTGATACCACTGTAGGGTTCGCATCATAGAAAACAAAATAATTCCTATGATGGGAACTATGTACCAAGATCTATCTACTAGATACAAAAAATGGGCGGATGTATATCCGTATATAACATACCCTGGAAGACCTACAAAGCTTAACGAGTAAAACTCGTGGTTGATGTAGACGATCTCTTGCCGATCTCAAGATCGAGAGGAAGTCCTAGCACCGCAAAACAGCAGCGCATCCGTGCTCGCACACACGTACAAGACACCGAGCAACCTCCGCCTCCTCGCTCCAGCGATGTAGCGGAAGCACAACCCTTTCTTGCCGAATAGCCACCGGGAACATGTATCTCGCTAGACCGAGACCATGGGGGATAAATTCTAGAGGGGGAGAGAGATCCTTCACGAGGAGGTGTGCTTTGAGATGAGGAGAGGAGGGACTTTTATAGGGAGAGGGGGGCACCCCAAGGGGAATGGAGCCAGCCATGGTGGCTGCCCCCACCTCTTACACATTCATATGGGTGGAGCTACCACTCAAAATGAAAAGCCTCCACTCCCATAAAAGAGCCTCCACTCAAAAATCCACTCACATGCATTAAATTTCCACCAAATTTAATGCAAGCTCTCATTTAAATAAAACTCTTTTATTTATTTATTCAGAATTTTGTTAATTACTTTAATTAACAAACATTCACAAAAAACCCCTTGCTAGTATTCAATTTGACATGCAGAACCAGTTTCAGCAATTTCAACCGAAACAGTTTTGGTGTCTAGTGAAATAAATTTCTGCGCTTGTTATTCTTTACGGCATGAAACTTTTGCTCCAATTGGATGTCAGTGTCCCTTAATTGTGCCACCCTACGATTCTCCTATAATGCGGACATGATCGAGACCCTTCTCCGATCAATAATCAGAAGCGGTACCTGGAGATCCATACTGACTCCCACACATTCAACGATGACTTTCTTGTGATCGTCGGAACCTTTTACGCTAGTATCTTAATCCCTTTGTTTCACGATATGTTACATATCCGATATTCAATCATCGGTATCTCCATACCTAGTTTGATCTCGTTACCGACATGCACTCTTTTCTTGTTCCCGTGATATAACATTCTAGTGATCAAATCACTTGCTTGCAAACTAACCAATGTGATATCACTGAGAGGGCCTAGAGTATATCTATCCGTCATCGGGATGAACAAATTCCACTCTTGATCCATGAGCCTCAACATAACACTTTAGTAGTTCTAATGCCATCTTTATAATCACCCAGTTATGGTGTGATGTTTGATGTCATCAAGAAACTCTTCCGGTGTTAGTGATTGACATGATCTCATGGTCTAAGGATTAGGATCACTTTGTAAGTTGGTATAGCAATATAAACTCAATGAATTTGATCGTAATGCTATACTTCGGATGAATGTTCATCACATCATTACACTAATGTTGTGACCTTGTTATTAACAACATCCAATGTCCATGATCAGGAAACCTTGATCATCTTGTTAATCAACGAGCTAGTTTTATGAGAGAGGCATAACTAGGAACTTTCTGTTTGTTTATTAAACACACATGTATTAACGTTTCTGTATTAATACAATTATAGCATGCAAAATAAACATTTAACATAAATAAGGAATACGATAATAACCACTTTATTATTGCCTCTCGGACATATTCCGTTCAACGGTTTCTTGGCACTGAAAGGGGCAGTCAAGGACTTCCCCGAGAGGTCCTCATTGGCTTTGTACTTCAGTAGCGCCCAAAGGGCCTTATCAAGGTCACCCTAGGACATCTCCTTAGGCAATACCCTTGTCAGTTCATTGGGGCCAGCATACAGAAACATCGGGTGCTCCCTCGCTTGGAGCGGCTGCACCCGACGCTTGAGGAAGGTGCGGATGATGTTGACACCATTGACCTCTTTGGCGGTCACCAGCTGGAGAGCTTTCTAATAGGTTGATACGTTGGAAACGTATCTATAATTTTTGATGCGTCATGCTTGTTCAGTATCTACTTTGCTTTACTTGTCCACACTTTGAGGTGCTTTTTACATGTTTTCTGGTACTAACCTATTAACAAGTTGCAACAGTGCCAGATGCCTGTTTTCTGCTATTTTTTGTTTCAAAAAAGTTAGTAAAGAAATATTCTCGGAATTGGACGGGACAAACGTCAAAGTCAATTACTTTCCGTGGGGAACAAGAAGTCCAGAGGAGAGCCGAAGGGGCCGGCCAGGGGGCCAAACCCACCCCAGGCGCGGGGGAAGGTTGGCCCGCTCCTGGCTAGGGTTTGGCGGCCCTGGCCGCCTCCCGGTCTCGCCCCTTCGCCTATAAGAAGCCCCGATGCAGAAAACCCTTAGGACCCGATCAGAAATCCACGGAACTGTTTGTAGCCGCCGCCACCATCGTCCCTAGATCGGGGGGATTTGAAGCTCTTCCCGGCACCCTGCCGGAGGGGAAATCATCCCGGAGGCCTTCTCTCCGGTATGATTTATGAGTAGTTCTACCTTGGACTATGAGTCCATGTAGTAGCTAGATGGTTATATCTCCTCCTTTGTGCTTTCATGTAAAGATCTTGTGAGCTCCGTTCATGATCAAGATCTAATCTATTTGTAATCATGCATGTTGTATTTGCGGGGATCCGATGGCTATTGAGATTATTATGTTGGTTTGATTAATGGTTTTATCTTTATGATTATATCATGTCTGTGTTGTTTGTGATCTTGCATGCTCTCCGTTGCTAGTAGCTATCTTGGCCAAGTAGTTTCTAGTGACTCCAAGAGGGGGTATTTATGCTCGATAGTGGGTTCATGCCTCTAGTTTCCAAGGGAAGTGACAGAAATCTCTTCGGTTGTAGATGTGTTGTTACTACTAGGGAGAAAACAACGGTCTCTTGTTCATGGAACATGTGGACTATTTACCTTACACACTTTGCTTAAATCAGTTGTCTGTTGCTTGCAACTTAATATTGGAGGGGGTTCGGATGATAACCTGAAGGTGGACTTTTAGTCATAGATGCAGTTGGATTACGGTCTATGTATATTGTTGTATTGCCCAATCAACCTCATAGGATCTTTCTGGCTAGTAATTGCATTGTTATGCCTTGCTTAGTTCTTATCAATTGCCCTGCTGTAATTTGTTTACCCTTCATTCCATGTTGTTTATCTAAGGAGGGCACCTCTAGTGAACTATGGACCCACCAATCTTTACCATTGATACATCTTCCACTGTTACTTGTTTACTTGCTGCAAACCATTACCTTCCACACCATATGTTTAATCCTTTGTTACAGCAAACCGGTGAGCTTGACAACCTCACTGATTCGTTGGGGCAAAGTCTTGAGTTTGAGTTGTGCAGGTCTCCGCGTTGCTTGCAACACCTGTGTGACGTTTCCTTCCTCCTACTGGTTCGATAACCTCAGTATCAACTGAGGGAAGACTTGCTGATGTACTCTTCACACCTTGCTCTTGGGGTTCCCAACAAGACTCCACATCAAGCACCAAGTTCTCTGGCGCCATCAAGGAGTAATCACTTACACCCGCTTGTAGAGCTTCTCCACCTCTTAGGATTCACACTCCAAGATGTCGTTCCCCCACGACCTCTTCGGATTCACCCTCCAAGAGTCAAAGGGAGCGAGCTTGTAATGCTGACCGTCCAGCTTGATGACGCGGATGTAAAACCATTTCTTGCGCCATTGCTGAATGGACTCGCAAAGGGAGAAAGAGAAGAACTGGACAGTTGAGCGGATAGAAATTCTGCAGCCACCCAATGGATAGACACCACCGGTGCCAGATTGCCTCTTCACGGAGTAGAGTCTCCGGAAGAGGCCAAAGTGAGGCTCGATTCCGAGCCAACACTCGCAAAGGGTAATAAAACAAGCGATGTGGAGGAGAGAATTGGGAGACAGATGGTGAAGCTGAATCCCATAGAAGAAAAGAAACCCACGAAGAAACTCGTGGATGGGAAAAGAGAGACCCCGGATGATAAAGGCGTAGAACATAACCCGAAACCCTTCGGGTGGGCGCGGGATTACCTCTTGGCCTGGAAGGATGGCGTCCTCCTTGGTCTTCGAGATCATGCTGGCCTCATGCAGTTTGCACAAGTCCGAATTACACATCTTAGTGCGCCGCCACCCACCGTCGGTGGTGCGGCTTGGAGCAGCAGCTTTCTTCCCGGCGCCGGCAGTGCTTGAACCCGCTGTAGCGGATGAAGCCTTCTTGGACTTGCCCATTGCGGAGCAGCGACTGCGGTGGTGCGAACGAAGAAACGCAAAGGAAAAAAACACGGAGGATCTCCAGTGCGCGATGAGAGCAAGAGCTCAAGAAATGGTGGCAATGGCGAACTAGTAGAGGCAAATGTCAAAGGGTAAACAACTTCCCTATTTTCCCCACGGTATAAAAGGGGTGAGGACAACGAAGCAGAGCCGTCAATTCAGAAGCCCTAACACGTGCCCCAAATCTCATCGTCCACGTGTCAGCACCAAACTGAACCATCGCCAGCACGCCGTCCACTACGTGTGGAAATCGAGGAGATGCCATAACTTCGCCCATGTTACGCGTGACTAGTCAAATTCAAGTCAGGCAGTGGGACCCACAATTGTCCCGTCGCATCGTCTCTGCTGCCATAGACGGTTGAGCTCATCGATTATCAGCAATGATGTCATCAAAGCGAAGCCAGCAACGGCTCGAAGATTTCGACTGAGCATAAAGAACTTACTCGAGTTTGCGACTCAATCAAGTACTCGGGAGCTACTCCTATCAGGAGCGCTGGACGCGCACCTGAGAAATTACAACGGTAATAGCACATCAAAAAGATCTTCGAGTCCTACGTCGAGTCTGCGACTCCACTACGGACTCGGGGGCTACTCCCATAGGGAGCGCTGGGCGCGCATTCGAAAAAAATGTGTCCTTCAGACAAGATAATGGAAGGAAGCGTGAATGATTTAACTAATGTCTCTGCCCGAGTCTATGACTCGAACAGACACTCGGGGGCTACGCCCATAGGGAGCGCTGGTCGCGCACCCTATGAATTATTTGATTGAGATCCTTCGGATCAAGTGAGACAAAAATCTTTCTGGCAACTTTGCCCAAATTAATGCTAAGAGAGAAGCTGTCTCCTTGGTCACCCGAAAAACCTTCGCGGTGATAAAACTTCGGATGCTATGTCTGCGACACAAAGATAAGCCCTACAGATATCATCTGATGGCCTGGTAACGCACCAGACTGCGCTCTGCCAGTAAATTTCTGTGTCAATAGGAATGATGAAAATCCCGACGGACGCGTTGGGTACATCACTTGAAAAACACTAGGATTCAACTCCTATAAGACCTCAATTGCCTGAGTTGAATTACACTAGCATTCGTTCTGGATTCGAGTCCGGGGACTTGAGTCTGATGAAGATCGTGTTGTTTGTCCTATGACAGTTAATCGACCCTGATCCGTCAGGTGATCCAGGCACACTCATCAACAATCCCTATGAACTAAACATTTTTCCTAAAGACAGGTCCAAATACAAAGCACCCGAAATATTATAGAGTCTCTAGTCAAATATGCGAATCGACTGAACACTCGGGGCTACTGACATGGATATACCCTACGGGTGCATAACGTTGGTATACCCGGTCCAGTCCAAGGAAGTCCCATGTGAAGACTTGCATCCCATGAGGATTTCAGGTGGCCCAAGCCCATGGCGAGTTCGACTCCTTGGAGGACAAGTCTAGATTAGATATAATTTCAAAAGGTTCAACCCTAATCTGTAATCGACTCGACCTATCCCAGGACATGTCCTGTCTATATAAAGGCTAGGAGGGTACGACGATAAGGATCTCAATACCTCATACACACACCTCCATGCCAGATTGCATCTGCGCACCCTTGTAACCTTCAGTTCCGTTGTAATCAAGAACAGACAAGCAGGAGTAGGGTTTTCCCTCCGGGGACCTGAACCTGGGTAAACCTCGTTTCCCCGTGTTGTTTGCCTGTTAACCATCTCGAGACTTCCAGCATCCCCATCTTCTCCAAAACCCAAGTCCATAATAATGGGCATTGACGAGTTAAACCCTCGTCAGAAGGTGCACCGTCTCTTGCATGTACAGTCCTTTCTTGGGACCGTGCCAACACAAGAAGACAAAGAGAGAGAGAGAGAGAGAGAGAGAGAGAGAGAGGAAGGAGAGAATTATCTAAGGAAAATGCCTTAGAAAATATATTAATTGTTATGTGTTTATTTCCACCCATGTGAACCCCTTTATATAGATGGAGGGGTGTACCCTCCGCTTTGGGTGCGCCATCTGGGACTTAAAGATTGGAGGAAAAAGGGCAAAAGGAGGGGTTGGACGGATGGGTCAATGGGTGGCCGGGTGGGACACCCCGCCATGCTGAACATAGCAGTAGCCAGCGCAGCAGCCCACGGTGGCCAGCGCCTAGGTGGGCTGGCTTGCGCATGTGTCCTGCTGGCGCAGCGGTAGCAGCAGTGGCTGCCCGGGTGAGATGGCCACAGCGCGTGGCCCTCTAGGTTGCCTGTAGCGATGGTAGAACCTCGAGCACAAGTGGGCCGGCTTGCGACCTGCCTGGGCACGGTGTGGTGCCCAGCTACCTTCCCCCTAAGTGGCGCTTAGTGCCTGCACAACTGTAGCTCGCCTGGGCCGGTCAGGTATGGCCCAGTTCGTTGTGGTGCTATTTCTGTCCTTTTTCAGGGTGGCTTTTCTCATGTGCCAATTCCCTCCAGGGTTTTGGCCTATTGAGGAAGTTTCCCTATATATTTTAATTTAAATATTTATTTAGTACATATTAATTCATAATTAATATATAATAAATACATATTATAAATTGCGATTTACCCAAAATACCTTTCGGTCTTTTTCTTTCTTTTTTTCTCCAAACAACTTCAAATCTCTCTTCAGAATGATTCCGGATTTCTCTTTCTCTACTGTCATTCCACCTTATAGAATATCTCTAGATGATCGTACATTTAAGTGTATTTCCCCACGACTCATTGAATGACATAGACATGATTTTTATCAATGATCAATAGTGGGACTAGGATGCCCGTATTGACCCCTGTGCATTCCAGGATGACAATATCATTTGGACCATAAACATCGAGTCCAATTCCCTTTGTTTATTCGATCTGTTCATCGGTATCACATACCTTGTTCAATCTCGTTACCAACAAGTTTTGTTTTACTTGTTCCCGTGATATTATATTTCGTGACCTAGTCACATGTTGTCGACATTATGAATGTAATCTCACTAAGCCGGCCATGTGTATCTTCCCGTCACGCGGGTGATCAAATCTCGATCTTGATATATAGGCATCAACTATTCCTATGGAATACCTAACGTACACCATTATAGTCACCCAGTTACGGACATGACGTTTGATGCAGTCAAAGCAGCCTTAAGAGACAGTGATTAATTAATATAATCTCACGGTCTAAAAAGAAGGAGACTATGTTTCTAACTATTGCAATAATGAACTTTGTAATTTTATCGTGTCGCAATTCTTGGAAAATGTCCATCACATCATTCACTAATGATATGACCTTGCTGTCAACTTGCATAATTGCTCCATGATCAGGAAACCTTGACCATCGGTTGCCAACGAACTAGTATGAACAGAGTCTATTAGGGACTTGGTTTGTTTCATACCACACATGTATCAAAGTTTCCTCTTGATACAGTTATAGCATAATATGAAACTTATTACCAACTAACTGAGATATGATAATAAAATCTATTTATTATTTGCCTCTAGGGCATATCTCTTTCATTTTGAGCTTATGAAAATGAATCGATGTCCCAAGGTATCTAAATGGAAGAGATCCTATGTCGCAGCCAAATAGTATCTTATAATCTTACTCTACTTCTTTAGCCTTTCCAAAGCAAAAGATCTCACTCTTATGAAAATTAATTTAAAGGCCCGGTAGTTGTTCAAACATGTAAAGAACTAATTTCATATTAAAAGCTTTCTCTAGATCATGTTCCATAAAAGAATGGTATCGTATGCATATTGTAAAATGGACACTTCCCCATCAACTAAATGACTTATGAGCCCATTTACTTGACCATATGCTTTAGCCCTTGCTATAAGAATGTCCAACATATCCGTCACCAAATTAAGAAGTATAGGAGATAAAGGATCGCCTTGTTGGAGACCTTTCTCTTTTAGAAAACAATGACCTACGTCATCGTTGACTCTAATTCCCACGCTGCCCTTTTCTATAAATATCCGTATCCATACACACCACCTTGGGTCAAATCCTTTCATTCTTAGTGTTTGTTGCAAGAAATACTAATTTACTTTACCATATATCTTTTCAAAATCGATTTAAAAAAGAACACTGTTTATTTTCTTCTTATGAAGTTCATGGATAATTTTGTAAAGAATAACAACTCCTTCCAAAACATGTCTACCGGCATGAATGAAGTTTGAATTAGTTGAACCACTTTCCCTACAATGGTAGTTACTCTATTTGTCCTAACTTAGTGAAGATCCTAAAACTAACATTGAGTAAACAAATGGGACGGTATTGTTGAATATGGATAGCATTTTTATTTTTTGGTAGAAGAATTATAGTACCAAAATTTAGGTAGAATAAAGGTAGCTCTCCTCTCTGAAAGATACAGACATGGCCATTAAATCACCTTTTATGATTTTCCAAATTTTTTGGTAAAACTCTGCGGAAAACCCATTAGGGACGGCGCCTTATTTCTTTTCATTTGCATGACTGCTTCGAAAACTTGTTTTTCAGTAAAATTTGCAATTAAAATAGCGTTCTCTTCCGCTAAAACCTGATTTATATCATGTGTGACTGACTCATTCATCACACAATTACTTTTAGGAGCGGGTCTGAACAGATTCTTGTAGTAATCTGAAATGTAATTTTTAGATTGTCTTGGCCTATGATTGTTCCCTCCTCTTGTTCTATTGAAATAATGTTGGGGAGTTCTTAGGAGAGGATGGAGAGGTTTTTTCTTTCTATCAAACGCATCTGCAGTATCGTACAGTATTCCTTTTGTTCTAGCTGAAATAATGTTTTATTTCAATGTTTTCCATTTGCAATAAGATGGAGATACTTAGCTAGTATTATCATCTCCTTTCTGTATATGTTTGACTTTGGCCCGCTAAGCCCACTTAGCCTCCTCATCTCGTCTCATTTAAATTACTTTGTCATTAGCATCTCTCATTTCTTTCCGTGCTTCCTCACTTAGCGGAATAGTTTCGCTTTTTTATCTAGTGTATCCACGATGTTAAGAAGATGAGCTTTCTTAGCTTTATAACACACACTCATGTTCCTAGCCCAGCCTCTAAGGAATTGTCTAACATGGCGAATTTTGTTTTGCCAAATTTCCAAAGCGTTTGCCCCTATTGAGATGGCCTTCCACTCTTTGGTTACCATCTCGAAAAAACCCTCCTGCTTAAGCCAAGCCAATTTAAAAGAGAAACTAATTTTATTACCTAGGAAGGCCTGTTCTCCCGAGTCAATCAGAAGAGGTGTGTGATCTGAGCCTGATCTTATAAGAGCACGAAGACACGGGAGGATATTTGTTCCCAGTCTATACTTGCAGTGTGGACGATGTAAATTACATTGGGCATCCCCATCCTCAGCAACTCGTGTAGCCTCGCCTGCACAAGTTGCAGGCTGCTCTAGCAGTGAGTTGATTCAGGCTCGTTCAGAGCAATCAATTCCCGAAGCAGCGTGTGTGGCGTCGGTGTTGTTGCGCCTGACGCGGCCTTTACAGCCACATGCTTCGTCATGGCTTCTTCCTCGGCCCGCCGCAGACGCAGAGCGGAGCAGGAAGGCGTGCAGTGCGCCTGCTCAGGCCACTTGCCGTTTGCGCCATTGATGCTTCTTACTTTACAAACGTGAGTGAACTGCAACTGCATTGTTCGTGTACTGCACTTGGTGATACTAATTGACGATCAAGGGAATTAGCTAAACCAGAGGAAAAAATAATGCAGAGTGCACAAGAGCGTTCGGACATTTTCTGTATGTATGGACATTTTTTTTCTTTTTTGGAAATGGACGTTTTATTATCCCGGTCTCTGCATAGCTAGGATGCACATAGCCGATCAACTACACAATTCAAGACCAAAGCAAAAATACCAAAATTACAAATAATGATAAAAAATCAAGTCATCCAAACACGCTATGGCAAATCTATCCGTAGATCACGCTGGGGTTAGTCTGTAACATCCTAGATTTTAGAATGGGAATGATTCATAGAATTCATATGCATTGCATCCATACCATCTTGCAAGAATTTCGAATTCAAAATCATATGTCGAAAACCCTATTTGAAATCCTTTGAATGCGTAGAGACGCAAAGACATGCAATTACACACGGACCTAAAAGTGTCGGATCCGAAGATCGGTTGACCACTAGTAATCGTGTACATACAACATCGAAAAGCCATAGGTGTTGAATACACAAAGATTTGAAACTAGATTATTGTCTCTAATATGCAAGTGGGAGATTGTTGGAGATATGCCCAAGAGGCAATAATAAAGTGGTTATTATCATATTTTCATGTTTATGTAAATGTTTACATCCCATGCTATAATTGTATTAATTAGAAACATTAATACTTATGTGGTTTGTAAACATAAAAGAGTCCCTAATAAATCCTCTTGTTAAACTAGCTTGTTGGTTAATATATGATCATGGTTTCTTGATGATGAATATTGAGATGTTATTAACAACAAGATCATATCATTAGGAGAATGATGAGATGGACATACTCATATAGTTAAGCATAGCATAAGATCAAGTCATTTAAAATAGTTCACTTGCTATAAGCTTTCAGAAACATAGTAACCTAAATCCTTCGACCATGAGATCATGTTAATCACCATCACCGGATGGATGATTTGATGACATAAAACACCACTTCGTAACTGAGTGGTTATAAAAGTGGCATTGAGTGTTCAGAAAGTATGTGGGCACATGGATCAAGAGTGGGATTTGTCCATCCATATGACGAATAGATATACTCTGGGCCCTCTCGGTGGAATGACATACAATTAGCTTGCAAGCATGTGACTGGCTCACAAGGAATCACATATCACCGGAGTGATTAAACAGTACTTATCGGTAACAAGGTTGAACTAGGTATGCAGAGATACCGACGATCAAACCTCGGATAAGTAAAGTATCGCGAGACATAGGGAAATTGGTATCATATGTAAATAGTTCATTCGATCATGAGAGTCATGTGAATTTCCAGATTCCTCTATTGGTTATTGATCGGAGAAGAGTCTCGATCATTTCTGCATAATTCACGAACCGTAGGGTGACACACTTAAGGATTCGATGTTGTTTAGTAGATAAGGAAAGTGAGTAAAGAGACCGAATGTAGTCCGGAGTCTCGAATGGGATCCGGGATATCATGAGGAGATCCGGAATGGTCCGGAGAATAAGATTCATATAAGGGAAGTCCAATCCTGAAGTTCGGGAATGGTTTAGGTGTTTTCACAGGAATGTTCTAGAAGGGTCTGAAAGGTCCACCAATCCGGAGTGGGAAGGTGTTATCGCTATATTTTGGCCAAAGGAGGAGTTGGGCCGTGATCAAGATGGGCTTAGAAGATACGTGTATACAACGTGTTGTTGAATCGGCCTCGCGTGTTGATTTGGGCTAAATTGCCCGTGTATCTTTATATTGTAATAGGTTCCGTTTAGAGTTAGGTAAGAGATAGAGTTGTAGAGTTATTCCAAAGACAGAAAGTCTCCGGACTATAAATATGTACCTAAGGTTATCGAGAAAAGGAGGACAATCACGTTCACAACAAACACAATCTCGGCGCATCGCCACCCCTTGTTTCTAGGGTTTTTCTCGGGTAAGTGCCATGCTGCCTAGATCGCATCTTGCGATCTAGGCAGTATCTACTTACGCGTTATCTGGTGTTACTCGTACTGAAGCCTTGTTGATGGCGAGTAACACCATTATCATAGATTTGTTTGGGTTAGCATCAGTACTTTTCGCTACGATTGTTTAGTTATGCTACCTATAGCTATATCGCCGCCTTGGCACCTTTTCCCGGGTGTGAGGGTGGCATCTTGCTTGATCTTTATTTAAGTCGATTTGGTCTGTTATAGTTGTGCCTTGTTCTCCAAGGTTTAGTTTAATATCCACATGACCAGGCCTTGCAAACGGGTTGAACGATCCAGTAGTATGTAAGGTATGGTTTATCAATCCAAGAGGGGGTGTTCCGGGAATTGACGTTACGTTGGTTTTTAGGCCTTCTCTAGGATTAGTTTTCTATTATCTTTCGTATCTACCAGGCTCAATTACGTGTAGGATGTTCCAGTCATGTAGTGAAAACGTTAAACTGTCGTAGATCGATTTAGCTTGTATTGATGAAGCAAAAAACCCCATGTTATAATAGATCTAATGCAGAACCATGGGATAATCGGCTCTAGGAGCCGATTCACAGGGAAACCTGGGAGCCGGTTACGGCTCGAATTTTACATGTGTTTGTTTGCCATGCAGGAAACCAATCGAAGCAATCCTCCATCTTCCTGATCAGGTATAGGTCAGGTGGCAAGCCCTCGAACCAAGCCAGGACGCGTGCCGGAGCTTTGCGGGCCGTTGCCCGAGGGACCAGGGCCCACCAGCAGTTCTGGGAGCCTCCCGGCTCTTCGTGTTGCCCGTCGCTGCTCGCCGGTGGGTTTTGGTAGGCAACACATTCTGGCACGCCCGGTGGGACATTTAAACAACGTCTGCATCAACATCCGACGCTGCGATGGACAGCAGACCGGTCACGTACGATGAGCTGCCTGAGGAGCACAAGGCGAAGTATGATGACGTCAAAGCTCTCTTCGAAGCCGATCTCATCGGCTCTTTTGAGAGGACTCATAAGCATGGGATCAGGTGGAAAGGGTTCTCACCCGAGGGTGCTCTTGATGAGGTAGATCTGTCTGTTCCTTCAGAGGACCGCACCAGAGCCCTGCGCCAGGAAGTCAACTACATGGTGGCTCATTCTCTTCACCGCCATTCTGAGAGCTTGGTAAACGCTTTCGAGCGGGTAGCAGTTCGCGTGGTTCAGGAGATCATGAAACATCAGTACTCTCCGTCGGGGCCCACTCTAGGAACTCACCAGGGAGAAAGACCGCTCCAGGCCAGGCCACCGCTGCCATTCACACTTGCAGCTCCAGAGCCACCAGGGGCACCGGCGTACGTCGTCTACAAGGTTGGAGGCGACCCTGGCGATTGCCAATTCCTGTGTGAACCACCCAAAGAAATCCCACATGGATACGTGTGCACCTACGTGCCAGACTCCAACAGTTTGACGCGCACAAACCAGATTGCGACAGCAGGGATTGCTGGGGCAGGGGCTTCGGGAGCAAGTGTTCCCGGAGCAGGAATCTCTGGGATGGACGCCGATAAACAGGCGTGGCTAGCCAAGTATGCCACTGGAACGAGCCATGAGAATCTAGCCCCTGCAGCCCAAACAACGGAACAAATCATACCATCTTGAGAGACCAGTTCGGCTTCGTGCCGAAGAGAAGGACAATCGGCTATTCAAAGCCGTACCCCAACGAGTTAGACCTGATCCCGCTGCCGCCCAAGTATCGGCTCCCTGAGTTTTCGAGATTTAGCGGGTCAGAAGGGTCGAGCTCGATCGAGCACGTGAGTCGATACCTAGCACAGTTAGGCATGATATCAACATCAGATCAGTTACGCGTAAGGTTCTTTGCGCAATCTTTGACAGGACCAGCTTTTGGGTGGTAGACCTCGCTGCCACCTGATTCGATCCAGACCTGGAAGCAACTGGAAGAGCAGTTCCACATTCAGTACCATTCAGAAGCTACCGAGGCTGGCATTGTAGACCTGGCACAGGTGCGGCAAAAGCGAGGAGAAACGGTAGCCGAGCACATCCAACGCTTCAGGACTGTCAAGAACCGATGTTACTCAGCTCGTTTAACTGCGAAGGAAGCAGTCGAGCTGGCAGCGTTGGGTCTCGCAGCGCCCATCAAAGATATGGCTTTCCAAGTAGAGTATAACTCGTTGGCGCACATGGCCCAGAAGCTGACGATGTATGAGCAGCGCCACCCTGAGTTGTATCAGGATAAGTTCAAACGTCCGATAGGCCTGGTCGATACAGAAGAAGAAGACCCAACGCAAGACCAGGAGGTGGCCGTGGCTGAATGGGCTCGGGGCGCAGATCCCGTATCCTGCAAATGGGTGAAACAGCAAGGGCCTGCAAAAGGGTTCGACTTCGATGTGACCAAAGCTGAGCAAATATTCGATTTACTGCTGAAAGAAAAGCAGCTGAAGTTACCCGAAGGCCACAAGATCCCTACGGCTCAAGAGATGAACGGAAGACCATACTGCAAGTGGCATCACTCGTTCACCCACACCACCAATGACTGCAAAGAGCTACGCCGCCAGATCCAAGCAGCGATAGAGCAGGGCCGTCTCATCCTGGGACAATTCGCCATGAAAGTAGACACCAACCCATTCCCCGGCGTCAACATGGTAGAACATAGCCACTCCACGAGGCGCCAGTTGGATTTCTCGTTCGATGTCAACATGGCAGGACCAGGGTACCACCATGCGACGTACAAGGCGGGAGGAGGTCGCTATCGCAGGGTAAGAGAGGAGGCTGGTCCACGCGACCGGCCCAGCTACGACGACAGGCGGTACTTAACTGGGGAACAAGTAAAAAGTGTGCGATATCAGAAACCACATTCCACGCATCTCCTTAACAAGTATGAGCGGCAGTATGACCAACGTCGCCGGCGCGACGGAGAAGATGAAGGATACGAGCACCTCGCTAGGGGACCGCCAAAAGGAAAGGAAGGCGCAGACAAACATTGGGATTGCCCGTTCTTCAAGTATTGCTGGGACGCGGGAATGAGCCGATTGCCTACAATCGATAACTGCCCGGAATGCGGACAGCAGCAGGAGGACACGGAGCCAGTGTCAGTGTTCAAGCGCCTAGGGCCTCTCCCACCACAGAGCCGACGCAGGGGGTCGTCCCGAGCACAAGGTCTCAAGGAGCCAGTGGGTGACGAAGAGAAAGACAGGTATCACCGTCCAAGGTGGTGTCCCGACGGACTCAGACACACTCAAAGGCGTAGAGTGCAGCGGCTGCGTAACTTGGAGGAAGCCGAAGCGCAGTATCTCCATGCTCTAAAGAAAGCACGACCCGATCTGGCCGTTAAGGTTAGGCAGACCTTGGAAACGGAAGATCACCCGAAAAAGAAAGAGTGGCGCCCCAAACCGGTAAAAGCCGATGCAAAGACATCGGCCGGCACAAACATGGTATTCATACTCCCGTCAGAGTTCTGCGCGCCAAGAACCAACGAGCTACCAGTGGCACAATTCGACTGCGGCCCACGGCCAGTTATCTTTGAGAAGCCACGTGAGAAGGGTTACAAACATCTGAAAGCCCTGTATCTACGAGGGTACATCAATGGGCAACCTGTTAGCAAGATGTTGGTAGACACCGGAGCGGCAGTCAACATAATGCCATACTCCATGCTACGGCGTTTGGGACGCTCCACTGCAGATCTGATCAAAACCAACGTCACTTTGAGCGACTTCAACGGCCAGACTTCAGAAACACAAGGTGTACTGAACGTGGATCTGACCGTGGGCAGGAAAACCATCCCTACGTCATTCTTCGTCGTGGACAGCAAAAGCACCTACGCTGTCCTGTTAGGGAGAGATTGGATTCATGCTAACTGCTGCATCCCATCCACGATGCACCAGTGCCTAATACAGTGGGATGGAGATGAGGTGGAAGTCATTCATGCAGACGATTCTGTCGAGGTCTCCATTGCTGGCATGAACGTCTGGGAAGCAGAAGACCAAGAGCCGATCTCTGGAATCAGTCTAGACGGCTGTGAACGCATCGAGGCTACAAAAAACAGGGTGAGGCTGGTCTTATCCACCGGCCTGACAGAGTAGCGAAGTCCACGACGGTGCGTGGTACGGCCGGTCCCTGCGATCGGCCACAAAAAACAAAAAGCAGCAATCTTACGACGAGCAGATCGTGCAGTTGTAGCAGGGAGATTCCCAGCCATGTTAAAACCATAAGGTGTAAACCATCCTTGACTAATGCAATAAAAAAGGGGGCCGATTCAGGCAATCGGCCCAAATTATTTTTGTTAACCTCACCTACTGTTTGCCCTGTGCTTAGCATCGATTTGACAGGTGACGGAAAGCTGGGGTATGGATTTACATCTGCTGATGAACTAGAAGAAATCGACATTGGTCCTGGGGATAAGCCACGCCCAACTTTTATCAGCAAAAGGTTGGATCCGAGTCTGCGGGGTCCGATGATAGCCCTGTTAAAACAATATCCAGACTGCTTCGCCTGGGACTATACAGAGATGCCCGGGTTAGACAGGAGCATCATTGAGCATCGACTCCCGCTTAAAAAAGGATTTCGTCCATTCCAGCAGCGGGCACGACAGATGAAGGCCGAAATTCTGGAAGAAGTCAAGAAGGAGGTCGAGAAAATGTTGGCAGCCGATTTAATCAGGCCATGCAGGTATGCTGAATGGATTTCTAGTATCGTACCTGTGGAGAAAAAGGATGGCCGTTGGCGTGTCGCCATAGATTTTCGGGACCTCAATAGAGCTACCCCAAAGGATGAGTATCCAATGCCGGTGGCAGAAACGTTAATCAACGCAGCGGCTGGCCATAAGATCTTGAGCTTTATGGATGGAAATGCCGGTTACAACCAAATTTTTATGGCTCCAGAAGACATACACAAGACTGCGTTCAGAGTACCAGGCTCGGTGGGGTTGTTTGAATACGTGGTCATGACGTTTGGACTGAAAAATGCCGGTGCCACGTACCAAAGAGCCATGAACTACATTTTCCATGATCTGATCGGCAAACTGGTGGAAATTTATATCGATGACGTAGTGGTCAAGTCTGCCTCAGTAGAAGGACACTTGGGCGATCTGCAACGCGTCCTGGACCGAACGAGAAAATTCGGACTACGGATGAATCCAAAGAAGTGCGCCTTCGGAGTAACGGCCGGTCAGTTCTTGGGTTTCTTGGTCCATGAACGTGGGATTGAGATCGGCCTAAAAAGTCAAGAGGCCGTGCGAACAATGAAGCCACCTACCACGAAGAAAGAGCTACAGTCTCTCATCGGCAAGATCAACTTCGTCAGAAGGTTCATCTCCAATCTGTCAGGAAGGATAGAGCCGTTCATGGGACTGGTAAAGATTAAATCTGACGAGGAGTTCCGCTGGGGAACAGAACAGCAACGAGCCTTCGACGAAATCAAAGAATATTTGACGAAGCCGCCGGTTTTAGTCCCGCCCCAGCCGGACAGGCCGTTCTATATTTACTTGTCAGTAGCGGACACGTCCATCGCCTCAGTGGTGGTGCAAGTTTATGACGGGCTGGAGCGAGTGGTATTTTACATCAGCAGGAGGATGCTGGATGCAGAGACAAGGTACTCTGAGATCGACAAGTTGTGCCTCTGCCTGTTTTTCACCTGCACCAAGCTGCGCCACGTTTTGCTATCAACAGAAATTGTCATCATCTGCAAATCAGACGTCATAAAACACATGCTGTCGGCTCCTATGTTGAAAGGCCGACTGGGTAAATGGATGTTTGCATTATCGGAGTTTGACATCCGGTATCAACCCTCTAAAGCAGTTAAGGGGCAGGCATTGGCCGACCTTATCGCTGAAAGGATCAACACCAATATAGCAGCACTGTCTATACGAGCCTGGGCTATGTTCTTCGACGGGTCAGTTTGTGACGATGGGAGCGGCATCGGCGTGCTACTCGTGTCACCCCGGGGGGCAACATTTTCCTTCTCTATCAGGTTATCTGCCCCTCGCACCAACAATGTTGTTGAGTATGAGGCGATACGCAAGGGAGTGGAGTTGCTCATCGAAGCTGGAGCAGAAGCAGTGGAAATTTTTGGAGACTCCAAGCTGGTGATTTCTCAACTCACAGAGGAATATAAGTGTGAGAGTGAGTCGCTCTTCCCATTATGGATGCAATGCCGTGAGCTGATGGCACAGTTCCGATACATAAACTTCACCTGGATCCCGCGATCGCAGAATACCGAAGCAAACGATCTTGCACAAATGGCTTCAGGCTACAAGGACGTAGCAGAGGGAGCCGATGTTCAGGTGCAATTCCTGGACGCAGACGACTGGAGAGCCGATATCTTCAATTACTTGAAGGATTCGGCTCGGGGGGCACCTAAACGGATAAGATACAAGGCCATGAAGTATGTGCTCATTGGGGACGACATGTTTTACAGGACTCTTGAGGGGTTATTGCTCAAATGTCTGGGAACAGCCGAGGCCAATCGGCTCCTACACGAGGTACACGAAGGCGCCTGTGGAACTCACCAATCGGCTCATAAGATGAAGTGGTTGATCAGGCGATCAGGGTTTTATTGGCCTACCATGCTCGAGGACTGTTTTAAGTACTACAAAGGGTGTCAAGCATGTCAGAGATTTGGAAAAATTCAGATGGTACCCGCGTTAGCAATGAATCCCATCATCAAGCCTTGGCCATTCCGAGGTTGGGGCATGGATATGATCGGCAAGATCAATCCTTCGTCAAGCAAGGGCCACATGTGGATCTTGGCCATCACGGATTATTTCACCAAGTGGGTGGAAGCCGTCCCTATGAAGTCAGTAAGTTCAAAGGATGTTGTCGATTTTGTGAAAGAGCACGTCATTCATAGGTTTGGGATTCCCCAGACTATCACGACCGATGGAGGTTCGGTTTTCACTTCTCACGAGTTCAGAAAGTTCTGTGAGGACACAGGGATTAAGCTGATTCGATCATCTCCGTACTATGCTCAAGCAAATGGGCAAGCTGAAGCGTCCAACCAGAGCCTTATCAAGCTGATCAAGAGGAAAATCGATGAGCACCCTAGGCGTTGGCATGAGGTTTTGTCAGAGGCTTTATGGGCTTACCGCATGTCATGTCATGGAGCGATAAAAACCTCGCCGTACCATCTGGTCTATGGACAAGAAGCCGTATTGCCTTGGGAAATTACGGCCGGATCGAGACGCGTCACTTTTCAGAACGATCTAATGGCTGAAGAATATGCAGCTTTGATGAGTGACAGTGTTGAAGATTTGACTGAGCTTAGGCTGTGGTCGCTTGAGAAAATCAAAGAGAACAAGGCCAAAGTAGCTCGTGCATACAACAAGAAGGTGAGACCTAAGGAGTTCCACGTTGGCGATCTGGTATGGGAAGCGGTGTTGCCATTAGGGACTAAGGATACAGCATATGGTAAATGGTCTCCAAATTGGCACGGGCCGTACATGGTCGATCAGGTTTTAAGAGGGAACGCGTACATGCTGGAAGAACTGGACGGCGTGAAATTCCCAGTAGCTGTCAACGGTCAACATCTCAAGAAATATTTCCCAAGTATGTGGGATGATGGACGATGAGATATGGGGGCCGATACACGAAATCGGCCAATAATTTTTTTTATTATGTAGCTCCCAAGCACGTGGGATGATGGACAGTGAGATATGGGGGCCGATACATGAAATCGGCCAAAAGAAGTATACAGCCGATGCACGGTCATCGACTTTAGAGGTTCAAAACTGGTACAACCCGATGCCAGTTTACGTAAACGAGCTACTGAAGGAATGCCTCGAAGGCGTGGAGGGCGTCAGCACGGACACGGTCCACCTCGGCGATCTCGGCTTCGTCATCCTCGTCCTTGCCCATCACTAGTTGTTGGTTCAGGGCGCGTATCTCTGCCAGGTCAGTCTTCAGTTGAGCTCTGAGGCCTTCTGCTTCATCTTGGGAGCGGGCGATGGATGCTTCCTTGTCACGAATGAGCTGTTTCGTCGCCCGGACCTTTTCTTCAAGATCTTCCAGCTCCCTTTTCAAAGATGCTAGCTCAGCGGTGCTGACAGAAGTGTCAGTTTTGGCATCAAAAGACGCTTTCATTTCATTGAGCTGCTGACATCTGTCGGCAATATTGGCCTTCAGCGGAAGTTGGGCACGGCGCAGGTTGATCCTTTCACGAGCTAGCTTCACCCTGGACCCGTAGAAGGACAGAGTTACGACGGGCCAAAGCTTCACCTGCAATGCTACTGGGAGTTGGTCCTTGATTTCAGCAAGAACGCCCTTTGCTTCTTCAGAACCCTCGATCAACTCCTCGATTGGGGAAGACAGTAAGGCTCTAAGTCGTTGGAATTGAGGTAGGACAGCCCTGGCTGGTGGTTCATCGGTGGCGACAAAGGGAGTTGGATCGATCGAATCAGGATCAAATGTCAGCAAGCCTGAAATTTTACAACCCTGGCAGCCCGAAAAGACGTCAGTATGCGTCCAACGGGGGAGAATAAGCTGAAGGAAGTTAACATACCTCTCCTGAGACCGAAGGGATGGCAGACGACGAGGCGATCGGCTTGTGTTTGGGAGCTGGAGGCGTTACCAAATTGGTAGCCGTTTCATCTGCATTTTCGGGGATTGCCAGGTCTGGTTTGGCTAAAGGCGTCGGCGCGGCCCTGGCCTTCCCACTAGAAGCATCAGTTGTCTGCATGAAAGGTGATTTACCGATGTAAATAATGATGAATCGGCAGGAAAAAGGGAGTAAGGGGCAGGAGCATAAAGGATGATGATTTTTCGGAACCTCTTGGCTCGATGAAGAAGCTTGTGGCCCTTTACGAGCTCTCTTGGGACCCAAAGCTGGCCCGGCCTCGACTGGTGCTCGGGGGGCAGCAGGCTCAGGAACAGACCTTTTCCTAAAAGCCGATGGTGACACATCTGGCTGGCTCGGGGTGATGGTCCTCTCAGAATCCGTTGGGCTCGATTCTCCCTCATTGGGTTGTTCGTCCTTGTGGGAAGTATCTTCAATGGAAGCCTGCAAAAGAAGGAAGGATGTTAGACATGAGCGCGTCTGCAATAATGAAAGAATGAGAAGAGTCGACCAAGACATGGGTCAGCCTACATGCGAGCTTTCTGGAGAAGGGCTCCGGTGCCTCAAGGTCTTCCTGGCAGCTACGTTCCTCGTCATCGTTCTTGTCTTAGTTGGAACTCGAGGGGCAGCTGATGTTGGAGTTCCTTGCTTCTTAGAAGCCGATTGAGGTGTTATCGGCTTTTTCTGCATTATGACCTTTTTCAAAGGTGGCGAGTTTTTGCAGAAAAGAACCACAGGAGCTGGCGGAAAGAACTCAAAGGGAGAGCCGTCACTGTGTGTAGGTTCAGGGCCGTCTTGTTGCTGCAAAGGGAGAAATTGAGTTAGTAGGAGAATCATTTATGAGCCACATTGAGAAAATTTACAAGTAGTGGTACTTGTTCCACGGGGACGTCATAATCAGCATCAAGTTGTTTCAACAGCGGTCCTAGAGCTTTCCTGAAAGCGTGGGTTTTCCACATCATCCACCAGTCCTCGAAGCCGTCGGTTGATGAAGCGAAGGTGAGGTCATTTGGAATAGGGATGGTCAGAGCATCAAAGAAGGAGTAACACCTCTGACTGGTGAGAGGATCAGGCAGGTCGGCTCTGCACTCCGTAAGATGATAGAGAAAGAGATGGGGAGGTACTTGCCCAAGGCCAAATTGCCGGGCCACTATGACCGGCTGGTAGAATTCATACCCAGGCTTGATGATTCTGTTGGATGTGCTCATGCCAACTGGAAGGAAACAGGGACGGATCACAATAGAGAAGAGTTGCCGAGTGCTGGTGTCATCGGCAAAGTTATCTAGCCTGAAGGAGAGTGGATTTTCGAAATGTTCAGATTCTTCCATATAAGGGAAGAAGGTAGGATTGTCCAGGCCTTGGAAGAAAGTGCTGAACCACTTGGCTGCTTCCTTAGGGGATAGTTTACTGCCTGGCAGCCTGTACAAAGCTTGGCCATAACTAGTGCATCGGATCTGTTTCCCTTTAACATCGGGAAAGGTACAACTCGCCAGAAGGGGGAAGTCTGGGATGTGGTTTTGAAAGTACAGCTGAGCCCATAACTGAATGAACCACCAAGGACCACCTGTTTTGATTGCTATGCCTGAGAACAGCTTGACAGACATCAACTGGAGATATCGATAGACCTCTCCAAGGAACAGTTTGCCGATGCCAAGTTGAGTACCTTTGGCTAGTTCGTGGGCTAGGGAGAGATAGTTCTTGGTTGGAGCAAGGGAAGGGCCACAGAATATGAAATGCTCCAGCCAGAAGTTGAGAAAGGCTGTATGTTCTTTCTCTGAGACAGGGCCCTTTGTTTTCATATGGCGTTGGAGGTAGGCACCCCAGTTCGTGCAGTCTGTTTTAGAAGACAGTTTATAGGGGACTTTAGTCAGTTTAAAAGCAGAGGGGCTGGGCGAGGTGACATCCAGGCCAGTGATCATCACCACGTCTAACAAGGTTGGTGACATAGGGCCATGACCGAACATAAAGCAGTTCAGAGCGTCAGACCAGAAGTAGCCGATGGTTTTCAGAAGGTTCTCATGTTTCTCAAGAGGAGACAATGATAAGTGCAAGGCATCGGCTATCCCTGTGGTTTCCTGTAGAGGTCTCAACCTAATAAGGTAGATTCCTCCTGTGTTTTACAATGCTAGTCCCTGGATCAATAGCTAGCATCCACAGTAAGATGTAATATCAAGAAACAAGGTCAAAATGTAACTTTATAACCAGGTATAATATAATTTTATTACATCATACATAGCTCATATGGCTATTACAGTACATTGCAGCGGAATAAATATAGTCATGGGTCCTTCATCTTCATAGTGCCACAGGCAGATGTTGGTTGTAGACTTTGTAGTCCTAGTCAATCAAACAATCTTCTTATAATAAAGCAATCAACCTGCAACATTACCAGTTACAGCCACAAGGGTCAATACATTTTGAATTGTATTGGCAAGTTTCACCTTTATGTAAATATGAGTGGATCCTATCATTACATGCATATTTGGCTAAGTAGAGTTTAGGGCTCATTTGCATAAAGTAAAATTTTATCCTATCTTTTCAAAATGGTTTTGGTCCTTTGTCAAATCTCTTTTCCAAGTACCTTGAACTCCTTGGTAGAAACTCAAGTGTTCAAGTCCTTGTCAAAATTCCCTTGAGCTACTTGGTAACCCCAAGTGCATCAAGTTTTTATCAAAATTTCATGAGTCCCTTGGTAACCCCAAGTACATCATGCTCTTGAGCACCTTGGTAAACCCCAAGTGCATCAAGCTTAACAAAATCTCTTTGAATTCCTTGGTACCCCCAAGTGCATCAAGTTTTTATATTAGAAGTTGGAATGTCGAGATCTCCCATGGTTCAAACTTTAGTTGCTCAGTATTGTCCATAACCGGGGACACGGCTAAGTACTTAGATTTTTATTAACTTCTGCAGAAGGAGTACACTTTACCCACATGACACAATCCCATCCTGTTGCCACCAGTGGCCTACTGGGTTAGTGCTCACCAAGATGGAGTACTGGCAGACTGAGAATGTGACGAAGTCTTTCCAAAAGGTCCTCCCATACATCCTTGCTAGCTTGTCTTCAGCCCCCATGAAGCATTCTAGATCCCCATGTCCGGTAACTAAAGACAATGTATGGGTCTTCCTAATGTAGTTGACTAAGCCAGAGCCATAATAGCATGTGGTTGTACACGAAAGCCACATTTGGAGAAACATGTTCAATCTCTAAGTTTCCTAGGTGGTTTTCATTTGGAGCACAACACAAAGTGATTGCCAGAGACATGGTTCCTTTTGTTGCCACCTTCTCCAAAAACATAAAGTGTCCACCACCTAGGTGGTTCATTGAGTCCTTGTTTTATTATGTAAAACACAAGCCTTTTCTCAACCTTTGTAAAATCTCAACATGTATCTCTCTTCAAAACATAGCATGGCTAAGCATGTACAACTTCAATATTTTTACTAAGGAGTGTATAGGGAACCCTATTAGGATTAGCATAGCATAAGTATAAAACATTTTCATGCATGTTTACAAAATCCACTAAGTATAATGAAAATAGTAGGTCTTTTGTATGATAGTGTAACTTGCCTTTTTGGTAGGGAATGGTGGTTCACTCCTTGATCTTGCTAGTCTCACACTTCACTAACTTCACTACAAGTCAATCAAGCAAGCACAAATCAACTAACATTCCGAACCAATAATCACTCAAACAAATTCATACACACAAGACAATGGAAACTAATTTATGCATGGGAGCATGCACAAGATAGTTTTATTTTGCAAAAAGGGTCTCTATTGGATTTCTAAACTTTGTAAGATCCAAATTGGTCATTTACCAAAGTGTCAAAGTCATTAGCAAGGGGTTTTGTCTAAAAACCATTTTTAAATCCATTCATCATTTTATGTGGTGAAAACTATTTTTTTATCAAACAAAACTTTATGTTTTTCACCAAGTGAGTTGCTTTTGGCAAAGCTTGGTGTTTTGGATCAGTAAGTTTTGTTCAAACCATTTTCTCAAGGCTTTTTCCTTGCAAAAACTTTTTCTTAATACCATTTTTTTAATGGGTTTTATTTGGCTAGAAAATGACTAAGTTAATTAATTCAACTTAAATTTCACAAAAATTATTTTTAACACTATGGGTTGGTTCCTAGGGTCAGTAGGGTCACACAAATCCATTTTGCAAAAGATTTAATCCTAGAATCAATTTTAAACAATTTTTATACTCTAAACAAGTACACAAATGTTTCTATAAATTCAAACAAGCAATCAGATACTATTTGTCAAACCAAGGCCATGGTTGTTTAGGGCTTGTTCTCCTGATTTTATTGATATAAAATTTGTCAAATTTGGACGTGTGGATCAAAAGTTATAGAGGTTTGAAGTTTGTAGTTAAATCAGATTTAAATTTCTTTTAAAACGAGATAGGTGACACGCGGCACGCTCTGGTTGGACGGTACCGGTTCGGGGTGGATCACGCTGTGGGGCGTTGGATTAAGTCAGATCGGGTGGTCCAGATAACGTACCCCTTTGCGGTTTAAGTGTTCTATCACAGGCGTTGGATAGGGATCCAACGGTGTTCGCGCGCTCGACCATTCGCGAGCGGCGCCGGCGGTGGCTAGCGGCGGCGGCGGTCAGATTGCGGCGGCGCTTGGCGAAACAGAACGTTAGGAGAGAGGGGAGGATGCTCACCTTGATCGCAGAGCTATGGTGAAGCACGTCCTCTGGTCAGTGGGAAAAGAAAGGAGGGAGGGGTCTACTTGTCAGCTTCTTAGTGGGTTGTTTAAGTGGTGAAAAATAACGGTTCGGGGAAGGGAGAGTTGGGCTAGGTGGGCTTCCTGGGCTGAGCATCTGGGCTGGATGTTGTTTCATTTTTTTTCTGTACTGAATCATTTTTCCTTTTCTATTTTGAATTTCTGTTTTAAATTCCAATCCACTTATTCAATCATTCAAACAATTTCAAACATTCATTAAACTTTGCATTGTGTTTTTAGTTCTGTTTAGTAGTATAAATCAACCTTAAAAATAAAAATAATATTTTTAATTTTTTTTCCAGGTTCTATTTATTAATTAAATAAAATGGCTATGGTTTATTAAAAAAAATATGGTTTAGTTAAATTATTAGAATCCCCATTTTGAATTCTAAATATTTATAAAAACTAATTCAGTAGGTTTTTATTTGTGAGTATAAGATATGTGTAATACTTTGTTAGAATAAAATAACATTTTATAGGGTCCATTAATAATTAAATAAAATGGCCTTAGTTTATTAATCCAAATAGAATTAATTTTATTGAGATATTTATTTTAAAATCTATAGTAGAGTCAAAACATTTTAGTAAGTTTTTATTAAATAATAATGAAAATACTTGGTAAACCTTTTTAAACAATTTTAATATGTCTTGATGTTTTAATTTAAAATGGTGTTTCCTTTCATAATAAAATTGGACATTGATTCCCTGTTATTTTATTTAAATAAACCTTTGATATTTTTATTTAAAATTAAGTGTTTTAATTCCCAAATTTTTGGTCAAGATTTAATTTGGCTTTATCAATTATTATTTATTTATAAATCCACCATTTCTCTTGATAATAAATCTTTTATTAATAAAAGTAATTCCAAACATTTTTAATTTCCTTTATTAAATGTTTTTCTTTATGCTCCCTTTTATTTTATTTATTTTAAATGTGGTTTGAGGTTCCAATTAAATTCAAAAAGTTTCTTCTGGCTCTGAAAATTGAACATAGTTTTATTTTATTCATTTATTTTCACATTACAAGATTTGGAAAATCTTGGGATGTGACATTTCCCATTGGGATTGGTAAGCTCTAGCTACTCTACTGAACCAGGAGACCCAATGTTCAGGGGGATTAGGCCAGGCTCGCAGGCAGTCGGCCCAGGAGTTCAGATCTAGGTCTTGGCTTATGAAGGGGATTCTATTTGCTTCGTAAGAAATCAGATGAGTAGGGCTAGATTCTGTGCGAGGGCCAAGACAGAGAGAGTTTAGGAGAGAAGGATGCGGCAGCAGAATGTCTGAAACCTAGAAAATTTAATGGTGGGATAAGGCATTAATTCAGGTGTTCGCCATTTAAGGCTAAGCATCGTGTTCAGACTGCGAGGAGTAGGCGTACCTTCAGACCGGAGACCTCTGGGTTGGTGTTGGATGATTCCGCCATCTAGGTCGCTGGCGGAGATGGATCTCAGCAGTTGGGGATCGAGGATTCTTGTCGTTGTGAGCTCGATCTGGTCAGTAGGCGATTGAAGATCTAGGTCGCCCTTTTTGAAGAAGGTTGCAGGTTACCGTTTGAAGCTGAGAAGCAGCCGCTTAGGTTTGCCTAAATATGCGACCAAGTTTTGACCTTGTCAACGTTTTCGGGAAAGCCGATGTCCATCGGCTCTTTGAGCTTTGACTTAGTTAACGGAATAAGTACAGTATGGTAAAAGCCGATACAACGTTATCGGCTTCTGGAGCATCGACCTATTTTGGCTATCGGTAAAATTGGGGCGACAAAAGCAATCTTCAAAGAAACAGATTTTCATTCATCCAAAAGCTGATTGTTTACAAAAGGCTGATTGATTACAAAAGGGAGCTTATTGCTACTACTACTACTACCGGTTCCTAATCTAGGCCGAGGTCGTTGTCGCTATCGTCGCCGCCGTCTTGTTCGCTGTCCTCAGCACTGCTACCGGCGTCGTCTTCGCTGCTGCTGATCCAGATGCCCGCGGGGGCCTCCTCGTCCTCGTCTTCGTCTTCGGTGTCCTCGCTCGACCCGGCGCGGAAGTACTTCACCGGCTGGTACTCCTCGGAGGAGGTGTCCTCCTCTTCCTCCTCCTCGTCGGAAGAGTCGACGCCGTCCCAGGACATGGCGTCGTCGGTGCTGTCCGCCTCCAGTTCCCCATCGGCGAGGAACTGCAGGTCCTCCTCGCCGTCAGTCATGGACGCGTCGTCCTCCGACCAAGCGGCGAAGTCCCAGTCTCTCTCGTCCCACCATTGTGGGGCGAGAGTGTTGTACGCCGCCATCGGCGGGTGTTCTGGCGTCGGCTCTCGGTCGCTCATCGAGTTGGAGGCTTGGGAGGACAGGCCAGAGGAAGCGGAGGAGGCCATGGCGGAGAAAGAGGGTTTTTTCGACGGAGGAGGAAGAAGGGTTTTCTTTTGGCTACTGGAGGAAGATGGGGACTGTGAACTGCTTGGGTGAATTTAAATAAGGGGAAATAAGGGGAATAGTATGAAGCGGTTCAATGCTATAGCGGTTTCCCAGAATGTACTGCCGAAGTTGTCAAATCATGCGCTGCGGGGAAGTGGAGAAGACAAGGCATCATGATGAGGGGGTGGCGTGACGATCCTGTTCTGCAACGCATTCTGTCAACACGCAACCCGATACAAAAAAAAAGAGGAGAAGAAGAAAAAAAAAGGAGAACAGAGTGGTTTTGGAATTATTATTGCCAAAACCAGGGGGGCATGTGTTATCGCTATATTTTGGCCAAAGGAGGAGTTGGGCCGTGATCAAGATGGGCTTAGAAGATACGTGTATACAACGTGTTGTTGAATCGGCCTCGCGTGTTGATTTGGGCTAAATTGCCCGTGTATCTTTATATTGTAATAGGTTCCGTTTAGAGTTAGGTAAGAGATAGAGTTGTAGAGTTATTCCAAAGACAGAAAGTCTCCGGACTATAAATATGTACCTAAGGTTATCGAGAAAAGGAGGACAATCACGTTCACAACAAACACAATCTCGGCGCATCGCCACCCCTTGTTTCTAGGGTTTTTCTCGGGTAAGTGCCATGCTGCCTAGTTGATGGCAAGTAACACCATTATCATAGATTTGTTTGGGTTAGCATCAGTACTTTTCGCTACGATTGTTTAGTTATGCTACCTATAGCTATATCGCCGCCTTGGCACCTTTTCCCGGGTGTGAGGGTGGCATCTTGCTTGATCTTTATTTAAGTCGATTTGGTCTGTTATAGTTGTGCCTTGTTCTCCAAGGTTTAGTTTAATATCCACATGATCAGGCCTTGTAAACGGGTTGAACGATCCAGTAGTATGTAAGGTATGGTTTATCAATCCAAGAGGGGGTGTTCCGGGAATTGACATTACGTTGGTTTTTAGGCCTTCTCTAGGATTAGTTTTCTATTATCTTTCGTATCTACCAGGCTCAATTACGTGTAGGATGTTCCAGTCATGTAGTGAAAACGTTAAACTGTCGTAGATCGATTTAGCTTGTATTGATGAAGCAAAAAACCCCATGTTATAATAGATCTAATGCAGAACCATGGGATAATCGGCTCTAGGAGCCGATTCACAGGGAAACCTGGGAGCCGGTTACGGCTCGAATTTTACATGTGTTTGTTTGCCATGCAGGAAACCAATCGAAGCAATCCTCCACCTTCCTGATCAGGTATAGGTCAGGTGGCACACCCTCGAACCAATCCAGGACGCGTGCCGGAGCTTTGCGGGCTGTTGCCCGAGGGACCAGGGCCCACCAGCAGTTCTGGGAGCCTCCCGGCTCTTCGTGTTGCCCGTCGCTGCTCGCCGGTGGGTTTTGGTAGGCAACAGAAGGGTACATGGATGTGTCATCACAAAGTAGAATGGTTGCATTATGTCCTAGGTCACTTGGCTGGGTTTGCAGGGGATAATCCCGGAATATCCCCACAAATCCCCTCCACACTAGTGTATTTTTTGGCTAGATGATGGAGTGCTGGGTTGATGTAGGAGCGCTTCGTTGGGAACCCCAAGAGAAAGGTGTGAAGCAGCACAACAGCAAGTTTTCCCTCAGTAAGAAACCGAGGTTATCGAACCAAAAGGAGGAAGGAAACGTCTCAAAGGTGTTGAAAGCAATGTGGAAACCTGCACAACACAAACTCCAGACTTTGCCCCAATGAACAGTGAGGTTGTCAAGCTCACCGGTTTGCTATAACAAATGATTAACTGTATGGTGTGGAAGGTGATGAATGGTTTGCAGCAAGTAAACAGTGGAAGATGTATCAATGGTAAAGATTGGACCGGGGTCCATAGTTCACTAGAGGTGCTCTCCTTAGATAAACAACATGGCATGAAGGGTATGTAGGGGTTCGTAGCATGGAAAACAAAATTTTCTATCGCATACAAACAAACAAGCCAAGATCTATCTACTAGATTGTAGCAACGAGTCGATGGAATAACTTACCCTCGAAGATTCCAAAGCGGTTAACGAGAGCAGATTCTCGTGGGTGATGTAGTCGTACTCTTTCCGATCTCAAGATCGTGTAGACGATCCTTCCAGCGCCACGTTCCGGCAGCGCTTCCGCAGTCGGTCACACGTTCGGTACTCGACGAAGACCTTCCTCTCCCTTGTTCCAGCAGGCAGCGGAGGTTGTAGTACTCTCCTCGCGATTCCGGCAGCACAACGGCGTGGTACCGGAAGTAGAGGGGAAATCCCGCAGGGCTTCGCCTTAAGCCGGTGCGAGTATGGTGGAGCTTATGAGAGAGGCTATTAGTGGTCTAGTAATTAGACACACCAATTAGAAGGCTCTAAACCAATTAGAAGGCTCTAAACCGTTGGCTAAAGCAATTAGAAGCTCTAAACCAAAACGGCTCTAAACCGGAGATCTAGAGGTGAAAGTTGTGTGTCTCTAGGAGGAGCCCTGCCCCTCCTTTTATGGGAGGGGGTCTTGGCGCGCCAGGGGAGGGAGGGAGTCCCTCCCCAACTCGGACTTGGGCTGGGCGCCGGCCTGGAGGAGTCCAACTCCTCCTCCAGGTTGGTTCCAACTCCTCTTGCTTGTTTCCCACAGTTTCTTGTTTTAGCCGTTTGACTTTCAAACTGGACATTTGACTTTTCTGTTTTAGGATTCAATTTAATCCTTTATTTGGGACAGCAAGAACACTTAGTACATGATGCAATCATTCCAATATGTAATGACACATTCATGTACCCCTTCCCCCCCGGAGTGCCGGACAATCCGGAACCTTCTAGAACATTCCCGATGAAAACACCGGAATCATTCCCGAACTCCGAAACGGGACTTTCCTTATATGAATCTTATTCTCCGGACCATTCCGGATCACCTCGTGATATCCCGGATCCCATCCGAGACTCTGAACAACATTCGGTCTCTTTCTCATAATACCATAACTACTCAAACAACGTCGAATCCTTAAGTGTGTCTCCCTACGGTTCGTGAATTATGCGGACATGATCGAGACACTTCTCCGAACAATAACCAATAGAGGAATCTGGAAATTCATATGGCTCCCACATATTTCTACGATTACTTTGCGATCGAATGAACCACTTACATACGATACCAATTTCCCTTTGTCTCACGATACTTTACTTATCCGAGGTTATGATCGTCGGTATCTCTGCATACCTAGTTCAACCTCGTTACCGATAAGTACTCTTTTCTCGTTCCCGTGATATGTGATCCCTTGTGAGCCAGTCACATGCTTGCAAGCTAATTGGATGACATTCCACCGAGAGGGCCCAGAGTATATCTATCCGTCATATGGATGGACAAATCCCACTCTTGATCCATGTGTCTCAACCAATACTTTCCGAACACTCAATGACACCTTTATAGCCACCCATTTACGGTGTGGTGTTTGATGTCATCAAAGCATCCATCCGGTAAAGGTGATATGCATGATCTCATGGTCTAAGGAATTAGGTTACTATGTATCAGAAAGCATATAGCAATTGAACTATTGAAATGACTTGATCTTTATGCTACGCTTATCTATAGGAGTATGTCCATCACATCATTCTCCTAATGATATGATCCTGTTGTTAATAACATCTCTATGTTCATGATCAGGAAACCATGATCATATATTAACCAACAAGCTAGTTTAACAAGAGGCTTTACTAGGGACTCTTATTTTAGTTTACAAATCACACAAGTATTAATGTTTCCGGTTAATACAATTATAGCATGGTATGTAAACATTTATCACAAGTGTGAAGATATGATAATAACCACTTTATTATTGCCTCTTGGGCATATCTCCAACAGGGTAAACAAATTATAGCAGGACAATTGACAAGAACTAAGCAAGGCATAACAATGCAATACTAGACAAAAGGATCCTATGAGATTCGATTGGGCAATACAACAATATACATAGACCGACATCCAACTGCATCTATGACTAGAAGTCCACCTTCAGGTTATCATCCGAACCCCCTCTAGTATTAAGTGCAGGGTTTCGCGGCATAGTAAATCAAAAATTTCTACGGATGCGAACAGAGGGAAAGCCAAGATCTAATCTAGGAGATGCAAACAATGAGAGAGATTGGATTAGATCTTCATACCCTTGAAGATTCGCACAGCGGAACGTTCGTCGGAACGTGGGTGATGTAGTCATACTCGCTTCTCCTCCTCGCGATCCGATCTGATCTAGCACCACAAGTGGCGGTGCCTCCGTGAGATGCACACGTGCAGCACCTCGACGTCTCCTCCTTCCTCGGACCAGCAAGTATGGTGGAGAGACGGATTGGATCTACAACACGACGGCGTGGTGTATATGGTGGAGAATTTCTGCAGCAGGGCTTCGCCTACAAGCAGTCGGGAGGGAGAGAGGAGGGCAGCAGGGCGGCTAGGGTTGGAGGGGAAGGTGTGGGGGGTTGGTGCGCCCCCACCCCTCTTTATATAGAGGGAGGGCGCAGCCCTATCCCCTCCCCCAAGCCCAAACCGGCGGCCCCAAAGGATAAGGAGTGGGGGGCAAGGAAACCCCCCCTTCTAGAAGGTCTATCTCGAGTTTAAACCTCTCTTGGCCGGCTGGGCCCTATGGGGCCTTGTGCCCCTGGCCCAATGCGTCCAAGGCACTCCCTCATAGGCCCATGCCCCCTCCCGGAAGGTGGGGCCACGTTGGTCCCCTTCCGGAAGGTTCTAGAAGCTTCCGGTACAATACCGATTAACCCGGAACAATTCCGAACTCTAAAAACTGCACTGCCTTATATGAATCTTATTCTCCGGACCACTCCGTAACCTCTCGTGATGTCCCGGATCCCATCCGAGACTCCGAACAAAAACTCATAAACCAATTATCCAATCTATCCTAGCGTCGAGACACGTTAAGTGTGTGACCCTGCTGGTTCGAGAATATGCAGACATGATCTTCTATCAATAATCAACAGCGGGGTCTGGAAACCCATATTGACTCCCACACATTCATCGATGATCATATCGGATGAACCACGATGCCAGGATTCAATCAATCCCATATATATATTCCCTTCGTCTCGCGATATTTTACTTGCCCGAGATTCGATCGTCGGTACCGTCATACCTAGTTCAATCTCGTTCACAGCAAGTACTTTACTTGTTCCGTAATCCGATATCACTTTGTGATTAACTCCTTAACCACATGCTTGCAAGCGGTGTTGATATCGATTACCGACTGGGCCCGAACTATATCTCTCCGACTTGGGAGGGACAAATCTCATCTCGATACATACAACCCAACAGATACTTTCCGATCACCTGAGAGACACCTTTATGATCACCCTCTCATAGGATGACGTTTGATGACCTCAAAGCTTTCTTCCGATACCAGGGAGTTGTATTATCTCATGGTCTAAGGAATACAATATTTGACAGAAGAAAAGCTTCGCAAATACGAACACGATGACACGATCTAATTGCTTCGCTTAGTTTGGGTTTGTCCACCATATCATTCTCCCAATGATATGATCTCATTATTAATTGACAACTCATGTCTATGGTTAGGAAACCTTAACCATCATTAATCAATGAGCTAGTCCATAGAGGCGTACTAGGGACACGGTGTTGTTCACAAACCACACAAGTATTAAAGTTTCCGCTTAATACAATTCTAGCATGGAATATAAACATTATCATGAACAAGAATTATAATAATAACATCTTTATTATTGCCTCTAGGGCATAATTCCAACAGTCTCCCACTTGCACTAGAGTCAGTAATCTAGTTTACATCTGGCAACAATCTCACACCCATGGCACTGAGGTGCTGATCATGTTTTACACGTGGAAGAGGTTTAGTCAATGGATCTGCGACATTAAGATCTGTATGTACTTTGCTAATCTTCAGATCTCCATCTGCTATATAATCTCGGATTATATGACACTTGCGGTTGATATGCTTGGTCTTTGGATGATATCTTGGTTCCTTAGAGAGTGCTATGGCGCCAGCGTTGTCACACAATAGCTCCAGCAGGTCCAATGCACTTGGAACCACGCCAAGCTCAGTGATGAAGTTTCTGATCCAAACTCCTTCACTTGACGCTTCTGCAGACGCCATCTATTCCTCTTCTAATGTAGATCCCGCGATCACGCTTTGCTTGCAGCTTCTCCAGCTCACAACTCCTCCATTCAAAATATAAACGTATCCTGTCTGAGATTTAGAATCATCCTTGTCGGTGTCGAAACTAGCGTCGACGTAACCTTTTACGACGAGTTGTTCATCACCCCGATAGACTAAGAACATTTATTTAGTCCTATTTAGGTACTTTAGGATGTTCTTCACGGTTGTCCAGTGTTCCACTCCTGGATCACTTTGATACCTGCTCGTCAAACTAAGAGCATTGGACACATCCGGTCTAGTACACAGCATGGCATACATGATAGAACCTATGGCCGAGGCATAAGGCACTTTTCTCATAGCTTCCCTATCATTTACCGCAGCTGGACACTGAGCCTTGCTCAATATCTTACCTGACAACATGGGAACTGAACCTTTCTTTGCCTTATCCATTCTGAACCTTTTCAAAACTTTGTCTAGGTATGTACTCTGGCTTAAAGCTATCAGGCGTCTTTGTCTATCTCTATAGATTTTTATGCCCAATATATAAGCAGCTTCACCTAGGTCTTTCATTGAAAAACACTTGTTCAAATAACTCTTCACATCGTTAAGCATGTTGATGTCATTTCCAATAATCAATATGTCATCCACATATAGTACCAGAAACGTCACCGAGCTCCCACTCATTTTCTTGTAGATACAAGCTTCGTAGCAATTTGGAACAAATCCAAAGCTCTTGATCACTTGATCAAAACAAAGGTTCCAACTCCGAGATGCTTGCTTCAGTCCATAAATAGAACGCTGAAGTTTGCATACTTTATCAGCATCCTTAGGATCGACAAAACCTTCGGGTTGCATCATATATAATCTTCATCAATGTTGCCATTGAGGAAAGCAGTCTTGACATACATCTGCCATATTTGATAATCATGAAACGCAGCAATTGCTAATAAAATCCGAATGGACTTAAACATCGCTACGGGAGAGAAAGTCTCATCGTAGTCAACACCTTGAACTTGTCGAAAACCTTTCGCGACAAGCCGTGCTTTATAGACGGTAACATTACCATCCGCGTCCGTTTTCTTCTTGAAGATCCATTTGCACTCAACGGCCTTTCGGTCGGTAGGAGGGTCCACCAAATTCCATACTTGGTTTTCGTTCATGGATCCCAATTCGGATTTCATGGCTTCTAGCCATTTCTCAGAGTCTGGGCTCATCATCGCTTCCTCATAGGTCGTAGGTTCACTGTCTTCTACCAACAAGGCAGTCAAAACAGGGTTGCTGTACCACTCAGGAGGGGCACGCGACCTTGTCGACCTGCGACGTTCAGTAGCAGCATTGTCCGAAGCTTCATGATCCTTGTCATTAGCTTCCTCTATTGTTGGTGCAGGCGGCACTGGAACAATTTCAGGTGCTGCGCTACTCTCCAATTCAAGAGAAGGTTCAATAACCTCGTATAGCTCTACTTTCCTCCCACTCACTTCTTTCGAGAGAAACTCCTTCTCAAGAAAGGGACTGTTCTTTGCGACAAACACTTTGCCTTCGGTTCTGTGATAGAAGGTATACCCAATAGTTTCCTTAGGGTATCCTATGAAGACGCATTTCTCCGCTTTGGGTTCGAGCTTGTCCGGCATCAACTTCTTGACGTAAGCTTCGCATCCCCAAACTTTAAGAAATGACAACTTAGGTTTAGCACCAAACCACAGTTCATACGGTGTCGTCTCAACGGATTTATATGGTGCCCTATTTAAAGTGAATGCATCGGTTTCTAATGCATAACCCCAAAATGATAACGGCAAATCAGTAAGAGACATCATTGATCGGACCATATCTAATAGGGTTCGATTCCGGCGTTCAGACACACCATTGCGCTGTGGTGTTCCGGGTGGCGTGAGTTGCGAAACGATTCCGCTTGCTTTAATATGCGTGAGAAAATCATAACTCAAATATTCACCTCCACGATCGGATCGTACAAATTTAATCTTTCTGTTACGATGGTTCTCCACTTCATTCTGAAATTCCTTGAACTTTTCAAACGTTTCAGATTTATGTTTCATTAAATAGATATACCCATATCTACTTAAGTCATCGGTAAAAGTGAGAAAATAGCGATATCCACCGCGTGTCGAAACACTCATCGATCTGCATACATCGGTATGTATGATTTCCAACAAGTCCGTTGCACGCTCCATTATACCGGAGAACGGGGTTTTGATCATCTTGCCCATGAGGCATGGTTCGCATGTGTCAAATGATTCAAAATCAAGAGACTCCAAAAGTCCATTGGAATGGAGTTTCTTCATGCGCTTTACACCAATATGACCTAGACGACAGTGCCACAAATAAGTAGTATTATCACTATCTACTTTGCATCTCTTAGCCTCAATGTTATGGATGTGTGTTTCATCCCTTTCGAGATTTAGAAGAAATAAACCATTCACAAGAGGTGCATGACCATAAAAGATGTTACTCATATAAATAGAACAACCATTATTCTCCGATTTAAATGAATAACCGTCTTGCAATAAACACGATCCAGAAATAATGTTCATGCTCAACGCAGGCACATAATAACATTTATTAAGGTTTAAAACTAATCCCGAAGGTAAAACTAAGGAGAGCGTGCCGACGGCCATCACATCAACTCTTGATCCGTTGCCAACGCGCATCGTCACCTCATCCCTCGGAAGCCGCCGTCTATTCCGTAGCTCCTATATCGAGTTACAAATATTAGCAACTGAACCAGTATCAAATACCCAGGCACTACAACGAGGGCTAGTAAGGAAAACATCAATAACATGTATATCAAATATACCTTTGATGGTGCCGGCCTTCTTGTCCGCTAAGTACTTCGGACAGTTGCACTTCCAGTGACCCTTGTCCTTGCAATAGAAGCACTCAGTGTCCGTCTTAGGACCAGACTTGAGCTTCTTCTCAGCAGGGGCAGTGCGCTTGCCGCCGCCCTTCTTGAAGGGCTTCTTTGCTCCCTTACCTTTCTTAAAGGTGGGCTTGTTGACCATCAACACATGATTATCCTTTTTGATGTCCACTTCCGCGGCCTTCAGCTTTGCGAAGAGCTCGGTGATCGTATCAGTGGAACCAATCTGATTATGAGTCACTACAAAACTTTTGTAGCTGGGAGGGAGTGATTGCAGAACCCTGTCAATCTTGAGATCCTCTGGAATCGTGCATTCCAGTTGCTCAAGGCGTTGAGTGTAGCCCGTCATCTTAATGGCGTGCTCACTAACGGAACTCCGTTCCTCCATCTTGCAGTTAAAGAACTTCTCAGAGATCTCATATCTCTCAGAACGGGCCTGAGTCTGAAACATGGTTTTCAGCTCTTCGAGAATCTCAAATGGCCCGGGATAGTCTTCAAAACGATTTTGAAGTTCCGGTTCCATAGCAAACAACATGGTGCTCTTAATCACACCATAATCATCTTTGCGCGACTGATAGACAGCTTTCTCATCAGCCGGCGCAGTTGCAGGAGGGGGGGTCACCTAACGCTTTCCCAAGGACATAGTCATTTTGACCGCCAGAGAGGATGATTCTTAGATTGCGGAACCAATTGGTAAAGTTAGACCCATTGTTTTTAAGCTTTTCCTTCTCAGCAAAAACATTGAAGTTGAAGTTGGACTTAGCCATTTGATCTACAATATTGGCAAGTACAAATTAGACTATGTTCATGATAACTAGTTCAACTTTTAATCAAATTACTAGATGAACTCCCACTAAATTCAACATCCCTCAAGTTGTTTAGTGAACACGATCCAAATTCACCACACCTAATCCGATCTTCACGAGAAGAGATGTGGTTTCAATGGTGGACAACGAAGTGTCGATCATATCATTCATATGACTCATGCTTAACCTTTCGGTTCTTGTGTTCCGAGGCCATGTCTGTACATGCTAGGCTCGTCAAGTTAGACCCAAGTATTTCCGCGTGTGCAAAACTGGCTTGCACCCGTTGTATGTGAGCGTAGAGTCTATAGCACCCGATAATCACGTGATGCTTGGACACGACGAACTTTCACAACGGTGCATACTTGGTGAGAACACAGTTTTTATCTTGATCTTTAAGTGAGGAATCATCTTATAATGCTACCGTCGCGATCTAAGCATAATAAGATACATAAAAGGATAAACATCACATGCATATAACTTTATGTGACATGGTATAGCCAATCTTCGCGCAATGATCTCCATCTTGTGCGTTACGGCATGATCTCCATCACTCCACCATGATTGCCTCCACCACGAATAGCAACTACAACTATTGCTAACTACTTAGCGATAAAGTAAAGCTATTACATGGCGTATAAGAAGTTGACTCACAGGTCATACACAATTATAAAGACAACCATATGGCTCCTGCCGGTTGTGTACTCATCGACATGCAAGTCGTGAAACATTACAAAACATGATCATCGCATACAATATACACATCACATCTTGGGCCATACCATATCACAGAAAACACTCTCTGCAAAAACAAGTTAGACGCCTCTACTTTGTTGTTGCATGTTTTACGTGGCTTATGGGAGTAGATGCTAAGAACGATTCTTACCTACGAAAAGCCACAACGGTGATATTATGGTTGCCAAACTCCGGTGTTAATCCCATGACAACTATAGTGAGAGAAACTGACATCCACCAGCCGCATGTGTGGAACAAGCCACACGTCAAGTGCGGAGCCGGTCTCGCGAACGACGTCGCGTAAGGTTGGCCTATACTGCTTCAATCTCACTATCCCGCGTCATAAGAAGAACACAAACAAGAGGCTTGCAACATAAAACATCAACGCCCGCAACAACCATGTTGCGTTCTACTCGTGAAACACATCTACGCATAGATCTAGCTCTGATACCACTGAAGGGTTTCGCGGCATAGTAAATCAAAATTTTCTACGGATGCGAACAGAGGGAAAGCCAAGATCTAATCTAGGAGATGCAAACAACGAGAGAGATTGGATTAGATCTTCATACCCTTGAAGATTCGCACAGCGGAACGTTCGTCGGAACGTGGGTGATGTAGTCGTACTCGCTTCTCCTCCTCGCGATTCGATCCGATCTAGCACCACAAGTGGTGGTGCCTCCGTGAGATGCACACGTGCAGCACCTCGACGTCTCCTCCTTCCTCGGACCAGAAAGTATGGTGGAGAGACGGATTGTATCTACAACACGACGGCGTGGTGTATATGGTGGAGAATTTCTGCAGCAGGGCTTCGCCTACAAGCAGTCGGGAGGGAGAGAGGAGGGCAGCAGGGCGGCTAGGGTTGGAGGGGCAGGTGTGGGGGGGTGGTGCACCCCCACCCCTCTTTATATAGAGGGGGGCGCATCCCAAGCCCCTCCCCCAAGCCCAAACCGGCGGCCCCAAAGGATAAGGAGTGGGGGGCAAGGAAACCCCCCCCCTTCTAGAAGGTCTATCTCGAGTTTAAACCTCTCTTGGCCGGTTGGGCCCTATGGGGCCTTGTGCCCCTGGCCCAATGCGGCCAGGGCACTCCCTCATAGGCCCATGCCCCCTCCCAGAAGGTGGGGCCATGTTGGTCCCCTTCCGGAAGGTTCTAGAAGCTTCCGGTACAATACCGATTAACCCGGAACAATTCCGAACTCCAAAAACCGCACTGCCTTATATGAATCTTATTCTCTGGACCACTCCGGAACCTCTCGTGATGTCCCGGATCCCATCCAAGACTCCGAACAAAAACTCATAAACCAATTATCCAATCTATCCTAGCGTCGAGACACGTTAAGTGTGTGACCCTGCGGGTTCGAGAATATGCAGACATGATCTTCTATCAATAATCAACAGCGGGGTCTGGAAACCCATATTGACTCCCACACATTCATCGATGATAATATCGGATGAACCACGATGCCAGGATTCAATCAATCCCATATATATATTCCCTTCGTCTCGCGATATTTTACTTGCCCGAGATTCGATCGTCTGTACCGTCATACCTAGTTCAATCTCGTTCACAGCAAGTACTTTACTCGTTCCGTAATCCGATATCACTTTGTGATTAACTCCTTAACCACATGCTTGCAAGTGGTGTTGATATCGATTACCGACTGGGTCCGAAGTATATCTCTCCGACTTGGGAGGGACAAATCCCATCTCGATACATACAACCCAACAGATACTTTCCGATCACCTGAGAGACACCTTTATGATCACCCTCTCATAGGATGACGTTTGTTGACCTCATAGCTTTCTTCCGATACCAGGGAGTTGTATTATCTCATGGTCTAAGGAATACAATATTTGACATAAGAAAAGCTTCGCAAAGACGAACACGATGACACGATCTAATTGCTTCGCTTAGTTTGGGTCTGTCCACCATATCATTCTCCCAATGATATGATCTCATTATTAATTGACAACTCATGTCTATGGTTAGGAAACCTTAACCATCATTAATCAATGAGCTAGTCCATAGAGGCGTACTAGGGACACGGTGTTGTTCACAAACCACACAAGTATTAAAGTTTCCGCTTAATACAATTCTAGCATGGAATATAAACATTATCATGAACAAGAATTATAATAATAACATCTTTATTATTGCCTCTAGGGCATAATTCCAACATTAAGTTGCAAGCAACAAACAACTGCTTTAAGCAAAGTGTGTAAGGTAAACAATCCACTTGTTCCATGAACAAGAGACCGTTGTTTTCTCCCTAGTGGCAACAGCACATCTACAACCGAAGAGATTTCTGTCACTTCCCTTGGAAACTAGAGGCATGAACCCACTATCGAGCATAAATACCCCCTCTTGGAGTCACTAGCAACTACTTGGCAAAGATAGCTACTAACAACGGAGAGCATGCAAGATCACAAACAACACAGACATGATAGAATCAATAAGACAAAACCATTAATCAATCTGACATAGTAATCTCAATATCCATCGGATCCCCACAAACACAACATGCATGATTACAAATAGATTAGATCTTGATGATGAACGGATCTCACAAGATCTATACATGAAAGCACAAGGAGGATATACAACCATCTAGCTACTACATGGACCCGTAGTCCAAGGTGGAACTACTCACGCTTCATACCAGAGAAGAAGGCCTTTGGGATGATTTTCCCTCTGGTAGGGTGCCGGGAAGAACTTCAGATCCCCCCCCCAATCTAGGGACGATGGTGGCGGCGGCTATAGACTGTTTTGTGGAGTTTTGATCAGGTGCCTAGGGTTTCTACATCGGGAGCTTCTTATAGGCGAAGGGGCGAGCCAGGGGTGCCTAGGGGGCCCACACCCTGCCGAGGCACGGGCCCACCCTGGCCGCGCCTGGGGGTGTGGCCGCCCTGTGGCGCCTCTCCGTCTCTCCTCTGGAATTCGTGTCGCCCACGGTAAAATATTGACGTTGGCTTTTGTCCCATCCAATTCCGAGAATATTGATTTTCTGCCTTTCTGGAACCAAAAACGGAAGAAAACAGGCAACTGGCACTGCGGCAACTTGTTAATAGGTTAATTCCAAAAAACATATAAAAACACCTCAAAGTTTAGACAAAGCAAAGCAAAGTAGATATTAAACAAGCATGGAGCATCAAAAATTATAGATACGTTTACGACATATCAAGCATCCCCAAGCTTAACTCCTGCTCGTCCTCGAGTAGGTAAGTGATAAAAAGAATAATTTTTGAGGTGACATGCACCATTAAAACCAAGATCAACCCATTTGCAGGCATTGAAAGCTCGGATCAAAGAACTCTAAACATGTGCATGAAAGATGGAGTTCTAACAATAAGACAAAGTAACTATGCATGCAACATGAAAGGCTACAAACAAAGATCATGAATAACATGCATTGAAAAACGTTTGTTTGTTTCACATATAGAAAACATGGCATAGTGGCAATCATCTTGTCCCTCATAGAGTAGTAAATAGATGCATAGGACACCTTCAAAGTTCATAAGAGTGACTAGATACAAATAGCACAAAAACAAGTAATATCACAATATGCATCAATCAATAAGTTTTGGGACACTGCACATAGAACTAAGAATGGAAACTATTCTCTCTTAATGGTGCTTAAAGGTAGAAGGTGGAGACTCAATATAATAGTGGAAGAAAGGCCCTTCATAAAGGGAAGCAGGGATTTCAAGTTTCAAAAAGAGCTTCCAAAAATTATGGTACTTGTTAGCTTCCAGCCCTCATTGCCCCTATCATAAGCATCTTGAAGTGATTAAGGTTAAAGTGAACAAACTATGGAGTATATGCTTGACAAAGTATAAGTTGGCAATCTCATGTCCCTTGAATACGAGGACAACACCTCATGCTACTCAACTTCAGTCACATGTAAGTTCTTGTCATAGTAAGTATATGCATATCATAGAGAACCGCCAACGGGGTACCCCTTGCACATGGTACAGGAGCTATCCCATAACCAAAATGACAAGGCAAGAAGACAATGAGCATCTCAGCAATCTTTTTATTTACTATGTGCATAGCTTTTTATTGAGGATGCTTCACAGATAGCTCATTATGGTGATGCTGCAAGTTTCCACCATGATTAGGCATGGCTTAGGCTAGCGGCCCAGGCGTTTCTCTAACACAAAATACATAACTCTATGGACTTACAAGCTCCCTCTTTATTTCACACCGGTGACATCCATAGACAAAATAGCATGATATCAACTGTGTACAAAGTACAAGTGCAATGTTGAAAATGTTCCCCATGACAGCATGGTTCTGTTAATTCCAACGTATAAGTGCAAGTATATACAACATATACGACATAATGGTTTAAGTTTATTAGGGGCAAAGAATATAAAGTGTGCCATCAAGTTTTTGAGGGCTTTAATCACTAAGTTTTCACATAACAAAATAGTTTTTAATTGGAAGATAGCTGAAAACAAGAATATACTTGGAATGGTGTAACACACCATGCATAGGAATTTATAGTGTAAACTTTGGAATAACTGGTTTTCTTGGGAGTTAGAAGCATGAGTACAGCTTACTCATATAAGTGGAGGTTAGCAAAATACTGGGAGCAACCAACTAAGAGAGAAAAAATGGCCATAATCATGCAGAGCGACAAAACAGTACTAATCAAAGCATAGAGTGGAACTACAAGTCAAGGACTAAATGATCATAGAGGCTATGGTGACTTGTTCATAGTCATACCATGGTGTGAGCATGTGCCAAGTTAACGCAAACAAAGCATCAAAGGAGAATACCACAATACTATGCTTTTGCATGCTAAAACAACGCATAATTTCTTCAAGGCACACTAAGAAATCCCAATTGTTTGGAACAAGAAATGCTACAGTAATAATCACTAACCATAAGTTCAAAACAACACCTAGCATGTCATGGTAAAGTCTAAGTCACAGTCAATGCAAGCTCCTCTTGCACTTCCAAGAAAGAACTTTCTACTCATTTTCAACACCAATTGACTTATTTGAAACAACAGGAGAGAACGGGGGTCCAAACTACTTTATTCAAGCAAACTAAACAAACTAATCAAGCAAATGAAAACTAAGACGCTCCAATAACAACACAACTGTGCATGAAACAATAAAAACAAAGTATCTAGACAGACCTGAGATTTTTATTGATGAAGAAGGGGATGCCTTGGGCATCCCCAAGATTTGACGCTTGTACCTCTTGGATATTTCTTGGTCTGACACCGGGGTGTCATCCCCAAGCTTGAGATTTTGTCCATTCTTCATCTCATTACATCATTCTCTCTCTACACCTGAAATTTTTCCTTCATACAAAACTTCACACAATCTTCATTAGCAACATTAGTGTTTTCAAAAGATAATAGACCTTTGGGTTTAGCTTTGGAACAGCAAAACTTTTCACTAAAAACACAAGATACTATAGCAACTCCTTCAAAAATCTCAATTCCCCAAAAGAGAACTCAAAAAAGAATCAATAAGAAACAAATGCAAATAATGGCAGAAATCTGTCAAAACAGACCAGCAGGTGAAACCTATTTTTTAGAAAATATTCTGTTGCTCAAATAAAAAAGTGTTAAACTAACGAAAGTTATCTAACATACTGGGGGATTTATTCGTAAATTATCAGCTCAATCCGACTTACAGAGACTCCTCACGAATTTTTATGGTGGAGGACAGAAATCTGTTTCGGGACAGCAACTCCCCAAATCTTACTTCCCTCTCATTAGAGGTCATTCTTGGCACAAAAAGCAAACTAAAAGGATGAGGAGAGGTCATTACTGAAGTAATAACTTCCAAGACTCAAGGAAACTCTTGGGTTATCTTCCAACAAGTATTTTTCTCTAATGCCTTTAAGATAGGCATGATAGTTTGGGAAGATGCTCACATAAGAAATATGAATTGAAGTAAAAGAGAGCATCAAGAGACAAATTCAATACACATTTAAGTCTAGCCCACTTCCTATGCATAGTAATATTGTAAGAAAATAAATCAAAGAATCACAAAGCAACAAGCATAGGAAAGCAAAACAAGTGCAACTTCAAGATTTTCAACATAAAGAGGGGAAACTTAATATTGTTGAGATACATAAGAACATGTTTCCCTCTATCATAATAACTTTCAGTAGCCTCATGAATAAACTCAAAAATATAACTATCACATAAAGCATGCTTTTCATGATCTATAAACACATAATTTTTATCGAGCTCAAAAATAGTAGGATTAAAACCTTCAAACCCACCTTTAACAATTTTCTAGAGCTTTAACAAGAAGACTAATCATTCAATATAGGACCATCATCTAGAGCTTTATCATAAACATTTTCTAAGCAAAACTCCTTAGCACCATGCATTTCTAGGTTAGGCACAAATATAGGATTATCATAGATAACAAGAGCATAATTATTATCACAAGTTTTACCCATAACAGATATTTCAAAAGAATCCACAGGAACATAACATTCATCCTCCTTTGGTAAACATGGGGGACAATCAAATAATGTAAGAGGAAAAGAGTTACTCTCATTAGAAGGTATACATGGGTAGATCCATTCTTCCTCCTCTTGACCATCACTCTCCTTCTCTTTTCCATCTAATGAGCTTTCAGTTTCAGCAGTTTCTTCTTCCATAGGATCCTGTAAGGCATTAGTATCTTCCATTTGTGGAAAGCACCTATTAAAATATTCACGAATATAGCCATTTTCTTCCTTGTAATTATCAACGCAAAATTTAAGTATCTCATAAACATCATATTCATAAGGTGCATCATTAGTATTTTCAAGCAAAGTAGCAAGTTCAAATGCACCTTTGAAAGCAATAAATTATTCAATTTGTTCCACATCAAAAAAGTCATAATTTCCTTTAACATAAGAACATATGGTAACATTATCATTATACTCACACTAAAAAGGAAGGTGCTTATACCTCCTACAGCAACAAGATTTATCAAAGCAATAAGTAACATTATAAGTAGAGCACACGTCTCTAAATAGTATTCAACTTATCAATTTGTTCCCATAAGTGTTTCCCTTTTTGTGAAAAACGGTGTTCCTTATAATAATACTTTTGTTCTTCCGTGAACCCACCTTGCCAATAAGAACTAGTTTCAAAGAAACCATCCATTGATAAAAAGCATGACAAGGCAAGGCAATAACAGACCAGCAATTAGAGCAGGAACTAATTTTTGTGTGTTTTTGAATAGAGAAAGCAAACCAAACTAAACTATTTTTTTAGAGTTTTTGATAAAAAGAGGCAAACAAAACCAAGCAAAAGAAACTAAGAAAACTAAAAACAAAGTAAAGACAAAGGTTGAGGAGGACTCCCCTTGTGAAGACGTCCTTAGCCTCCCCGGCAACGGCGCTAGAAAAGCTTGATGGAGCACTAGGTTGATGTAGGAGCGCTTTGTTGGGAACCCCAAGAGCAAGGTGTGAAGCAGCACAGTAGCAAGTTTTCCCTCGGTAAGAAACCGAGATTATCGAACTAGTAGGAGAAAGGAAACGTATCAAAGGTGTTGCAAGCAACATGAAACCTGCACAACACAAACTCAAGACTTTGCCCCAACGAACAGTGAGGTTGTCAATATCACTGGTTTGTTGTAACAAAGGATTAATTGTATGGTGTGGAAGGTGATGAATGGTTTGCAGCAAGTAAACAGTGGAAGGTGTATCAATGGTAATGATTGGACCGGGGTCTATAGTTCACTAGAGGTTCTCTCCTTAGATAAACAACATGGCATGAAGGGTAAACAAATTACAGCAGGGCAATTGACAGGAACTGAGCAAGGCATAATAATGCAATACTAGACAAAAGGATCCTATGAGATTTGATTGGGAAATACAACAATATACATAGACCGACATCCAACTGTATCTATGACTAGAATTCCACCTTTAGGTTATCATCCGAACCCCCTCCAGTATTAAGTTGCAAGAAACAGACAACTGCTTTAAGCAAAGTGTGTAAGGTAAACAATCCACTTGTTCCATGAACAAGAGACCGTTGTTTTCTCCCTAGTGGCAACATCACATCTACAAACGAAAAGATTTTTGTCACTTCCCTTGGAAACTAGAGGCATGAATCCACTATCGAGCATAAATACCCCCTCTTGGAGTCACTAGCAACTACTTGGCCAAGATAGCTACTAACAATGGAGGGCATGCAAGATCACAAACAACACAGACATGATAGAATCGGTAAGACAAAACCATTAATCAATCTAACATAGTAATATCAATATCCATCGGATCCCCGTAAACACAACATGCATGATTACAAATAGATTAGATCTTGATCACGAACGGAGCTCACAAGATCTATACATGAAAGCACAAGGAGGAGATACAACCATCTATCTACTACATGGACCCGTAGTCCAAGGTGGAACTACTCACGTTTCATACTGGAGAAGGAGGCCTCCGGGATGATTTCCCCTCCGGTAGGGTGCCAGGAAGAACTTCATATCCCCCCGATCTAGGGACGATAGTGGCGGCTACAAACGGTTTCGTGAAGTTTTGATCGGGTGCCTAGGGTTTCTGCATCGGGGTTTATTATAGGTGAAGGGCGAGCCAGGGGGTGCCCAGGGGGCCCACACCCTTCCCAGGCGCGGTCCCACCCTGGCCGCGCCTGGGGGTGTGGCCGCCCTGTGGCGCCTCTCCGTCTCTCCTCTAGACTTCGTGTCGCCCACGGTAAAATATTGACTTTGACTTTTGTCCCGTCCAATTCCGAGAATATTGATTTTCTCCCTTTCTGGAACCAAAAACATAAGAAAACAGGCAACTGGCACTGCGGCAACTTGTTAATAGGTTAGTTCCTGAAAACATATAAAAACACCTCAAAGTGTAGACAAACCAAAGCAAAGTAGATACTAAACAAGCATGGAGCATCAAAAATTATAGATACGTTTACGACGTATCACTAGATTAAAAACTCTCCATCATGGTTGAGTATTTTTTGGGAAGGGTATTTTAGGGGATTGGAGAGTGTTGGGTGATCACCAATTCCCCGCATATCCCCACATCTTTTAGGGATAAAAATACCGAAGAAGTAAAGAAGCCCTAAGGGAGGATTCCTCCCTCTCCCTTGCGTCGGCCTAGAAGTGGAGTTGGGAGAGGAATCTCCTCCCCCAAACCTCCCTCCCTATCATAAATAGAGGGGAGGGGCGCCCACCTTGAACCCCACTAGAAACCCTAGGTTGGCCACCTCCCTCCTCTCTAGTTGCGGCCGATTTAGATCATCCTATAAACAGTTGCCGACTAGCTAAACCCTATTTGCCAATCACCTCTAAACATCGGCCCTCTAAACCCTAGATCACCGGGGCTCCCTCTACTCCACCATACACGCTCCGGCTTAGGAAAAGCCCTGCGGGATCTCCCTCTAGTTCCGACACCACGCCGTCGTGCTACCAGAATCGCGAGGAGAGAGCTACAACCTTCGCTGCCTACTGGAACAAGGGAGAGGAAGGTCGTCATCAAGTACCAAAGGTGTGATCGAGTGCAGGAGCGCTGCCGGAACATGGCGCCGGAAGGATTGTCTACGTGATCTTGAGATCGGCAAGTGAACGACTACATCACCCACGAGAATCCGATCTTGTTAACCGCTTTGGATCTTTGAGGGTTAGTACTCTATCGACTCGTTGCTACAATCTATTAGATAGATCTTGGCTTGTGTGTGTTCACGCGATAGAATTTTTTTGTTTTCCATGCTATGAACCCCTAGAGTGGTATCAGAGCCGTGTCTATGATTAGATATGTTGCACGAGTAGAACACAATGGTGAAGGGTTTCGCGGCATAGTAAATCAAAATTTTCTACGGAGCGAACAGAAGGAAAGCCAAGATCTAATCTAGGAGATGCAAACAACGAGAGAGATTGGATTAGATCTTCATACCCTTGAAGATTCGCACAGCGGAACGTTCGTCGGAACGTGGGTGATGTAGTCGTACTCGCTTCTCCTCCTCGTGATCCGATCCGATCTAGCACCACAAGTGGCGGTGCCTCCGTGAGATGCACATGTGCAGCACCTCGACGTCTCCTCCTTCCTCGGACCAGCGAGTATGGTGGAGCGATAGATTGGATCTACAACACGACGGCGTGGTGTATATGGTGGAGAATTTCTGCTGCAGGGCTTCGCCTACAAACAGTCGGGAGGGAGAGAGGAAGGCAGCAGGGAGGCTAGGGCTTGGAGGAAGGTGTGTGTGTGTAGGGGGGAGGGGCCGCACCATGTAGCATCCCAGTTGTCTAACACCTGTAATGCTACTTGTTATAATAATAAAAAAGGCCACTTCCAACATATAATTGCTGCATCATTATCATATCATGCTCATGTCATCATGTCACCTTGCATTTGAGCATCATATAAAACCCTTTCTTGTTTGGTTCTTATCTCATGTGCATGATTAATTGTAGTTGCCTCTTGATATTGTATTTGGTTCTTAATATATTGTTAAATGCCCAAGTTGAGTTGAGGGCATCTCTCTTATTGACTCCACCACCTTTTCTCCCACCACCTTTTATTCCACCATCCAATTAATATGGGCTTGGCATTTTATTTGGGTTATCTCTAGCTCATGTTGTTTGGTTGGATTCCACCATAATCTTTTGCTTGGCCTTTGCCCACCTTTTGGGAATGCAAGGAGTAATGCCACATGAAATAATGTTGTTCTCACAATATAACTACATGGCAAATATGGTTGCATGGGCCATGCAAGTGCCACCTTTTTCTTGGCTTTGGTATGTTTTGGCTTGGTTTGCATGGATCATTTTTCTTTGTTAAAATCTTGAGTTGGCTTGTAGTTTTTCTTCACCATATCATCTATCTCTATCTCCCTTAGCTAAACCTCTTGTCCCCATGCTCCATGCACACACATGTGCTCATGAGGCATGCACAACCCTAAAACCCTCCTTTTCTCTTGGATCTTGCTTGGTCAATGTTGGAGCATGCATGGACCAAAGAAAACCCCATCATCATAATCATCTCTCCCTATCTTTCCGTCCTTTCTCCTTTTTCTTGATCTTGTGAGTTTGTATATGAAGCATGCTTGATCAAGTGGAGTACCCCTCCCTCTATCTACCCCCTCTTAGCTAACCCTAAAACCTACCCCATGCCACCCCCATCCTAGCTAAACAAGACCCTAATCTACACTTTTCTCTAAACAAAACCCTAACTACCCCTCCCCTTCCCTACTTCCTAGCTTGATCACCCCATGCCCTGCCCCAGCTCGCCATCCCCTCTCTCTACCTGCTGGACCCACCTAGCTACTCCCCCAACCAGCCCAAGGCAAGCCCTGACCCGAGCCAACCCTAACCAGCTAGCTCGAGCACCTCCCTCCCCTCTCTGTTCTCTCTGCCTAGAAGCCCCCACCGAGCTATCCTGCCCCCTTGGCCTCGCCCTGGACCCACCTGGAAGCCCACCTGTCTGCCTAGCCGTACCAAACACGTGAAGGGGGTGGAGAAAAAGGTGGCCGAGGCCATCCTTATCGCTAGCTCCCCCCACACGGCGGCCACGGCACCCCTTCCCCCCTCTGGCTTTATCTACCCCTCCCTCGTTCTACCCTGCCCCCCAGATCCATCCCTGAGGCCAAGCCTCCCCTCTTCCCTCTCCTCGCCACCGTCTACCTTCGGACGCCGGCCGCCGTCGGGTCACGCTTGTCGTCATCGATCCAGGAGGCGCGGGTGGGAGAGAGTGTGTCGGCATGGTCGCGTGGAGCCTCTGCGACGCCCCTGGACCCAGATGCGAGGAGGAGATGCCCCCAGCAGCCCTGCACGTCGACGCCACGCCGGAACCCTAAGTCATCGGTCCGTCTGCCTCGCCGTTGATCGCGACCTCCCCAGCCTCGCCACCGTCACCGACAGCTTCGCGGTAAGCGCCTCGTCCTCCCAGACATCCTCGCCGGCACCGTCGCTTCCTGGCGTCGCCGTCCCTTTTGTCGAGCACCCTCGGTGCGTCCGTCGCCGCGTCTGCCACTCGCTGCCGCCGGCGCGCAACGCTTACCTAGCCCCCTGTTTTCCCCTGTCAGCAAACCGCAGCCACCGCAGTGGCTCAGAACTCTGCGCAACAGCCCGCGTCGCGCGTTCGAGTCCCAGCCTCGCCACACCGCGCGCCGCGCGCGTCAGAGGCACGCGCGAGAAGAGGAACAATACGGCCTTGGCTGTTTTGCACACACCTCCCTCCCTGTTCTTTTTCTCTGCAACCCGCGCCCTCTAGGCCCACCAGGCAGCCACCGTGACCATCTCCCCGAAACCCCCCTGCCTTCTTTTGTTCTCAACCCGCGCTCCCCTGGGCCTACCGATCAGCCTGCGTGACGTTTTTGCAAAAAGGCTCCCGTGTTTTCTGGAGCTCAACCCGCGGTCCCTTTTCCCTGTGCGCGTGTCTGGCGCCCAGTCAGCCTGGTCCCACCCGTCAGTGAGTGCGGCTGGGTCTGCCTGGGTGCAAAAGGTTGTCTGCTCATCTGTTTTTATTTCAAATCTTTTCAAATAAATTCAAATTCAAAATGAAATCTGTTTTCAAATAACTTTCAAAAGATAAATCCAAATTTGACAAATAATATATGTTTTGAGATCAGAAAAATGCCAGGATTTCAAATATGCCATCCAATTTACCTTTTGTACATTTAAAATTCCAAGTTTATTTAAATTACACCAATTGCCACTAAAACTTAAATAATTAATAATTTTTGTTTCATAATTCCAAATTTAGCAAATGATATGTCTAAAATGATCATCTCGACGAGACCTTTCTGTTTATGCTATCCATGACTTCAATTGCAGCATGCATCATATAAAAATATAGGGTACAGCAATGTTATGACAACAAATGTGATTCCAAAACCCCATTTAAATGTTATTACTTGTCCTCCACACCTCACCATGCCATGCTACCTTATTGCCATGTAAATTGTGCATCATTCATCATGGCATGATTGTTTGCTTGACGCATCTTATTCATATGCTTGTGCTCTATATTCATGTTGGCCTTGTTTGTTTGGTTTTTCTCGGATAGACACTGAGCAGGGGTTATATCAAGAGAACCAGGAGCACTACCCAGATCCGTCCCTCGCTTCAACTGAGTTGACAGGCAAGCACTTCCACATGCTTGCATACATACAGTACCTATTGCCTCTATCTTATTCTTGCATCATTGAGTCGCGATTGCATTAAAATGGAATCCCAAGTATGCATAGCCTTTACTTTTAAACCCCACCAAGCTTGTTCCTCCATCCCATGAGCCATTACTATAGGAGTTGTTTGGGCCATGCGAGTCGTAGAACAGCATGTGTAGGGTATGTGAGAGTCTGTTGAATAATGAGGTACCTAAACAACTTAACCTGAGTAGTATGGGATAACTAATGAAAGTGGCACCGGTGAGCAACATCTGCTATTTGGTTTTTCCTGCTCACTCGTGTCCCGTAAGACCCCGAGTACTTGATTCATGTTCCTTGATTTATCGCGCTATCCACATCCGGGAGGTATATGGGACCCCCCTGGGCCAGAGCTTGATTCCGTCTTATTTCTTGGGGCCACAAACTAGTTTGAGGTTTTATTTACTATCCTGTACTTATGCCATGTTTACTGCTTTCATTAATTTGTGCGAGGGGCACACTATACTGTTTAGGTAAGCGGAGTGTTTTCGCGGTATCGACAAGCCCAGCCACACTTTCGGGTTCCCAGTCGTTTACAGCCACTGACGCAAACCTTGAGCCCGTCTCGGAGTCAGCTATCCCCATTGCGGGATCTACTTAAGGGGTGGCCCCCTGAAATATTTCTGAATCTTGTGATTGTTCAGTCGTGAAAGCCTCGTTGGGTTTTGATTTGGTTTTTCCGAGGTTGATCGAGCGTGTGTTGCTATTGGTGCACCCCGGCCGGGTAAAACTTTCTGAAAGCCGTGTCCGCGGATATGGACGACTTGGAGCACAGTTTCTCGATCATAGACAAGCATAACTAAAGTACCGCTTTAATTTGACTAAGTAACTTGACTAGTAAATAGTGAAATACTCATGGAATGGTTAATAAAATTGCCAATGGATGGGGGGGTTGTTCGTCCGCTTCCTTGTTGGTAAGCAGGGAGGAGGATGGATCTGATGAGATTACCATTATAACTGTTGTTCTTAATTCACGGACATCCGTCTATCATTGGTTAGGCGGATGGTTAGCGTTTATCTGTAGAACTGCTAGGGTTTATCTTTTGCTGCAATTGCGTCACCCCAGGTTGTGTCCCCTTTAGAGGCATTAAGTCTTGCTGAGTACCCTTAGGGTCTCACACGATAAATTATTGGTTCAGATGGACAGGTACCCCCGCAGGACGGATACTGGGTGGAAGAAGCCGGAGATGTGGGCAACGATCGTTCGGTGTAGGGATTCCGGGCACGGGGATCCGTGAGACCTGTAGTTGGGATGTGCTTATTTCTATGGCATCTTATGCCGATTTGCTTCTTATCCGTACTCGGATTTTGTTTGCCGCTTCCGCATGATACTCTGATGTGTGTTGTATGAGGAAGTATCCTAAAATATAGATCTATCTAGGTCATTTGAATCTTGCCGTATGGCGTTGCTATATTTCCTTTCTTTCTAGATGGTATGGCTCTGATGTACTCTTGTATGGTGGCTTGCGTACATACCCACTTGTGTACGTAGTTGATCCCTTCGCCTGCCGATTACGCCGCCCGTACAGGTCCCGTTGAGAGGGTAGTGGTTGGGACGTCTGAAAGGACTACCAGTGAGTGGCTTTTGGGGCCCCACCGTACTATTTCAACCACTACCACTCATCCAGGCTTGTATCTAGGAGCGTAATTCACCGAGGTAGTTACACACCACCCCTCTATATATAGAGGGGGCGGCCAGCCCTTGCCCCTCCTCCAAGCCTATCTCTAGTTTAAAGAATTTAAACTCTCCCTTATCTAGAAATCCTATCTCTAGTTTAAACGATTTAAACTCTCCCTTATCTAGAAATTCTATCTCTAGTTTAAACGAGTTTAAACTTATCTAGGATCGGCTGGGCCCTATGGGGCCTTGTGCCCCTGGCCCAATGCGGCCAGGACACTCCCTCATAGGCCCATGCCCCCTCCCGGAAGGTGGGGCCACGTTGGTCCCCTTCCGGAAGGTTCTAGAAGCTTTCGGTACAATACCGATTAACCCGGAACAATTCCGAACTCCAAAAATTGCACTGCCTTATATGAATCTTATTCTCCGGACCATTCCGGAACCTCTCGTGATATCCCGGATCCCATCCGAGACTCCGAACAAAAATTCATAAACCAATTATCCAATCTATCCTAGCGTCGAGATACGTTAAGTGTGTGACCCTGCGGGTTCGAGAATATGCAGACATGATCTTCTATCAATAATCAACAGCGGGGTCTGGGCACCCATATTGACTCCCACACATTCATCGATGATCATATCGGATGAACCACGATGCCAGGATTCAATCAATCCCATATATATATTCCCTTCGTCTCGCGATATTTTACTTGCCCGAGATTCGATCGTCGGTACCGTCATACCTAGTTCAATCTCGTTCACAGCAAGTACTTTACTCGTTCTGTAATCCGATATCACTTCGTGATTAACTCCTTAACCACATGCTTGCAAGCGGTGTTGATATCGATTACCGAGTGGGCCCAAAGTATATCTCTCCGACTTGGGAGGGACAAATTCCATCTCGATACATACAACCCAACAGATACTTTCCGATCACCTGAGAGACACCTTTATGATCACCCTCTCATAGGATGGCGTTTGATGACCTCAAAGCTTTCTTCCGGTACCAGGGAGTTGCATTATCTCATGGTCTAAGGAATACAATATTTGACATAGGAAAAGCTTCGCAAAGATGAACACGATGAAACGATCTAATTGCTTCCCTTAGTTTGGGTCTGTCCATCATATCATTCTCCCAATGATATGATCTCATTATCAATTGACAACTCATGTCTATGGTTAGGAAACCTTAACCATCATTGATCAATGAGCTAGTCCTTAGAGGCGTACCAGGGACACGGTGTTGTTCACAAACCACACAAGTATTAATGTTTCCGCTTAATACAATTCTAGCATGGAATATAAACTTTATCATGAACAAGAATTATAATAATAACATCTTTATTATTGCCTCTAGGGCATAATTCCAACAGTCTCCCACTTGCACTAGAGTCAATAATCTAGTTTACATCTGGCAACAATCTCACACCCATGGCACTGAGGTGTTGATCATGTTTTACATGTGGAAGAGGTTTAGTCAGTGGATCTGCGACATTCAGATCCGTATGTACTTTGCTAATCTTCAGATCTCCATCTGCTATATAATCTCGGATTATATGAAACTTGCGGTTGATATGCTTGGTCTTTGGATGATATCTTGGTTCCTTAGCGAGTGCTATGGCACCAGTGTTGTCACACAATATCTCCAGTGGGTCCAATGCACTTGGAACCACGCCAAGCTCAGTGATGAAGTTTCTGATCCAAACTCCTTCACTTGACGCTTCTGCAGCAGCCATGTATTCCTCTTCCACTGTAGATCCTGCGATCACGCTTTGCTTGCAGCTTCTCCAGCTCACAGCTCCTCCATTCAAAATATAAACGTATCATGTCTGAGATTTGGAATCATCCTTGTCGGTGTCAAAACTAGCGTCGACGTAACCTTTTATGACTAGCTGTTCATCACCCCCATAGACTAAGAACATTTCTTTAGTCCTATTCAGGTACTTTAGGATGTTCTTCACGGCTGTCCAGTGTTCCACTCCTGGATCACTTTCATATATGCTCGTCAAACTAAGAGCATTGGACACATCTGGTCTAGTACACAGCATGGCATACATGATGGAACCTATGGCCGAGGCATAAGGCACTTTGCTCATAGCTTCCCTATCATTTACCGTAGCTGGACACTGAGCCTTTCTCAATATCTTACCTGACAACATAGGCACTGAACCTTTCTTTGCCTTATCCATTCTGAACCTTTTCAGAACTTTGTCTAGGTATGTACTCTGGCTTAAAGCTATTAGGCGTCTTTGTCTATCTCTATAGATTTTGATGCCCAATATATAAGCAGCTTCACCTAGGTCTTTCATTGAAAAACACTTGTTCAAATAACTCTTCACATCGTTAAGCATGTTGATGTCATTTACAATAATCAATATGTCATCCACATATAGTACCAGAAACTTCACCGAGCTCCCACTCACTTTCTTGTAGATGCAAGCTTCGTAGCAATTTGGAACAAATCCAAAGCTCTTGATCACTTGATCAAAACGAAGGTTCCAACTCCGAGATGCTTGCTTCAGTCCATAAATGGAACGCTGAAGTTTGCATACTTTATCAGCATCCTTAGGATCGATAAAACCTTCGGGTTGCATCATATACAACTCTTCATCAATGTTGCCATTGAGGAACGCAGTCTTGACATCCATCTGCCATATTTCATAATCATGAAACGCAGCAATTGCTAATAAAATACGAATGGACTTAAACATCTCTACGGGAGAGAAAGTCTCATCGTAGTCAACACCTTGAACTTGTCGAAAACCTTTTGCGACAAGCCGTGCTTTATAGACGGTAACATTACCATCCGCGTCCGTTTTCTTCTTGAAGATCCATTTGCACTCAACGGCCTTTCGGTCGCTAGGAGGGTCTACCAAAGTCCATACTTGGTTTTCGCTTATGGATCCCAATTCGGATTTCATGGCTTCCAGCCATTTCTCAGAGTCTGGGCTCATCATCGCTTCCTCATAGTTCGTAGGTTCACTGTCTTCTACTAGCAAGACAGTCAAGACAGGGTTGCCGTACCACTCAGGAGGGGCACGCGACCTTGTCGACCTGCAACGTTCAGTAGCAGCATCGTCCGAAGCTTCATGATCCTTGTCATTAGCTTCCTCTATCGTTGGTGCAGGCGGCACTGGAACAATTTCAGGTGCTGCGCTACTCTCCAATTCAAGAGAAGGTTCAATAACCTCGTATAGCTCTACTTTCCTCCCACTCAATTCTTTCGAGAGAAACTCCTTCTCAAGAAAGGAACCGTTCTTTGCGACAAACACTTTGACTTCGGATCTGTGATAGAAGGTATACCCAATGGTTTCCTTAGGGTATCCTATGAAGACGCATTTCTCCGCTTTGGGTTCGAGCTTGTCCGGCATCAACTTCTTGACGTAAGCTTCGCATCCCCAAACTTTAAGAAACGACAACTTAGGTTTAGCACCAAACCACAGTTCATACGGTGTCGTCTCAACGGATTTAGATGGAGCCCTATTTAAAGTGAATGCAGCGGTTTCTAATGCATAACCCCAAAATGATAACGGCAAATCAGTAAGAGACATCATTGATCAGACCATATCTAATAGGGTTCGATTCCGGCGTTCAGACACACCATTGCGATGTGGTGTTCTGGGTGGCGTGAGTTGTGAAACGATTCCACTTGCTTTAAGATGCGTGAGAAAATCATAACTCAAATATTCACCTCCACGATCGGATCGTAGAAACTTAATCTTTCTGTTACGATGGTTCTCCACTTCATTCTGAAATTCTTTGAACTTTTCAAACGTTTCAGATTTATGTTTCATTAAATAGATATACCCATATCTACTTAAGTCATCGGTAAAAGTGAGAAAATAGCGATATCCACCGTGCGTCGAAACACCTATCGGTCCGCATACATCGGTATGTATGATTTCCAACAAGTCTGTTGCTCGCTCCATCATACCGGAGAACGGGGTTTTGATCATCTTGCCCATGAGGCATGGTTCGCATGTGTCAAATGATTCAAAATCAAGAGACTCCAAAAGTCCATCAGAATGGAGTTTCTTCATGCGCTTTACACCAATATGACCTAGACGACAGTGCCACAAATAAGTAGTATTATCACTATCTACTTTGCATCTCTTAGCCTCAATGTTATGTATGTGTGTTTCATACCTTTCGAGATTTAGAAGAAATAAACCATTCACAAGAGGTGCATGACCATAAAAGATGTTACTCATATAAATAGAACAACCATTATTCTCCGATTTAAATGAATAACCGTCTTGCAATAAACATGATCCGGAAATAATGTTCATGCTCAACGCAGGCACATAATAACATTTATTAAGGTTTAAAACTAATCTCGAAGGTAAAACTAAGGAGAGCGTGCCGACGGCCATCACATCACCTCTTGATCCGTTGCCAACGCGCATCGTCACCTCATCCCTCGCAAGCCGCCGTCTATTCCGTAGCTCCTGTTTCGAGTTACAAATATTAGCAACTGAACCGGTATCAAATACCCAGGCACTACAACAAGGGCTAGTAAGGAAAACATCAATAACATGTATATCAAATATACGTTTGATGGTGCCAGCCTTCTTGTCCGCTAAGTACTTCGGACAGTTGCGCTTCCAGTGACCCCTGTCCTTGCAATAGAAGCACTCAGTGTCCGGCTTAGGACCAGACCTGAGCTTCTTCTCAGTAGGGGCATTGCGCTTGCCGCCGCCCTTCTTGAAGGGCTTCTTTGCTCCCTTACCTTTCTTAAAGGAGGGCTTGTTGACCATCAACACATGATTATCCTTCTTGATGTCCACTTCCGCAGCCTTCAGCTTTGCGAAGAGCTCGGTGATCGTATCAGTGGAACCAATCTGATTATGAGTCACTACAAAACTTTTGTAGCTGGGAGGGAGTGATTGCAGAACCCTGTCAATCTTGAGCTCCTCTGGAATCGTGCATTCCAGTTGCTCAAGGCGTTGAGTGTAGCCCGACATCTTTATGGCGTGCTCACTAACGGAACTCTCTTCCTCCATCTTGCAGTTAAAGAACTTCTCAGAGATCTCATATCTCTCAGAACGGGCTTGAGTCTGAAACATGGTTTTCAGCTCCTCGAGAATCTCAAAGGGCCCGGGATAGGTTTCAAAACGATTTTGAAGCTCCGGTTCCATAGCAAACAACATGGTGCTCTTAATCACACCATAATCATCTTTGCGCGACTGATAGACAGCTTTCTCATCAGTCGGCGCAGTTGCAGCAGGGGGTCACCTAACGCTTTACCAAGGACATAGTCCTTTTGTCCGCCTGACAGAATGATTCATAGATTGCGGAACCAATTGGTGAAGTTAGACCCATTGTTCCTAAGCTTTTCTTTCTCAGCAAAAACGTTGAAGTTGAAGTTGGACTTGGCCATTGGATCTACAGTATTTGCAAGTACAATTTAGACTATGTTCATGATAAATAGTTCAACTTAATCAAATTACTAGATGAACTCCCACTAAATTCAACATCCCTCAAGTTGTTTAGTGAACACGATCCAAATTCACCACACCTAATCCGATCTTCACGAGAAGAGATGTGGTTTCAATGGTGGACAACGAAGTGTCGATCATATCATTCATATGACTCATGCTTAACCTTTCGGTTCTTGTGTTCCGAGGCCATGTCTGTACATGCTAGGCTCGTCAAGCTAGACCCAAGTATTTCTGCGTGTGCAAAACTGGCTTGCACCCGTTGTATATGAGCGTAGAGTCTATAGCACCCGATCATCACGTGATGCTTGGACACGACGAACTTTCGCAACGGTGCATACTTGGGGAGAACACAGTTTTTATCTTGATCTTTAAGTGAGGAATCATCTTATAATGCTACCGTCGCGATCTAAGCATAATAAGATACATAAAGGGATAAACATCACATGCATATAACTTTATGTGACATGGTATAGCCAATCCTCGCGCAATGATCTCCATCTTGTGCGTTCCGGCATGATCTCCATCACTCCACCATGATTGCCTCCACCACGAATAGCAACTACAACTATTGCTAACTACTTAGCGATAAAGTAAAGCTATTACATGGCGTATAAGAAGTTGACTCGCAGGTCATACACAATTATAAAGACAACCATATGGCTCCTGCCGGTTGTGTACTCATCGACATGCAAGTCGTGAAACATTACAAAACATGATCATCGCATACATTATACACATCACATCTTGGGCCATACCACATCACAGAAAACACTCCCTGCAAGAACAAGTTAGACGCCTCTACTTTGTTGTTGCATGTTTTACGTGGCTTATGGGAGTAGATGCTAAGAACGATTCTTACCTACGGAAAGCCACAACGGTGATATTATGGTTGCCAAACTCCGGTGTTAATCCCATGACAACTATAGTGAGAGAAACTGACATCCACCAGCCGCATGTGTGGTACAAGCCACACGTCAAGTGCGGAGCCGGTCTCGCGAACGACGTCGCGTAAGGTTGGCCTGGACCGCTTCAATCTCACTATCCCGCGTCATAAGAAGAACACAAACAAGAGGCTTGCAACAGAAAACATCAACGCTCGCAACAACCATGTTGTGTTCTACTCGTGAAACACATCTACGCATAGATCTAGCTCTGATACCACTGAAGGGTTTCGCGGCATAGTAAATCAAAATTTTCTACGGAGCGAACAGAAGGAAAGCCAAGATCTAATCTAGGAGATGCAAACAACGAGAGAGATTGGATTAGATCTTCATACCCTTGAAGATTCGCACAGCGGAACGTTCGTCGGAACGTGGGTGATGTAGTCGTACTCGCTTCTCCTCCTCGTGATCCGATCCGATCTAGCACCACAAGTGGCGGTGCCTCCGTGAGATGCACACGTGCAGCACCTCGACGTCTCCTCCTTCCTCGGACCAGCGAGTATGGTGGAGAGATAGATTGGATCTACAACACGACGGCGTGGTGTATATGGTGGAGAATTTCTGCTGCAGGGCTTCGCCTACAAACAGTCGGGAGGGAGAGAGGAAGGCAGCAGGGAGGCTAGGGCTTGGAGGAAGGTGTGTGTGTGTAGGGGGAAGGGGGCGCACCACCCCTATATATATAGAGGGGGGCGGCCAGACCTTGCCCCTCCTCCAAGCCTATCTCTAGTTTAAACAATTTAAACTCTCCCTTATCTAGAAATCCTATCTCTAGTTTAAACGATTTAAACTCTCCCTTATCTAGAAATCCTATCTCTAGTTTAAACGAGTTTAAACTTATCTAGGATCGGCTAGGCCCTATGGGGCCTTGTGCCCCTGGCCCAATGCGGCCAGGACACTCCCTCATAGGCCCATGCCCCCTCCCGGAAGGTGGGGCCATGTTGGTCCCCTTCCAGAAGGTTCTAGAAGCTTCCGATACAATACCGATTAACCCGGAACAATTCCGAACTCCAAAAATTGCACTGCCTTATATGAATCTTATTCTCCAGACCATTCCGGAACCTCTCGTGATATCCCGGATCCCATCCGAGACTCCGAACAAAAATTCATAAACCAATTATCCAATCTATCCTAGCGTCGAGATACGTTAAGTGTGTGACCCTGCGGGTTCGAGAATATGCAGACATGATCTTCTATCAATAATCAACAGCGGGGTCTGGGCACCCATATTGACTCCCACACATTCATCGATGATCATATCGGATGAACCACGATGCCAGGATTCAATCAATCCCATATATATATTCCCTTCGTCTCGCGATATTTTACTTGCCTGAGATTCGATCGTCGGTACCGTCATACCTAGTTCAATCTCGTTCACAGCAAGTACTTTACTCGTTCCATAATCCGATATCACTTTGTGATTAACTCCTTAACCACATGCTTGCAAGCGGTGTTGATATCGATTACCGAGTGGGCCCGAAGTATATATCTCCGACTTGGGAGGGACAAATTCCATCTCGATACATACAACCCAACAGATACTTCCCGATCACCTGAGAGACACCTTTATGATCACCCTCTCATAGGATGACATTTGATGACCTCAAAGCTTTCTTCCGGTACCAGGGAGTTGCATTATCTCATGGTCTAAGGAATACAATATTTGACATAGGAAAAGCTTCGCAAAGATGAACACGATGAAACGATCTAATTGTTTCGCTTAGTTTGGGTCTGTCCATCATATCATTCTCCCAATGATATGATCTCATTATCAATTGATAACTCATGTCTATGGTTAGGAAACCTTAACCATCATTGATCAATGAGCTAGTCCTTAGAGGCGTACCAGGGACACGGTGTTGTTCACAAACCACACAAGTATTAATGTTTCCGCTTAATACAATTCTAGCATGGAATATAAACTTTATCATGAACAAGAATTATAATAATAACATCTTTATTATTGCCTCTAGGGCATAATTCCAACAAATGGTAATTGTGGGCGTTGATGCTTTTGTTGTCGATTGCTTCTTGTGTACTTTGCATCTTGCTGGATGGTAGGATGAAGCGGCCCAGGATAACCTTACATGACATCGTTCATGAGACTTGCTCCACGATCGACATGCAACCTGTATTGCATAAGTGGCTTTGCGGTTTTCTGTCTCTCCCATCATAGTGAAAATTCAATTTACAACGGTCACTTGATAGTTCTTGCATCAACGTTGTGGTTCTTGTTCGTAAGTTAGAACAGTACTTATTGAAAGCCTTAAACCACATAAAACATGCAAAGAAAATTAGAGGCCTCTAACTTTGTTTTGCAGGGGTGTGTTGTGATGTGATATGGCCATGATTGTGATTATATATGATGTATGAAATGATCCTTATTGTAAGTTGGCAACCGGCAGGAGCCTTATGGTTGTCTTTTAATTTCATTAAGACAGGTGTGTATATTATTCAAAGTAGTTGTAAGAGTTAAACACACCAACAGTCCCTATACTTGTTAGGCTGACTCAATTTAGTCTCTATATTCATAATTTGCTGAATTTTGTTCGTGTACTTGTGAATTGGGTTCGATTTAGTCCAGTTTTATGTTTTTCGTTGAATTTGAGTTGAAGCGGATGACACGTGTACTGAAATCTTGCAAGAACACCCTCTTACATCTCAGAAAATTGCAAAAAACAATCACACATGTTGAAAAATACAGGATTAGTCCATGTACTTGTCCGGATGGCTCGATTTAGTCCTGATATTTGTCAATTGGACTCGATTTAACCTAAACGCATGTTTGCTGTCGAATTTGAGGTGATGCGGACGACACGTAAATGCAGGTCACACTTACAGGAAACTAGTTGTCCTGAAAATTTGAAGAGATTTTCTCACACATCTCGCGTATATTTTCGCTCTCAGATATTTGCATGTACCCACTCTCAATCTAATCAATAAGACAACACTCCACACCGTTATAGTACCTATTTAATTCAAGACTATTCTATTTAAGAGCGAAAAAGGAGGGAGTCGATGGAGAGGGAGGCTCGATGATCACTAACCCAAACATGTAACATTATTTCATAGAGGAGAGATGACATCGAAGCGACACCTGCTGTCGTGGAAATATATATTCTAGTTGTGGGAGAGGGTCCTGCAAGTTTCCATGCCAACCGCTCTCCTGGAAGTGGGACCCGCGCCCACGTCCGCGTCAGCTCATATTCGACAACAAATATGCCTTTGTATTAAATCGAGTCCAAGTAACAAGTACACGGATTAAATTATATAAATTATGAGTATCGGTACTGAATCGAGCCGAATAGACGAGTATAGGGACTGCTATTATATCTAGCCTCAGTTGTGATAGTTTTTTGTAATTGTGTCAGATGCGGGAGGGTATTTTTCCAAGATTTTAGTCCACTTTTCGTCCGCATCAGCTCAAATTCAACAGCAAACATCGAATTGGACTAAATCGAACCCAATTCACAAGTACAAGGACAAAATTTAGCAAATTCCGAGTACGATGACTAAATCGAGCCATGTTGACAAGTATAGAGAGTGTCAGTGTATTTAACTCTAGTTGTAATAGTTGATGCTGGTGGACGACAACCATGGACCGGTGCCATTGACATTGACGCCACGCCGGTGATGATGGATATCATGTTCGTGCTTGAAGATGGAGATCGGAAGCACAATAAGAAAGTCCATATCATATCACATATTATGAATTGCATGTGATGATAATCCTTTTTATGCATCTTGTATTGCTTAGATCGTGACGGTAGCATTATAATTATAAGATGATCTCTCTCACAAAATATCAAGTAATAAAGTGTTTGTCCTTAGTTATCACTGTTGCTAAGACTTGTTGTTTCAAAGCACCACGTCATGATCGGGTGTGATAGATTCTACGTGTGCATACAACGAGAGCAAGCCAGATTTTCTCATGCAGAAACTAAGGTTAATCTTGACGAGCCTAGCATATATAGACATGGTCTCAGAACACGGATCACCGAAAGGTAAAGCATGATTCATATAGTAGATATGATGAACATGTTGATTGTTCGCCTTTAAAACTACATCATCTCTCATGATGATCGGACTTGATGTAGTGGATTTGGTTTGTGTGATCACTAAACCAATGTGAGGGATATTGTTTTGAGTGGGAGTTCAACAGTAATATGACTAAAAGTTGAACACTATTTATCATAAATTAAATCAAAGTGAATTTGCATAGTTGTTGTAGTCATTGGCATATGTTTACTACCTTGCGCTTAGTTATAATTGAGATAATAGAACTATAGAATTCTGGTTAGTTACTTTAGGAAATTTTAGAAGGCCTATCGCAAGCTTTCAGCAAGTTCCGTTTGCTCTGTAAAGTTTAATAATTGGTATTAAATCAAGAGTAAACAATTCTGGTGTTAGTATATAAGTATCATGTTTGTCTCCATGATCCTTGATATTCTTATGTTATCGGGGAGCTGAAAGAATTGTTTCAGAAACCATCATGTGTGGAAGATATTGCGATATCTGAAATGATGTTTTGGTTGCAACATGAGAGAGTATAATATGGCTAAAAATTATGTTCTCATATTTGATGAGAATTTACAAAAGGTTGGAGACACTATTTGTCCTAATCCTCCAAAAGGTTTTGGAGAGAAACATTATACTCGCGATTCACCGTTATAAGCTAAAGTAGCTTGATCATGAATATTTCCATGATAAGGATGAATATTTGATGTAGGTAAAATGTTTACTACACTAAAGATTACTAAAGAATTGAATTTGAAAGAACACCAAGCATTTAATGATGGTGACCTACTTCAAAGTGCAAGTCCAAAGACATTGGTATTTAACTATACACGCTTTGGACTATGTGTCATGATTATGGCGCCACTATTGATGTTGATAGATTCTTTTAAAAGGAAAAGGAAATTCTGAAAGAGAAATCTAAGAAATATTTTGGCAAAAAAGAAAAGACTAGAATTGTTCATCTTAGGTATATAGATGATATACATGTTATGGTTGTATTTCTTGCTTTTTAAACAATGTGGTTCTTAAGTATTGGATACCGAATTTGTTGGTATGAATAGTCATACAAAAACAACATAATTCATGAACTACAATGGCCTAAGTAACTAGCAAGAGAATAGGTGTTAATGTTCATCGAAAACAAACAAAGTTTTTTGTGTTGATCATTAACATCAAATCTTACCTTCAAGATTTGTTTTAATCAGCTATTATGAGAACAAAAGGGTTGTTCAAATAATTGATGTAATCCATAAAGGATGGATGATTTACAAATGTTGTTGGATAAATCACATCCATCAAACTAGTGCTAAAATATCGAAAGACAATTGATTGAAAGATCAATTAAGAAGTGACATCGCTGTTTAAATTATATTGGAAAGAAAACATGGAGAAACTCCATGTGGATGGAATTTTGGAGTATTTATTTTTTTCATCAAATGACGCTTGTGAAACTTTCCTAGAGATAATTAAAACTCTGTTCATAGGCCAAAAGGGAACGAATGACTAGCTTATTCAAACTTGTACATGTAGATGTATGAAGCTCATTATGTGTAGTTGAGAGTGATGGATGTCAACTTCATATGCTTTATCCGAAAATTTGAGCGAATATATGTATATTTTCTTAATGAGGATGAAGTGTGAAACATTTGAAAATGTTCGAATACTTTCAAGTTGAAGTGGAAAATCAATGTAACAAGAAAGTAAAGAATTTATGATAAGATCATAAACGAAGATTTTTTGAGTTACAAGTTTGGCAAAACACCTAAGATTAGAGGAATCTTCCATGGATTTGCATTTCCCAAAACACCATATGAGTATGGAGTGTTCGAGATATGCAACAAAACCTTGTCTGACATGGTGAGATCAAAGGTGTTAGTAATAAAACTGCCATAGTATTTTAAAAGATTAAAGCTTTCGTGATTGCCACTTTTACACTAAAAAGATCTCCATCATGATCCGTTGAAATGACACCATATAAAGTTATGGTTTGGGATAAAACCTAAATTGTCCTTCCTTAAACTTTGGTATGCTAAGCATAAGTAAGATGTTTGCAACCAAAGTCGGATGAGTGTGTCTTTGTAGCTTATTTCGAATAACCGTTGAGTATTCCTCCATAACACCAGAGACAAAAGTTTTTGTTGCTTAGAACGTCAAGTTTATTTGAGAAGGAATTTTTGTGAAAAGTTAAGTGGGAGTGTTTGGATATGCTAAATGGGTATCACCATAGCATGTCTCTAATCTGGATAACCCGGGTGGCCCACAGTTGTTAGCAAGGCCCATGGCCTTCTGGGCGGCTCGGTTAGATGGATCCAGGAGGGAGGCCCATGCTGGATAAAGGAAGACTACAGAGGAGTCACCAGCGTACCCGGAGCCTTGGAGTGCAAGACACGTTAGACTAGTTGTGTACCGTGTAGGACTCTATAACCTGTCTGGCTAGAACTTTACCTGTAACCCTAGGATCTGGCGACTATATAAGCCGGACATACGGGGGCCTTTAGGGCACGATACAACTCATACCTCACACAGCGAACCAATCCCTGTAACTCGGTGTATTGCCATTATAGTGATTTATAGCAGGAGTAGGATTCCGCCACCGTCGTGGGATCTGAACCTGGGTAAGTTGTGTTAACTCGTACCCGCCAACCTTCCGCCTTACCCCACGTCTCTAAACACACTCAGATCATCGGTCTGAAGCACTGGGGTCCGACTCGGCTGAGCGAGCCCCGTGGCTAGCCATCGCGGCGGTTGGTGAGGGTGTGCCTCAGGTCGTTGGGCTGGCGTGCGCGCCAGCTTTGGTTGTTGATGATGTGGGTCTGCGCGTCGACTGGCTGCCCGTTGGCGGTGACCATGTTGTTCATCGGCCGCGGATCGTTGGTGGAGAGTTCCGCATGCGTGGCCCTTGGCTGGAACTGCAGGGGCTCGGGTGACGGGGAGTTGAGAGTGTTCGCCATCGATGGGCGGCCGCTCGAGGCCGCCCTGCTTCCTGAGGAGCGGGAGTACATGCTCCCCCGCGAGTCGGCTCCTATGACTGGCTGCTCGACGGCCTTGGCGAGTAGGGCCTTGGCATACTCGATCTGCGGCGCGCCTTCCCCGTCACATTGAGGTTGGCGACCGCGGCTCGACCCGCGATGACATTGTCCATCGGGGTGGAATACAGTGGGAGGCCGTTTGTGTCCTGCTCTTGCAGGGAGATGAGGATCCTCGGCTGATCTGGCGGGGGCGTGCGACCGGGCGGTGGTGGGGGAGCGTCGTTTGCTGTCGTGCATGGCGGTGGCCGGGCACTTCCTCCCGGTGGCGCGTTCTCGCGGATCACGCGATCAGCCGCGCGAGCCAGGTCGTTCTCGTCGTCGAAGTTCAGGGTGCTGCCCTGAACGGTGGGGTTCAGGCGCGACCTGATGCGGCGCTAGTGATAGAGCGAAAGCTCCTGTACCGTCGCCTGCTCGAGGCAAAAAAATTCGCGCTCGTCTTGTTCCTTGCGAACCGCCTCCTCTAGGCCCAGGCGGAGTTCCTCGACTTCCCCTGCCATCGCGGTCGGCGGGATCGGCATGGAGAAGGGGTCTGGCGGGGCACTCATGCCGCTCGCCATGTAGGTCGCATGAAGCGACCGGATCTAGCATAGAAGTCACCGGAGTTCTCCGATCCGGAGTCGGAGTCGAAGATCCCGAGGATGGAAGGATCCTTGAAGTCCCCCACGTTGGAGACTTGGGTGATGGAGCCCGCAGGTGACGCGGCGACAATGGATCCGCTGATTGAAGACGGGGTCGCCGAGTCGGCTTCGTCGTTGAGGGCCGTGTCGTCCACAGCCATGTTGCTGGTGGACGAGCCGTACTCGGAGGCAAGGCGATGGATGGTGCGGACCTGACTCTCAGAGAGCCGATCGCACGGTGGCGATTCGCAGATGCGCGCCGAGTCCTCCGAGACGATGACGTCGGTGAAGCCGACGTAGAGGCTAATCGTGCCGACCGGCATGATCACGTTGTGCGTGACCGAGCGCGATGCTAGGACGTAGCTGCTTGGCAAGATCTGGAGGATCTCGCTGATGGCGATCATGCGGCTGGTGGCGATCGTCTGGTTGATTGGCAAGTAGGGTCTCACCGCAGAACACAGGCCTCACCGGCCAGGACCCAAGATGGGCGCCACTGTCACGGGAATGGCCACGGTAGATGCTGCGATTGGCAGTGAGTAGTAGAACGAGGGGCAAGGGCGGCCAGCCATCTGCGGTGCGAGATGAGGGCAAATACATAGGGATTTACCCAGGTTTGGCCCCCCAGAGGTTAAAGACCTACTCCTTCTAGATTGTATTGATGAGAGAGTACAATGGGCGAGCTCGGCGGCTAGGCGGCGAGTCGAAGGGGTGTATGGTGGAACGTAAGTGCTATGCGTTCCCTAGGCATGTTTATATAGAGTCACCTCGCTAGGGTTTACAGATCTACAACCGATTTGGATAAGGACTCGGAGGGTTTTGACCTAATCCGACTGGGCCTAGCTACGCTTCTAGGCCTTCAGCTTCTAGTTGCCTGGCTTCTTCTTAGGTCGTGATCCAGTCGCCGTCCTGCAGGCCCACTCGCTGGGAGTATGATCCAGTAGGGAATGTCCTGCTGGGTATACCCCACTCGGCATATCCCCATCACCCATGGCAGCGCCGACCCCCTTCTGCTTGCGCTTGTACTTTGCCGAAGCGTCGCCTGACAGAGCATCCTCTAGCGAGTCGACATCCTCGAGGGTGACGCCCTTGGGGTTGAACTCCTTATAAAAGAGCGTCAGCACCTTCTTGGCCTCGCCAAGAGAGCCCACAGCAGAGGTGCAGCGATTCTCGATCGCCACAACAACATCAGCCAGAAGGTCCCCGTGCTCTAGCACACTGCGATCAAACGCGACGCCAGAAGCATCTGGCAAATAAAGGCAGAAAAAATTCGAATAATGAGCAAGAAAGGGCATCCTAAGACATGAAAGACAGAAAATGAGACAAGGGCAGCCTACTAGAGATAGCCGTTGCAGCAGCCATGAGCTTCTCGACCACGGCACTCTCCCGAGTGGATGCCGCCGCCGCGAGCTGCTGCTCACGATCTTCGGCCTCCTTCTGCTGGCGCTCTAGGGCCTCCACATCATCCGATGCCTTCTTCTCCGCCTGGCTGAGGCTCTTTTCGAGAGCATTCAGCCTACGGAGAGCAGCATTGTTATCATCTGCAACATAGAAAAATATTGGGTAAATACAAAAACCAAACTTGGTGCACTCAAAAAATAACCAAGAAGAAAGCTACGCACCTTGGAGCTGCTTGAGCTCACCCTCCAGCGACAGATGCTGCTGGATGAGGAGGTTGGAGCCACGGACAAAAGTCTACAAAGAAGCAAACAAACATGATGAATAAAGGGCTCAAGGGCTCCCCCTATGCAAACAGAAAGAGCAACACTTACGTGTTCAGGCGTGGACTCTGAAGGTTTACATATACTCTTCCGAGTCACGAGTGCATGAGCCCCCCGCTTCGCGGAGCTCAAATCCTCGTCCTCGGAGTTGGCCACCACCTAGGGAAACAAAGCTGTCGGCTTCGATTCCGCGATCACCTCTTCGGTACCCTCGTCGAGGGACTCCTCCGAAGGATTACTGCTAGCACTTATCAGATCAATAAAAAGATAATACTTAGCACACGAATAAGGTAGGAAGGCTCAAGCAGAACAACTTACGACTGGATATCTGACAAATTGAAGACAGGAAGCTCCTTCTCCTTCTTCTTCTTCTTCTTCTTGGTCGGCGGCTGCGGGTCCACCGCCCGAATGGGCACGGCGGGAAAAGGTGTTGATGACGCACCCTCATCCTCGCCATGCTGCTCGAGGAAGGATGGACCCTTTGGTGTAGGTGGTGTCGTCCCATCCGAAGATTCACTCTGAGAGCGTTTTCGAGTCTGCCCTTCGCTCGGCTCGGGGGCTTGCGCAGTAGGAGACTACATAGGGGAAAGCTCAGATTCGGACTCTGCCACTTCATTATTCGGTGCATCTGTGAACTTATCAGGTAAAGGGGGCGTCATCCCCGCTACCTTGAAGTCCTGCATATCAAAGACAAGAAGATTAAAAATTATCAGTACAAATAGCAAACAGCTAGCACTCAAAATAGCGCTACGCGCAACTACAAGTTTTTCACCTGCGGGACTACTTTATTCACACTAAACGGGGAGGTCAAGGATTTACCCGGGAGGTCCTCGTCGGCCTTGAACTTCAGCAAGGGCCGAAGAGCTCTATCAAGGTCACCCGAAGACAACTCCTCAGGCGAAACCCTTGTTGGATCGCTGAAACATCGGGTGCGCCCTTGCTTGGAGCGGCTGCACCCGACATTTGAGGGTGCACATGATGTCAACACCGTTGACCTCCTTGCCGGCCACCAGCTGGAGAGACTCCACCCGCTTGTAGAGCTTATCCACCTATGCTGTTTCACCCTCTAAGATGTCGTTCTTCCTGTGCAGAATCGAAAGGGGGGAGACCAAAATGCTGCCTGTCCAACTTGATGTCCCAGATGTAGAACCACTTCCGGTGCCAATATTGGACGGACTCGCAAATGAAAAAGGAGAAGAATTGGACGGAGGAATGAATAAGAGATGATGCATCCGCCGAGCGATAAACACCGCCGACGCCGGATTGCCTCTTCACGGAATAGAGTTTCCGGAAGAGGCCAAAGTGCGGCTCGATAACGAGCCAACACTCGCAAAAAGTGATGAAACAAGAAATATGAAGAAGAGAGTTGGGAGACAGATGATACAACTGAATCCCGTAGAAAAAAAGGAGTTCATTGAAGGAATTCGTGGACGGGCAAAGAGAGACCCCGGACGATAAAAGCGTAAAACATCACCCGAAACCCTATGGGCGGGCGAGGAATTACCTCTTGACCGGGGAGGACGACGTCATCCTTTTCCTTGGAGACAAGGCCGGAATCACGCAGCTTGCACAAATCCATCTCGCGCATCTCTGTGCGCTTCCACCCGCCGTCGGTGGTGCGGGCCGGAGTGGCGACCTTTTTGCCGGCGTTGGCGATGCTCGATCCCGCTGCAGCAGCTGCCGTCTTCTTCGGTTTGCCCATCTTGGAGCGGCGGGTGCGGTGATGCGAACGGAGAAACAAGGAAGGAAAGGTGCGGAGAACGTCCTGTGCGCAACACAAAGCAAAGAGCTCAAGAAAATGGTGGCAATGGAGACAAGGAAAGAGCAAATGGCGAAGGGTAAAAACACTATTTTTTCCCGCGGTATAAAAGGACGAAGACGATACATTGGAGCCGTCGATTGAGAAGCCCTAGCGCGCAGCCCAGATCTCACCATACACGTGTCAGCATCAAAACGAACCGTCGACAACATGCCGTCCACTACGCGTGGAAACCAAGGAGACGCTGTAACTTCCGCCATGCCTACGCGTGACTAGTCAACGTCAAGTCAGGCGGTGAGACCCACGGTCGTCCCGTCGCATCATCTCTTATGCCGCAGACGGTTGAGATCACCAATCGTCAGCAATAACGTCATCGAGGCAAAGTCAGCAACGGCTTGAAGATTTTGACTTATCATACAAGTACTTACTCGAATCTACAATTCAAGAAACTACTCGGGAGCTACTCTTATCAGGAGCACTGGTCGCGCACATGAGAAAATGCAAAGTTAACGTCACCTCTAAAATTATCTTCGAGTCCTACGTCGAGTCTACGACTCCACTACGGACTCGGGGGCTACTCACATAGGGAGCGCTGGTTGCACATTCGAAAAAATGTGTCCTTCGGATTAATGCTGAAAACGACTAAACTAAAGTCTCTGCTCGAGTCTACGACTCGAACATATACTCGGAGGCTACTCCCATAGGGAGCGCTAGTCATGCATCCTATGAATCATTCGACTGAGCTCCTTCGGATCAAATACGACAAAAAATCTTTCGGCAACCTTGCCCAAACCAATGCTAAGTGAGAAACAGACTCCTTGGCCATCCGAAACACATCCGCGGTGATGAAATTTTGGATGTTGTGTCTACGACGCAAAGATAAGTCCTACAGATACCATCTGACAGTCTGGCAACGCACCCGACTGCGCTCTGCTATTAAGTTTTTGTGTCAACTGGCACGATGAAAATCTTGACGGACGCGTTTGGTACATCATTGGAAAAAACACTGGAATTCGACTCATGTAAGACCACAACGTCCTGAGTCGAATCACACCAGAAATCATTTCGAATTCGAGTCCGGGGACTCGAATTTGATGAAGATCGTGTTGTTTTGTCCTATAACAGTTAACTGGCCCTAATCCGTCGGGTGAGCCAGGCACACGCATCAACAATCCCTATAAACTAAACATGTCTCCTTGTATAAACAGGCTCAACTACAAACACCCAAAAGATTGAAGAGTCTCCAGCCGAATCTACGATACGACTGAATACTCGGGGGCTACTGACATGGATATATCCTACGGGTGCACAACGTTAGCATACCCAGTCAAGCCCAAGAAAGGCCCATGAAAGGACAAGTAACCCATGAAGATTTCGGGTGGCCCAAGCCTATGGCGGTTTCGACTCCTTGGAGGATAAGTCTAGATTAAATAGAATTTCAAAGAATATCAACCCTAATTTGTAACCGACTCGACCTACCCAGGACCTGACCTATCTATATAAAGTCCAGGAGAGCACGGCGAGAAGGACAATCACCATCCCATACACACACCTCACGCCAAATTACGTCTGCGCACCCTTGTAATCTTCGGTTCCGCCGTAATCAAGAGTAGACAAGCAGGAGTAGGGTTTTCCTCCGGCGGCCTGAACCTGGGTAAATCTTGTGTCCCTGTGTTGCTTGTCTGTTAACCGTTCCGCGATTTCCAGCATTCTCATCTTCTCCAAAACCCAAGTCCATAACAATGGGCATTGACGAGATCGAACCTCGTCACCAAGCGTGTGCCCGGCGATGACGGCGATCTACCCTAGTTGTTTCTTCTCTTCGATTCATCACGTTAGAGAGGGGGATAAGAGAAAATTGGAGAAGGATTCACCAGCAAGGAGGATATGACTATAAGACTGTGGAAGACATATGTGGTTTGGCCCAACAAAATTTCCCCTGCTCCGGAACATAATGGAGAGTTAGTTGTAGTTTGTTTGATTGGATAACAGAGAGAGATGTGTGCGTGACCTGTCCAAATCAGTTTGAACTTTGAATTAGTTTGTTACTCCGATGCCCATGTGTGCAGACGTGTATTAGTTACTCTTAAGTAAATTGTTAGCGATGGTATTTTCTCTGTAAATATCTTAAAGTGTGATAACGTGTGACACCACCATTTGGTTTTAATAGTAAAGATCCTGTTATCATTGTAGATTCATCGTGTCTAGTGCGTCCAGTAATCTTTGCCGGGTTTGTAGCTGCTTGTATTGTTATTCTGTCATGGAACTAGATGCGGGAATTATTGTTCTTTTTCTGACCCATATTAGTTCTTGGATTTGTCAAAATTTAGATGAACCTATATACTAAATAGTATCTAGATTCATTTAAATCTAGGCAAATCCAAGGGGTCGGAGGTAGTATTTATAAGTCGAATATGTGTTTATAAATTTCTAAGAGATCAATCTCTGAACCAGGTAATTTGGCCAGATCATCGTCACGGGACCATCCTAGATCAGATTTTGGTGGTCAGGTCCAATGCACGGTGTACTTTTCTTCGTTATTTCAGTCAACCGTATCGTAGTGTTCGTCTATCTCCTTCTCACTGTTGGGTCTGCCCAGTGCAAGAGCGTGGTACTGCTTTTTTTTCAGATGGAGAAAAACATGGTACAGTACGTACTAATCTTTTCCTATGTGATACAGCCGTGTCCTGTCCACCCTTTCTTCTCAGACGGCGTGCTTCTCCTGCCGGCCCAGTTCAATATGTTGGGCCATCCGAGAAGCAGCTTTTGGTAAAACATGATATGGGGATGCCAAAATTTAAATTAATAAACCTTCAAACAGCCAATCGATACAAGCTTGTGAGGATAACTTACACGTTTTTTAGGTGTTGAGGTCAGATTTTTATCAATTTCCCACCATGTCTTCTAGCTGACTCCTAGCAAAACACCTCTATAGAGGAGGGCAAGAATGAAGATGGAGGACTAGGCCCCACCACTTCGAAGTGGAGGGACGGAATGAGAGCCGTAAAGAATAGGATCTGAAAGAGGAAGATGATTGCCATTATCAGGATTACTAAGGATTATTTGATAAAGAATTGATCATGTACGAAAAATCCTTGGCCAAAAAGGGAAGAACAAATTATTAGCTAAAGCACAAGGATCGACATCCAAAGGAAGAGGAACCTCCAGAAGTGAAACATCATCTACTGAGGTCTTCTCTATAAATCAAACCATGTTATCCTCTATGGATGATGCGTAAGAAAAGAGACTATTAATGAAGCCAAGAAAAGCAAAAGTGACACATACCTAATATTGGAGCCAAAAATCCATTAAACCATGTCGATATCATCAACAATCAAGTCTAGAAGGTTGGAAGAATCACTATGGAGGCGTCAATAATGTACTCCACCACCAGAAGGCAAGGCTTAGGCCATTGTGGTATTCGGCGCCTACCTAAGCTTGTCCAAAGCTGGGAGGACATTTGTCTAGTGTCAATTTTATTCATCTTTATCTTATTGTAATACTTTTTTTAAGTACCGAGTTTGCTTATCTTTATGGTTTGTGTGGGGTGGCTACCTAGAGTGCTTATCCATGTATCCCTTATGGTAAGAATATGAAGTGAATTTGAGTGTTGGGTTATCATTGATCTTCGTTATTTAATGTTTATAAAATAGTTATTTTTATAGTATCTTGATTATGAGAGATTTTAGACCCATATTATTTTCATTTTATAGTTTGAGCATGTTGAGGTGGTTTAGAATCTAATTGATCGAATTTGTTTCCCAAAGTGCTCGCAAAAAAAAAATGTTTCCCAAAGTAGCAATCTTCTTGTTAAACTTCTTAAGCTACATGCACAACCTGATTTCTCACACGTAAGCTCAAACATTCGTATCATATACTCTACCTGCAAAATGAAGATAGGGGTGCACACACAGAGTGATAATGACATTATCACATTGCAGTCAAATTTCAAAATAAAAAAATGCAATAGTCTAAACCATTTGTACGTCGCAATTCATTTTCTTTGTTGGCTGCATATCGATGCAAAACTAGATCCCACATGGTGGTATACGTCCCAACAGCAACAAAATAACATGCTTTCCCGGTTACTAGGCAGCACTGATGCATTAGTTCCGGAAGATCCAATGTGCATGTAGTGTAGTTCCCAAGATTTCTAGTTTCAAAGATTCTTTTCATGCCATTGCCAATTTTGGTCCGGCGGTGCACGTAGCTTTGCATGCATGCATGCATGCATACATATGCAAATAACATTGACAATATTACTGTAATTTTGTTGACGATTTATTTTTACCCACAAGTGCACAGTTTGCATCCTCAGGCCTCAGCATGTACAGTAGTACTCCCATCTATCTGTATATCCGGCGGCACTGACACGAGAGATTATCTGGGATCGATCGCCAACTAGGTCGATCTCGATCATCATTCTTTATCTGGACTCCACATGGCATGTTCCGCTCGCATGCATGGATCCCGTGCTTTTTTCCAAAACGTCTCCGCAAGCAAGCATTAGCAAGCTGCCGTGGCACAGTGCCAGAGCTCCATCCCTCAGTCCAGTCCTGATCCATCGACCGATCGCCGCGCCCTGGGGGCCAGCACGTAACCGAAAACCTGTGACGACCGTCGCGCCACCGAGACCCCAATCAGGCACCCTGTGATCACGGGTATAGAGCACTACTGTATACACCCGATCCTCGATCGTCTCCTCCTGCCACCACTACAGTGCGCCGCACAGCGACCCACGACGCAACCGCCAAGGAGGAAGCCCCTAGCGCGCGACGGCATCGACCGAGCCAGACCATATCGGGCCGGGGGGAACAGGGCGACGTGATCGGCGCGGGTGCGTGGCCGCCGCCCGATCCATCCATCCATCGTCAGGTAAACCTCAGCATGCATGGGAGAGCGGCCGCCGGCCGGTGTCCGGTGCATGAGGTGGGCGCGCCGCCCGGCTCGCGAGACGGCGGGGCGATCTGTCGGAGAGCGACGGTGTCGGGGGCATTGCGCCGCTAGCTGGGGACGAACCGCCAGACCCAGCTAGCTAGCCACTAGCCAGGGGTGATTAGCGCGGGAGTGTCCATGGATTAAAGCATGTATACGTACGGCGATGAGACGGACGGGTAGGTGGGACTAGATTAATTAGCATGGCGACGCTGGTTTGGTTCGGGGACACGGCGAGGACACCATGATGAGGGCTGCTTAGTTGTGATCGCGCAGTTAGGTCCAGGGTATTAATCGCCCTGTCCCCTGCTCGCCCTCCAGTGTTCCTATAGCCAGATTGGCACACTTCGGTACCCTGAGATTGACGGAAGTTGTGGTGTTTGGACCATCATTGTGTCTTGCTAGGCCATGGACCTGCAGCTATATGGGTGTGCTTTTTTCTGGTTTTTGCCTTGTTGGAGGTCGCCCACTTAACCAGGTCATCACAGTACTAGTTTGGGTTTTGTCTTGCAGTGCTCGTACAGTCGTGCTACTGTATAACACGTCAAATTAAACGGGTGACGAAGCGACAGTGACAACGGCAGGTGGTCATTAAAGAGCAGACAAGAACATCTTGCATGTAAGAAAATACAAGATATTTTTCTGGGTCTCGACAGATGTACAGACACATATATCTACATGCTTTTCTTCTTCCTGGTTTCGCTCCTGATTAAACTCCACCTTAAACCCTGATAGTATCAGCGTAGCATTGGGATGCTATCCTCAAATTCATTTTAGAGTAGTATATTTCAGCATGGGGGACTGTTTCAAGATCCAGCATCAGATACATGCATGCATTGGTAGGAGTATGGAGCAAAAGCTTAGTGGGTGATGCGTGCACAGTGCACATGCATGAGCAATGCATCCCAAAAGCCAAGCTAGGCGTTATTTTGTAGACTGCATACACACACGTCTTTATAAAACAAAAAGACATATATGCAAAGTTACAAACGTCTTTATAAAACACAAAGATTGAAAAGGGAGTGTTGCCAGTGATGACCTTGTCGAGCAAAGGGTCTACCGATATGGATAGTGGCGAGCAAGGGGCTGTTTTTGTAATGTATTTCCTAATCATGGCATCCTTTTACCCTTCGTCTTTGTCCTTGAAAAATGGATTAGTGGGTAAGTGTGCCTACTTAAAACAAGGCTAATCATCTACACAATCCCCCTCTTATTGTAAACATCTGTCTCCAAATACAAAATTGCGAGGTTCTAAAAAGTTCGCCAGGTGGTTCGACACGATCTTTGTTATAAGGCAAGATCTTTTAGTAGTATTAAGGAGAAGAAACTAATTTTTTCCAATAAGTGTTATTCCGATGGAAGAAAAAATATCAATTGATAGTACTCCCTCCGTTTGGGATTATAAGTCCCGCGCAGATAACTAGGTTGCTATTTTGAACAATAAAATATAAATATTATACCATAACAATTATACCATTAGAAACTTTAGAGGTTATATTTTCTAATGGTATAACTTTTGTAATATATAAGTTATATTTTATTGATTAAATTAAGAATCTAGGAATGCGTGTAGGACCTATAATTCCAAACAGATGGAGTACTGCTTGCAGTTTTGATGCCCAACCTAATTCGTTGGCAGTGCCAGCAGCCTTGATTTGAAACGCACGACAGTTCAGCTGATTGGCCTCTTCCAACACACACCCTTCAGAATACGGCACTCGCTCCCTCATTAAATTGATCGGTTGATAATTAGGCCGAAGATTACGGACAAAATCATTTCGCTATGGGCAGGGCGGTCTCCACCAATAGTCCAATACTGTCCCCCAATTAAATCTTAAATCGTTGATGAGCATCTCCTCAACCAACGGATGGATGTAGGAGGAGGCGAGCTGATCATTGCTCGCTCCCGTTTGGTGCGTGGATGGCTCATCGACAGAATACGTACTGCTCCTGTGCTCTACAAGCTCTGATGTCCCACCTAAAAAAGATGACGAACTGGTTGTTGGTAACTAATATAACGGAATGGCGGATCGTCTAATAGATACTCCTTTAATGCAAGCGGACGAAGAGCTTAAATTTTGTAAGTGTAGGATAAGGACGATCTTCGATTGAGGTGGTGCTACTCTATGATCCTGTTCTTGTCGTGCATCTGGTGCAAGCATGGTTGAAAGCAGACGTTAAATAAAAAAGATGAATTGAGCATAGAGAGATACAACATACATTAGCATGTCACACGATTTTAAATTCATCAAATACCTACACTTCCCAAATTCGTAATGAAATTGGAGGGTTAGTGGCTCCTTTCCTCAGAAAAAAACAACCCATAACTTTGGAAACTAAAAAATGTAAATTGTCTTGAATGCGTGGTAATTATTCCAAACTTGGATGGGATTGGGTCCATTAATAAAATCATTGTTGAATGCGTTGTTTTGGTCCTAGTGTTGTGCAAGCATATTTTATTAAGTACATTTAGGCTCAAAATATCAACCCATATTTTACTTAAGAAATTGTTTTGATATTTTGAGACTTTGTTGGGTTTTACCAAAAAAATCCCTCCTAGTATATCTAAGAAAATTACTACAAAGATTGGATGCTCCGCTTGAGTTTAAAATTTCATAGTTTGCACTAAACATTATGGTTCATTTTTAAGAAGTTTTTTTAATTTTCTTCTAAAAGACTTCAATTTTTTAGCATATTTTATAGGGACAACCTATCCCCTCATATTTGGCGCCAATGGGCTAATCCATGTAGACATGTCATTTTGTTACGATTAGGCTTACTATTATTCTTTTTTGTTCCAAACTATCAAAGGTCTGTGAAAGGACACAGATATCGTCTAGAGGGGTAGGGTGAATAGATGATTTAAACCAATTACGATTCTGGCTCTAAAAAATATGGAATAAAACTAGCATCTAATTTATCAAGCACAAAACCTAAAAATGCTAGGTTCACCTATGTGTACCAATAACTTATGCTAAATAAGACAATCAACTATGAGATAACAAGACGTATAACTTCAAGCATGAATATTATCACACAGTAAAGTGCGTATAGAGCTCGGGTTAATTGTACAAACTTTACTTCTTTGCTTTATTTTGGTATATTATGTACTCTTCTTTAGGGAAACAACATTTGTCTTGGGTTAATTGTTTACAACACTATCTTAGTGTAACTACTAAAGTTATTTAATAAATCATGCGACAAATATAGTTTTTTTTAAATGGGGATCGTGCCCTGGTCTCTGTGTTGATTGATGCATATGGCCTTTTATTACTTTATTCAAATGCGACAAATATAATTGAGATTATTAACCAAACACATTTTTATTTGTATTAGTTTGATTTCTTTATGAGCTATACATATCGACATCATATCTCACTTTTAAGACAAAATAATTAAATGGTTATTCCAACAACTTTAATAAAATTAATTCAACGTGGGCTCATTTACACACTCGTATAGTAACGGTTAGATTCTAGGTTGTGACCAAAGGGCCAAGCACGAGAAAGGGAGTGTTCGATGCCATATGGATCGTGAGAAGTACTTGTTGGATTAATTCATAGCAAGGGAGGACAAGTGTGATCTTTTACCACCTGGCATCGCAAAATAGTTCGAAACATCCCTATTAATCTCTTATTCATTGTTTGTGTCTAATGCGAGTTAGCTAAATAGATAAAAAAGATTACTGAATCATTGACTCTGCCCACATGATAATCAGATCTTATTTTTAAGACAAAATAATTATTGTGTTATGTTGTAGCTTTTCTAAACCACTTTGAAAAAATTATAATTATTTGATTCATATGAAGTGTAAACATTTTGTACTTTGATTTTTACATGGACTTATATGTTTTATATTGAACGGTACTTTCTGCAACTTTGAATTCTCATCCCTACACTTTTTTCACCCATCACTGAATATTGAGCCGTATGTCATGGTTTATTTTTTTTACCTAGTACGTACTATTTTAATTGGCTTAATGTGTGAATTATTGTACTCCTTAGATTGTAGCATCTCTATATATACCTTGAGCATTTGAATGTTCTTCAACAAATCAGATGTATGTACAGAGGTGGCGCATAAGATTCGTGTATTCTAGATTGTATGAATACCACATGCCACGTGTGGAGGAGGACATCCTAGAATATCGGTTAAAGATTGAAATCACGCTAGTTTTGTTTGTGCTCCACATGCGCAAACAATTGACTGAACTGCACATAATATAGTTTCTCATTAGTCTGTCAAACAAATCCTAGTATCTACTTGTCAATAATAAAAGGAGTAGGATAGAACACCATGGCCAATGTTTGTACTCCATGTGTTGCACTTAGCAAGTTTTGCCGCGCATGGCACTACGTAATCGAATGAGCGTTATCTAAATGTTTGGTTAGATTATCTATGCTAGCTTAGCCTATTGACCGAACTCCATAGCCAATTCCCTAGCTCCATCTGTTCCACTCAACACATTGTTACGTAAGCTGGCTTCCAGGAATTCAGTAGCCACTCGAATGACAAATATCTCAAGACTTGTTGGGTTAAACTATAGCACTTCAAACAAGTACAGGTGCGCCTAGTCATCTAAAATAGTCTGGCCAGTTTTGACGCCGAGGCGGCCAATGGGCAGCGCACAGATGGCTCCGAACCAGCCACAAGCTCCCCCTCTCCTCAGCAACGATAGAGCGGCGATGATCGATCGAGGTCGAGGTCGACACCTCGAATGCTACCAAAAGAAGAAAGCGTCCGGCAGCGCTAGGCTAGTAGCCACCGGCTCGCAGCTATCTTACCTCGTCATCATTCACCCTAAGTAGTAGCAGACCTGATCGCGACCAGCTAACCCGTTAATTTAATTAATCTCCCGTGAAGTTAACATCAGCGGCAGCATCCTCTTGCTAATCAGGCTGCTTCCGTTTGATTAATTAACCGATAATAACAGTCACCTTGTCGTTGGTGTTTAGCGTAGAATAGATTTCTGCCGACCCATACGTAGGTGTAGGATGTAGGAGTAGTCCACCCAAGGCCTGGCCTCCTGCCGCGTGTCGAAGTTGGGCCCTCGCTGCGGTTGGTAGTGCTGTAATAACATGGATATTAATGAAGAAGTGTGCGTCCCAGTCAGACTGGCAACGAGTCCACGTTCCATGCTTGATCGTATTATTATCCTTCACAAGCTTAGATAAACTAGAAAACTGGTAGTACACGGTCAATAGTTATTGCGATGGACCAAGTTAATAATAATCCAAGGCACAGAACGTTGTGCTATTTTTTCTGAATGAGTTGATCTGGCGTTAATGGAATAAATAATAATATGCTGAGAGTCAAATTTTCTTTCGATCTAAATTAGTTGACTCAAATTTATCAAAATATGAATATATTTAATACTAAACCATATCTACATACAATTGAATCTAAATAAATCTAAATCAACTAATTTGGTTGGAGGGAGTACATTTTTTTCTACGTATGTAACATCGTTCCCAAGTTCTTGCGTGCAGTGGAGGCATTGTTATTGTTTAGTAATATGCTACTAGTACTGTTCACCATTATTAATCAAGGAGGAGGAGGAAGAGGTCGTTCATAAGCAGCAGGGCGGAGCAGCCCATGTCACCCGTGTCCCCACGCACGTCAGAGCAACATGCCTTTGCCTGTCGTTGCGCAGGCGTACAGTTAGTTTCTTCGCAGGGTCCATCACGGAGCGAGACTCTGCATATAAGTAGCGCCCTACCGCAGACCTCCATTCTCAGCACCAACCAAGAGGAAACCTAGACGATCGAATTCGCTAGCAACCACCTGTCTGCAGCTCTTCAAACTCCTCTTCATCCAGCATCAAGCATACTACATGGCGAAGGTCCACCCTAACATGGTGCCCCGGCCGGCCACTGTCGGCGAGCGGGCGGAGGAGGAGGCGCCGACGACGCTGACGGTGTGGCGCAAGTCGCTGCTGTTCGACTGCAAGGGCTTCACGGTGTTCGACGCCAGGGGCAACCTGGCCTACCGCGTGGACAGCTACGCGTCCGAGAACGGCGACGAGGTGGTCCTCATGGACGCGGCCGGCCGCCCCGCCTTCACCGTCCGCCGCAAGCGGTTCAGCCTCCAGGGCGAGCAGTGGCTCGTGTTCGCCGGCGAGGAGACGCGCCGGCCCGTCTACGCCGTCCGGCGGAGCGGGAGGGGCAAGACCATGGCGCACGTCACCGCGTGCAGCGCCGGTGTGGCCGGAGGAGCGGCGGCCTCGGCCTCGCCGTCGTTCGAGGTGGAGGGGTCGTACGCGCGGCGGTGCTGCGTGGTGTACGACGCCGAGAGGCGCGCGGTGGCGGAGCTGAGGCCCAAGGAGGTGGTGGGCACGGACGTGTTCCGCCTCGTGGTGCAGCCCGGCGTCGGCGTGTCGCTCGCCATGGCCGTCGTCGTGGCGCTCGAGCAGATGTTCGCCAGGCCGTCCCTCCTCCGGAGCTGGTCCTCGTAGATTACTCTACTAGTATTATTTTGTTTATTCATGTCAATTTAGTAGAGCTATTACTACGGAGTAGCTTTTTTGCCCCTTGCACTTGGGGTTGGGTTGGGGTTACGGATTGTGAAAATCAATGGATGTGTGTGGGCATGAGAGCACGCTGTGCTCCGTGATGCCCCCAATTCGCATACTGGTACATGACCAATTCAAGTTCTTTTTGGATCCATGGAAGTCCCTGCCCCCTACTTACTTCGTGTCTGTCCGTGTGTGTATTCCAGATCAAATCGTGAATTTTGTAAGGATTGGTGGAACTGTAAATGCCCAAAATTGAATGAAAAAAAAATACCATACCAAGTATTATACTAGACAATTCTTTTGTATACGGTTCTCAGCTTCTCGACTTGGGGATAACATCTTGTCCTCTACAGAGAGCCGTCACCGTCTCCTCGCATCTACACGTATGCGTTTCGTGGCTTGCGAGCTTCTGGTATCTCTGCAAAGGGATCGACCAGATCACCAGAGATGGACATGGTTTCTCGTATCCTCCTCTGCTTTCCGCGCTGGATGGAAACATGGAATCATATTTGTGGAAACATTTTGTCCGACCTTTTCATGTGAACTGACTGGCACTGGCAGGACCATGACCCGTCGCTAATTTGGCCCCTTGCTAGCTTGCTAGCTTGCTAGCTAGCTAGCCTCCCGGTCCCGGTCCCGGAGAAGAGAAGAGACGTGCACACCTGGGATCGGAAACGAAATTCAGTTAGGGCCGGGAGAAAAGCTGGTGCACAGGCGCTTTCTGGGTGTATCTGGCGTGTCAGTCCAGCTGGTGATGGTACGTGTTGCCATCGGCTCTCAATTAATGGAGGATCGGTGGACAGCCGGTATGTGCAGCTTGCAGAGGCCGGATCAATCTTGCTTTCTTTCTGACAGGTGCTTCATCGGGGCCACAAAACCTAGGGGTGTCACGTGGGATCCCGCCTAAATACTATTTCTAGTTCATTTTTCAAAATCTAGTGCTTAAAATTTACACTAGAATTTGGCAAATGAACTAGAAGTGGGATTCCTAACCAAACCAACCCCAAATGGGTTGCAGGGTGCTCGAAAAAAAAAGAGTTCAAAACGGAACTCGTAGATCTCAGCGAAATCACACCTGAACTCACAATCCCCGCAATCGGCACACTAGACTTACAAATCCCAGTTCGATCAGAACCTTAAACCGTTTTAGGCTAGAAAACGCTAACGGGGCTGGGATTTTGGTCAGAGGTGGGCCATCCATCGCGCTCTGGATAACTGAACGGGGTCGTGGGTTGACGTGGGGAAAGAAATTAGGGTTCTTGGCTGTTGGGTGACGGCGGCGGCACGAGGTAGGGGCGGAGGCGGCGCTCTGAGAATGTTGTGGTCGTGTGATGCTTCTTCCGCTCCTGGCTTTCGCCGAGCTGCTGGAAGAAGGAGGGGAGCTGAGAGTAGGTCGCTGGTGGTCTATCGGGAGAACCCGATGGCGTACGAGCCCGCGAAGATGTGTAATTGCAATCCGCCATGGAAGGCGCCAAGATGGATTTCATGGAGCTCTATGAACCCAGGCAGGAGGTACTACGCATGCGTCGACGCCCTGGTAAGTTGCTCTGCATTTTCAGGCTTGATTGTATACCTTTATGATTCGATTTGTTCCATCATATTGATAGAACGGACGGGGATGTGGTTATGTGGAATGGGAGGATGGGCCATTGCCTCGGTTTTTTAGTGACCTGATTGGAGATATGCGTGATGAAATTTGGAGGCTACAGGGGGGATGAACAAATGCCAGACACTAACAATGATTTTGTTGATGAAGAAGCAGCAACTGAATCAACTTTGAAGGCTCTTCAAGATCAGCTGCAACAGAAGAATGAAGCAGGAGTATTGTGCCTTGGTGGCTTGAATTGGTTTGTAGTCTTCTTCATAGGAACAGATCCTAGCCTTGCTCTTGGAGCTTTTGCTTGAGCTGTTGATGGAGCAGCCTGTGCCCTAGCAGCTGGAGCTTTTGATGAACCACCTTGTGAGCTTCCTGCTCCAGCTGAATACTCCCTTCATGTTTGCATGCAACTAAAGGTGAGACAAACATGCATAATTTCCTAAGTAATAACAAAGATTAAATTTGAAGGAATTTGATACCTTGCTATTCTTTGAAAGGTGTTGGAATTTCTTCTTGCCTCTCTCTGGATTAGATTTGCAGCCAGACTTGTTATGTCCACTGCCTTTACATAGTGAACAAACTATAATTGTGCCATGCTTGCTCATTTTCTTGCCCGTTGGCTTCTCATCTTCTTCTCTCTTCCTAGCATTTTTCTAAGGCCTTCCTGGCATTCTTACATAACCAGGTGACTGTGTCCTAGGGTTGTCAGCAATGAACTCTTCAATTTGTTTGCCACATTTATAAATTGCAGTTATGGCACGAGCACGAGGTAGACCTGCTAGTTGAAAATACCCACATGAGAATGTCCTATTATCAAGACTAACATTGTACTGCCTCCTTCTACCAGTCAGTAGTTTCACCTCAAATCCATCTTTGCCATTCCATAAAACTTCCATAAACTGTGTTCTGGCAATTGCAGCCTGCAATTTCTTAAAAATGCTAGGGCATATTGTATCATGCATTTTCTCACCTTTCTCTCTATGTTCCTGAATTCTAGTGAAGATATTATTCCTAAATTTATGCAGAGATAATGCTATGTTAACTACTAATAATTGTTGCAGAGATAATGCTAAATAGTAACAATGTATGTGCACAGATAAAAGAAACGTTATTATACCTGATTTTTTCTTGCATGGATATGATGGGGTAGAACCTAGCATCAACTATAGCATGGTTGAAGGATTCACACAAATTGTTGTCAACAGACTCACAATTAGAGCCAACTGGAAAATATGCCCTTGTCCAATGTTTTGGAGCATTTTTCATAATGTCCTTTGCATCCTCAGGTGTCTCTTGTGCTAGCTTTGCTTTATAATAATTGAAATCCTGCACATTGGCTGCCTTGGCCACTACCCAAAATTTTTTCTGCCACTCATGAGCCATATGTTTCTTCCTCCAATTGGCATAAATATGCCTTGCACACATCCTATGCTCAGCATCTGGAAGGTAATCCTTCATGGCATTTATCAGACCCTTTTGCTGATCTGAAATGAAGACCCATCCTGCTCCATTATTGTTCACATCAAGATCTTTAATAAGCAACCCAATGAACCATTTCCAAGTTTCATTCGTTTATTTTTCTACTACTGCCCATGCCACTCGATACATCTGATTGTTTGCATCTCTAGCAATGGCACATAGCAGTTCACCTTTCACAGCTCCTTTGAAAAAGCAGCCATCTAATCCAATCACCCTCCTACATCCTGCCTTAAAACCTTTCTCTATTGCATCAAAGCATACATAAAAGCTCTGGGATATATGATGGTACATGATTGTTGGATCCAAGCAAACATCTACTGTAGTTCCAGGATTGCTTCTAAGTAACTCTAGCTGATAATCAAAAACCCTTGTGTACTCATTCTTCATTCCAAACATCAATCTATCCATAACCAGCTTCTTTGCATGCTTGCACTTTGATGTGGAAACATTAGCAAACGTATCTTGCAGCACAGTTGCTTTCATACTCTCAGTATTCCACATTGGATTTGCTAGTATGAAGTGTTCATACCTCTGTGCAATCACTTTAGCAGTCACTAGTTTGTTATCTCTACTTTGAGCACGATGATAAACATCATTGAGTATGATAATCTAAAATCTACTACTTCTTGAGGTTTTCGCTGCATAAAGAAGCCAAGGGTAGTTAGGACAGCCACACTTCACCCTCACTCTATCTCCCTCTGATTTAATGAATGAGATACTCCTTTTTGTAGCTAGTCCATATCTCCTGATTGCTTTGCACAACTGATTCTTGCTTCTAAACACCATAGTCAAGGTGAAATGGGGAATTTTTGTGTCATTGTTGAATCTTGGGTACCTACTCTTCCTCTTCATCATCTTGCCATCTGAATCTTCATCATAAGAATAGTCTTCATCTGATGAATCATAGTTCCAATCCTTCTCTTCTTCCCCTAAGAGGTCCTCAACATTAGCAACTAAATCAATTGGAACTGCAGCTGTTGCATCTGTCCCCATCCAACTCTTTGTGTCTCTCATCCTTTTCTTAAATTTCCTGGCATGCTATCTTAACTCTTTCACCTCTGAATCTTCACCACTGTCATTAGTATGTGCTACGTACTCACTGTCCTCTGAATCATCACTATCAGCAACAACATTTTCAGCAAAATTCAGTAGGTTTTAGACTAGTCCAGGAGCAGCATTTGACTGATTAACTACCTCTGCTGGGTGTAACATCCTAGCATTAGAGCCTAGAAATAAGTTGAACCCAGATGTGTGCATTGCATTCATGCATAGAAAATCCGAATAATTTTCGCGCTTTTAAAAAAAACTTGTCAAAGTGATTGAAGCTTCTCTTAGCTTGATGGAATTGAAGTAGATCATCAAGTTGACTGCGATAAGTTTCAATAAGACCTTTGTTAAAGTCTCATCTTGGGTAAGAGAGATTTGATCTAAGGGTATATCAAAATATACCATAAGTTAAACCTTAATATAATGTGAATTATATCTGATCAATTAGGTGATCATCTTATAGTATTCATTACAATCATTCATAAGAATCAAGTTAAGGATATAAAACAAATCATAAGAATGTAACCACTATGTCTTAAATCCCATCTGCATACATTATGAGAATCATAATAACACCTAAATCCTAAAAACTCTTTTGATGAGTTGGAATTGGAAAGAGATTAAGTTAAGTTCATCCACTATATATATATATATATATCTTTCTTTCTATACAATCTTTATGTAATTTATCTCAATATCCGTTGTTCATAAATGTTGGATAACTTCCCATTGATTCACAACTTCTTTAACTATTAGTCTTTGATCTATTATTTGATCTTATCAGAACCTCTACTCAAATCTACTAATGAGTGCATAGTCCATCAATAACCTTAATCTAATATAAGATACTAAGAAGATAATTTCTAGGCAATAAAAGGTAGGATTGATAAAGCCCTGTTGTTGGGGATATGCTATATGGGTATCCTCATAGCATGTCTCTTATCCGACTAACCCAGGTGGCCCATAGTCGGTAGCATGGCCTACGGCCTGCTAGTCGGCCTAGTTAGGTGGATCCAGAAGGGAGGCCCATGCCGAATAAAGGAAGGCTACGGTAGAGTCACCAGCGTACCCGGAGCCTTGGAGTGCAAGATACACAAGACTAGTAATAGACGGTGTAGAACTCTGTAACCTGTCCGGCTAGGACTTTTCCCTGTAACCCTAGGATCTGACGACTATATAAGTCGGGCCTATGGGAGCCTTTAGGGCACGATAACTTAGACTTTCTAGTCACCTCGCACAGCGAACCTAATCTCTGTAACTCGGCGTATTGCCATTATAGTGATTTATAGCAGGAGTAGGATTCCGCCACCGTTGTGGGATCTGAACCTGGGTAAGCTGTATTACCTCATACCTGTCAATCGTCTGCCTTACCCCACGTCTCTAAACACGCACTGTGAGGACCCCTCCATGGCGTACTCGTCGGCAATACCACGACAGTTGGCGCCCACCGTGGGGCAAGAGGCGCTTCAGGCTCTTCAGCGGGCGAGGACCAAGATCTTCACGGGAATCGGCGAAACCGTAGCCATCGGTCGCGTTCTATTTTCCGGAAACGTTCCGATCGTCCCTCCCCCCCCCCCCGACGAGTTCTGGATCCCGGCGAAGACGAACCCTACGCGGTGTTCGATCGTTCCTATCGGAGACATCCACCTCTTCATCGGTGAAACCGACTCGGGCACTAGTTCCCTGGAAGTCGGAGGAGCATCAAGACCCGCACGGGCCGCCTACGGGCTGGATACGTTCGCGGAAGGATCGATGTCGGATCTCTCCTCAGAGTTTGCCGGCAAAGATCAGAAAGTATCAAGACCCGCACGGACCGCCTACGGGCAGGATACGTTCGCGAAAGGATCGATGTCGGATCTCTCCTCGGAGTTTGCCGACAAAGATCGGAAAAATTCAAGACCCACCCAAACCGCCCCTGTGCAGGATATAAAGGTGGAAGATCACTGCAAATCCGCCGGCTTTGTCCGTGCGTCTGGACAGCAGAGATCCAAGTTCGTCGGCGTGGTTACCATCTTCGATCTGGCGCGCTGCGTTCAGAGAGAGGGCGAAAACCCCCGCGATTACGTAGCCAGGTGGCTCCGTATACGAGCCGATCTGGCCAACTACCCCAATGATGATGCCATCTATCACTTTGTGGAAGGACTGGACCATGGCACGCTTCTCCGACATTCTCTAAGACGGAAGCAGGCGTCAGGGCGCCTCACCTTCGAAGGCATGGTGAACACCGTCAACAACTACGCGGAGGTTGAAGCGGCAGCTCAGACAGCGCTTGCGCTCATCAACGGAGCCCCTCCGATTCAGCCACCTCCACCACCGCCTCCGGCCGCCATCGTCGCAGTAGCACCACCACTTCCAGTCATCGTCGAGGCCGTTGCACCTCCACCGCCCGTCATTGAGGAAGTCCTGGCACCCTCCGACTCTGTTATTGACACGCTTTACGCTGATTTCAGTGCAGATTCAGAGAAAATAGACTTCAGTCCAGAAGAGCTAGACTCCGCCATGCAGGAGATGGAGGAGGAGTACTCGCGCGACGAGCAAGCTAATAACACTGTCATGTCTCGAGGGGTGTTCGTCACCATTGGGACAGCGATGGATGAAGACCAGACCGGGCAAGCTCCGCCTACAGCACTGGATAAGGGGAAGGGGCCACTAATTGCAGACGACATTGATCACGCAAAGATCATGCCGCCTCCGCCTAACCCAGTGCAGCAGCCGCAGGAACTCGGCATCGGTCCGAGCAACAACAAAACCGCGAACTTGCTGCCTCCAGCATCCATGTCGGCAGCAACCCATGTTACTCCAGCTGATAGAGTGATGTACGTCAATCTCCTCGTTGAGCCACTAACTGTTGAACATATCTGGAACGTGACTCAGCTTGACGAGAAGCGCCAGCAGCTGCTGGAGGAGGCGCAAGCCATCGCGGAGCAAGGCGCTAAACTAGATCGAGATCTGGTCAACGCGCAGAAGTCCATAGAGAAAGCAAGAGCAATGGAGGCCGAGTACAAGACTCTGCTCCAGCAGCAGAAGGCTAAGAAGGCTCCGGCTCGCGTCATCAATGATCCTGGTGTACGGTGCAACCTAGGATGGGCTCCCTCGAAGCCGGCACAGGCCAAGCCATACATTGACAGTGAAGGCAAGCAGGTGATGCCCACCCCACTCCTTTACCTCGCCGTCGTCAAGACCCTTCTGGAGCAGGATAGATCGCCTGAGGCAGTAGAGCAGGTCTATGACCTAGTGGCCAAGGCGGTAAAGCAGCAGGAAAAGGCCACCTCTCAGAGGCTTGAGTCTGACCCAGCGCTCTGCCGATCTAGCCAGTACAAACCGCCAAGGGACAGATCTCCTCTCGATGTCGGATCGCGGACGGGTTCATCAGAACGAAGACGGAGGGATGCGCGCAATAGGAAGGATGCTATCCCCATATCCTCCGACCACGGAGAAAGAGCCCAACCTCACCGCCCATCGCCACCGCCCCGATCACCCCGACGCCAGGAAGACTACAAGGCTCACCATCACACGGATATGCCCCCACCAAAGCAGTGTGGCATCGTCATCCGCGACAACGCGGCACAGACCCGTCATGATGGAGAGCGCCACCAAGGAGATAAGAGCAGGTCGTGCCATGACCCTCCGCGTCTGACAAGCAACCGCGAGAGGCGTGAAGCGTCACAGGAGGGTAACAGCAAGAAAGCTAACCCACCGCCACCACCGCCTCCGTCGCTGCAAAGCAGTCACCATGGCGGAGGAGGCCCGCGTCGTTCGCGCATCCCATCCCCTGTTGACAAAAAGAAGAAGAACCCAGAGCCATACGATGCACGTTCACGGATCGATAAGATCCACGAGGCCCGGGAAGGACCATACCTGGGACCACGTTGCTTTGGACCTGCAATACAGTCCGCGACTTACCCCAAAGGATTCCGGATTGACAAGACCATCAAGCCCTATGACGGCACCGCCAAGCCTGCCACATGGTTGCAGGACTACGGCAACACGGTGGAGATTGCCGGAGGCAACCCCAACGTCGTCGTCAAGTACCTCCCGTTAATGTTGGCGGGCACGGCCCGTCAATGGATCGACGACTTGCCGGAGAAATCTATCTACAACTGGTTGGACATGCAAGAAGCGTTCACCAAAAACTTTGAGGGTACATACAAGCGTCCCTGCACTGTGGGTGATCTACAGCGGTGCGTGCAAGAGAAAGACGAGACATCTCGCGCCTACCTCTCCCGCTGGTTGGACATGAAGAATTCCTGCGCAGGAGTGCACGCCCAGACCGCCATGGCCGCCTTCATCGATGGGTTGGAAAGAGGCACGTTACTCCGACATAAGCTAAAGCGCTTGCAGGACAATCATCAGCTTGACTTGAATCAGATGATTCAGTTAGCTAGTGAGTTCGCAGCTGCCGACGACGATGCTCGTGGCTCTTTGCCGGCAACGGCCGTTCCAACTCAAGCTCGGAGGAACAGCAGTACAAAGCATAAAACCGCTCCAGAAGAAAAGCGATCTACCGACATGGTCGTCATGACTTTTGCAGGACGAGGAGAAGGTGGACAACGTGGCCGAGGAAGAGGAGCAGGCCGTGGGCAGCAGCGAGGAAGTGAAACCAACTCGGCGCCGCTCCGCGTTCCCCAAACCTATGAAGAGTACCGCGATATGCCGTGCCTCGTACACCTCGACGCCAACGGCAAGGCCACCCATACCAATCGACACTGCAAATTCGTCAACGACCTCAAGGAAGACCCGCAGTCCGGCTATAAGTAAAGTCGGAAGAACAGACCGCGAGGCAAGGGCAAGGGGAAGAAGAAGGAGGAGGAGTCCAAGGATTCATGTGACATGGACGAGGACGTTGACCCCAAGCACACCGCCAAGAGCGATGACAAGGGCAAGAACCCCTTCGCAAAGAAGGCCCCAGTCTACCACGCTTTCCTTGGCACCCCCACCGTCCGACAACAGAAGACCTCTCTAAGGATCCTGATGTCTACTCTCCCCCCTGTTCCCCAATACCTGCGCTGGTCAGAGGTTCCAATCACTTGGGACATGATGGACCACCCAGACCTTGTTCCCACGGAGAACCAATACGCCATGGTCATCAACCCATTGATTGACGGCGTGGAGTTCACCAAGTGCATGGTGGATAGTGGAAGAAGCATCAACATGATGTACCTGGATACACTGCAGAAGATGAACTTGACGGAGGCAAACCTAAGGTGGACCAACAATGTGTTCCATGGCGTAGTTCCTGGACGGGAGGCTCGGTCCCTTGAGTGCATTACACTTCAGGTATCCTTTGGCGACGTCAATAATTACCGCCAAGAGCGCATGACCTTTGAGGTGGTCCCCTTCAAGAGCGTGTACCACGTCATATTCGGCCGCGACATATTCCACACGTTCATGGCCAAGCCATGCTTCGTCTACAACAAACTCAAGATACCCGGACCAAACGGTGTCATCACCGTATCCGGAAGCTTTACCAAGGCAAGGGACTGCGAGATCAATGAAGCAGCCGTTGCAGAAGCTGTCCTCTACAGCGAAGAATTCAAGGAGATCCAGAGCAAGGTCAATGACTCAGAGATGCCCGCGTCGAAGAAACAGATCTCCAACTCCGCTCATGCGTTCAAGGCCGCCATCGAGACCAAGCCGGTGGAACTTGTGGTAGGCGATGCCTCCAAGACCGTCGCCATTGGGACGAACCTGGATCCCAAATAGGAAAGCGCGCTCGTCGAGTTCCTCCGTGAGAATAGGGACATCTTTGCCTGGCAACCTGCCGACATGAAAGGTGTACCTAGGGAACTTGCCGAGCACAACTTAAACATAGATCCAAAATGTAAACTAGCGAAACAACCTCTACGACGCTTCGGAGATGAGAAGAGACGCGCCATTGGCAAAGAGATAGCTAGGTTACTTAAAGTTGAGTTTATCCGAGAAGTCCTTCACACCCGATGGGTGGCCAATCCTGTACTTGTCCCCAAAAAGGGAACCAATGAATTAAGAATGTGCGTTGATTACACCGGCTTGAACAAAGCATGTCCCAAAGATCCGTTTGCTTTGCCTCGCATTGACCAAGTCCTTGACTCGACGGCTGGCTCGGAACTTTTGTGTTTTCTCGATGCATACTCAGGATACCACCAGATCAAGATGAGGAAGTCGGACCAATTGGCCACTTCTTTCACTACCCCATACGACACGTTTTGCTATGTCACGATGCCCTTTGGGTTGAAAAACGCAGGTGCTACCTACCAGTGGACAATGCAACGTTGCCTTCATGACCAAATTGGTTGGAACGTTCACGCCTATGTGGACGATATCGCGGTGATGTCTAAAAAGTCAAACGACTTAATCTTCGACTTAAAAGAAACCTTTGATAATCTCCGAAAATACAACATGATGCTCAACCCTAAGAAGTGCGTCTTCGGGGTTCCAGCTGGCAAACTGTTGGGCTTCATCGTTTCCCAGCGGGGAATCGAGGTCAACCCGGAGAAAATCACGGCCATCTTAAACATAAACCGTCTGACATGTCTAAAAGACATCCAACGACTAACAGGTTGTGTTGCAGCAGTTAGTCGGTTCATTAGCCTACTTGGAGAGAAGGCTCTGCCACTGTACAAGTTGCTGAAGAAGGCGGACAAATTCACGTGGACGGACGAGGCAGATGCAGCATTGAAGCAGCTCAAGGAGATTCTTTCCTCATCGCCCATCCTTGCAACACCCGAGCATGGTGAGCCCCTGTTAATTTACATGGCGGCAACCAACCGGGTTATCAACATCTTCTTCGTGGTAGAATGGAAGGAACCAGGCTATGAGCACGGAGTTCAACGACCAGTTTACTATGTAAGCAAGGTCTTGACGGAGTCCAAGCAGCGTTATCCGCACTACCAAAAGATAGCTTATGGAGTATTCCTTGCTTCACGGAAGCTGAGGCATTACTTTCCGGAGCACCCAATCACAGTAGTGAGAAAGACTCCACTGTCCGACATTATCAACAACAGCGACTCTACAGGAAGGGTCGCGAAGTGGGGCATTGAACTTGCCGCCTTCGAGATCACCTACAAAAGACGCGACGCTATCAAGTCACAAGCCTTGGCGGATTTTATTGCAGATTAGACGGAGATGCCGGATGCCACTCCGTTGCCGGAACCATAGTACTGGGTGATGCACTTTGACGGATCAAAGCTGCTCAACGGCTCGGGGGCTGGTGTATTGCTACAGTCACCAAAAGGAGACAAGCTACACTATGTTCTACAGATCCACTTTGAGGCTACAAACAACATGGCGGAGTATGAAGCACTCATTCACGGACTGCGTGTAGCCAAGGATATTGGCATCAAGCGCATAGTTTGCTGTGGAGATTCCGACTTGGTTGCCCAGCAGGTGGCTGGCACCTGGAATGCGCGGAACCCTATGATGGCGGCATATCGCGACGAAGTGGACGAGATAGCAAAGAGCTTCTTGGGCTACGAAGTTAAGTATGTGCCTAGGGAGCAAAACGAGGCGGCTGATCTATTGTCTAAACTTGGATCAGGGCGCAAGCAAATTCCGCCAGGAGTTTTCCTAGAGCATCTACGCACACCATCCGTGAAGGGCGCCGACATCGGCAACCCGGATAGAGCTGATTCTTTCGTCAACATGGTGACAAAGACCCCTCCGGCTTGGACAAAACCGTTCATGGAATATCTCGAACACGAAACTTTGCCCGACGACGAGGTCGAAAGACAGCAGATAGTACGACGAGCAAAGGGTTATACCATAATCAATGGGCAACTCTACAAAAGGAGCACTACTGGTGTATACCTAAAGTGTGTTTCCCAGCTAGAAGGTATGGAAATCCTACGCGAAATCCATCTCGGAGATTGCGGGCATCACGCCGCTCCTCGATCGTTGGTCGCGAAAGACTTCCGGCAAGGATTCTACTGGCTGACCGCGAAGGCGGACGCCAACAAGCTGGTTGAAACATGCACAGGATGCCAGTATTAGGCCCGACAACCACATGTACCTGCTGAAGAATTGCGAACAATACCAATAACTTAGCCATTTGCAGTCTGGGGGCTAGACATGGTGGGACCGTTACAAACGGCACCATGTGGGTTTACGCATCTGATTGTAGTAGTTGACAAATTCACCAAATGGATAGAAGCTAAACCCATTAGAAAGCTTGATGGGGCAACTTCCCTTAGATTTGTCCGGGATCTAGTGGTGAGATTTGGTCTCCCACATAGCATCGTTACCGACAATGGAAGCAACTTGTCACTCGGAGAAGTGGAGGCCTATTGCTGGGACAAAGGCATCCGACTTGACCTTGCATCCGTGGCACACCCACAATCCAATGGTCAAGTTGAGCGAGCCAATGGATTAATTCTGCAGGGAATCAAGCCACGTCTTGAGGCATCGCTACATAGAGCAGCTGGAGCCTGGGCGGAAGAATTGCCATCTGTGCTATGGAGTTTACGAACTACACCCAACAGATCTACCGGCTAAACTCCCTATTTCATGGTATATGGAGAAGAAGCCATCCTACCTTCCGACATCCTCCACGATGCACCAAGAGTTGCCGCCTACAACAAAGATGATGCTGAAGAATCCAGACACCTAGATGTGGACCTTCTCGAGGAGGAGCGCATTTTGGCATGCCAAAGATCCGCCATCTACCAGCAGAAGCTACGCAGCTACCATAGTCGCCGCGTCCGGCATCGCTCGTTTAAAGAGGGGGATTTAGTACTCCGACTTAAGCAGAAGAAGTCACACAAATTATCCTCGCCATGGGAATGACCGTTCATCATAAGCAAGGCGCTGCTCAATGGGTCTTACTACCTTGTCGACAATCGTGAGCTCAAGGATAGACCCAACGAGGATCATAAGCGTAAGCGACGTGACCCGGATGATGACTACCCGGAGCTTGATCGGCCATGGAACATAGCACAGCTACGTCCTTTCTACACTTAGCATTTTTTACCTAATCGTGTATCTCTTATATGATCAATGAAATAAAGCTCTTTGGTTCACTCATATCGCTGAGTCTTTTACCTCCTTTAGTGTTCATTTTTGGATCATATAAACCTTTATGCACAAGCTTTGCGATTGCACTTGTGAAAATTTCGCCTACGGTCGTTAGCTTAAGTTTTCTGGTCTACACGTTCTTTGTTGTTTTTATGTGGATTCTGGAGTAGTGACTTTTGGCACTTATTATTGGCGATTTTGTGCTCAGGTTATAGACGGTGCCATTGGGCATCATCACCTAAGCGCATGGTTCCGACAATGAGTCTTCCGACTCACGAAAAGTCAAGCATAAAAACCTAAGTAATGGATAAGCCAGCACTTGCTTAAAAATATATACATACTGGGCATTAATTCTTAAGTAGCAGGATACGACAACCATTGTTTTCCGCCTTAAGATTACATCACCAAGTTTTTTCAATGCACATTCCAGAGGTGAAACAAGAATTACAAAGTGTTTTTCACTCCTTGGGTGCAGGGGTCTTGGAGGCCGCATCATCACCAGCCGGAGATTCACCCTCAGCGTCACCACTGTGAGGAGACTCGGAGGATTCAGGGTCGGCGTTGTCAAGAAAGTTCCTGGGCACGAAGACATCGACGTCCACCAACTCGGCAACCCTGGTGTCATAGCCCGCGAGTGATGACAGGATGGCTTCGTGATGGATCTCCTTGCCGTCATCATCCACGTCAGGGATACCAGATGTCACCGTGTCGATGTCGGCACCTTCATAGTGTGCCTTCACCATGGACAACGCCATCCTAGCGCCAGCCCATGCACATGAAGCTTTCCAGCTTGCGACACGCTCGGGGGCTCGACGCAGAATCTCCGAGTACTTCACAACGGAGTCAGAGGCCTTGATATAAATTTGGAGGGGCTTGGCGATCTCCTTGGATTGGGTGATGGCGGTGTTGATGAAGTTGCCGGCAAGAATCATGCATTCCTTGTCTGAAGGAGGCGAGCGGGTTAAGCCCATAGGCGCTAAAAACTCCAACAAGAATTGCATGAGTTCAATAAATTCTAAGTATCCAGACTACAAGAGCTACAAGACGGAGGATACTTACTAAAGATGCTGGCCTTAGCCTGCCAGACGACGTCCGCCAAAGATTCCTTCTCTTGTTGGAGGAGCTTAAACGCCTCGCTATGGCGAAGGTTTTGCTCATCGTCAGCTTGCTTCTGATCCTTTAGGATCGCAAGCTCCTCCTTCAAGCGATTGATCTCAGCGGAGGCGGAGTCCTGCAGGGCTTTCATGGAATCCTCGTGCATCTTCAGCATTTCTTCCCTCTCCTTCTTAAGGATCTTGTTTTCGCTGTCCAGCTGCTGAATGTGCTTGGACTGCTCGACAATATCCTTGGCCTTGGCTACATGCTCTGCAAGTTGGAGAAAACAAAGTACACAGTGAGTACTTGAAGAAGGAAGGCACAAAAGTAAGACGGAAATGCGCAAAAAAGAAAACAGACTCTTGTTTTTGACGATCTGTTCCTTCAAGATGGCGGTTTTACCCTTTTCCGCTTCAAGGTCCGCGCGCATCTTCTGATACTTGTCATTGGCCATACCTCTCCGAGCATTCTCGTTCTGTGGAAATAAACACAAAGTCAAGCCGTTGTTTAGTCCGCTTAGAGCCTCTAGTCGGAAATTTCCCACTTAGAAGCTCGGGGGCTACAGCGAGAGTTTTTAACTTAGCAATATGCTTAGCTTTTCTTTAAGTATCTAGTCGGAGCTAATTCAGCTCTCAACTAGAAGCTTGGGGGCTACAGTATAAAGTTTTAACTCGGAAAATGCTTAGCTTTTCTATAAGTATCTAGTCAGAACTAATTCAGTTACAACTAGAGGCTTGGGGCTACAACACTTAAAATTACGAAAACTGTGTATGCTACTCTTATAGCATCTAGTCGGAATAATTCATTCCATCTAAATGCTTGGGGGCTACAGTGAGAGTTTTTTCTAACTTAGTCACTCTTAGAGCATATAGATGCAAAGCCAATGGTTTTCTGTCTACATCCTCGGGGGCTACAGTGGGATACTCATATGAAATGCAAAAGGTAAAGTAAAACTTACAAGTGCGACGATCTTGAGGTTTGTAGCACTCTCGGCCAACAGCTTGCCAAAGGAAACGTTGTTACTTCGCAAGATGTCCGCTTGACGGAGTAGCTCCTCAAGACCGCACGTCGGAGATGACGGCACTCCTCCAGGAACCATAGTTGTGCTACCCGGCGTAAGCACCGGGAAGATAATCTTCGGCAATTCGAGGGGTTTCTGGGGAGTGGAGGCGCCGCCTTCGGCAGAAGTACTAGCACCCACCACCGCCTTGCCGCTACCGATGGCATCCTTAGTCGGAGCTTCAGCCATTTGAAGAGCAGCACTCTCCTGCATCGCCTGCTCGCCGACAATTGCGAGTTCGGTAGAGGCGCCAGAATCCACTTCCATGGCGGAAGGGCCTGGTGCCTCGTGGGCTTGGGAGCTTGTCGGAGCGGAGGAGGGCTTGACGGCAGGAGTAGCAGGGGCGATGGCGGGGGAAGAGTCGCGATGCAGCATATCTTTGATATTTCTAGAAGCCCCAAGAGTCTTGGAGGACTTCTTGAGGCTGGTTGTGAATTTCTTCCTGAAACGTGTAAAATGCATAAGTACAGGCATGAGACAGATAAACAAGAAAATGTCGGAGAATAAGAAGCTTACACTAGGGGGGAGCTTTGGCAAACATCCCGGTGGCTTTCTTCTTTTCCGCCTCCAGGGCGGCAGTACTCTTTTTGGAGGCTCCACCCTCCGTCTTCTTTTTCTTGCCTCCGTCGGCAGCGTCAGAGGTGGAGCTCTTCCGCTTTCGCGCCAACGGGGCATCATCGTCAGACACAACCGTGACTTCCTTCATCTTGGGATCGTATATTTGGGCGGCCAGGTTGCCCTCCTCTAGATCGCTAAGCTGTTAAGTAAGAAATCATTGTGTTAGACAAGATGATATTGGCAAGATGGAAAAACTGGAGTAATGTCATACACGGAAAATAAATACCTACCTTTGGGCACTTTCCGTTTACGAACATGTCGTAGGTGAGGTGAAGCCACGCTTCTTGTCCTTCACCTTGACGATGTCCTTAAGGCGGAACTTGACGGAGTAGCTCGAGAAGTTGTCCTCGGAGATCCGGAGGGTATCCCTTCGGTCGCGGACGGTGTACTCGTGCATAAGCTTCATACGGTGCTGCAAAGGTTGGATCCGCCTGATGAACCAGCACATGGCTAGGTCCAACCCGGTCAGACCCGTCTCTACAAACCATTCGATTCGCCTTATTGCGCGAGAAGCGTTGAGGTCGGAGGAAAGGGAGGCATGGGACCGCCATGTGGGGACTTCGGCGGCGGCTCCGTCCACAAAGTCCGGGTACGTTACTTCTCGGCCTGACAAAGGAATGTCGGGGCCATAGAAGTACGTCGGCTGCCAATTTTTGCATGACTCGTGGCCGAAGATGAAGGGGAACCGCCGGCCAGGACGGATCTTGAAGCTTATGGTGCCGCAGTTTCTAAGCTCCTCCTTACTGTGTCCGGCTTCACGTTTGACGGTGAAGAAGTAGACAAACAAATCTAACATAGGCCTAATCCCCAGGTAACCCTCACAAAGTGCCGTGAAGTTGCCAAGCACTAAGATGCTATTGGGGGAGAGGTTGTGGGGTTGGACCTTTAAGTGATTCAAGACGGACAGGAAGAAGTGGGAGATGGGGAGAGAAACGCCGCGTACCAATTGCGCCTTGAGGTATACTTTCTCTCCGGCTTGGGGAGAGGGGGTCACCTCGCCAGCCGGCGCCGCCCGCCAGGCGAGCCCCTCCGTCGCAGGGAGGTAACCCTCAGCGAACATCTCTTGGAGGTCGCGGCCGGTGATGTCCGAGCCGCGCCAGTCCCTTTTGTGCGAGTCTGGCTTCTCTTCCAGGGGCTTCAGCGCCGCCAGGTTATGGTCGCCGCCGGTGGTTTCTATCACCGACGATGCGGGGATGACCAGACCCTCCGGGGGCACGACGACGGAGCTCGCCGGCTCCAACCGCCGCCGCCAATGGTTTCTATCACCGCCGATGCGTGAACGCGCGCGGTAATTTCGCCACGTCTCCAACCGTCGCCGCCAACGGTTCGTATCACTCGCGCGGGAAAACCGGATATGATTACGTTCTCTGCATGTGTGAGTACGAGGCGTCGCTGACCTATAGCCTACGTCGCCATAACTAACATGGTAGATGAGCCGTCCCATCGAAGATTCCGACATGGACGGATTTAATCCGACAACGGGAGTGTACGATGGAAGATTCAGCATTTCTCCGACTTACTCATAGAAGACGGGGAAAACCTTTGCAGGGTTCTTTGGGAGGACTACAAGATGTTGTTTGACGGTTTGCTGACATCCATCTAGACGGAGCATTCCACGGGAAGAGGCAAGACGGCGCAAGATCTCGGAGTTCTTCGGGGGCTACTGTTGGGGATATGCTATATGGGTATCCTCATAGCATGTCTCTTATCCGACTAACCCGGGTGGCCCATAGTCGGTAGCATGGACTACGGCCTGCTGGGCGGCCCAGTTAGGTGGATCCAGAAGGGAGGCCCATGCCGGATAAAGGAAGGCTACGGTAGAGTCACCAGCGTACCCGGAGCCTTGGAGTGCAAGATACACAAGACTAGTAATAGACGGTGTAGAACTCTGTAACCTGTCCGGCTAGGACTTTTCCCTGTAACCCTAGGATCTGACGACTATATAAGTCGGGCCTATGGGAGCCTTTAGGGCACGATAACTTAGACTTTCTAGTCACCTCGCACAGCGAACCTAATCTCTGTAACTCGGCGTATTGCCATTATAGTGATTTATAGCAGGAGTAGGATTCCGCCACCGTTGTGGGATCTGAACCTAGGTAAGCTGTGTTACCTCGTACCCGTCAACCGTCCGCCTTACCCCACGTCTCTAAACACGCACTGTGAGGACCCCTCCATGGCGTACTCGTCGGCAATACCACGACACCTGTTTAGCCAACTAAGAACTTCAGTAATAAATGATTAAAGTATTATAATGGTAATGCTTTGGCCACCAACATGGAATGCTTATATTTAGTATAGGTAATACTGGTGGGTAGAACATGATTGGAACCGTAGTAGAGATAGGTGATCCTAGAGAAGTCTTTGCAAACGCCATAAATATAATTCAGGGATTGAAGTGTAAGTCATGAGGGTTAAGTAATTAAGATGGTTTTATTCATCTTCAAGAACAATCAACTTTAGAGAAATATTAGTGATGAAAGATAATCAATAGTAGAATAGTAAATACAACCAACCAAGGATCTGAACAGATTATAAAATGCTTTTGTATCAAACTCATGGGATTCATCCATAAGTTTAGAAAAATGATGTATTGAATAAGAAGATCTTAATAAGTAAGTCCATAAAACTAACCATGATGATGGAAAGAAAGAGGTATTATATCTAGGAAAGGAATTCCTTAATTAGAGATTCCAGATTGTGAAATATAATTATATGTTATAGATCATTTTCCTATTTAATCTTGGTAGACAATCAACTCTAAATCATAAATCAAAACATAATATCCATCTCATAATGTTAAACCATCATCTGATGCTCATAACACTTTATAGAAATATTTCCTAATAACAAATTACATAAGAATATCTCTATTCATTTCAACCATCATAAATATATGTGCCTAAGTATATCTTTATAAGTTCACTTCTATAAAACACTCTAAATTCAAACTTCCTATTAAAAATAGAAGATTTTATCAAAGACTATATACACAAGGCAATATAATGAATTATTAAATCTTAACTCTTAAAAGGAATCAAAGCTTATACAAACCCTAAAGCCAAGGGTAGTACTCATAATTTTAAAAACCCTAAACCTCTTTGTTTATCGCAATGGAATATATACAGTTCATTTTCTAAATAAATGGGAATGGTAATAACCATATCCTTATCCTTCATGATTCTCATGCAACAAATAATGATCCAAGATCATGATGTATATAAAATCTATATTCAAACTATAAGCCAATCAGAGTTAAATCTATAAACAAATAAAAAGATATCACTTAAGAAATTCCTAAATTCAAACTAAAAGAGAAAAATAATAATAAGAAGTTTCTTCCAATTATTAACAAAAAAAGAGTTCTTATTGAGTAAATAAAAAGAAATATAAAAAGAAGGCATAATAAAGGTTCACAAAGGTTACCAAATATATTTTAATATTACTGCAAATGTCCAGCAAATAAATCATACAAAGAAAAGTTCAAAATCTAATTCAAATTCAAATCTGAAAGGGAAAATAGAAAATAGAAAGGAATAAAGCAAATAAGAAATAAACCTGGCCACAGCCCAATACCACTATACCTATCTGACGCCTAAGTGCAGCCCATAATGGCCCAGTAACCAGCCCTGTCCTTTTCCATCTGAGACTGACAAGTGGGGTCAGGAAAGGACCACGGGTTGAGCTAAAGAAAACATCAGGGGGTTATCTGTAAAACGATCATTGTCATCATCGTCACGCACACAGACAGCTCGCTGGCGGAGCTCGCCGCCGCCCGATGCTGTCATCACCGTCATTGCGCCAAGATACTCGCCACCATTGCCAGGAGGGGATAAGAAGGCCACCGCGACGCATTGCTTCCATCCCTATCTCCAATCCCTCCTTATCCTCTCAGATACGAGCGAGACCAAGCCCTAGCTCGCCGGAGCCACTCTTCACCGTCGAATCACGTCACCCCACACCATTCTGAGCCGTCATGGAGAGGCGCCATCCTCCGTAGATCCTCTGGGTAGAAGCTTGCATCAAGGGGAGCATTGGAGCGGGTGAATTTGGTCGTTTTCCTCTGCGGCAGTTCGTCGGAATCCTCGTCGGGAAGCTCGATTCCGGCCGTGCCTGTCCTCGCCAACCACTCAATCATCATCAGGGTGAGTTCCTGAATCTTCTAGCATCCTCGAATCATTTGATCTCGTTGTAAATCGCCGTTTCATTGTAAGCCACCGTCGGAGCTCGTCGGAGCTGAGGCTCAGATGACCATTTCCGAGCAGTGCTGCCACTCCTAGGTTCAGTAGCTTGCGCTGATTCGAACTAGACCTATTTCGATTGCTAGGGTGCAATAGATCGTCGCCGGTGACCACTCACCGACGGCGTTGGTGGTGCTGATGTCATGCTCACCTCGTGATCGAGCCACGTCAGCCATTTGACTAGTCTTTGTCTCGTGTGGTGGATGACATGGCCCAGGGCCCGCATGTCATCGATAGTGAGTAGAGAGGGAGTCAGTAGCAAAAACATTTTAATTTGAGAGCTGAGGTGGACAATGGCCCATAGGTCAGTGACTGGGGCTAGTTCTGGTCGTGGTGTAAAAAGTATTTTTCTGTTAGGAAATGAATAAAATGTTATAATCCAATTAATAATATTCCAGAAATATAATAAACAATTAAATCTTGTTTAATTAATAACTTTTGATTTATAATTCAGAAAAATATGTATAATATATGAAAAATTTCAGAAAAATAAAATCTACAACTTAAAACTATTACCAAATATTATTTAATAAAAGTCTTATAAGTAATAAAACTTTGATAATTTATATTTTTATTATAATAATAAAGATTAATAATAGTAATAAAATACCAAAAATCCTAGAAAATTAAAAATTCTAATTTGAAACTATAATCATGTATTATTATTTCACTTAATTAAATATTTATTATTTATTAAGTAATTATAAAAGTAATAAGAATTATAAAATTATATCTTAGTAATTATAAATCACAAAAATAAATATGATATACCAAAATGATCACAAAAATATTTTTTACATACTAAAAATCTAATAATCTCCTTTTGAGGTAAATAAGAAAATGAAATATTTTAATAACTCAAATTTAAACTTATTTACTTCATTAATAATTCTTATAAAAATAAATAAAATTTAATAATATTCCTAAAATGAGTCAAATAAGTCTAATAAATAGTATTATTCTTAAATATTAATAATCTAATGCCATAATGGTTTAAAACATTATAAATGTTCTGATTTTAGAAGAATCCACAACCTTAAATGAAGAATATCTCTAAAAAGAACTCCACTAATAATTAAATTCTTAAAGCATAACTTGCGAACAATCAAAATCTTTTCTAAACCATAATAATCACCAAATTACAACAACTACTACAACACTAGATAAATCCATAAGTAGTTAGATAACATTGTGATGGGTTCATATACCATACTCACTCATCTATAAAAGATAAATGATATTACTCCATACTCACATCCAGACACCATTAACTCAAGTAACAGAATAACATTCTTAACTAACCTAAAGAAAACATTTTAGATATACAAGATACCAATCTACAAGTACGATGTTTTCAAAACTAAGCTATACTTTAAAGTTAACTTTAGTATACAAAATCTTAATGTAACACTATAAACATTAGTATATGTTTTATAGTTAACTTTGGTCTAAAGTAGTTAAACTATAAAGCAACTCAAGCCAAACTATTTAAGCAGACAAATGACATCACTAACTAACCACAAAGTTTGTTTAGACCTTAGAAGGGAAACCTTTTCTTCGAAGGTTATCCTTTTTGCCACTTTAAATAAGAAACCTTGTATAAGTAATCCTATTTAGTATGTCATAATTATGTATACTTTACTCCTACATATGTGTTGTTTACAACCACTCATAAACTCTAATAAAAGTAAAACTATGAAACTTATCTAAAAGGACCACACATTCCAAAGTAACCATTTTTGGAATCCAAACCCTAGGACAACGTTATTCCCGGGATTTGCGCTTAGAACGTGCATCACATTACTTATGCATAAAAGCATATTGCTTCTTTAAACAATAGTCCTTACCGGACCAATGATGTTGATTTCAAATTTTTGATCTTATACTGACTCGAAGACCGTGAGTGCATAATATTGCAATCACAAAAGGCAAGTTCACACTTGCTCATGTCCTTTGATTATTTTCTGAAAAGTATTTTACAAATCCAGTGTTGTCTTCACCTGCATTTGAAAAAGGTCCGAAAACACTATTTTCAATAATAATGAGGACTATTGATTACTAATCCAGGGTGATCAGCTAATCTATTAAACCTGACAGTTGGAATACCAGTGTTTAGAACTATATCACCTAGGACTTAACAACCAATGTCGCCAGTGATTCTTGCGTCGTATATTACGCGTTGACCATGAGATTTGGAATGGGACGAAGAAGTCAGCTGTATCTTCTTCCTCTCGCATGAAGACGGATGTGCAGGTCGTGGCTGTTATCCTCGTAGCGTGCATATTAATTGGTAATTCATAGAGGATATGCAACATATGGGTGGGAACCCTCATCGTCCCACAATAGTTCTGGCATCTAACGGTTTGTACAAACCATTGCCGTAATTCTTTATGTGGGCATGGTGTACACCAAGGAGGCATGCGGGGTCACGAAGGGGGCAGTGATTGGCTTGGATCATCTTCTGGGCCCCACATCATGGAATTGTGGACGGGAATAAGCTGCCCGGTTGTGCAACAAAGACTTGATCTCTCATGGGTAAAGTAACGCACCTCTGCAGAGTGTAAGAACTATAACTTGTTACTCCCTGTTCCGGGAAGGAGCTGCGAACGCGGCGGGAAAGGAACCCCATGAAGGTTCTAGTAAACCCGTGAAGGCTGATGGACATAGATTTTCAGAATAACAGCAACCTTTGAAGAAATGTTTATGAAAACTTGCATTGCCTACGACCTTTGGTCTATGGCTGTAGATATAGGGCATCAAACACTCCTTTTCTAGTGAATTTGCTGAGTATGCTCGTACTCAAAGTATCTTCTTAACCCTTGCTAGACGTTGAAGCCATTAAAACGATGTCTACACCAAGATATGCTCCAGGACTTATCAAGACCAGCTAAAGCTCTTCAATGAAGACAAGGAAGTCAACATATACCTCAACCCAAGTGAAGACGAAAGTTACTGATTAGCTAGGAATATTATCTCTAGCTAAAGAACCTATTTCTGTAGTGCGTTGCAATAGCAGCAATGCCAACCTCTTAGTCTGAATATTTGACTTAATAGTATAATCGTTCTTCCGTTGTTTATCTTTGATTCTTCTTCGTAAGAAGTTCTTTCTCTCTCTTTAACCTAGAGTGTTCTCTGGATCTTATGTAAAAGAGTGAGTTGTAACCTTGTTTCTGTTGTGCCATTCCGAGGGATGTAATACTAGTGAACGGTGTTTCATTGGTGTTATGTCAACGACTATAGTATACTACATCATGCAGTGGTATGCTGGGTCACCGCATTGGGACTTGACTTGGATCACAAACCTGAGACCATGATTTCTGAGAGGTTGCCACTACATCTGGATCAATGAGAATTGTTCTTGATTCACCAGTTGCCTTCACTAGACTGTTAATTATGTGAGAAATTGCCCCCTTTTATCAGTAACAAGCACCTGAGTAATGAACACATCATCTTCTTCAGTATCAGTAGGTTCTGCAGTTATCACTTGGTCAGGTTCATCATCACTTCCATCTATATCAACAATTTCATCTTCAAAATCACTATCAGTACTACTGTTCTCACTATCCTCCGCCCCATGGTACTCAACATAAATGTCTTCTACCCCTCCCACATCACAATACTCTGCCATCTTCACATAGGCACTGTCAGTGCTGAGAAACATCAGTCCATCATCTAGTCCTTTCCCAAGAATCAGAAAGTAAAGCTTCATCAAATGCTTGAAATTCATATGATATTTCAGGTGCCCTATCACCTCCTGCAATGACAACTTGTCCCTTTCAATTTCTGAAATCTCCTCATCTCCACCCACATAGTCCATAGTTCGACCCAAGCGGATGAACTCGCCTCCCATATGAAATCAAACATTTAAAATCTCTGTCGGATCCATGATTGAACTAAAATAAAAATCAAATAAATCACTATGCTTTGCTACTCTGCATGGTATCAATGAAAAAAACTTCCAAATCGAGCAAAAATCGTATATTTACCACCACCAAAAAGCCCCAATTATTCCCACCAAACCCCTAACTTCGGCCACCCAAGGAGAAGAAGATGAGGACCAGAACCTGCGTTGTCATTGTTCATCGCGCCACCGTGATGCTTGGCGTCTCCGACCGATCACTTGCCTACCGCCATTGCCGCCGCAGGAGCAGAGGATAAGACCAGGAGACACCACCGCAAATGAAAGAAGTAGGCCGTCGTAGAGGGCTGGGCTAAATTAGCGCTAGGCGCTCCTTCTCACACGCCAATCCCAGCCATGTTGGCAATGACTGTTTGGCTTCAAACCCAGGGTTCTAATCAAACTGGGATTTGTAAGTTTAGTGTGCCGATTACGGGGATTCTGAGCTTAGGGTGTGATTTCCCTGAGATCCACGAGTTCAAGGTTCGTTTTGAACTTTTCTCCAAAAAAAGGCCCGCACGGAGGTGAGTGGCCCAATAAGTTGGTTATACGTCTGAAACGTATCTATAATTTTGATGCTCCATGCTTGTTTAGTATCTACTTTGCTTTCCTTTGTATACACTTTGAGGTACTTTTTACATGTTTTCTGGTACTAACCTATTAACAAGTTGCCACCGTGCCAGTTGCCTGTTTTCTGCTGTTTTTGGTTTCAGAAAAGCTAGTAAATAAATATTCTCGGAATTTGACGGGACAAACGTCAAAGTCAATAACTTTCCGTGGGGAACAAGAAGTCCAGAGGGGAGACGAGGAAGCGGGCCAGGGCGGAGAAACCTCCCCTACGCGTGGGTGGGCCCTACCCCACGCCTGGGTAGGGTTTGACCCCCTGGCCGCCTCCTCGGCCTCCCCCTTCACCTATAAGAAGCCCCCGATGCAGAAACCCTAAGTACCGATCAAATCTCCACGAAACCTTTTGTAGCCGCCGCCACTGTCGTCCCTAGATCGGGGGATCTGAAGTTCTTCCCAGCACCCTGCCAGAGGGGAGATCGTCCCGGAGGACTTCTCTCCGGTATGATGCGTGAGTAGTTCCACCTTGGACTATGGGTCCATGTAGTAGCTATATGGTTGTATCTCATCCTTTGTGCTTTCATGTATAGATCTTGTGAGCTCCATTCATGATCAAGATCTAATCTATTTGTAATCATGCATGTTGTGTTTGCGGGGATCTCATGGACATTGAGATTATTATGTTGGTTTGATTAATGGTTTTGTCTTTATGATTCTATCATGTCTGTGTTGTTTGTGATCTTGCATGCTCTCCGTTGTTAGTATCTATCTTGGCAAAGTAGTTGCTAGTGACTCCAAGAGGGGGTATTTATGCTCGATAGTGGGTTCATGCCTCTAGTTTCCAAAGGAAGTGACAATAATCTCTTCGGTTGTAGATGTGCTGTTGCTACTAGGGATAAAAAAACGGTCTCTTGTTCATGGAACATGTGGCCTGTTTACCTTACACACTTTTCTTAAAGTAGTTGCCTATTGCTTGCAACTTAATACTGGAGCGGGTTCGGATGATAACCTGAAGGTGGACTTCTAGTCATAGATTTAGTTGGATGGCGGTCTATGTATCTTGTTGTATTGCCCAAACGAATCTCATAGGATCTTTTTGACCAGTAATTGCATTGTTATGCCTTGCTCAGTTTCGGTCAATTGTCCTGCTGTAATTTGTTTACCCTTCATGCCATGTTGTTTATCTAAGGAGAGCACCTCTAGTGAACTATGGACCCCGGTCAAATCTTTACCATTGATACATCTTCCATTGTTACTTGTTTACTTGCTGCAAACCATTACCTTCCACACCATACGTTTAATCCTTTGTTACAGCAAACCGGTGAGCTTGACAACCTCACCGATTCGTTGGGGCAAAGTCTTGAGTTTGTGTTGTGCAGGTCTCCGCGTTGCTTGCAACACCTGTATGACGTTTCCTTCCTACTTATGGTTCGATAACCTTGGTCTCTACTGAGGGAAAGCTTGCTATTGTGCTCATCATACCTTGCTCTTGGGGTTCCCAACAAAGGCCTCTCTGACAGGCAATCAAGCTTTATGGCGCCGTTGCCGGGGAGGCTAAGGACGTCTTCACTAGGGGAGTCTTCCATTTCCTTTGTCTTTACTTTGTTTTTAGTTTGCTTTGTTTCTTTTGCTTGGTTTTGTTTTCCTCTTTTCAAAAAACCCAAAAAAATAGTCTAGTTTGGTTTGCTTGCCTTTTTATTCAAAAACACAAAAAAATAGTTCCTGCTCTAGCTGATGCTGCTGTTTTTGGCTTGCCCACCTTTGCCAAAATGAACTCTGCTGAGAACACCAAGTTGTGTGACTTTACTAGCACCAACAACAATGTTTTCCTAAGCACTCCTATTTCTCCACCTGCTCCTGATGCTACCTTTTATGAAATTAAGCGTATGTTGTTGAATCTTGTTATGAGAGAGCAATTTTCTGGTGCTAGTCCTGATGATCCTGCTGCCCATCTCAATAGCTTTGTTGAACTTTGTGAGATGCAAAAGTATAAGGATGTAGATGAAGATATTATTAAGCTCAAGCTTTTTCCTTTTTCCTTAAGAGGAAAAGCTAAAGAATGATTGCTATCCTTGCCTAAAAATAGTATTGATTCTTGGACTAAGTGCAAAGATGCTTTTATTGGAAAATACTATCCTCCTGCTATGATTATATCGATGAGAAGTGACATTATGAAATTTAAATAACTTGATAGTGAACATGTTGCTCCTGCTTGGGAAAGAATTAAATCTTTGGTTAAGAATTGCCCCACTCATGGACTCACTGCTTGGATTATTATCCAGACTTTTTATGCAGGTTTGAACTTCTCCTCAAGAAATCTGTTGGATTCTGCTGCTGGAGGTACCTTTATGGGCCTCACCTTGGGTGCTACAACAAGGCTCCTTGATAATATGATGGTTAACTACTCTGAATGGCATGTTGAAAGAGCTCCACATGGTAAGAAGGTAAATTTTGTTGAGGAAACTTCCTCTTTGAGTGAAAAGATTGATGTTATTATGGCTATGCTTGTTAATGGGAATGCTCCTCTAGATCCTAATAGTGTTCCCTTAGCCTATTTGGTTTCTCAAGAAGAGCAAGTTGATGTGAACTTCATTAGAAACAACAATTTCAACAATAATTCCTATAGGAATAATTTTGGTAGCAACAATAATTATTGGCCTTATCCTCCTAATAATGGCAATTCCTATGAAAACTCCTACAACAATGTTAGAAGTGCCCCCTCTGAACTTGAAGTCATGCTCAAAGACTTTATTAGTAAACAAACCACTTTCAATAAGGCCATAGAGGAAAAGCTTTTAAATGTTGAGAAAAATACATCCTCTTTGTCTGAAGTTCAAACTTCCTTGGTTAATAAAATGGCTGCTAAACCTGAAACTATCGAAAATACCTTTGCTACTGCTCATGCCATACAAGTTACTATTGATGAAAATGTTAGGCTGTTAGCTCAACTTCATGCTAAGTGGGAAAGGGAAGCTAAAGCTGATAGAAACAATAGTGTGTGCACCATCACCACTAAACCTCAATAGTACCTATTCCTACTCCTACTATGCCTACTACTAGTGATGCTAAGTTTGACTTTGATATTGATGGATGCAATATTTCTGAAGTGATTTTGTTCCTACAAAAGCTTGCTAGAAGTCATGATGCTAGTGATATACATGTTGCCTTCACTAAACACATTACAGATGCTCTTGTTAAGATTAATGAAGAGAATCTAAAACACAAAGCTTCTATTCCTATGAATGTATAAGATAGTTGGGAACCCATTATTAATATGCAAGTGAATGACTTTGATCTCAAAGCTTCATGTGATCTTGGTTCTAGTGTCTCTATTATGCCACCTATGGAAGATTGTTATTTGGATGTCCCACTCAATGATGATGGTAAGAAGAAACTCATGGGGAGTATTAATGATGTTCTCATTATGGTTAACAATGCTTATGTCCCAGTTGGATTCTATGTTTTGGATGTTGAATACAATGCTTCTTGTCCTATTACTTTGGGAAGACCTTTTCTTAGAACAGTTGGTGCCATCATTGATATGAAAGAATGCAATTAAATATCATTTTCCATTCAAGAAAGGTATTGAACACTTCCCTATGAGGAGAGATAAGTTGCTTTTTTCTCCTCCTTTGAAAGCAATGTTTGATGTTAATGCTTCTTCATTTGAAAATACTTGATTCTTCTTACTTCTTGTGCCTAACTTAATGGCGTTAAAGAAAAGTACTTGTTGGGAGATAACCCAAGAGTTTCCTTGAGTATTGGAAGTTATTACTTCAGTAATGACCTCTCCTTATCATTTTTGTTTGCTTTTTGTGCCAAGAATTACCTCTAATGAGAGGGAAGTAAGATTTGGGGAGTTGCTGTCCCGAAACAGATTTCTGTCCACCAAAAATATTCGTGAGGAGTCTCTATAACTCGTATTGATCTGAATATTTACGAATAAATCCCCCAGTATGTTAGCTAACTTTTATTAGTTCAACACTTTTTGATTTGAGCAATAGAAGATGTTCGAAAAATCGGTTTCTACCTGCTGGTCTGTTTTGACAAATTTCTGCCATTATTTGCATTTGCTTCTTATCGATTCCTTTTTGAGTTCTCTTTAGGTGAATTGAGCTTTTTGAAGGAGTTACTACAGTAGCTTGTGTTTTTAGTGAAAATCCTTGTTGTTACAAAGCTTTGCTAGAGTTCTAATATCTTTTGAATAAGCTAATGTTGCTAATGAAGATTGTGTGAAGTTTTGTATGAAGAAAAAAATTCAGGTGTACAGAGAGAATGATGCAATGAGATGAAGAATGGATAAAATCTCAAGCTTGGGGATGCCACCATGGTGTCACCCTAAGAAATATCCAAGAGTTACAAGCGTCAAAGCTTGGGGATGCCCAAGGCATCCCCTTCTTCATCAATAAAAAGCTCAGGTCTGTCTAGACACTTCTTTTTTATTGTTTCATGCACACTTTTGTTGTTATTGGAGCATCTTAGTTTTCATTTGCTTTTCTTAGTTTGTTTATTTTGCTTGAGTAGTTTGGACCCCCGTTCTCGTTGTGTTGTTTTACAAATAAGTTGCTTGGTGTTGGAAAAGAGAAGTAAGTTCTTGCTTGTAAGTGCAAGAGGAGCTTGCATTGACTGTGACTTAGACTTTAGCATGACATGCTATGTGTTTTTTTGACCTTATGCTTAGTGATTATTGTTGTAGCATGTCTTGTTCCAAACAATTGGGATTGCTTAGTGTGCCTTGAAGAAATTATGCGTTGTTTTAGCATGCAAAAGCATAGTATTGTGGTATTATCCTTTGATGTTTTGCTTGGGTTGACTTGGCACATGCTCACACCATGTTAATACTATGACAAGTCACCATTAGCCTCTATGATCATTTAGTCCTTAACTTGTAGTACCACTCTTTGCTTTGATTAGTAATGTTTTGTTGCACTACATGATTATGGCCATTATTGCTCTCTTATTTGGTTGCTCCCAGTCTTTTGATAGCTTCCACTTGTATGAGTAAGCTCTACTCATGATTCCAACTCCCAAGAAACCAAGTTATTCCTAAGTGTCCACTATAAACTCCTATGCATGGTGTGTTACACCATTCCAAGTATATTCTTGTTTTCAACTATCTTCCGATTAAAAACTATTTTGTTATGTGAAAACTTAGTGATTAAAGCCCTCACAAACTTGATGGCACACTTTATATTCTTTGACCCTAATAAACTTGAACCATTGTGTCATCTATGTTGTATATGCTTGTACTTATACATTGGAATTAGCAGAACCGTGCTGTCACGGGGAACGTTTTCAACATTTCACTTGTACTTCGTACTCAGTTGATATCATGCTCTATTGTCTATGGATGTCACCGGTGTGAAATAAAGAGGGAACTTATAAGTCCATGGAGTTTGTATCTTGTGTTAGAGAAACGCCTGGGCCGCTAGCCTAAGCCATGCCTCATCATGGTGGAAACTTGCAGCATCACCATAGTGACATCTATGAAGCATTCTTCTTTTAAAAAAGAGGAGACACATTGAGAAAGAGGAAAGAGAGAAAAGAGCACCATATTCCCATGGTAAATAAGAAGATTGCTGAGATGCTCATTGTTTGCTTGCCTTGTCATTTTGGTTATGGGAAAGCTCATGTACCATGTGCAAGGGGTACCCCGTTGGCGGTTCTCAATGATATGCAAATAATTACAATGACAAGAACTTACAGGTGACCAATGTTGAGTAGCATGAGGTGTGGCCCTCGTATTCAAGGGACTTGAGATTGCCAACTTATACTTCGTCAAGCATATACTCCATCTTTGTCACTTTAACCTTAATCACTTCAAGATGCTTATGATAGGGGCAATGAGGGCTGAAAGATAACAAGTACCATAATTTTTGGAAGCTCCTTTTGAAAATTGAAATCCCTGCTTCCTTTATAAAAGGCTTTTCTTCCACCACTATTGAGTCTCCACCTTCTACCTTTAGGCACCATTAAGAGACCATAGTTGTCATTCTGTGTGCAGTGTTCCAAAGCTTAATGATTGATGCATATTGTGATATTATTTGTTCTTGTGCTATTTGTTTCTAGGCACCCTTGTGAAATTTGAAGGTGTCCTATGCATCTATTTGCTACTCTATGAGGGACAAGCTCATTGCCACTATGCTATGTTTTATGTATGTGAAACAAACAAATGTTTTTCAATGCATGTTATTCATGATCTTTGTTTGTAGCTTGTCATGTTGCAAGCATAGTTACTATGTCCTATTGTTAGAACTCCATCTTTCATGCACATGTTTAGAGTTCTTTCATCCCAGCTTTTAATGCTTGCAAATTGTTGGATCTTTATTGTGAGGGTGCATGTCGCCTCAAAAATTATTCTTTTTGTCACTTACCTACTCGAGGGCGAGCAGGAGTTAAGCTTGGGGATGCTTGATACGTCAGAAACGTATCTATAGTTTTTGATGCTCCATGCTTGTTTAGTCTCTACTTTGCTTTGCTTTGTCTAAACTTTGAGGTGCTTTTTACATGTTTTCTGGTACTAACCTATTAACAAGTTGCCACAGTGCCAGTTGCCTGTTTTCTGCTGTTTTTGGTTTCAGGAAAGCTAGTAAATAAATATTCTCGGAATTGGACGGGACAAACGTCAAAGTCAATAACTTTCCGTGGGGAACATGAAGTCTAGAGGGGAGACGAGGAAGCGGGCCAGGGCGGCAAAACCCCCCTAGGCGCGGGTGGGCCCTACCCCACGCCTGGTTAGGGTTTAACCCCCCTGGCCGCCTCCTCGGCCTCCCCTTCGCCTATAAGAAGCCCCCGATGCAGAAACCCTAAGTACCCGACCAAATCTCCATGAAACCTTATGTAGCCGCCGCCACCGTCGTCCCTAGATCGGGGGGATCGGAAGTTCTTCCCGGCACCCTGCCGGAGGGGAGATCATTCCGGAGGCCTTCTCTCCGGTATGATGTGTGAGTAGTTCCACCTTGGACTATGGGTCCATGTAGTAGCTAGATGGTTGTATCTCCTCCTTTGTGCTTTCATGTATAGATCTTGTGAGCTCCATTCATGATCAAGATCTAATCTATTTGTAATCATGCATGTTATGTTTGCGGGGATCCGATGGACATTGAGATTATGATGTTGGTTTGATTAATGGTTTTTTCTTTATGATTCTATCATGTATGTGTTGTTTGTGATCTTGCATGCTCTCTGTTGTTAGGAGCTATCTTGGCCAAGTAGTTGCTAGTGACTCCAACATGGGGTATTTATGCTCGATAGTGGGTTCATGCCTCTAGTTTCAAAGGGAAGTGACAATAATCTCTTCAGTTGTAGATGTGTTGTTGCTTGATACGTTGGAAACGTATCTATAATTTTTGATGCTCCATGCTTGTTTAGTATCTACTTTGATTTACTTGTCCACACTTTGAGGTGCTTTTTACATGTTTTCTAGTACTAACCAATTAACAAGTTGCAACAGTGCCAGATGACTGTTTTCTGCTGTTTTTGATTTCATACAAGTTAGTAAATAAATATTCTCGGAATTTGACGGGACGAAGGACAAAGTCAATTACTTTCCGTGAGGAACAAGAAGTCCAGAGGAGAGCCGGAGGGGCCGGCCAGGGGGGCCAGACCCACCCCAGGAGCGGGGGCAGGTGGACCCGTGCCTAGCTAGGGTTTGGCGGCCCTGGTCGCCTCCTGGACTTACCCCTTCGCCTATAAGAAGCCCCCGATGCAGAAACCCTGAGTACCCGATCATAAATCCACGAAACCGTCTGTAGCCGGCGCCACCATCGTCCCTAGATCAAGGGGCTCTGAAGCTATTCCCGGCACCCTGCCGGAGGAGAGATCATCCTGGAGGCCTTCTCTCTGGTATGATTCGTGAGTAGTCCCACCTTGGACTATGGGTCCATGTAGTAGCTAGATGGTTGTATCTCCTCCTTTCTGCTTTCATGTATAGATCTTGTGAGCTCCGTTCATGATCAAGATATAATCTATTTGTAATCATACATGTTGTGTTTGCGGGGATCCAATGGATATTGAGATTATTATGTTGGTTTGATTAATGGTTTTATATTTAAGATTCTATCATGTATGTGTTGTTTGTGATCTTTCATGCTCTCCGTTGCTAGTGGTTATCTTGGCCAAGCAGTTGCTAGTGACTCCAAGAGGGAGTATTTATGCTCGATAATGGGTTCATGCCTCTAGTTTCCAAGGGAAGTGACAATAATCTCTACGGTTGTAGATGTTATGTTGCTACTAGGTAGAAAACAATGGTCTCTTGTTCATGGAACATGTGGACTGTTTACCTTACACACTTTGCTTAAAGCAGTTGTCTGTTGCTTGCAACTTAATACTAGAGGGGGTTCGGATGATAACCTGAATGTTGACTTCTAGTCATAGATGCAGTTGGATGTCGGTCTATGTATATTGTTGTATTGCCCAATCGAATCTCATAGGATACTTTTGTCTAGTATTGCATTGTTATGCCTTGCTCAGTTCCTGTCAATTGCCCTGCTGTAAATTTTTTACCCTTCATGCCATGTTGTTTATCTAAGGAGAGCACCTCTACTGAACTATGGACCCCGGTCCAATCTTTACCATTGATACATTTTGCACTGTTTACTTGCTGCAAACCATTCATCACCTTCCACACCATATAGTTAATCCTTTGTTACAGCAAACCGGTGAGCTTGACAACCTCACTGTTCGTTGGGGCAAAGTCTTGAGTTTGTGTTGTGCAGGTCTCCACGTTGCCAGCAACACCTTTGAGACGTTTCCTTCCTCCTTTAGGTTCGATAACCTCTGTCTCTACTGAGGGAAACTTGCTAATGTGCTCATCACACCTTGCTCTTGGGGTTCCAACGAAGTGTCCCACGTCAACACTGGGTGCACGCATCATTGCTACTAGGGAGAAAACAACGGTCTCTTGTTCATGGAACATGTGGATTGTTTACCTTACACACTTTGCTTAAAGCAGTTGTCTGTTGCTTGCAACTTAATACTTGAGGGGGTTCGGATGATAACCTGAAGGTGGACTTCTAGTCATAGATGCAGTTGGATGGCGGTCTATGTATCTTGTTGTATTTTCCAAACGAATCTCATAGGATATTTTTGACCAGTAATTGCATTGTTATGCCTTGCTCAGTTCCGGTCATTTGCCCTGCTGTAATTTGTTTACCCCTCATTCCATGTTGTTTATCTAAGGAGAGCACCTCTAGTGAACTATGGACCCCGGTCCAATCTTTACCATTGATACATCTTCCATTGTTACTTGTTTACTTGCTGCAAACCTTTACCTTCCACACCGTACGTTTAATCCTTTGTTATAGCAAACCGGTGAGCTTGACAACCTCACTGATTCGTTGGGGCAAAGTCTTGAGTTTGTGTTGTGTAGGTCTCCGTGTTGCTTGCAACACCTGTGTGACTGTCGTGGTGTGGAACACGGCAGAGCCATTTGGGATGGCAAAGAAGGGACACTCGGATGCATTCGGTGGCTCACGCAACGGGTTGGGCATGGTGCACTGCAAACACAGGGACGTACCCAGGTTCGGGGCCCTCTTGGCGAGGTAACACCCCTACTCCTGCAAGATGAACTATGTATGGGAGCTTGATGCTCAGTACAGATGCTCCTTGAGCTCTTTCCTTAGCTACTATCGGAGGCTAGAGGAGGCTGGGAACTTGATGCTAACACTTCTATCCTTCTATTGTTGCCTACGTAGAACCCTGGCTCTGCCCTCCCTTATATACTGGTCTAGGGGGCAGATTACAGATCGGGTCCTAGGGTTTACTGTTTGGATATGGGTTTATAGGGCAGGGCCGGCTGCAGGGCCCAGCCGGTGGGCCAGGACCCAGTTCGCCCTTCTTTTAGCGTCATCCTTCTCTTTAGTGGTCACCCGGGCTTCCTTTAGGGCGTCACCCCTGCTTTAACAGTCACCAGGACTGCTTTTGTCGGTCCAGCCGACCGTCTCGCTTTATCTTCGTCGGGTAGCGCTGGGCATGACGGCATGCTAGCTTCCTTGATGACGAGGGAGATCCAGAAGCTTACCCCGCACGGAGCGTCAGTCCTTCCGTGCTCTCCATCAAATCTGAGGTGAGCCGGGTGGGAACGGCCACCCGACCGGTTCTTCTGGCCACCGGCTAGGCGGGAAGCTAGGAAGGTTATAAGCCCAGCCGGGCTTGCTTGCCAGACGACTAGAGTTGTATTTCCTGGAGGCCAGGCGGCCTGCGTCTTCTGGAGCCAGCCTACTTATGCCTGGCTTTCCCCACCCGGGGATTATCCCCCGACACTAGTCCCCGAGCACGTATGTGCTTGGCCGGTGGGCAAGATCTTCCGTGCTCCTTTTTCTATCCTAAGAGGGTTGCTTTATTTTCTCCGGCTGTGGCTTTTGCTTTTTCTTTCCGGCTGGAGTTAACCGGTTGCGGAGTCGATGGCCGTCCACTGGGTGTAAACAGCGAAGGCAGTTACCGGCTGGCGGAGCTGAAGACGATTGGGTGGATGACATCGTTGATGTCGTCACCCACGACTGTGGCTCTGGCGCACGTCGCGTCAGTTTGACTTCCGCATCGCTGCGTCAGTTTTTGGCGACTGCACACGCAAACTTGCCGCAACGTTTCCTCGGGGCAAGTGCGCACGCCTTGTCTGCTAACGCCCGAGGATCTTTTGTGGCAGCTACGACGAGGCAAAGGATCTAGAGCCGAAGCGTCGCGCGGCTGTGGCTCTGTGACGCCACGTGTCACGCAGAAGCCGAAAGGGCGACGATGCCGCTTGCGGGGATAAATAGGGCTCTGAGGGGGATCGGTTCCCACACTTTTCCATCCTTCGGCTCATCTTCTCCTCGTGCTCCAGCGTTCCTTGTTCTTGCGCGCCCTCTCCTTGCCGCCGCTGGCCACTTTATTTCCACCCGCCACGGCTTCCTCCTCTGTCGAGATGCTTCCAGAACAACGCGGCGGCTGGTGTGGGTCCTTCGTGACCGACGAGCTCATAAACAAGTACCGGCGGGGGAGGTTTCTTCCCTCGTCGTTGCTTGTGAAGCACCGGCTTGCGCCGAAGGGGGAGCGGGTGCCGAACCCTTGGCCGGGGGAGCGGGTCATCTTCCTCGCGCACTTCGCGCGCGGCTTTGGCCTCCCCGTCAGCCCATTCCTCCTCCAGCTCTTCCTCTTCTTCGACCTCCAACTTCATCACCTGGGCGCCAACGCCATGGCGCAGCTGTCGCATTTTGCGGCCTGCTGCGAGTCGTATCTTGGGGTGTGGCCCGAGGTGGCGAACTTTCTCAAGTTCTTCCACTTCAAGGCCCAGAACATCACCAAGGGCGGCTCGCTGACGAGGACGGGCTGCTGCGCCGTCTACCCGCGGTCCTCCTCGCCGATGCCGCGGTTCGAGCTCCCTGACAACGTCAAGCTGTGGCAGCACACATATTTATATGTGAGAAATCCCATGGATATTGACTGGATCTGCCTTCCGCCCTTTGCCGACTTGCCATCGACGCAGAAGGCCTGGACGACGAAGGGCATGGGCGCGATGGCGGACCTCGATCGGATGGCCGCCCGGCTAGAGACGATGGTGGAGACGAAGAGGTTCACCGCCCGCGACATCACCTTGTCGTGGATGATGTGTCGCGTGCTTCCGCTGCAGAAGCGGTCGCACAAGATGTGCCATCTTTCGACCGCCAACGATCCGACGAGGACGTCGCGGAAGGATGTGCCCTACCAGGACCTGTGGAACTAGATCTCCGTGATCTCCAAGTTCCGCATCGAGGCCAACTGGGCATACTCCTGCCCCCCGTACCATCGCAGCCGCCTACCGCCATCGGTAAGTTTTTCTCTGGTTGTTCTGCGTCTCGCTTCTTTGTATTTGCTAGATTTACTTGGGTTCCTTATGCCCTCCTTTTTGATTAGTTGTTCACGGCGCAACTGGCTGAGGATGGCATGGATGACTTCCCGCTTCCGTCATTTTTGGAGGACAGGAAGCCGAAGAAGTACCCCCAGACAGAACCCGAAGGGTTCCCGTCCGGGCGGATGACGGCCCCTCTGATCCTCATGGTAGGTTGCTGACCGTAGATCTTTCTTTCTCCTTTGTCTTTGAGGTTGTGGTTTTTACTCTTTGCTCTAGCCGCAGTCGATGTCACCGATGAGGAGGGTGGCCGAGAGAAACACGCGGCGAGAGCTCGGGGAAAGAAGGCGGCACCTGTTGCTGCTCCCGCTCCATTTGAGACTAAAAAGACGCGCCGCAGGCGTCAGGTTGTTGCTCCACCGTCCGTCGCCGGGTTAGTATCTCTCTTGCCCTTTCTTGCCGCTCTGCGATTTTGCTGGTTTCTCCTTTACTCTTCGTTCCGCGCAGCGAGGCCATGGTGCTTGGCGATGGTGGTGCCGCCGTCATGCCTCCTCTGCCGGTTAAAGAGGTGGCGAGGTCGCCGGCTGCACCCACGCCGGCTGCGGCCAGCCCGGCTGCGCCAGCCGTGCCATCTCCGCCCAGGGCGCCTGAGGGCTCTCCGGCCACGGGGCTGCTGCACCAGGAGCCTGCGTCCTCGCGGTTGGGCCAGCTATGATGCGCAGGACCCGGAGACCCCCCTCCTTCGTCCCGAGGCTGGCGTGATCATGGCTTGGAGCGATGCTCCAAGCAGCTCCGCTTGGCCCGTCATTACGGAGGTGACGGAGGGAGCGGGGGCCGCGCAGGCGGCTGCGGCGGATGCCGGCCAGCTGGACGGTGGTCAACTGGCTAGGAGGGAGTTGGTGGTGGCTGCGCCTTCGGGTGTAGCTTTCGATGATGACGAGGTTATCGTCACCGGCTCAAGGCCAGCTCCGGCTGTGCTGACGCCGGGTGCGATCCTTGCCCAGCTCTCCGGCTCAGCGCCCGTCGCACTCAGCCAGGTTTGCCACCTGGTTGAGGGAATGCAAAGTGGCCTTGGCGAGGCCAAAAAATTGTCTGTTTTGATGGAGGTAAGTCGTTGCCCTTCAGACGTTTTCCGTGTTTTCATCCGGCTTGATTCTTTGTTGCTTATTTGATTTCTTGCTTGCAGAAAGCGTTTATGGAGTCTGTGAAGAACACACGGGACCTTGGCCGTAAGATTGCTTCTTCAGATCTGTCTTGGCGATTGGCTCCATTTTCCCATTTTTTGTTGACCATCGGGTATCCTCCTATAGCCATGATCCATGACAAGGAGAGGGAGGTTGAGCGCCTCAAGTCTGAGGTTGCCCAGCTGGAGGTATTGAACAAGGCGCGACAAGTGCAGTTCGATCAACTGCCGCGGCAAAGCATCAGCTTGAGGTTAGTATGGAGCGGGGCAAGAAGGCGGCTGACATCCGGGCAGAGGCGCTGAAGAACTTTGAGAAGATCTCCACCCAACAGGAGGAGACAATCCAGGTTCTTTGCCGCAGGGAGGAGGAGCTTACTCAGCACCTCCAGAACGTCTCGGAGATGGTCATCAGTAAGTTCTTCAGCTTCCCTCTTCCGTTGTGCCGTGACTTGCTCGATCTTGTCCGTTTATTCTGCTTTGCGCCTGGCCGCAGCTCATTATCCTGAGGTGACCGAGATGGCCATGGAGAAGCTGCCGGTGGAAGAGGTTGGCCGTGACTTGACTGCCCTTGACTTGGTCAAGGTGTTGTCGGAGGAGAGCAACGGCCTGCGCGCTATTGGCAACGATCTCTTCCACTACATCTGTCCGGACGCAGACGATGTGCACGACATGGCCAGCCTAACTGTTGCTCTCTCCAAGGGCATCGACGTGTTGGACATGCACAAGGAGTGGGCTGCTCGAGGCGGGGTGAAGATGGCGCTTGCTCTGGTGAAGTCGTGGTACCCTGGTGTCGACCTGAGCGTGCTCACCCGCGGCTTCCGCCTTGGGACGAATTACGAGGGTCTTCGCGCCAGCCTTCCTTCACTCCAGGCCTGCGGGGTGAAGTTGGCACCTACGTGGACCTGGAGCATGACTTTAGCGCCCCCGGAGAGCCACGACCATTCCACTGGGTCCCGGTGCCTTGGAATCCCCTTGATGTCGCCTCCAGCAGCCAGCCTCCTTCCACTGACGCCGGTGCCGCCCCTGTTGATCCAGCCCCTTCTCCTTCTGCCTCACAAGCTCCTGACTCTTGATCCCCGGGATGCCGAGTGTATTTGTGAGATTTGCTACTTTGCTGTGCTACACTTCGGCTGACTTCTGTCGCCAACTTTTGAATCTGCATGGTGCCTTCGTGCTCCGCCTTATGGCTTGGTGCCTTTTGCTTATCTTTGTTTTTGTCTTCGTCATTTGCGGTCTTTTATGATCACGCCGGCTGGGATAGCCACGCGGCTTCGAGCTCTTTTGCCATTGTGACTTGATTTTGTGGGTGCGCGGTAGCGCGTGCACTGGGTGTAGTCCCCGAGGTTTGGGTCGGCTGGGGTAGCCAGCCGGGGCGAAGCTCTTTTGGATACTTTGACTTGAGTTTGTGGGTGCACGGGAGCGCATCCACTGGGTGTAGTCCCCGAGGTTCGGGCCGGGGCGAATCTCTTTTGGCTACTTTGACTTGAGTTTGTGGGTGCGCGGGAGCGCGTCCACTAGGTGTAGTCCCCAAGGTTCGGGCCGGCTGGGGTAGCCAGCCGAGGAGAAGCTCTTTTGGCTACTTTGACTTGAGTTTGTGGGTGCGTGGGAGCGCGTCCACTGGGTGTAGTCCCTGAGGTTCGGGCCGGCTGGGGTAGCCAGCCGGGGCGATGCTCTTTTGCCACCTTGTTTCCTGCCAATTTGCGACTCGGGTCGTGCAAGACAAAGCGTTGCTTTGGGTTAGTTTTCTTGTGCATATGCTCATGCGTTAGTTGGTAATCATCGTAGGAGGAAATAGACATGCGCCCCTTCGAGTTAGGCCGCTAGCAACTCCCCTTTTCTCAGGGAGTACTGGCCCTTCGAGCGTTTTTCCTTGCCGGTCGTCAGCCGGGTTGTGGTCTGCAGCCGGAACCGAAGGACTTGCTATGTTGGCGTGCCTCGCGATACTTCGGTTCGTTGTTGTTGGCTTAACTTTTGTAGGGTGCAACCGGTTCGCCTGGACGCCCTTGCTTTCTATGTCGGCATCTTCTTGCCACGTGCGCTTTGAGTTTTTGCTCTTGCCAGGTCGACAGCCGACGTGCGTACTGAAGCCGGAACCGAAGAGGTTACTCTAGGCGCCGCGTGCAATATTATGTCGTTTGTAGAAATCGTGGGGCCTATGCCAGCCGGTACGAAAATGCAGATGGTGCGCGGGATTGGGACGAAGTCCTTAGCGCTGCGCCAAGGATCTCAATCTTGTTCACTCGTTGCATGGAAAGGAAAGATACATACACTTTGCTAAGTGTAAAACGGGCGGAGCAGGCTAGCATTCCATGGGCGCTCCGTCTCCTCGTCTGAGCGATATGCCTTGTTCTTCGTCGGCTGTTGTGCATCTATCAGATAGTACGAATTGTTGTGGAGTGCTCGGCTGGCGATGAATGGGCCCTCCCATGGCGGGGACAGCTTGTGCATTCCTTTGGTGCTCTAGACCAGGCGCAGCACCAGGTCTCCCTCACGGAAAGAGGTGGGCCGGATCCGGCTGGCGTGGTAGCGGCGCATATCTTGTTGGTAAATTGCTGATCTGGACAGAGCCAACTCGCGTGCCTCCTCGAGCAAGTCCACGCTGTCCTCTTGCCTCCTTGGCTTCCTGCTCCGTGTAGAGCTGCTTGCGAGGTGCGTCGAACTGGATGTCTATGGGGAGAATGGCTTCTGCCCCATAGACGAGGAAGAACGACGTGAAGCCGGTTGAGCGATTGGGTGTGATGCGTAGGCTCCAGAGAACTGCTGGCAGCTCCTCTATCCAGCATCCGGGTGATCTGACGAGCGGTTCGATGAGCCTCGGCTTGATTCCGGCTAGCACCAAACCATTAGCGCGCTCCCCGCAGAAACAAGCGAAGGATCCTTTCGCAATCCATTGTCAGTAATGATGATGTGTGGGTAGCCGAACCGGATGATGATGTCTGTGAAGAACTTGATCACCGTCTCTCCATCCGGATTCTTGATTGGCTTCACCTCGATCCACTTGGTGAACTTGTCCACGGCTACGAGTAGGTGCGTCATACCGGATAGAGTTGTCTTGAATGGCCCAACCATGTCCAGGCCCCAGACTGCGAACGACCAGGTGATCGGTATTGTCTTGAGCACCGCAGATGGCGTGTGCTTCAACTGGCCAAAACGTTGGCAGCCGCTGCATGTCTTGACTATTTCTTCGGCATCCTTCAGCGCCGTCGGCCAATAGAAACCATGCCGAAGGGCCTTGGCTGCTATTGCTCTTGACGAGGCATGGTGGCCACACTCGCCCTGGTGTATGTCCATTAGAAGCTTGGATCCTTCCTCCCGACTGACGCATCGCTGGTAGATGCCTCCGACGCTGCACTTGTACATCTCGTTGTTGATGATGGTGTAGGCGCTTGCCCTTCGTCGCACTTGTCGTGCTGCCACCTATTCTGTTGGGAGTTTACCCATGGCCAGGAAATCCATGAACGGTTTTGCGTAGTCGGGCGCCTCCCGTATGGTGTGCATGGTCTGTATGATGAACTTGATCTCCCCGCGGACGGCCAATCCTAGAGCGTCAGGAGGTCTGCCGGGTGGAAGGGTGCTGATGTTGACCGTGGGATGTGTCGTGGTAGTTTCCGTATGCGGCGAGGCAGTCCCCGGGTGCGGCACGACAGTCCTGGGTGCGGTGTAGTAGTCCCCGGGTGCGGCGCGGCAGTCCCCGGGTATGCCGCGGCACCGGCTGTTCCTGGATCTGCGTCGAGGTACGATGGAGCCAGACTCTGGTGATGGAGTGATGGAGGGCTTACATAGGTGCTTGAGGGAGACTCCGGGCGGTATGGCTTGTCTTGTTGACCGGACCCTGGCCAAAGCGTCAACGGCTTCATTGTTGGCTCTGGGTACGTGGTGAAACTCGCATCCTTCGAAGCAGGCGCACAGCTGCTGGACGAAGAAGAGGTAAAGGGCCATGTTCGCGTCCCTGGCATCCCACTCGCCAGATACTTGTTGCACCACCAAGTCCGAATCTCCGAAGCACAGCACCCTCTGAATGCCTATCTGTTTGGCCATTTTGAGCCCATGGATGAGTGCTTCGTACTCGGCGATGTTGTTGGAAGCTTTGAAGTGGATCTGGAGAACGTATTTCAGCCGGTCACCTTTGGGCGAGGTTATCACGATTCCGGCTCCGAGTCCTCCACTCATTTTTGACCCGTCGAAGTGTAGCTTACAGTAAGTTGAGTCCAGCACTGGGGCATGTATTGTCTCTCCGCCCAATCGACGATGAAATCAGCCAATGCTTGCGACTTGATTGCCGTGCGTGGCTCGTACTGGATGTTATGCGCGGCAAGCTCGATTGCCCATTTCGCCACGCGGCCAGTGGCGTATTTGTTTCCAATGATCTCCACGAGTGGGGCCAATGCTACCACCCGGATGGAGTGCTACTGGAAGTAGTGCTTGAGTTTCTTGGTGGCCATGTACACGCCATACACCAGCTTCTGGTAATGAGGGTAGTTCTGCTTGGATAGCGAGAGCACCTCACTCAGGTAGTATACGGGCCGCTGGACCATCTGAGCCTTTCCTTCCTCTGGTCGCTCCACGACCAGTACCACGCTGACCACTCTGTTTGTGGCAGCGATGTACATCAGCATGGGCTCCTTTGCGGCTGGCGCCGCCAGGACGGGTGGCTAGGTGAGCATGCGCTTGAGGTCCCGGAAAGCTTCATCCGTGTAACATCCCAGCATTTAGGAACCTAACGAAGGGTAGATTTAGGATTATGTATTGTTGCATGCATCTACTTGTGAAAAGGTGGATAAAATTTTCGCCAAATAAAACTTTAAGTGATCAATGTTTCTTCTTACTTTAAGATTAGGTTTAGACTTAAAGTAGGATTGTTATAAACTTTGATGTGATCTTAAAAGAATTATGTGTGTTTTGAAATGGGTTTCAATTTAAAAACTTAAGTGTTTGAATAATAATTTAAATGATTTAGATATAAGATTTGAATCTTAAATTAATTAAGATATAGGTAGTATAACTTAAATCTCAAAACAATAGAAATTATGAAATTCATTTTCATATTATAAAGACATAAACAAGTTACAATAGAATAAAGAATAAGAATCTTCTTTATTAATAATAACATAATCTTTATTACAATTGAATAAAATAAAGATTACATGAACTATAAATTTTTTTCAAAGGATTAAGAAAATTACATCTACTAACTATCCTATATCTAAAACCTAAACTAAATCTTCATCTTTATCTTTGAACCTGCAAAACAAAGATTAAACAGAAATAAAACAAGATTAGTATTAGTATGTATTTCTCTCAGATATGTCAGTGAGGTGCACTTGACAATCTCATCATTGAGAAATGTTAAAGAGGGGAAAGTTTCACCAATATGAAAGATTTCATCTTTCATAAATTCATAGCCAGAATGCAAAGGACAACCAAAAGGGATCAGTTCACCAGCCAAGGTAAAAGTAGATTGGTAACAGTAAGATCAAATTTTCTGAACCTATCCATATGTGCATAGCAGGCACACAGGCTGCACACACACAAGCATGCAAGGGTGTGCTGTCGACTGCACAAGCACAGCCAGATCAAACAAAACCAGAGCACAGCCATGGGGAAGCACCCCAGTGCAACACCACACCACACCACAGCACAGCCAGGGAGAACAGCAAGTGAACTAAGAACAGCAGCCAAACCAACCACCAGATTAACCCCAAACATCACCAGAATGGTGACATAAGGAGGAGGAAGAACCAGGTGGACAGCAAGGCCAAGCCAGGAGCTAGGAGGAGCAGGCTAGCTCCAGATCAAGCACAGAAGTCCAGCAAAACCAGATCAAGATCATCACCAACTTACTCCACAAATATCAGCTTTTGTGGTGAGTTTCATAAAACCTTCACATGATCTAATCATCTTATTTAGAGAAAGGCATGTGTTGTTTTACAAAACAAACCCTCAGAAGACACCCAAGTGGGGTGAATCCATCATAGGGATTTCTGAAAATCTAAAAGCAAACAGCAAGGTATCAGAATCCAACCAGAGCTCAGAGCAACATCCTTGCTCTGGTTGCTAAACCATATTCTACAATTCAATCATATATATACCTATGATTTATTTCTAGGCACATCTCTAAAGGAAGAGTAGCACCTTAGAAACAAATCTTTGGGATCCATAGGTTGATCAAGCTCACTACAAATTTTGCCAAGCTATGATTCAATAAAGAATAGATAGGATTTGAATCCCTAAGCCTCAGACCAACATCATTGTTCATAGGGAATTCAGATATGAGCATCTCTAGTTTTCAAAGCCAAGATTGTCTCAAGCATAAACTAACCAAATCCATGGTTTAGAATTTAACCTGTGTGCCATACATGATGGTGTCACAAGAACAATTCAATATGAATCAGGAAAAGCAGAAAATCATCCTAGATTCAGAAAATCAACTAACTAATCATTTTCCTGTTAAAAACAGGAATCATAACTAGAATATTCCTATAATACACTTCACTGTTTGAGATCATGAGGATCTCAATCCTCATATTAATTTCCAAGCTAACAGCACTAGGGCATTAGATGTATCTTATCATAATCATGACCATGAATCAAATAAGAAGTGGAAAGCTATAAGATCATTAGCTTTACCAAGCATGGTTCCCATACAACCACATCATCTGAATCAGATGGAATCCAAGCATCAAATAATCAAGTAAACCACCAGAAACACCATACATCAGATCAACCAACAAGCCTCAGGCCAATAAGCATTCAGTATGGGTATAGACCATCTAAACATTAATCAATTCCTCCAGTACATGAACAGGCACATCACAGAAACCCTAAAAGGGATAATCATCCTAATCTAAATCAGACAATAGCCAGAGAGGACACTGCTAACATCTAGCATTGAATCAGCAAGCACAGAGAGCACCAGGAGAGGGGAAACAAACTCACCATAGGTCCTCGCTGAAGGATAGAAGAGGAAGCAGAGGGGCCAATGGCCATGGCGGTACAAGGAGCACCCCAGAGGGGGCGCTGCAACCTGCACAGCGCCATGGCAATGACCCTGATCACGCCTGGAGGTGCAGAGCATCACCTCAAAGCACGACGACCACGACCACACTTGAATCCATGCCAATCCCCAAACCCTAGGGTTCGGGATGGCATCGATCCATCGCAGGATATCCCTAGGCTCGAATCCAGTTTGATAGAACGAACGGGCGTCATCGACAACCCCCTAATGCACCACGACGGCGACCAGAACGGCCGACGGCGGCGGGAATCGCCGGTAGAGGCATCGCCGGCCACAGGGTCGGGGTCAGAGGAGGAGAAGATGAACTCGCGCGAGAGAGAGAGACAGTGAGGAATGGGCCGAGCTGGGCCAGACCCTTCGGGGTGGCTCTTTTTTCTAGTACTAGTGGGCCAACAGGGCCCAATAAGAATAACCAGCCCAGAAACAATTTCAGGCCTGTTTTAATAAATAGAAAAGACCAAAATACCCCTAGACTTAATAAAATTATAAAAAATAAAATAATAGTCCAAAAATTATAAACAAAATATTTTTGGATTCACAATAATCCATTATGTCCAAATAAAATAAGATATCAAATTTTGGATATTCAAACTTTTATAAGAATTTTGTAATGTAAATATTACTTATGGAATTTTACAAAATTATTGAAAGGTGATAAAAAAATAAAAATAACTTTCATTATTTATTAATATTATAGTATTTTTGAAAAATACTAAATAAATATTTAGTAATAAAATTAAGGTATAATTAGTAATTCCTAAAGGAATTATTAAATCAATAAAAAATCAAATAAAGGGAAATAAAATAAAATAAATCAATACATGTTATAAATATTAAAAATAAATATTTATAAACCCTTTATTACTCAAAAAGAAACTTTTTGGGATAAATGCATATAAATTCAAATAATGCATTACATTATCTGCATAATCATTTTGCTTCTTTAAATATTGTCCTTACCGGGCAATAATGATGTTTTTGTAGAATTAGAGGCTCAAGGTCTAGTACAAGCATCAGGCTTCACTACCTTGCCATCACAAGGCAAGTTCATCACTTGCTCATATCCTTTGAAGAGTCTTTATCAAAGTATTTGCAAATTGTGTGTTATCATATATGCTATAAAAGAAATAAAATATTATTTTCCCAAATAAAGAAATTATGGATATCATCCTAAGTGGTGATATGATGGAGCAATAGAACTTAGAGTTCTAATTGCAACAATGATGATCAAGTAGGAACTTAATAACCCCTGACATCAGTGATTCTAGCGCCGTATATTACGCGTTAGCCATGAGATTTGGAATGGGACAGAGAAGTCAGCTGTATCTTCTTCCTCTCGCATGAAGCTGGATGTGCAGGTCGTGGCTGTTATCCTCGTAGCGTGCATATTAATTGGTAATTCGTAGAGGATATGCAGCATATGGGTGGGAACCCTCAACGTCCCACGATAGTTCTGGCATCTAACGGTTTGTACAAACCATTGTCGTAATTCATTATGTGGGCGTGGTGTACACCAAGGAGGCATGCGGGGTCGCGAAGGGGGCAGTGATTGGCTTGGACCAACTACTGGGCCCCACATCATGGAATTGTGGACGGGAAAGTACGCCCGGTTGTGCAACAAGGAGTTGATCTCTCATGGGTAAAGTAATGCACCTCTGCAGAGTGTAAGAACTGTAACTTGTTACTCCCTGTTCCGAGAAGGAGCTACGAACACAGCAGGAAAGGAACTCCATGAAAGTTCTAGTCAACCTGTGAAGGCTGATTGTCATAGTTTTTCAGAATAAAATCAATCTTTGAAGAAAGATTTATAAAAACTACATAGTGCCAAGGATTTATAATCCAAGGTGGTAGATAGAGCATCAAACTTCCCACCTTGCATATAATGAACTTGTTGGGTAACGCTGTTACTCATTCTTTCCTTTGATCCCTTGCTTAGACTCTGAGGATTCCGAAGACGTGCCAATGTATGCAGCTGAATGCCAAGAAGACGTGTTCTACGAGGAACCTGATCTATCCGGAGGAGTTGAAGGCGTGGACTACGAGATCCGTTACGGTGTCGATGAGAACAAGTCCACTTAAGAGTCTAGTTAGTAGTAACCAATGGAGCCAAACAATATGAACTTATAAAATAAGATGTTGAGCCCCACTCCTAGTCGGAGTTGTTACTTTTAAATTTCCGCTGAACATCTTATATTTTGGTTTGTAAGTTGGATCTTTTGGAAGTCTTGAACTTCCGATATTGTAATAAAAATAATGTATGTACCTTTGTAATATGGACCTGCAATGTTTCTATTGTACCACTCTGAGAGATGTGATATTTACGGAACAGTGTTCTGTGGATGTCATGTCAACGACTATAGTGTACAACACATGCAGTGGTATGCTGGGTCACCGCAATCCGCCTGCGCTATCCAGACAAATTTGTTTGTCTTCTTCATTAGCTGGTATAGGGGAAGAGCCTTCTCTCCCAGCCGGCTAACGAACCGGTTGAGTGAAGCGAGGCACCCGGTGAACTTCTGTATGTCGCGCAGGTTTTGTGGCAGCTCCATGTGCTCGATGGCTCCAATCTTCTCCGGGTTCGCCTTGATTCCACGCTCGGTGACGAGAAAGCCCAGGAGCTTGCCGGCTGGGACGCCGAACATGCACTTTTCCGGGTTCAGCTTGATCTGGAAGTGGCGGAGGTTGTCAAACGTTTCCTTCAGATCTTCAAGGAGCGTGCTCCGTTCCTTGGTCTTGATGACGACATCGTCGACGTAGGCATGTACGTTCTTTCCAATCTGCGACTGCAGGCATTTCTGCATGCAGCGCTGATAAGTTGCGCCTACGTTCTTCAATCCAAAGGGCATGGTGGTGTAGCAGTATGCTCCATACGGGGTTATGAATGATGTATTTATTTGATCGGTTACATTGAGCTTGATCTGGTGGTAGCCCGAGTAAGCGTCCAGAAAAGACAACAAATCGCACCTGGCAGTGGAGTCGATGACCTGATCAATTCGCGGCAGGGCGAAAGGATCCTTGGGGCAAGCCTTGCTGAGACTTGTATAGTCGACGCACATGCGCCATGTCTTGTTCTTCTTCAGCACCAGCACCGGGTTGGCTAGCCATTCCGGGTGGAAAACTTCCATGATGAAGCCAGCCGCGAGCAGCCGTGTGATCTCCTCACCAATGGTTCTTATTTTTTCTTCTGCGAAGCGGCGTAAAGATTGTATGACCGGCTTCGCGTCCGGTCGAACATGAAGGGAGTGCTCGGGACACCTGGCACGTCTTTGGGGCACCATGCGAAAATGTCCCGATTCTCACGGAGGAAATAGACGAGCGCGCTTTCCTATTTGCTGTCCAGGCCATCTCCAACCAGGACGAACTTGCTTGGGTCCTCCTCGTTCAGCAGGATCTTCCTTGTCCCCTACGAGGGCTTGAAATGCGATTCTCCAGCCGGTTTGGGCTCTCCAGCCGGCATGTCCTTCTGCAAAGCCGCCACGTTCTGCATTATGACGCGCTTTTCTTCAGCGATGATCATTGCTTCGTCCAGCTTAGAGCCGTCTGAGGCGCACTCGATCGAACGCTTGTAGCATCCATTGATGGTGATCACTCCCTTTGGGCCTGGCGGCTTCATCTTGAGGTATGCGTAGTGCGGTGCTCCCATGAACTTGGTTAGAGTTGGGCACCCTAGTATGGCGTGGTAGGCGCTAGAGAGATTCACGACCTCGAACCAAATTGGCTCGCAGCGGAAGTTGTTCTCGCTGCCAAAGATGACGTCCAGCTGGATCTTGCCGATTGGGGAGTGCGATGGCCCGGGTACTGCTTCGTGGAATGAAGTGCTTGAGGGTTCCAGTTGGGATTCACTGATGCCCAGCCTCTCGAGGCTGCTCCGGTAAAGGAGGTTGATGCTGCTCCCTCCATTGATCAGTACCCGAGAGGAGCGGCATGAATGCTTCTTGGAGATGATGATGGGGTCCAAGACCAACGCATAGCTACCAGGGCTTGGTAACACGGCCGGCTGATCCTCCTTGCTCCAGGTGATCGCCTGATCGGACCAGTGCAGGTACTGAGGGACGGGTGGAACGATTGTGTTCACCTCCGCCTCAAGTCTCCGCTTGGCGTGCTTCGTTTCCGGCTCCGTCAGGAATAAGTGGTAATTACCCACCTGCCGCGGGTAACCATCCTCGTTATCCTCACGGCAGTTGTGTCGTTCCCTGTTACTGGTGGGCCTCCGGCTGGAGGTGGAGGTAGTGGTGGGAGTCCACCGACTTCGGCCATTTTCTTTGTCCAGCTGCATTGGCGCGTCGTGTGGTTCGCGGGCTTGTTGTCGCCGCTGTGAAACTTGCACAGCCCGTCGAGCATGGACTCCATGGTGTACTTAGGCCGAGGCGGCCTATCGTCCGGCCTCTGCCTCCGACTGCCCCTGCAGCCGGATCCTCATGCACCGCGGCAACCTGTTTGGTATCGTACCGGCTATCCGGCTGGTCGTCTTTCCTCTTGCTGTGGCGGTTGTCGTGATAGTGCCGCCTGGGATGATGGTCGCCCGGCTGGCGGCGCTCCGCCTGCTCGTCCGTGATGATTTGCCCTTGGTCTTCCACCACGATGGGCTTCTTCATTGCTGCACCCGCGGTGGCGTACTTGTCCGCGATGGCCATGACCTGGGCCATGGTTTGCGGGTCTGCCCGGCTGAGTTTATGCTTCAGCATGGTGCCGTCTCCGCAGCCGTTGGTGAAGAAGTCTATCGCCTGGTGCTCACGCACCCCTTCACATGAATTGTGCATGCTGGTCCACCGAGTGAGGTAGGCGCGATCCGACTCGTCCTTGCCTTGTATGCAGAGGGCGAGCTCGCGAGGCCGACCCAGCCGCTTGTATGTTCCGGTGAAATTGCGGATGAATGCTTCTTCGAAGTCTAGCCACGCGTTGATGCTGTTGTCGGGGAGGCTATTGAGCCACGTCCTTGCTGAATCGACGAGCATGAGGGGGACGTAGCGGACGGCCAGGCGGAGGTTTCCATTGGTGATTCCCACCGTGGTGGTGTAATCGACCAACCAATCCTTGGGCTTGACGGTTCCGGTGTACTTTGGCGTGTCGCTTGGGAGCGAAAATCCTTTCGGAAACGGCTCGTTCCGGATGTGCGGGCCAAAACACTTTGGGCCAGAAGGACTTTCCTCCTCCAAGGTGCGTGACTGCACCAGGAGGTCGATGCGCTCCCGCGCATCGGCTGGTTCTCAGGGACCAAGCCGGCCCTTCAAAAGAGACACAGGCGGGTCCTTGTTCATGTCTGCTTCCTCCTCTGGTGCTCGCGTATTTTTCCCCTGGGAGGCTCCACCTGCGCGACTAACGCTAGAGGCGGCGGCGTCTCGGTTGTGGCGGCCGCGGTTGCCAGATTCGCCACGCGGGCGGCTGTTTTGCCCAACCCCTCCTGGAGAAGAGGCTTGTTGATGCTTGCTTCCTCCATGCGCCGTCTAGTCTGCGCCTTTGCGGACGACGATGTCGCGGGAGTTTCCCACTTGGCTAGGGACGCCCTCGGCCTGCTGCTTGTTAGCAGTGGCCAAGAGGAGCTGCACACGCTCCTGCTGGCGACGAAGTTCCTCGCCCTCTAGGTGCTTTAGCTCCATGGACGCTGCCTCGGCTGCCCTCATGTTCTTGGCGGGAGTGTTGTAGACGGTCCACGCCACACCTGCATGTGAGTCGGCGGCGCGGTCCAGTTCCGACGCCAGGTCGCGCCCTCGGTGCTGGATCTTCCTGACGAAGCCATGAGCTGCGTTGTACTCGTGCACGGTGTTGTTCAGCCGACGCTGGTTAGCCGCGACCTTGGTGGCTTCCTCCAGGAGCTTTTGGTGTGTAGCTTCGAGTGTTGCCGCCGCAGCCGCTGGATCTTTCTCGACGACGACCGGAGCGCGCAGGTGCTGGATGGAGGCGGTGAGCGGGTCTTGCTCTTGCTCGAGCGCAAAGTTTTCTCCTCCTGCCCGACGTTCTTGAGGCTGGCGATGGTTTTCGCGAGCGTTTAGCATCATGACTGCGGTGACCTAGCATACCACTGCATGATTAGTATACTATAGTCGTTGACATAACACCAATGAAACACAGTTCACTAGTATTACATCCCTCATAATGGCACAACAGAAACACAGCAGGTCCAATACATGGCTAAAGGTTACAACTCACTCTTTTACATAAGATCCAGAGAGCAGTCTAGGTTAAAGAGAGAGAAAGAACTTCTTACGGAGAAGAATCAAAGAAAAATAACGCGAGAACGATTATACTATTAAGTCTAGTATTCTGGCTAAGAGGTTGGCGTTGCTGCTATTGCAACACACTACAGAAATAGGTTCTTTGGCTAGAGATTATATTCCTATCTAATCAGTAACTTCGTCTTTACTTGAGTTGAATTATATGTTGGCTTCCTTGTCTTCATTGAAGAGCTTTAGCTAGTCTTGATAAGTCCTGGAGCATATCTTGATGTGGTTGTTGTACATTTCACTTCAGAATCTAGCAAGGGTTAAGAAGATACTTTGAGTACGAGCGTACTCAGCAAATTCACTAGAAAAGGAGTGTTTGATGCACTATAACTACAGCCATAGACCGTAGGTCGTAGGCAATGCAAGTTTTTATAAATATTTCTTCAAAGATTGCTTTTATTCTGAAAAGCTATGTCCGTCAGCCTTCACGGGTTTAACAGAACTTTCATGGAGTTCCTTTCCCGCCGCGTTCGCAGCTCCTTCCCGGAATAGGGAGTAACAAGTTACAGTTCTTATACTCTGCAGAGGTGCGTTACTTTACCCATGAGAGATCAACTCTTTGTTGCACAACCGGGCAGCTTATTCCCGTCCACAATTCCATTATGTGGGGCCTAGAAGATGATCCAAGCCAATCACTGCCCCCTTCGTGATCTCGCATGCCTCCTTGGTGTACACCATGCCCACATAAAGAATTACGGCAATGGTTTGTACAAACCGTTAGATGTCAGAACTATCGTGGGACGTTGAGGGTTCCCACCCATATGCTGCATATCCTCTACGAATTACCAATTAATATGCATGCTACAAGGATAACAGCCACGACCTGCACATCCGGCTTCATGCGAGAGGAAGAAGATATAGCTGACTTCTCTGTCCCATTCCAAATCTCATGGTCAACGCGTAATATACGGCGAAAGAATCACTGGCGACATTGGTTGTTAAGTCCTAGGTGATATAGTTCTGAACAGTGGTATTCCAACTATCAGATTTAATAGATTAGCTGATCACCCTGGATCAGTAACCAATAGTTCACATTATTATCGAAAATAGTGTTTTAGACCTTTATCAAATACAGGTGATAACAACACTGGATTTGTAAAATACTTTATAGAAAATAAACAAAGGACATGAGCAAGTGTGAACTTGCCTTCTGTGATTGCAAGAATATGCACTCACGGTCTTCGGGTCAGTATAAGATCCAAAATCTGAAATCAGCATCATTGGTCCGGTAAGGACTAATGTTTAAAGAAGCAGTATGCTTTTATGCATAAGTAATGTGATTCACGTTCTAAACGCAATTCCCGGGAATATCGTTTTCCTAGGGTTTGGGATCTCGGAAATGGTTACTTTGGAATTGTGTGGTTCTTTTAGATAAGTTTCACAATTGTGCTTCTATTAAGGTTTATGAGCGGTTGTGAACAACACATATGTAGAAGTAAAATATATATACTTTGGACATACCAGTCAAGATTGCTTATACAAGATTTCTTGTTTGAAGTGGCAAAAAGAATAACCTTCGAAGAAAAGGTTTCTCTTCTAAGGTCTAAACAAGCTTTATGGTTAGTTAGTGGTGGTTGATGTTATTTGTTTGCTCCAATGGTTTGGCTTGAGTTTCTTTATAACTTAACTACTTCAGACCAAAGTTAACTATAAAACATATGGTAATGTTTATAGTGTTGTATTAAGATTCTATAGACTAAAGTTAACTTTAAAACAAAGATAGTTTGAAAGATAATGCTTATGATATTTGTACTTTGTGTATCTGGAATGTTTTCTTTATGTTATTTAAGAATGGTTATTCTTTTACTTGGTGTAATGATTTCTTGATTCTATGATAGATTAATATTATTTAGCTTTTATAAAGGAGGGGTTGTGGTTTTATAAACCAAAATATAATATTGCTTCATTACTAATGGACTTATTATAATGTTGTGGTAGTTTTTGTAATTTGGTGGTTAACATGGATGGAAAGGATCTAATTTATTCATAAAGTGTTCTTTAAGGTTTTTATTATAAATTGAAATACTTTGAGAATATAATCTTCACTTAGGGTTGATGACAATTTAATAAAAAGATATTTATAATGTTTTAAACCATTTAAGCTTCATTTTATTAATAATTAAGACAAATACTATTTATTAAACTTAATTTACTTATTTTAGGAATATTAATAAATTTTATTTATCCTTATATGAGTTATTAATGGAGTAAATAAATTTAAATATGAGTTATTAAAATATTTAATTTTTATTTAACTCGGAAGTAGAACATTTTTATTTCACTCAGAAGTAGAATATTAGATTTTTAACATGTAGATATTATTTTTGTGATCCTTTTGGTATATCACATTTATTTTTGTGATTTATGAATAATAAGATATGATTTTTATAATTCTTATTACTTTATAATTACTTAATAAATAATAAATATTTAACTAAGTGAAATAATAATACATGATTATAGTTTGAAATTAGAATTCTTATTTTTCTAAGATTTTTGGTATTTTATTTATATTATTAACATTTATCATTATAAAAATATGAATTATCAAAGTTTTATTACTTATAAAACTTTTATTAAATATTATTTATGTAAATAATCATCATAATAATATTTGATAATAGTTTTAAGTTGTAGATTTTATTTTTCTGAAATTTTTCATATATTATACACATTTTTCTGAATTATAAATCAAAAGTTATTAATTAAACAAGATTTAATCATTTATTTGATTTCTGTAATATTATTAATTGAATTACAAAATTTTATTTATTTATTAACAAAAAATACTTTTTACACCGCACCCAGAGCTTGATTCAGTCACTGACCCATGGGCCATTGTCCACCTCATCTCTCAGGTGAAAGAAATGCATTTGTTACCGACCCAGTCTTTACCCCTAGTCAATGACATATGGGCCCTAGGCCATGTCATCAGCCATGCGGGCAAAGACCAGTCAAACTAGCTGACGTGGTTCAACCATGAGGTGAGAATGACGTAGCGATGGCGTCAGCACCACCACCGCCATCGGTGAGTGGTCACCGGCGACGATCTATGGCGCCCCGGCAAGCGAGATGAGTCTTGCTCGAATCAGCGCAACCTACTGAACCTAAAACTGGCGACACCGCTCGGGAATGGTCATCGGAGCCTCGGCTCCGACGAGCTCCGACGATGGTCGACGATGGTACAAGGTGAAACAGGGATTTACAACGAGATCAGATGATTGAAGATTACTGGAAGGTTCAGGAACTCACCCTGATGATGTTAGAGTGGTCAAGGAGGCTTGGGGAGGCGTGACGACGACGAATCGACGGTAATGGCCACGGCGGTCGAGGAAGAGGAACGCTCGATTTCACATGATTCCCGGTGAGCGGGCCTCCGTGCTTGGTCCTAGATGCTTCAGTCCACGACGGCACGTCTAATGGTGTCTATCATGAGGCAAGGGGTGGTCGGAGTTGGCCGGAACGATGAGCTCCGACGAGCTAGGTTTTCGGGTGAGGAAAGAAGTGATCCTGGGATGCGAGATTGAGGATGAGGACGAGCAGGGTTATCGCGGTGGCCTTCTTATCCTCCCCTGGCAACGGCGGCGTTGATCTTGGCGCAACGACGACGATGACGGCATCGGGCGGCGGCGAGCTCCGCCAGCGAGCTGCCTGTGTGCGTGACGATGACGACGATGGTTGTTTTTCAGATAACCCGCTGGCGATTCTTTCAGCTCAACCCGCGGTCCTCTCCTGACCCCACTTGTCAGTCACAGAAAGAAAAGAATTGGGCTGATTACTGGGTTGTTGTGGGCTGCACAGGAGCGTCAGATAGGTGTAGGGGTGTTCGGCCACAGCTAGGTAGTGTTTTCATTTATTTTATCCTTTTTATATTTTCTGTTTTCTTATTCAGGTTTGAATTTGATTTATATTTTGAACCTTTCTTTATATGATTTATGTGCTGGATATTTGCAACAATACTAAAATATATTTGGTATCATTTGTGAATTTTATTATATAATCTTTTTGTATTTCTTTTATTTACTCAATATGAACCCCCTTGTTAATAGTTTGTAGAAACTTTTCTTATTATTTTTCTCTCCTCTTTTAATTAGGGATTTCTTGAATATAATCGTATCTGTTTATAAACTTAACTCTAATTGGCTCATAGTTTGTATAGAAACTTTTATATGTAATAATGAGCCTAAATCATTATTTGATGTATGAAATATAAAAGACATTGATATGGTGATTATTACTCCCATTAATTTGGAAAATGGCAATGTATATATTCTATTGTGATAAACAAAGAAGTTTAAGGTTTTGAGTTGTGAACATTTTACCTAGGATTTAGGGTTTTAAATCTACTTAGATTCCTTTAAGGATATGAGTAAAGAATTAATAACTAAACATAATGTCTTCAATTTGTGATATTTGATGACATCACCCTTTATAATTGAAAGTTATAATTAGAATGTTTTGTATAAAGAAATTGATAAAGATATACTTAAGCACATATAGTTATGATGGTTGGAATTGACAGAGATGAGCTTATGTGATTTGCTATAAGAAAATATTCCTATAAAGTGATATAGACACAAGATAATGGATCATTAGTATGAAATGGATCTTATATTTGATTTTAAGATTTAGAGTTGCTTGTTTACCAAGAATTACTATCTTCCATAATTCCTAATTCTAGACTTCTTAATAAGGAATTCCTTTCCTAGATATAATACATCTTCCTATCCATCATCATGGTTAGTATGATGAGTTTTACTCCTTAAAATCTTCTTATTTATATATCATTCTTCTAAACTCATGGATGAATCCAATGAGTTTGATATCAAAGCATTTTATAGTTTTCTTATATCCTTGCCTGATTATACCCACTATACTACTATTGAAAATCTTCAATCCAACAAGTAGTTCTTTCAAACTCCACTCACAACCTTCCTTAATCCTTCATCACTAATATTCTTCCATCAGATGTATGTATCCAACTACCTTTCTCTAAAGTTTATTATTCTTTAAAATAACACTACTTCCATAACTTCATACTATACTTGTTTTAATTGATTCATATTGTGATATATTCACTCTAATAACTTATACACCAATCTTATACTATATTATTGTGACTTGGAATAGTTAACCTAGGATAATATATCTATACTAGGGTTCAATAATATTCTGTTCCCAATGTCATTTATACATGATATAAACATTAAATCTTGGTGAATCTAGCATGGTTGTTATAATATTTTGATCCATTATGGTTTAGGTTTCCAGTTGACTAAACAAGGCTCCATCAATACAACATTATAGTTGTATTATAATATCTTCTATTTAGCTCTCTTGGACTAAGAGATATAATTCATTAACTATACCTACTTGATTCAATAGGACTACTCCTGATAACTATCTCCAGACTTCATCCTTATAATCTTCCTTTCTATCAAGAAGGGATTTAACTCCATCAACTATCCTATTGATTTGGTTTTTTGCAATCATTCTTATCAAATAATGTCATCTGAAACTAGCATCGCTATTCACCTCTTCTTGATTGTTTCTTTATAGACACTTAAATGTGAACTATGTTCTGGTCAAGAGTTGGTAGATTGAGAATTGGTGAATCAATAATTGATTTCTCCTCATTGATGAACAACAGATATGGAAATAAAGATATATGGTGAATGATCTTGACTTAGTTTATTTCCTACCCAATCTTATTTCAGAAGTAGGGTTAGATATTACCATGATAGTCAAGGTACATGTAAATGGAATTAAGATATAGTTGTTAAATTCATATTTGGTGTTATATCCTCTAACTTAGTACTCATTAGTGAATATAATGAATACTATAATATGATCACCTAATGATCAAGTATAATTCACATTGTATTAAGGTTTAACTTTTAGTACATTTGATCTACCCTTAGATCAAATCCTCCTTACCCAAAATGAGGTTTTAGCAAAGGTCTTATTGAAACTTATTGTAGTCAACTTGATGATCTACTTCAATTCCATCAAGCTAAGAGAAGCTTCAATCACTTTGACCAGTTTTGTTTAAAAGCGCGAAAATTGTTCGGGTTTTCTATGCATGAATGTAATGCACACATCTGGGTTCAGCTTATTTCTAAGCTCTAATACTGGGATGTTACAATGACCGTGACGCGACCCCTCCCTACGGCCGGGACGCGGGCGAGGGGCACGTCGAGAACGGGGTGACCACGCTGGGAAAACCCTCAGCGACTGTGGCGACGTAGACACGGACGTCTCCAAAATGCATGATGGAGCCATCGGCGGGGAAGGTGTTCCCAGCGAAACACGCTGCGTTGTCGATGATGCAGTCGAAGGCACCGAGCGTGAGAACGAGGCCATAGGCCACGCGTTCGCCGGCGACGAGCGGAAGTCCCGTGCGGAAGATGATCCTAGCCAAAGCGTTTTGCCCCACGATGGGCGCCAACTGTCGTGGTGTGGAACACGGCAGAGCCATCGGGGATGGCAAAGAAGGGACACTCGGATGCATTCGGTGGTTCACGCAACAGGTTGGGCATGATGCACTGCAAACACAGGGACGTACCCATGTTCGGGGCCCTCTTGGCGAGGTAACACCCCTACTCCTGCAAGATGAACTATGTCTGGGAGCTTGATGCTCAGTACAGATGCTCCTTGAGTTGTTTCCTTAGCTACTATCGGAGGCTAGAGGAGGATGGGAACTTGATGCTAACACATCTATCCTTCTATTATTGCCTACCTAAACCCTGGCTCTGCCCTCCCTTATATACTAGTCTGGGGGGAAGATTACAGATCAGGTCCTAGGTTTTACTGTTTGGATATGGGTTTACAGGGCAGGGCCGGCTGTAGGGCCCAGCCGGTGGGCCAGGACCCAGTCCGCCCTTCTTTTAGCGTCATCCTTTTCTTTAGTGGTCACCCGGGCTTACTTTAGGGCGTCACCCCTTCTTTAACGGTCACCCGGGCTGCTTTTGCCAGTCCAGCCGACCGTCTCGCTTTATCTTCGCTGGGTAGCGCTGGGCATGATGGCATGCCAGCTTCCTTGATGGCGAGGGAGAGCCAGAAGCGTACCCCGCACGGAGCGTCAGTCCTTCCGTGCTCTCCATCGAATCTGAGGTGAGCCGGGTGGGAACAGCCAACCGGTCGGTTCTTCTGGCCACCAGCTAGACGGGCCAGCCGGGAAGGTTATAAGCCCAGCCAGGCTTGCTTGCCAGACGGCTAGAGTTGTATTTCCTGGAGGCCAGGCGGCCTGCATCTTCTGGAGCCGGCCTACTTATGCCTGGCTTTCCCCACCCGGGGATTACCCCCCCCCCCCCCCGACACTAGTCCCCGAGCACGTATGGGCTTGGCCGGTGGGCAAGATCTTCCGTTCTCCTTTTTCTGTCCTGAGAGGGTTGCTTTATTTTCTCCGGCTTGGGCTTTTGCTTTTGCTTTCCGACTGGAGTTAACCGGCTGCGGAGTCGATGGCCGTCCACTAGGTGTAAACAGCGAAGGCAGTTACCAGCTGGCGGAGCTGAAGACAAAACGTTTGGGTGGATGACGTCGGAATTGGACGGGACGAAGGACAAAGTCAATTACTTTCCGTGAGGAACGAGAAGTCCAGAGGAGAGCCAGAGGGGCCGGCCAGGGGTCCAGGCCGACCCCAGGCGCGGGGGCAGGTGGGGCCGTGCCTGGCTAGGGTTTGGCGGCCCTGGTCGCCTCCCGGACTCGCCCCTTCTCCTATAAGAAGCCCCCGATGCAGAAACCCTGAGTACCCGATCAGAAATCCACGAAACCGCCTGTAGCCGCCGCCACCATCATCCCTAGATCAGGGGGGTCTGAAGCTCTTCCCGGCACCCTACCGGAGGAGAGATCATCCTGGAGGCCTTCTCTCCGGTATGATTCGTGAGTAGTTCCACCTTGGACTATGGGTCCATGTAGTAGCTAGATGGTTGTATCTCCTCCTTTGTGCTTTCATGTATAGATCTTGTGAGCTCCGTTCATGATCAAGATATAATCTATTTGTAATCATACATGTTGTGTTTGCGGGGATCCGATGGATATTGAGATTATTATGTTGGTTTGATTAATGGTTTTATCTTTATGATTTTATCATGTATGTGTTGTTTGTGATCTTGCATGCTCTCTGTTGCTAGTGGTGATCTTGGCCAAGTAGTTGCTAGTGACTCCAAGAGGGAGTATTTATGCTCGATAGTGGTTTCATGCCTCTAGTTTCCAAGGGAAAGTGACAATAATCTCTACGGTTGTAGATGTGATGTTGCTACTAGGGAGAAAACAACGGTCTCTTGTTCATGGAACATGTGGACTGTTTACCTTACACACTTTGCTTAAAGCAGTTGTCTGTTGCTTGCAACTTAATACTAGAGGGGGTTCGGATGATAACCTGAAGGTGGACTTCTAGTCATAGATGAAGTTGGATGACGGTCTATGTATATTGTTGTATTGCACAATCAACCTCATAGGATCTTTCTAGCTATTAATTGCATTGTTTTGCCTTGATCAGATCCTATCAATTGCCCCGTTGTAATTTGTTTACCCTTCATTCCATGTTGTTTATCTAAGGAGAGCACCTCTAGTGAACTATGGACCCCGGTCCAATCTTTACCATTGATACATCTTCCACTGTTACTTGTTTACTTGCTGCAAACCATTACCTTCCACACCATACATTTAATCCTTTGTTACAGCAAACCGGTGAGCCTGACATCCTCACTGATTTGTTGGGGCAAAATCCTGAGTTTTTGTTCTGCAGGTCTCCATGTTGCCAGCAACACCTTTGAGAAGTTTCCTTCCTCCTTCAGGTTCGATAAACTCTGTCTCTACTGAGGGAAACTTGCTGATGTGCTCATCACACCTTGCTCTTGGGGTTCCAACGAAGTGTCCCACATCAACACTGGGTGCACGCATCATTGCTACTAGGGAGAAAACAACGGTCTCTTGTTCATGGGACATGTGGATTGTTTACCTTACACACTTTGCTTAAAGCAGTTGTTTGTTGCTTGCAACTTAATACTTGAGGGGGTTCGGATGATAACCTGAAGGTGGACTTCTAGTCATAGATGCAGTTGGATGGCGGTCTACATATCTTATTGTATTGCCCAAACGAATCTCATAGGATCTTTTTTACCAGTAATTGCATTGTTATGCCTTGCTCAGTTCCGGTCAATTACCCTGTTGTAATTTGTTTACCCCTCATTCCATGTTGTTTATCTAAGGAGAGCACCTCTAGTGAACTATGGACCCCGATCCAATCTTTACCATTGATACATCTTCCATTGTTACTTGTTTACTTGCTGCAAACCATTACCTTCCACACCGTACGTTTAATCCTTTGTTACAGCAAACCAGTGAGTTTGACAACCTCACTGATTCGTTGGGGAAAAGTCTTGAGTTTGTGTTGTGCAGGTCTCCGCGTTGCTTGCAACACCTATGTGACTGTCGTGGTGTGGAACACGGCAGAGCCATCGGGGATGGCAAAGAAGGGACACTCGGATGCATTCGGTGGCTCATGCAATGGGTTGGGCATGGTGTACTGCAAACACAGGGACGTACCCAGGTTCGGGGCCCTCTTGGCAAGGTAACACCCCTACTCCTGCAAGATGAACTATGTATGGGAGCTTGATGCTCAGTACATATGCTCCTTGAGCTGTTTCCTTAGCTACTATCGGAGGCTAGAGGAGGATGGGAACTTGATGATAACACTTCTATCCTTCTATTGTTGCCTACCTAGAACCCTGGCTCTGCCCTCCCTTATATACTGGTCTGGGGGCAGATTACAGATCGGTTCCTAGGGTTTACTGTTTGGATATGGGTTTACAGGGCAGGGCCGGCTGTAGGGCCCAGCCGGTGGGACAGGACCCAGTCCGCCCTTCTTTTAGCGTCATCCTTCTCTTTAGTGGTCACCCGGGCTTACTTTAGGGCGTCACCCCTTCTTTAACGGTCACCCGGACTGCTTTTGTCGGTCCAGCGGGCCGTCTCGCTTTATCTTCGTCGGGTAGCGTTGGGCATGACGGCATGCCAGCTTCCTTGATGACGAGGGAGAGCCAGAAGCGTACCCCGCATGGAGCGTCAATCCTTCCGTGCTCTCCATAGAATCCGAGGTGAGCCGGGTGGGAACGGCCACCCGACCGGTTCTTCTGGCCACCGGCTAGATGGGCCAGCCGGGAAGGTTATAAGCCCAGCCGGGCTTGCTTCCCAGACGGCTAGAGTTGTATTTCCTGGAGGCCAGGCGGCCTGCGTCTTCTGGAGCTGGCCTACTTATGCCTGGCTTTCCCCACCCGGGGGTTATCCCCCCGAAAGTGACGTTTCCTTCCTCCTTCTTGTTCGATAACCTTGGTCTCTACTGAGGGAAAGCTTGCTGTTGTGCTCATCATACCTTGCTCTCTGGGTTCCCAACAAAGGCCTCTCTGGCAGGCAATCAGTTGGCCGTCACCCCCGCACAAAGAGGGACTTGGGAACGGCGACAAAGTGGCCCAATAGGATCGTCCACATGGGACCCGTTTGACAGCCATAGACACTAGCGTTGTTATATTTAGTATTATGCCTACTATAATAGCGTACGATACTACCTCTCTAATGCATAGTATCATCTAGTGGTATTAGGTCTTTCACAATGGGAGTCTCTTAGCGCTCTATCCTAGGTAAAATGCTTATGTGGCATCCTATTTAATGATAAAAGATAAGGATGTTGTATCCTAGCTAAGATACAACACTTGCATGCTATCGTAGTTATTTTTTTTGGCTAGTCCAATCAAACACATATATGAGCACAAAATTATTAAATACAACATCTCTAAGAAACATCTCTAAGATACATTCTATAGTGATAGTTGTTTCTTAAGTTTTAATAGCTTCTATAAAAACGTGTTAAAATACACCCCATTGGAAAAGGCCTCATAGTTGGATTACAGTTAATTTTATTTGTAGATTCTCAATACAAACTAGTATACAAGATCTATTTGTTATTAAATATTCAAGTATTACGTGTTATGATACTGTATCATACTATGAAACTATAACCCCTTCTCTCTTTATTAATTGAGTTGCCACATCAGCCTTTTCAAAACTTAACATGCATGATACTACTTATAATACTACCACTAGGAGCATATCTTAAAAACTTGTTCGTCGATTTCCAAGGCGAGGATGACCACGCGGCGACAGCATGTAACGGCATGGCAACCTACCTTCCTTGTCGGCTTCACGGCAGAGCACGAGGAGATTCTGACGGCCATCTATGCCCCCTAAGATTGAGTTTGCATAAAGTACCACTTTACATGTCAATTTTCCCAAATGATACCAGGTGATGATTCAATCGCAAAAAACTATCAGATCGAAACCAAAATTTCGCAAAAAGCACTCATCCACGTTTAATCACGAATTGACACCAAAATTGATAGCAGTACAGACATGTAAGGAGAAAAGTTGCTAACGTGGACTGGTCCCTCCTGGCAGCTCTATTAAAAAATAGTCAAAATATCAAAAAAAAAAGTGGGACATGTTGACCCATCTCCCCCATCCTCGTCGTGAGGCAACACGACTGCCTCCATCGTCGCCGCCCTCCCCTCCCTCTCTCCCATGGTCGCCACCTCCCTTCCATCCCTTTCTACGCTCGCAATCCCGGCTCCATTACCAATTTAGTCTAAAAATGCACCGCTGGACGACCTTCGACCGCTCCATTGTTCTCTCCCTGACCACCTCCCTCGTCCTTCACCATGGCCTTCTCCTAACCCAACTCCCTCTCCGCTTTTGTCCCCAGCGCCTTGATGACCCACAAGTATAGGGGATCGCAACAGTCTTCGAGGGTAGTATTATCCAATTTATTGATTCGATACAAGGGGAGACAAAGAATACTTATAAGCCTTAACAGCTGAGTTGTCAATTCAGCTGCACCTGTAAATAGTTCTTGCTCACAAAAGTTTATCAGTAGCAACAGTTTTGTAGTAGCAACAGCAAAGTAACAGCAGCAATGAAACAAAAGCAATAGTAACAGTAGTAGCAAACAGTAGGATATGAGTGCGGTAGGCATAGGGATGGATGGACGGGCGTTGCATGGACAAGTCTAAACATGTAACTTTAAGATCTAGGGAAATTATAGATAAATAAGATAAACCATCTAAGTACTAAATATTCATAGGCATGTGCTCCATATATAGTCATACGTGCTCGCAATGAGAACTTGCACAACATATTTTGTCCTGTCATCCCGTTGCAGCGGGGCCTCAAGGGAACTACTGGAAATTAAGGCACTCCTTTTAATAGAGCACCGGAGCAAAGCATTAACACTCTGTGAACACATGTGATCCTCATATCACAGCCATCCCCTCCGTCTGTCCCAATTTCTGTCACTTCGGAGCCTTTGGATCTGGACAATGATATGTGTACACAACTTGCAGATAAGATCACAAACAATACTATCATCATGAATCAATAATAAGTTTAGATCTGAGATCATGGCACTTGGGCCCTAGTGACAAGCATTAAGCATAACAAGTTGTAACAAAGTCAAATAGCACTAATAGAGATACTAGGCACCATGCCCTAACAATCTTATTCGATTACATGATAGAACTCATTCAATCCCTACCATCCCCATAGCCTACAGCGGGGGATTACTCACTCATGGATGAGGAAAACATGGATGGTTGATGGAGAGGCGTTGTTGATGATGATTGCGATGATCCTCTCCAAATTCCCCATCCCGGCAGGGTGCCAGAACGGAGTTTCTGGTTCCGAATCGCGGATTCTTGTGGTGGCGGCGCAGCGGAATTATTTCTGGAAAAACGTCACCCCCCCCCCCTGAGTTTTTAGGTCAAGAGGCAACTTATAGACGAAGAGGGAGGCCGAGGGGGTGCCTGAGGCAGCCACACCCCCTCCAGGCGCGGCTAGGCCTGGCCCCGCGCGACAGGTGTGTGTGGGCCCCTCAGTGCCCCACTCCATCTCGTATTCTGGCTCCGTGAGTCTTCTGGTGAAAAAGGATTTTTGGCATATTTTTCGGGATTTTTCCTGATAGTTGATTTTCTGCACAAAAACTAGACATCAAGGTAATTCTGCTGAAAACAGCGTCAGTCCGTGTTAGTTGTATCCAAATCACACAAGTTTAGAGGAGAAACAATAGCAAAAGTGTTTGGAAAAGTAGATACGTTTTGGACGTATCACGCCTCCTCCCAGTACCTCCTCCATCTCCGCCTCCAGCCCCATCCCTTCCTCCACCTCCCCATCCTCCCCTTCCAACGCTCCCTCCCGCTCCACCTCCCCGCCCTTCGCCTCACCCGGCCACTCCTCCTTCCCCTCCCGCTCGCCTCATCTGGCGACAGCAGCAACTTCGGCGGCGGCAGCGGAGAAGACGACCTTCCCTCTGATGACAGCGAAGGAGACGAGGGCGATGACTACGCGTTGTTCAACTGGAAGGAGGCACTATTCGTTCTCGCGCAGCTGGGATGGAAGCTCGAGAGCCTCCCAGCTGACATGGTCGTGGCCGTGGACGGCGGGCGCCTCCCAGGGGAGATCGTGCGCCGGTTCGACGATATCGAGAAGTCGCCCCTCTTCCGCTGGCTACTCCAGTTTGGCGGCTTCAGGGAGCACCTCCTCGCGGACAAGCTCTTCCTCGCCAAGGTCGCCATGGAGTGCGGCGTCAGTATCTTCACCAAGCTAGTACACGAGACATAATCCACTGCGTATCATTTGTGCTTAATTCTAGTTTCATACATGGTTTGTGATTCAGACCATGAGATAACAGAGTACGGCAGCAGCAATGGGAGAGAGGGAGGGGAGGGCGGCGGCGACGAAGGTAGTCGTGCTGCCTCATGACGGGGATGGGAGGAGATGGGTCAATGCGTCCCACTTTTTTGACATTTTTCTTATATTTTGACTTTTTATATATATTATAACTATTTTTTAATAGAGCTGACAAGTGGGGCCAGTTCTCGTTAGCAACTTTTCTCCTTACATGTGAGTCCCGCTGTCAGTTTTCGTGTCAATTCGTGATTAAACATGAATCAATGCTTTTTGCGACAATTTGGTTCTGATATGTTAGTTTTTTGCGATTAAAACATTACCTCATATCATTTGAGAAAAATGATACTATATAAAGTGATAGTTTTATGTTAACAACTTCCTACGATTGGCCTCACAATCGCGTGATTGCCTTCGCTTCTGGAAGTACCGTGACGTTGACTGCGTACTTGCACTCCTCGTAACACACTCCTCGCATGGGCGTTCCCCGCCTGAGTGTTCCACATCGTGCAACGGCTCGTCGCGGGCCGGTCCGTCACGGACGACGCCTTTGCTTGTACTAAGAGCAAGTACAATAAGGTATAGCCAGTTGGCTATAACCGATAAAATATTATAGTTCTGATGATCTGGACGAGAGATAAAAGCAAGAAATATAGTATAGCCAACTGCTGGCTATAAGATAGTGCTATGTCATCTATAGTCAACCAAAATCCAACATTAACAATAACAAGCTATAAAAATGTACTATTTTATCAATACTTGGCCCACCATTGACTCTCACAAAGTGTCTAGGAGCACGTGCTAGAGCTGGCTCTTGCATGAGAGCCCCTCTTCTTCTCTCTCCACTTCTCTCTCTTCCAAATCAGCACAAACATATTATTTAATGTCTTATAGCCAGCCGACGCCATCTTATTGTACTTGCTCTAAGTGGAGAGAGAATGTAAGCGGGTTATAAGTTAATAGCCGGCTCTAGCACGTTCTCTAGGCAGTTTGTGTGATGAAATATGAGTCATGTATTAATTAATTGTAGCAACTATTGTACAAATGGATTATAGGGTGTTATATATATGACATGAAATTTTCTTATAGACAACAACCGGCTGTATTATTGAACTTGCTTCCACGCCGCCAGCCCCGTGGCATCGTTTTCTGAACCCCAAAGCTGGTGTAGATGAAGTCGACAATGCAGACAATGAAGTAGATGAAGTCGACAATGGAGACAAAGCTGGAGTACATGAAATCGCCTCCCCCGATGCCGAAAATAGTTTTATTTATTTCATATTTGATAAAAGCTTTTACATATAGTTTTTAGGCAAATAAAAGATCCATGCGGACCCAGCGTTTTGATTTGAAATAGAGAGAGGGAAATATTTAGACAACAAAATAGGTTTTAGGCAAATTATATGCATGCAGACATGATGATGCTCAAATACAATATGGCATGATGGCATGAGCATGCAGTCATGATGATGTACAAATATAATCGATTTTCTGGTAGTGGTTTTACCGGGATGCTACACTACTCAATGATTTTTCTACCAATTATCTTTTTGTTATGTGCTGCAAGATGCAAAGTAAATGATTTAGCAAACTCAATGTGGGATGCAATCGTGCACTGAATTACTCTGTAAATGCAAACTAAGGGATTTAATGCTATTTTGATATCATTTTACTCTACAAAATGTTGTCTGAACTATCATTTTACTGTATAAAATGCTGCTAGTTTACTACTATTTTGATGTCAATTTTTTTGCTATTTTACTGTTCAATATGATGCTAGTTCACGAGCTAGTTTGTTTTAATTGATGTTCTATTATAGTATGGTTCTAATTAAATTAGAAAAGGGGATCAAGTGAAAATACATCACCGCACACCAACCTCACGGTGATAGCGCGTGACAGGTTTTGGTAAAAAAATGGTCAGATGACCGATTTATGACCGCGAGTGCACACGAACTATAAGTTTAGTCACCGGTTTGTCTGTTTTACAAGTTAAGTGACTTATCTGCACCTACGATGCAAGTTTAGTGACTGTCAATGCCATTTACTCCGATAGGAGGATGCCTGCCACCACGACAAGCTCCTACTTCACGTCTTCGGTGCAGCAACCTCTTGATCTTTCCTCAAGTTGTTCGTCCTCCTCCGCTAGGACGTGGAGGCGAGGGGAGTGGATGTGCTAGCTTGCTTGGAGACCGTTCGGTTGCGGGTGTGGTGACGCTGGTGCTGTGTCTGATTGGAGCGATACCTCGACGGCATTCTCGCCGTTGACCACCAAAGTTGAAGGGCAGCCGCTCCTTGTCTCTAGGAGCTCTCCATGACAGTGTTAGCTATATATATTTGTATTGTATTGTATTTTTCCCGTATGTTAGGGGGATTCCTGCATATTCACACATGTATCTGTATTATAAATTGTGGCCTTTGGCCCTAGAGGAATACAAGTTGTCTATTCCTAACATGGTTTCAGAGCCTCGTTAGCTCCGTCTCTCTCTCAACTTCGTCGGCCGCCACCGTCCCTGTCGCCGCCGGCCTTGCCGTCGTCGTCGCCTTCGGTCGCCACCCATTTTGTTCTGTTTCAGATCTGGATCGGTCGCCGTCTCAGATCTGGACCGATCTGTGTCCCGATCCAGATCCGTTTCAGACTGGAATTCGTCTTCAACTCCCATTCTGCGCTCGTCAATTCCCGTCGCCCGTCAGGTCCCGTTGCCTGTCGCCTGTCCCGTCGCCAACTCACCGACCCCGCCCCTCATGCTTGTCTCCCGCGGGACCCTGTCCGCCTGCAGACTCCTCTGCTCACGACCGCAGGACACCGTCGCCTGCCCACGTCCCCGCGGGACTCACCACGTCACCCGCACGCAGGACCCCGTCCGCCCGCAGAGACACCGCCTGCCCGCAGGACCGCCACGTCGTTGTCGCCCGCAGATTCCTCTGATCACGGGCCCACGTGTTGGCTGGTGCCTGTCTCCCGCGGGACCTCGCCCACCTGCTGGCTGGCGCCCTGCTGCCCTCTCTCGTCGACGAGTTCCTCTGATCGGATCTGAGTGCAGATTCTTTTTTCATCAGATCTGAGTAAAAAAATGTGAGAGAGAGATGTCTTCTTCCTCGGGTTATGTAGCGATTCCTCGCTGCCCGGTGATCTTTGATGGCGCGAATTATCCTGATTTCGCTGCCTTTATGCGCGTTCACATGCGCGGTCTCCATCTTTGGGGTGTGCTCTCCGGCGAGGTCTCCTGTCCGCCGTGCCCCCTGCTCATGTGGCTCCTCTTCCGCCGACGCCAATTGTTCTCGGCGCTGATGCTTCTCAGGAGGCCAACGATGCTGCTCAGAGTGCCGATGATAGTGCTGTTGCTGCTTATGACCTGAAGTTCAAGCAGTACTCTTCTGATCTCGAGGTCTATCGTCACGCTCTGACTGCCTACACTCAGTGGGTCGATGAGGATGCTCGTGCTGTTGTTGTTCTCACCTCCAGTGTTCTGCCCCAGTATGCTGCTGAGTTCATGAGTCTCCCTAATGTTGCCGCTCAGTGGGCACATGTTCGTCAGCGCTATCAGCCGTCTGGGGATGCTCTTTACCTGTCTGTGGTTCGTCAGGAGCATGCTCTTCAGCAGGGTGATTCCACTATTGATGAGTTTTATACTCAGAGTGCTGCTATCGGGTGTCAGCTTGATTCTATTCGTACTACTGTTTGTGGCACATGCTCGTGCTGCCAGATTGTGCGCTCGGACTTGGAGTTTCACCGCATTTATGAGTTTCTATCTCGGCTCCGTCAGGAGTTTGAGCCCCGGCGTGCTCGGCTGAATGCTCGTGGTCGTGTTCCGCTCTCTGAGGTGTTGTCTAAGCTTCGGGCTGAGGAGACCCGTCTCCGTGGTGCTGGTCTCCTTGCGGTTCCATCTGCGCTTGCTATTCGTGGTCCTCCTATGCCGTCTGCTGCCTCGACTCAGTTGCGGTCGCCTGTGCCGCCGCTGATACTACCCACTCCTCCAGGTCAGGGTCAGAGTCAGCACCAGCAGTTTCAGGGTCAGAGCCAGCACCAGCAGTCTCAGGGTCAGAGTCAGCATCAGCAGGCTCGTGGTCAGGGTCGCCGTGGTTCTCTTAGTCACTGCTCTTACTGTAACAAGGATGGACACACTTGGGTCACCTGTTATACACGGGATCCCAGTTTACGTTAGCAGCACCAGGCTCGTGGGCAGTCGGCTCCTTCCGGATCTACAGCAGTTGCTCTCTCCGATCAGGACATTATCAGGAGTCTTCGCGGTCTGCTTGCTGCTACAGGCTCTTCTTCGACAGGCACTGCTGGTTCTGTGACTGATTCTTCAGGTACTGCGCGAACACCACCTTCTACACAGTCAGGTACGTCCCCATGGTATCTGGATTCTGGAGCTTCCTTTGATATGACCTCTGGGTCTTCTTTTCTGTCTTCTCTTCGTTCTCTCCCTTCTCCTATCTATGTTTTCACGGATGATGGTACCTCTCTTCCTGTTTCTAGTCGGGGCATCCTTTCTACGTCTTCTTTTTATGTTCCTGATATTTCTCATGTTCCTTTTCTTAAGATGAATCTGTTCTCTGCTAGCCAGCTTACTGACTCTGGTTGTCGCGTCATTCTTGATGCTGATTCTTGTGTTGTCCAGGATCGTCGCACATAGGCCCTGGTTGGAGCTAGCCCTCGCAGCCGTGACTCTTCAGGACTTTGGGAGTTAGACTGGCTTCATGTTCCTTCCGCTGCCAGTTCTTCTCCGGTCTTCGCCTCTGCTACCAGCTCCTTTCAGCAGTGGCATCATCGTCTTGGTCACCTTTGTGACTCTCGCCTATCGTCATTAGTTCATCGTGGTCTTCTGGGGTCTGTCTCAGGAGATGGGTCTTTGCATTGTTAGGGCTATAGGTTGGGTAACAGATTCAGCTTCCCTATCCTACTAGCGCGTCTGTATCTCAGCGACCTTTTGATTTAGTTCATTCCGATGTTTGGGGTCCGGATCCTTTTGCTTCGAAAGGGGGCCATCGCTACTATATTTTATTCATCGATGATTTTTCTCGCTACACTTGGTTGTATTTTATGCGCTCTCGCAGTGAAGTGCTTTCCATATATCAGTGTTTTGCGGCCATGGTCCATACTCAGTATTCTACCCCCATCCATGTTTTTCGTGCTGATTCTGCTGGTGAGTATATCTCCCAGATGTTGCGAGGTGTTCTTGCTGAGCAGGGCACCCTTGCTCAGTTCTCCTGTCCTGGTGCACATGCCCAGAATGGCGTTGCTGAGCGTAAGCATCGCCATCTTCTTGAGACCACTCGTGCCATGATGATTGCTTCTTCTCTCCCGCCGCATTTCTAGGCTGAGGCTGTCGCTACGTCGGCTTACCTCATCAATATTCAGCCTTCTGCCGCCTTGCAGGGTGGTATCCCTCTTGAGCGCCTCTCTAGACAGTCTCCAAATTGCTCCATGCTTCGCTTGTTTGGTTGTGTTTGCTATATTCTTCTTGCTCCTCGTGAACGCACCAAACTGACCGCTCAGTCTGTTGAGTGTGTCTTCCTTGGATACAGTGATGAGCATAAGGTCTATCGTTGTTGGGACCCTGTTGGTCGTCAGATGCGTATCTCTCGTGATGTTATTTTTGATGAGACGCGTCCTTTCTATCCTTGTCCCACCGCTGGCACTTACCCGGTGGAAGATATCTCTTTTCTTCTCTTTCTTGACACACCTCCTTCTACTACTATTGTGTCTTCTTCAGGATCTCCTCCCCCTGATGTCTCTTCTTTGACACCGTCCTCCTCTGCTCCGTCTAGTTCTCCGAGTTCTCCTCGTTCTCTGGAGTATTCCTCTGCTATTCCTTCTTCTTCATCGTCGTCTCCTGAGTCGTCTTCCTCTGATGATCTTCCCTCTACTCGTCTTGTTCGTCAGCGTTGTGCCCCCAACCGTTACTCTCCTAGTCAGTATGGTCTTTCTGTTGCCTCCGAGCCGACTTCTTATCGGGATGCTGAGCATCATCCTGAATGGCAGCTGGCCATGGCTGAGGAGATTGCTGCGCTTGAGCGCACTGGCACCTGGGATCTTGTTTCTCCCCCTCCCGGTGTTCGTCCTATCACGTGTAAGTGGGTCTATAAGATTAAGACCCGCTCTGCTGGATCTCTTGAGCGCTATAAAGTGCGTCTTGTGGCTCGTGGTTTTCAGCAGGAGCATGGTCGTGACTATGATGAGACCTTTGCTCCTGTGGCTCATATGACCACTGTGCGCACTCTTCTTGCTGTTACTTCCGTTCGTCACTGGTCTGTGTCCCAGCTTGATGTTCAGAACGCTTTTCTCAATGGTGAGTTGAGTGAGGATGATATGGGATCCCTTGTGGGATTGACCCTAGGGTGGCCCGATCTTCACGGATTTGAGGCGGAGAGTGAGGTAATACCCGATGAACACGATGAACGCAACACAAACGCAAGGTAGAGATACAAACACACGCAATCACAACCCGATTCGATTTGCTCCTATTGGCTCGAACAACCAATCCAATAGAATCCTCGGCGAGAGACCGTTAGGTAGAATCACCAAAGGAGAGATCGGCAAGCGGATGATAGAATCCAAATCAAAGGAGAGAGTAGCAACCAAGTATAATCCCAAAGGGGAGAGACCTAGCACTACTAGAATCCTTGATGAGGAGAGACCAAACACTTGAGGAGGGTCTTGACGACTTGGAGACGAACAACCGAACTCCAAGGCCTTGTACAACTCATAGCTTAACTATAGAGAGGGGGTTTCCCATCTAGGGTTAGGCACAAGCCTTCATTCATCATCAACTCTAGGGTTTCAAGGAGGGGGTGGGGGCTTATATATAGGCCAGCCACGAGCTAGGGGTAAAATATACATAAACAGGGATTTCTGGGTGTTACATGGGCCAGGCCCAAAAGTCCTTAACATGCCTGGAGTCGAGCAGGCCGGAGACTCCGGTGTTGGGTCCGGAGACTCCGGTCTGGACCGGAGACTCCGGTCAATCTCCGGACCCGTCTCCGGAGGGGGCTTCTGGCTGTCCCGATCTTGGTTCCTGGGTCCGGACCGGAGGACGGTCCAGAGACTCCGATGTAGTCCGGATACTCCGGTGTGATGGCCGGAGACTCCGGTCTGGCGTCCGCCACTTCTTGTGTCTTCTCTTCCAGGACTCTTGCTTGGGGGTCTTGGTTTCTGGGGTCCTCTTGTCATCTCCTCTCGGTGTCATGGTCATGGGCCTGGTCATAGCATGGGCACTTGTCTCAAGTAGGATTCCATTCACATGATAACCAAAGGAGGGTGAGGTATGGAATGAGTTCACCTTTGAGGGTGTGGTTGACGTAGCATGGTGTGGACCAATGGTGAATGCCATGTGTTGGGCTGCATCATCTCCCCCCGCTTCAAAACGAGTCGTCCTCGACGAAGTTCCATCATCATATAGGGAGGAAGGTGTGCGCAAGGTCTTGAGCTTGTATGTTGTGGGATCTCCGGTGTCGTAGCCTTGTTCAAATTGGTCGAAGATCTTGAAGTTGAGCTTGTCATCAAGGTGTGGTTGGAGATCTTGTAGCGTGTTCCTTGTAGGTGGTAGGTGAGGTTGAATATCCTGCAAAACCGACAACAAGGAGAAAGAGTTGTATGATGGATTGTTAGTATTGGGCACACTCAAATCACTCTTCTCATGTGTGGTGGCTTGCGACGTGGCACTCATGATTTTCCACTCATTTGGGGCTTGTAGCACTCACTCACGTGTTGGTGGATCACTCTCTCACCACTCATCTCACAAGGGTCCTTAGCTTGTTTTATCTTGGGCAGCGACATCATGTTGGAAGTGATAATTTGGCTTGGCGTCATAGGTTGTAGCACCAATGTCTTGTCATTCCACTTAAAGGAGTATTGGTTGGAGGTACCATCGTGTAGTGCTCCCTTGTCGTATTGCCATGGTCTTCCAAGGAGCATGTGACACACGGTCATAGGCACGACATCACACTCGACGGTGTCTTGATATGGACCAATATTGAAGGAGACTTGGACCTTGTGTTTGATTTGAATGGTGCCATTGTCATCAAGCCACTTGACATGATAGGTCTGAGGGTGCTCCATGTATGGTAACTTGAGTTTCTCACAAAGATTGATGCTCGCAAGGTTGTGACAACTTCCTCCATCAATAATAACTTTTATGGACTTGCCATCAATTCCGGCTCGGGTTTGGAAGATGTTGAGGCGTTGGTCCTCTCTAGGGATGGAGTTGGTCATCAAGACTTGGGCGATGACAAGTGAGGGTCTTGGATCATGTTCACAAAGAAGCGTGTCCTCATCTTGCAGTGCGGCATCTTTTGCTATAGCGGCTTGGTTCATAGCGTCAAATTCATCTTTGCTCATGGAGTATGTTGCGCCGTTCTCATCCGTTAGCATGAATCTTGTGTTGATGCACTCATACGACTTGTGGCCCTTTCCTCCACACTTGTAGCAAACTACTTGAATCTTCGTTGTTGTGTTGGAGGAGGAGGCCATAGGTGTCTTGGCTTGCTTAGATGAGCTTGTTGCTTGGTTTGTTGGCTTGGAGGGGTTACTCGAGTTGATTGAAGCGAAGTACGCCCTTTGCTTCTCATAAGCATGTTCCTTTTGCAAGTGGCGCTCGGCCTTGGTTGCTTGGTGAAGAAGGTTCACGAGAGTCTTGTAAGGTTGGAAATCGACTATCTTGCGTATTGGGTGGCTCAAACCGTTGAGGAACCGTGCTATTGTTTGCTCCTCGAGTTCCTTCACATCGGCTCTCATCATAGTCATCTCCATCTCCTTATAGAACTCTTCAATTGTCTTTGTGCCTTGCTTCAAGTTTTGTAGCTTATCGAAGAGGTCTTGGCGATAGTGCTCGGGGACAAATCTTGCATACATCACATTCTTCATCTCGGTCCAAGTGGTGACCGGTGGTTCTTCTTGCTTCTCACGATTGCTTTAGTAGTCTTCCCACCAAACATTTGCGTAGTCCTCAAACTCAAGAGATACCATTGCCACTTTCTTCTCTTCGGAAAAGTTGTGGACTCGGAAGATCTTGTCGACTTTGAGCTCCCATTCAAGGTATGCATCGGCATTTTATTCTCCTTTGAACTTGGGCATAACAAACTTGAGCTTACCAAACTTGCCATCATCACGCTCATGGTGGTTGTTGCGACGTTCTTGGTGCATACTTGCGTCACTTGGAAGGTGTGGAGGCGGAGGGGGGGCTCGTGATTGCCTTGAGGTTGTTGTGGAGGGTGAGCTTGATGATGCTCGAAGTCTCTCCTTCGCCGTTGGTCGGCATCATTGACGTTCATAGCTTGACGGTGTTGGTGGTGGTGTTGTGCATGTCGGTTATTGCGTCGAGCTTGGCGTGCATCCTCATCATCATCACTTGTGTCCCATACCGGTTCTTGATTTTGTTGACGTTGCTCGTGGTGGTCATGAGGAGGATGACGACGCCTATCATTATGGTTAGCTTCATCTTGGCGTTCTCGAGGTTGGTGCACGTCGATGATTGCTTGTTGTGGTGGTGGACCATGCTCTTGTCGTTGTTGTTCAGGTTGGGGAGCATTAGGGTCCACCGCTTGAGGGCGACGATTACGAGCTTGTGGGTTCCCATTATGGTGGTGGGGTTCTCCGTGGCGGGAGTGTGACCTTGAAGACTCGCCATGTAGACTTGAGGAGTGCGTGCGGGAGGAACTTGACGAGCTTGAGCGATGACCGTGTTGGTTGCCAAGGTTGGCAATAGCTTGGTGAAGAGCTTGGAATTGAGCATGGTGCTCCTCTTGACGTTGCCGCTCACGGTACTCAAATTCTCGAAAAGTATCATCAAGACGGTGCTCAAGTCACTCAAATTGATTGTTGAATTCTTGGTGTTGCGCCCATAAGTTGTGGCGCGTGGCAAAGCCATCTTGGTTGTTGAAATTGCTATCTCCACTAGCTCCACTTGCCCTATACATGGTGCACAAACACACTTGATAGATATGGTGAGATTGCTGGAATGGTAATTGCTACCTTGCCTCACCGGAGTCAACGATTGGAAAGATTCTTGTTGCCGAGATCAAAGCGAATAGCGGGTACACAAGACACACACACACACACACAAAGGCCTATGGTGGTAGGTTAGAAAGGTGGATAGCAAATGGAACAACCAAAAGAAAAGGATATTGTTAAAAGTGGGTACAATCCAACAAAAACAAAGTCAAAGGAAAAGGTCAAAAAGGGTGACGAGAACCTACGACTATACACACACGGTGGAGATTAATGTGGCTAGCACGACTATGAAAAATGAGCAACGAACAAAATTGGACCTAACGAAGACTAATGCTCGGTGTCGTGCCAACGCTAGGAGAGACCATAGCCCGTTCGCACAAGGTTGAGAAGCAACGGATTTGTATGCTTGCCTTGCTCTTGCTCGCACTCTTGCTTAGAAGCTTTGGACTCTCTTTAGCTATTGGTATATTTCTTTGTTTCTTTTGCTTAGAAGCTTTTTTTTGTGTAACACTATTGAGTAAATTTTGTTATTGCATCTATATCATGACTATGCAAGAGCAAGCGCACAATGCTTCGGCAAACATAGGAGGGCTACTCTCGATAGGTTAAGTAACACACACAGGAAGAAGGGGGGTTAACAACGGTTGTGCAAGTTATACCTTTTGGTGATGTTGTACTTGCAATCGTTGGTGAAGGGATGGTTCGAGTTACGCGGTGTCGATGTCGAGCATGAGGTGTTTTTGGCGTTGCGGAAGCTTGTTAGTTGATAGACACTCAGGCGAAACACAAACACACAAAGGAAATTAGTCGAAAAAGGAAGATGGGTCAAAAATTTGTTCAGGGCCGGAGACTCCGGTGTGTTGGGGCCGGAGACTCCGGTGTGGTCCGGAGACTCCGTTCTGGACCGGAGACAACGGTCTGGTTCCAGCACGATGAACAACTCGAGTTCGTGAGCGGAAATTCGGCCCTTTAACCCTCAAATCCAGAAAATTTCGACCAAATTGGGCAAGGAAACGCAGGGCAAAGGTAGACCAAATCCAAGGACAAGTTTCTAATGGACCAAAACCACAATCAACTCACCAAATCAAGAGATTGATCCAAAAGCAAATTGGGGCTAAAATTTTTGGTATTTTCGAATTTATGGTGGATATGGGGGAACGAAGTCAAATCTGTGGCAACCAAAAGCTGCTGATACCAGTTGAGATGGGATCCCTTGTGGGATTGACCCTAGGGTGGCCCGATCTTCACGGATTTGAGGCGGGGAGTGAGGGAATACCCGATGAACACGATGAACGCAACACAAATGCAAGGTAGAGATACAAACACATGCAATCACAACCCGATTCGATTTGCTCCCGTTGGCTCGAATAACCAATCCAATAGAATCCTCTGCGAGAGACCGTTAGGTAGAATCACCAAAGGAGAGATCGGCAAGCGGATGATAGAATCCAAATCAAAGGAGAGAGTAACAACCAAGTAGAATCCCAAAGGGGAGAGACCTAGCACTACTAGAATCCTTAATGAGGAGAGACCAAACACTTGAGGAGGGTCTTGACGACTTGGAGACGAACAACCGAACTCCAAGGCCTTGTACAACTCATAGATTAACTATAGAGAGGGGGTTCCCATCTAGGGTTAGGCACAAGCCTTCATTCATCATCAACTCTAGGGTTTCAAGGAGGGGGTGGGGGCTTATATATACGCCAGCCACGAGCTAGGGGTAAAATAGACATAAACAGGGAGTTCTGGGCGTTACATGGGCCAGGCCCAAAAGGCCTTAACATGCCTGGCGTCGAGCAGGCCGGAGACTCCGGTGTTGGGTCCGGAGACTCCGGTCTGGACCGGAGACTCCGGTCAATCTTAGGACCCGTCTCCGGAGGGGGCTTCTGGCTGTCCCGGGCTTGGTTCCTCGGTCCGGACCGGAAGACGGTCCGGAGACTCCGGTGTAGTCCGGATACTCCGGTGTGATGGCCGGAGACTCTGGTCTGGCGTCCGCCACTTCTTGCGTCTTCTCTTCCAGGCCTCTTGCTTGGGGGTCTTGGTTTCTGGGGTCCTCTTGTCATCTCCTCTCGGTGTCATGGTCATGGGCCGGGTCATGGGCCTGGTCATAGCATGGGCACTTGTCTCAAGTAGGATTCCATTCACATGATAACCAAAGGAGGGTGAGGTATGGAATGAGTTCACCTTTGAGGGTGTGGTTGACGTAGCATGGTGTGGACCAATGGTGAATGCCATGTGTTGGGCTGCATGAGAGGAGGTTTATATGCAGCCTCCTCCTGGGTATTCTGTTCCCGATGGGATGGTTTGTCGTCTTCGACGTTCTCTTTATGGCCTCAAACAGGCCCCTCGTGCCTGGTTTGAGCGCTTTGCTTCTGTAGTGACTGCTGCTGGTTTCTCTCCTAGTGCTCATGATCCAGCGCTGTTTGTTCACACTTCTCCTCGTGGACGCACTCTTCTTCTTCTCTATGTTGATGATACGATCATTACTGGTGATGATCCTGAGTATATCGCCTTTGTTAAGGCTCGTCTTCGTGATCAGTTTCTTATGACTGATCTTGGTCCTCTTCGATACTTTCTTGGGATTGAGGTTTCCTCCACTTCTGATGGCTTTTACATCTCTCAGGAGAAGTATATTCAGGATCTTCTTGCTCGTGCTGCTCTTGGGGATGAGCGCACTGTTGAGAACCCTATGGAGCTTAATGTTAAGCTTGAACCTATTGATGGTGATCCTCTTTCCGATCCGATGCGTTATCGTCATCTTGTTGGGAGTCTTGTTTATCTTGCTGTCACTCGTCCTGACATCTCTTATCCTGTTCATATTCTGAGTCAGTTTGTTTCTGCTCCTACCACTGTTCACTATAGTCATCTTCTCCGTGTTCTTCATTATCTTCGTGGTACGATCACTTGTCGCCTTTTCTTTCGTCAATCCACCTCCAGTGTTATTCGGACGCTACGTGGGCGAGTGATCCTTCGGATCGTCGTTTACTTTCTGCTTACTGTGTGTTTCTTGGTGGTTCGCTCATTGCTTGGAAGACGAAGAAACAGATAGCGGTTTCCCGTTCGAGTGTTGAGGCTGAGTTGCGTGCTATGGCCTTGTTGACTGCTGAGGTGACCTGGTTACGGTGGTTACTTGCGGATTTTGGGGTCTCTATTACCACACCCACTCTGGTTTTGTCTGACAGTACAGGTGCAATTAGTGTTGCATGTGATCCGGTCAAGCATGAGCTTACCAAGCATATTGGTGTTGATGCTTTCTATACACGTGCTCAGGTGCAGGCTCGGGTTGTTGCGCTTCGGTATGTGCCTTCAGATTTACAGTTGGCGGATTTCTTCACGAAGGCACAGACCAGAGCGCAGCATGATTTCTTACTCTCCAAACTCAGTGTTGTGGATCCACCATGAGTTTGAGGGGGGTGTTAGCTGTATATATTTGTATTGTATTTTCCCCATATGTTAGGGGGCTTCCTGCTGTTGGAATTATGTCCTAGAGGCAATAATAAAAATGTTATTATTATAATTCTTGTTCATGATAATGTTTATATTCCATGCTAGAATTGTATTAAGCGGAAACTTTAATACTTGTGTGGTTTGTGAACAACACCGTGTCCCTAGTACGCCTCTATGAACTAGCTCATTGATCAATGATGGTTAAGGTTTCCTAACCATAGACATGAGTTGTCAATTGATAATGAGATCATATCATTGGGAGAATGATATGATGGACAGACCCAAACTAAGCGAAGCAATTAGATCGTGTCATCGTGTTCGTCTTTGCGAAGCTTTTCTTATGTCAAATATTGTATTCCTTAGACCATGAGATAATACAACTCCCTCGTATCGGAAGAAAGCTTTGAGGTCATCAAACGTCATCCTATGAGAGGGTGATCATAAAGGTGTCTCTCAGGTGATCGGAAAGTATCTGTTGGGTTGTATGTATCGAGATGGGATTTGTCCCTCCCAAGTCGGAGAGATATACTTCGGGCCCACTCGGTTATCGATATCAACACCGCTTGCAAGCATGTGGTTAAGGATTTAATCACAAAGTGATAACGGATTACGGAACGAGTAAAGTACTTGCTGTGAACGAGATTGAACTAGGTATGACGGTACCGACGATCGAATCTCGGGCAAGTAAAATATCGCGAGACGAAGGGAATATATATATGGGATTGATTGAATCCTGGCATCGTGGTTCATCCGATATGATCATCGATGAATGTGTGGGAGTCAATATGGGTTTCCAGACCCCGCTGTTGATTATTGATAGAAGATCATGTCTGCATATCTCACACACTTAACGTGTCTCGACGCTAGGATAGATTGGATAATTGGTTTATGAGTTTTTGTTCGGAGTCTCGGATGGGATCCGGGACATCACGAGAGGTTCCGGAGTGGTCCGGAGAATAAGATTCATATAAGGCAGTGCAGTTTTTGGAGTTCGGAATTGTTCCGGGTTAATCGGTATTGTACCGGAAGCTTCTAGAACCTTCCAGAAGGGGACCAACGTGGCCCCACCTTCCGGTAGGGGGCATGGGCCTATTAGGGAGTCCCCTGGCCGCATTGGGCCAGGGGCACAAGGCCCCATAGGGCCCAGCCGGCCAAGAGAGTTTTAAACTCGAGATAGACCTTCTAGAAGGGGGGGTTTCCTTGCCCCCACTCCTTATCCTTTGGGGCCACCGGTTTGGGATTGGGGGAGGGGCTAGGGCTGCGCCCCCCCTCTATATAAAGAGGGGTGGGGGCGCACCAACCCCCTACACCTTCCCCTCCAACCCTATCCGCCCTGCTGCCCTCCTCTCTCCCTCCCGACTGTTTGTAGGCGAAGCCCTGCTGCAGAAATTCTCCACCATATACACCACGCCGTCGTGTTGTAGATCCAATCCGTCTCTCCACCATACTTGCTGGTCCGAGGAAGGAGGAGACGTCGAGTTGCTGCACGTGTGCATCTCACGGAGGCACCGCCACTTGTGGTGCTAGATCGGATTGGATCGCGAGGAGGAGAAGCGAGTACGACTACATCACCCACGTTCCGACGAACGTTCCGCTGTGCGAATCTTCAAGGGTATGAAGATCTAATCCAATCTCTCTCGTTGTTTGCATATCCTAGATTAGATCTTGGCTTTCCCTCTATTCGCATCCGTAGAAAATTTTGATTTACTATGCCGCGAAACCCTTCAGTGGTATCTGAGCTAGATCTATGCGTAGATGTGTTTCACGAGTAGAACGCAACATGGTTGTTGCGGGCGTTGATGTTTTCTGTTGCAAGCCTCTTGTTTGTGTTCTTCTTATGACGCTGGATAGTGAGATTGAAGCGGTCCAGGCCAACCTTACGCGATGTCGTTCGCGAGACCGTCTCCGCACTTGATGTGTGGCTTGTTCCACACATGCGGCTGGTGGATGTCAGTTTCTCTCACTATAGTTGTCATGGGATTAACACCAGAGTTTGGCAACCATAATATCACCGTTGTGGCTTTCCGTAGGTAAGAATCGTTCTTAGCATCTACTCCCATAAGCCACGTAAAACATGCAACAACAAAGTAGAGGCGTCTAACTTGTTTTTGCAGGGAGTGTTTTCTGTGATATGGTATGGCCCAAGATGTGATGTGTATAATGTATGCGATGATCATGTTTTGTAATGTTTCACGACTTGCATGTCGATGAGTACACAACCGGCAGGAGCCATATGGTTGTCTTTATAATTGTGTATGACCTGTGTGTCAACTTCTTATACGCCATGTAATAGTTTCACTTTATCGCTAAATAGTTAGCAATAGTTGTAGTTGCTATTCGTGGTGGAGGCAATCATGGTGGAGTGATGGAGATCATGCCGGAGCGCACAAGATGGAGATCATTGCGTGAAGATTGGCTATACCATGTCACATTAAAGTTATATGCATGTGATGTTTATCCTTTTATATATCTTATAATGCTTAGATCGCGACGGTAGCATTATATGATTATTCCTCACTTAACAATCAAGATAAAAACTGTGTTCTCCCCAAGTATGCACCGTTGCGAAAGTTCGTCGTGTCCAAGCATCACGTGATGATCGGGTGCTATAGACTCTACGCTCACATACAACGGGTGCAAGCCAGTTTTGCACACGCGGAAATACTTGGGTCTAACTTGACGAGCCTAGCATGTACAGACATGGCCTCGGAACACAAGAACCGAAAGGTTAAGCATGAGTCATATGAATGATATGATCGACACTTCGTTGTCCACCATTGAAACCACATCTCTTCTCGTGAAGATCGGATTAGGTGTGGTGAATTTGGATCGTGTTCACTAAACAACTTGAGGGATGTTGAATTTAGTGGGGTTCATCTAGTAATTTGATTAAGTTGAACTATTTATCATGAACATAGTCTAAGTTGTACTTGCAAATACTGTAGATCACATGGCCAAGTCCAACTTCAACTTCAACGTTTTTGCTGAGAAGGAAAATCTTAGAAACAATGGGTCTAACTTCACCAATTGGTTCCGCAATCTAAGAATCATTCTCTCTGGCGGTCAAAAGGACTATGTCCTTGGGAAAGCGTTAGGTGACCCCCCTGCTGCAACTGCGCCGGCTGATGATAAAGCTGTCTATCAGTCGCGCAAGGATGATTATGGTGTGATTAAGAGCACCATGTTCTTTTCTATGGAACCGGAACTTCAAAATCGTTTTGAAGACTATCCCGGGCCCTTTGAGATTCTCGAAGAGCTGAAAACCATGTTTCATACTCAGGCCCGTTCTGAGAGATTTGAGATCTCTGAGAAGTTCTTTAACTGCAAGATGGAGGAAGGGAGTTCCGTTAGTGAGCACGCCATTAAGATGACGGGCTACACTCAACGCCTTGAGCAACTGGAATGCACGATTCCAGAGGAGCTCAAGATTGACATGGTTCTGCAATCACTCCCTCCCAGCTACAAAAGTTTTGTAGTGACTCATAATCAGATTGGTTCCACTGATACGATCACCGAGCTCTTCGCAAAGCTGAAGGCCACGGAAGTGGACATCAAAAAGGATAATCATGTGTTGATGGTCAACAAGCCCACCTTCAAGAAAGGTAAGGGAGCGAAGAAGCCCTTCAAGAAAGGCGGCGGCAAGCGCGTTGCCCCTGCTGAGAAGAAGCTCAGGTCTGGTCCTAAGCCGGACACTGAGTGCTTCTATTGCAAGGACAAGGGTCACTGGAAGCGCAATTGTCCGAAGTACTTAGCGGACAAGAAGGCTGGCACCATCAAAGGTATATTTGATATACATGTTATTGATGTTTTCCTTACTAGCCCTCGTTGTAGTGCCTGGGTATTTGATACCGGTTCAGTTGCTAATATTTGTAACTCGAAACAGGAGCTACGGAATAGACGGCGGCTTGCGAGGGATGAGGTGACGATGCGCGTTGGCAACGGATCAAGAGTTGATGTGATGGCCGTCGGCATGCTCTCCTTAGTTTTATCTTCGGGATTAGTTTTAAACCTTAATAAATGTTATTATGTGCCTGCGTTGAGCATGAACATTATTTCTGGATCGTGTTTATTGCAAGACGGTTATTCATTTAAATCGGAGAATAATGGTTGTTCTATTTATATGAGTAACATCTTTTATGGTCATGCACCTATTGTGAATGGTTTATTTCTTCTAAATCTCGAAAGGGATGAAACACACATCCATAATATTGAGGCTAAGAGATGCAAAGTAGATAGTGATAATACTACTTATTTATGGCACTGTAGTCTAGGTCATATTGGTGTAAAGCGCATGAAGAAACTCCATTCTGATGGACTTTTGGAGTCTCTTGATTTTGAATCATTTGACACATGCGAACCATGCCTCATGGGCAAGATGATCAAAACCCCGTTCTCCGGTATGATGGAGCGAGCAACGAACTTGTTGGAAATCATACATACCGATGTATGCAGACCGATGAGTGTTTTGACGCGCGGTGGATATCGCTATTTTCTCACTTTTACCGATGACTTAAGTAGATATGGGTATATCTATTTAATGAAACATAAATCTGAAACGTTTGAAAAGTTCAAAGAATTTCAGAATGAAGTGGAGAACCATCGTAACAGAAAGATTAAGTTTCTATGATCCGATCGTGGAGGTGAATATTTGAGTTATGATTTTCTCACGCATCTTAAAGCAAACGGAATCGTTTCGCAACTCACGCCACCCGGAACACCACAGCGCAATGGTGTGTCTGAACGCCGGAATCGAACCTTATTAGATATGGTCCGATCGATGATGTCTCTTACTGATTTGCCATTATCATTTTGGGGTTATGCATTAGAAACCGCTGCATTCGCTTTAAATAGGGCACCATCTAAATCCGTTGAGACGACACCGTATGAACTGTGGTTTGGTGCTAAACCTAAGTTGTCGTTTCTTAAAGTTTGGGGATGCGAAGCTTACGTCAAGAAGTTGATGCCGGACAAGCTCGAACCCAAAGCGGAGAAATGCGTCTTCATAGGATACCCTAAGGAAACTATTGGGTATACCTTCTATCACAGAACCGAAGGCAAAGTGTTTGTCGCAAAGAACGGTTCCTTTCTTGAGAAGGAGTTTCTCTCGAAAGAAGTGAGTGGGAGGAAAGTAGAGCTAGACGAGGTTATTGAACCTTCTCTTGAGTTGGAGAGTAGCGCAACACCTGAAATTGTTCCAGTGCCGCCTGCACCAACAATAGAGGAAGCTAATGACAAGGATCATGAAGCTTCGGACGATGCTACTACTGAACGTCGCAGGTCGACAAGGTCGCGTGCCCCTCCTGAGTGGTACGGCAACCCTGTCTTGACTGTCTTGTTAGTAGAAGACAGTGAACCTACGAACTATGAGGAAGCGATGATGAGCCCAGACTCTGATAAATGGCTAGAAGCCATGAAATCCGAATTGGGATCCATGAGCGAAAACCAAGTATGGACTTTGGTGGACCCTCCTGGCGACCGAAAGGCCATTGAGTGCAAATGGATCTTCAAGAAAAAAACGGACGCGGATGGTAATGTTACCGTCTATAAAGCACGGCTTGTCGCGAAAGGTTTTCGACAAGTTCAAGGTGTTGACTACAATGAGACTTTCTCTCCCGTAGCGATGTTTAAGTCCATTCGGATTTTATTAGCAATTGCTGCGTTTCATGATTATGAAATATGGCAGATGGATGTCAAGACTGCGTTCCTCAATGGCAACATTGATGAAGAGTTGTATATGATGCAACCCGAAGGTTTTGTCGATCCTAAGGATGTTGATAAAGTATGCAAACTCCAGCGTTCCATTTATGGACTGAAGCAAGCATCTCGGAGTTGGAACCTTCGTTTTGATCAAGTGATCAAGAGCTTTGGATTTGTTCCAAATTGCTACGAAGCTTGAATCTACAATAAAGTGAGTGGGAGCTCGGTGACGTTTCTGGTACTATATGTCGATGACATATTGATTATTGGAAATGACATCAACATGCTTAACGATGTGAAGAGTTATTTGAACAAGTGTTTTTCAATGAAAGACCTAGGTGAAGCTGCTTATATATTGGGCATCAAGATCTATAGAGATAGACAAAGACGCCTGATAGCTTTAAGCCAGAGTACATACCTAGACAAAGTTCTGAAAAGTTTCAGAATGGATAAGGCAAAGAAAGGTTCGGTGCCTATGTTGTCAGGTAAGATGTTGAGCAAGGCTCAGTGTCCAGCTACGGTAAATGATAGGGAAGCTATGAGCAAAGTGCCTTATGCCTCGGCCATAGGTTCCATCATGTATGACATGTTGTGTACTAGACCGGATGTGTCCAATGCTCTTAGTTTGACGAGCAGATATCAAATTGATCCAGGAGTGGAACACTGGACAGCCGTGAAGAACATCCTAAAGTACCTAAATAGAACTAAAGAAATGTTCTTAGTCTATGGGGGTGATGAACAGCTCGTCGTAAAAGGTTACGTCGACGCTAGTTTCGACACCGACAAGGATGATTCTAAATCTCAGACAGGATACGTGTATATTTTTAATGGAGGAGCTGTGAGCGGGAGAAGCTGCAAGCAAAGCGTGATCGCGGGATCTACAGTAGAAGCGGAATACATGGCTGCTGCAGAAGCGTCAAGTGAAGGAGTTTGGATCAGGAACTTCATCACTGAGCTTGGCGTGGTTCCAAGTGCATTGGACCCACTGGAGATATTGTGTGACAACACTGGCGCCATAGCACTCGCTAAGGAACCAAGATATCATCCAAACACCAAGCATATCAACCGCAAGTTTCATATAATCCGAGATTATATAGCAGATGGAGATCTGAAGATTAGCAAAGTACATACAGATCTGAATGTCGCAGATCCGTTGACTAAACCTCTTCCGCGTGCAAAACATGATCAGCACCTCAGTGCCATGGGTGTGAGATTGTTTCCAAATGTAAACTAGATTATTGACTCTAGTGCAAGTGGGAGACTGTTGGAATTATGCCCTAGAGGCAATAATAAAAATGTTATTATTATAATTCTTGTTCATGATAATGTTTATATTCCATGCTAGAATTGTATTAAGCGGAAACTTTAATACTTGTGTGGTTTGTGAACAACACCGTGTCCCTAGTACGCCTCTATGAACTAGCTCATTGATCAATGATGGTTAAGGTTTCCTAACCATAGACATGAGTTGTCAATTGATAATGAGATCATATCATTGGGAGAATGATATGATGGACAGACCCAAACTAAGCGAAGCAATTAGATCGTGTCATCGTGTTCGCCTTTGCGAAGCTTTTCTTATGTCAAATATTGTATTCCTTAGACCATGAGATAATACAACTCCCTCGTATCGGAAGAAAGCTTTGAGGTCATCAAACGTCATCCTATGAGAGGGTGATCATAAAGGTGTCTCTCAGGTGATCGGAAAGTATCTGTTGGGTTGTATGTATCGAGATGGGATTTGTCCCTCCCAAGTCGGAGAGATATACTTCGGGCCCACTCGGTAATCGATATCAACACCGCTTGCAAGCATGTGGTTAAGGAGTTAATCACAAAGTGATATCGGATTACGGAACGAGTAAAGTACTTGCTGTGAACGAGATTGAACTAGGTATGACGGTACCGACGATCGAATCTCGGGCAAGTAAAATATCGCGATACGAAGGGAATATATATATGGGATTGATTGAATCCTGGCATCGTGGTTCATCCGATATGATCATCGATGAATGTGTGGGAGTCAATATGGGTTTCCAGACCCCGCTATTGATTATTGATAGAAGATCATGTCTGCATATTCTCGAACCCGCAGGGTCACACACTTAACGTGTCTCGACGCTAGGATAGATTGGATAATTGGTTTATGAGTTTTTGTTCGGAGTCTCGGATGGGATCCGGGACATCACGAGAGGTTCCGGAGTGGTCCGGAGAATAAGATTCATATAAGGCAGTGCAGTTTTTGGAGTTCGGAATTGTTCCGGGTTAATCGGTATTATACCGGAAGCTTCTAGAACCTTCCAGAAGGGGACCAACGTGGCCCCACCTTCCGGGAGGGGGCATGGGCCTATGAGGGAGTCCCCTGGCCGCATTGGGCCTGGGGCACAAGGCCCCATAGGGCCCAGCCGGCCAAGAGAGTTTTAAACTCGAGATAGACCTTCTAGAAGGGGGGTTTCCTTGCCCCCACTCCTTATCCTTTGGGGCCGCCGGTTTGGGCTTGGGGGAGGGGCTAGGGCTGTGCCCCCCTCTATATAAAGAGGGGTGGGGGCGCACCAACCCCCTACACCTTCCCCTCCAACCCTATCCGCCCTGCTGCCCTCCTCTCTCCCTCCCGACTGTTTGTAGGCGAAGCCCTGCTGCAGAAATTCTCCACCATATACACCACGCCGTCGTGTTGTAGATCCAATCTGTCTCTCCACCATACTTGCTGGTCCGAGGAAGGAGGAGACGTCGAGGTGCTGCACGTGTGCATCTCACGGAGGCACCGCCACTTGTGGTGCTAGATCGGATTGGATCGCGAGGAGGAGAAGCGAGTACGACTACATCACCCACGTTCTGACGAACGTTCCGCTGTGCGAATCTTCAAGGGTATGAAGATCTAATCCATTCTCTCTCGTTGTTTGCATCTCCTAGATTAGATCTTGGCTTTCCCTCTGTTCGCATTCGTAGAAAATTTTGATTTACTATGCCGCGAAACCCTTCACCAGCATATTCACACTTGTATCTGTATAATATATTGTGGCCTTTGGCCCCCAGAGGAATACAAGTTGTCTATTTCTAACAGACAGCTAACTGATGTCGTCCAGCTGCTGATTCTCATGGTTATGGGGCAGCCACTCCCACCCCGGTCACTTCAGAAAAGGCGTTGGGTTTTCTTCCTCTGGGCTATGATGCCGAATCAGAGGTCCTCTGGATCCAAGGCGGTGTGCTCCCGCAATTCCATCCCAAGTGGCATAGTCCCCGGTGGTGGAAATGTCGGTCATCTTCGTATGCGTGCAAGCGGTGGAGAAGGAGCAAGACAAAGACATATACTTGATTGCTTTTCCTTTTTTAGGTTCAAGGTTGTTTGTGCAATTTTTAGGGACCAATTTAGAGTTTTGTATTTTTCTATGGTCCTTTTAAATTGTAATCCACCAACAATATGTTAATGCAGCATCACCTCTCTTACCGTGCAAACAAGGACGCCTTCGATTGCCAAGATGGTAGTAGGTAGGATGCATCTAGCAGGAAAGATTACTTTTTGGATGGGCAACCAAACAAATAGAGGTGGTTGCGGCGGGCCCGAACTTTAAAGCACCGTGAGCCAGTGTTGCCTGTCAAAACCCACCGGCGAGCAGCGACGAGCAACACGAAGAGCCGGGAGGCTCCCAGAACTGCTGGTGGGCCCTGGTCCCTCGGGCAACGGCCCGCAAAACTCTGGCACACGTCCTGGCGGATGCGAGGGCGTGCCACCTGACCTATACCTGGTCAGGAAGGTGATGGGTTGCTTCGAGTGGTTTCCTGCATGGCAAACAAACACACGTAAAATTCAAGCCGCAACCGGCTCCCAGGTTTCCCTGTGAATCGGCTCCTGGAGACGATTATCCCATGGTTCTGCATTAGATCTACGATAACATGGGGTTTTGCTTCATCAATACAAATCAAATCGATCTACGACAGTTTAACGTTTTCACCACATAATCGGAACATCCTACACGTAATTGAGCCTGGTAGATACAAAAGATGATAGAAAACTAACCCTAGAGAAGGCCTAAAAACCAATGTAAAGTCAATTCCCGGAACAACTCCTCTCGGATTGGCAAACCATATCTTACATATTACTGGATCGTTCAACCCGTTTGCAAGGCCTGATCATGTGGATATCAAACTAAACCTTGGAGAACAAGGTACAACTATAACAGATCAAATCGACTTGAATAAAGATCAAGCAAGATGCCACCCTCACACCCGGGAAAAAGGTGCAAAGGCGACGAGATAACTAGAGGTAGCATAACTAAACGATCATAGCAAAAAGGTACCGATGCTAGCCTAAACAAATCTATGATAACAGTATTACTCGCCATCAACAAGGCTTCAGTACGAGTAACACCAAATAACGCATAAGTAGATACTGCCTAGATCGCAAGATGCGATCTAGGCAGCATGGCACTTACCCGAGAAAAACCCTAGAAACAAGGGGTGGCGATGCGCCGAGATTGTGTTTGTCGTGAACGTGATCGTCCTCCTTTCTCAATAACCTTAGGTACATATTTATAGTCCGGAGACTTTCTATCTTTGGAATAACTCTAATAACTCTATCTCTTACCTAAACCGAAACGTAACCTATTACAATATAAGATACACGGGCAATTTAGCCCAAATCAACGCACGAGGCCGATTCAACAACACGTTGCATATACGTATCTTCTAAGCCCATCTTGATTACGGCCCATCTCCTCCTTTGGCCAAAATGTGGTGATAACACATGCCCCCCTGGTTTTGGCAATAATAATTCCAAAACCACTCTGTTTGTTCCCTCTCCTTTTTTTTGTATCGGGTTACGCGTTGCCAGAATGCGTTGCAGAGCAGAATCGTCACGCTATCCCCTCATCATGATGCCCTGTCTTCTCCACTTCTCCGCAGTGCATGATTTGACAATTTCAGCAGCACATTCTGGGAAACCGCTATAGCATTGAACCACCTCCCACTATTCCCCTTATTTAACTTCATCTGAACAGTTTGTACCCCCATCTTCTTCCATCAGCCAAAAAAACCCTATTTCTCCGCCATGGCCGCCTCTTCTTCCTCCAGATCATCTGGCCTTTCCTCCCAAGCCTCCAATGCAATGAGCGACCGGGAGCCGACGCCAGAGCACCCGCCGACGGCGGCGTACAACTTTATCGCCCCACAATGGTGGGACGAGAGGGACTGGGATTTCGCCACCTGGTCCGAGGACGACGAGTCCTTGACCGATGGCGAGGAGGGCCTGCAGTTCCTCGTCGATGGGGAACTGGAGGCGGAGAGCACCGACGACGCCATGTCCTGGGACGGCGTCGACTCCTCCGACGAGGAAGAGGAAGCGGAGGAGGACACCTCCTCCGACGAATACCCGCCGGTGAAGCGCTTCCGCGCCGGGTCCAGCGAGGACACCGAAGACGACGACGAGGACGAGGAGGCCCCCGCTTGCATCTTCAGCAACAGCGAAGACGATGCTGGCAGCAGTGCTGATGACAGCGAACAAGCCGACGACGAAGACAGCGGCGACGACACCGGCCTCTAGATTAGGAACTAGTGGTAGTAGTAGATTTCCTTTTGTAATCAGTCAGCTCCATTGTAAACAATCGTCTTTTGAATGAACAAAGATGGATTTTGTCAACTCGAAGATTGCTTTTCCAACTCAATTTTGCCGATAGTCAAATAGGTCCATGTTCCAGAAGCCGACAGTAATGTATCGGCTTTCACCATGCTGCGCTCATATAATCAATCAAGTCACAGCCCAAAGAGCCGATGGTAAAACATCGGCTTTCCCAAAAACGTTGACAAGGTCAAATCTGGTCGCATACTTAGACAAATCTGAGCGGCCACTTTCCTGTTTCAAACGGTAGCCTGCGACCCTCTTCAAAAAAGGGCGACCCAGATCTCCAATTGCTCACCGACCAGATCGAGCTCACAGCGACAAGAACCCTCGATCCCCAATTGCATAGATCCATCTCCGCTGGCAAACTAGATGGCGGAATCATCCAACACCAACCCAGCGGTCTCTGGTCTGAAGGTACGCCTACTCCTCGCAGTCTGAACACGATGCTAGAATTAATGGCAAACACCTGAATTAATGCTTAATTCCACCATTAAAATTTCTTAGGTTTCAGACGTTCTGCTACCGCATCCTTCTCTCCCAAATTCTCTCTGTTTGGGCCCCCGTACAGCATCTAGTCCTGCCCATCTGATCTCTTGCGAAGCAAACAGGATCCCCTTCGTAAGCCAAGACCTAAATTTGAACTCTTGGGCCGACTGCTTGCGAGCCTGGCCTAATCCCCCTAAACATTGGGTCTCTTGGTTCAGCAGGGTAGCTAGAGCTTACCAATCCCAATGGGAAACCACGGGAATAGCCGATGCCTTGCATTTGTCATTGTCTCCCCTTGAAAAACACGAAAATCTTCTAAAAACCATCGGCTATTTCTGGTCCGATGCTCTGAACTGCTTTATGTTCGGTCATGGCCCCATGACACCAACTCTGTTAGACGTGGTGATGATTACTGGTCTGGATGTTACATCACCCAGCCCCTCTGCTTTTAAGCTGACCAAGGTCCCCTACAAGCTGTCTTCCAAAACAGACTGCATGAACTAGGGTGCCTACCTCCAACGCCATATGAAAACGAAAGGCCCTGTCACAGAGAAAGAACACACAGCTTTTCTTAACTTCTGGCTGGAACATTTCATATTCTGTGGCCCTTCCCTTGCTCCAACCAAGAATTATCTCTCCTTAGCCTACGAGCTTGCCAAAGGCACTCAACTTGGCATCGGCAAACTGTTCCTTGGAGAGGTCTATCGATATCTCCAGTTGATGTCTGTCAAACTATTCTCTGGCATAGCAGTCAAAACAGGAGGTCCTTGGTGGTTCATTCAACTATGGGCTCAGCTGTATTTTCAAAACCACATCCCAAACTTCCCCCTTTTGGCGAGTTGCACCTTTCCAGATGTCAAAGGGAAGCAGATCCGATGCACCAGCTACGGCCAAGCTTTGTATAGACTGCTAGGTAGTAAACTGATCCCTCAGGAAGCATCCAGGTGGTTCAGCACTTTCTTTCAAGGCCTGGACAATCCTATCTTCTTTCCTTACATGGAAGAATCGGAACATTTTGAAAATCCAATCTCCTTCAGGCTAGACAACTTTGCCGATGACACCAGCACTCGGCAGCTCTTTTCCACTGTGATCTGTCCCTGTTTCCTTCCGGTTGGCATGAGTACATCCAACAGAATAATCAAGCCTGGGTATGAATTCTACCAGCCGGTCGTAGTGGCTCGGCAATTTGGCCTTGGACAAGTACCTCCCCATCTCTTTCTCCACCATCTTACAGAGAGCAGAGCCGACCTGCCCGATCCTCTCACCAGTCAAAGGTGTTATTCCTTCTTCGACGCTCTGACCATCCCAATCCCTAACGACCTCACCTTCGCTTCCTCAACCGATGGCTTTGAAAACTGGTGGTCGATGTGGAAGACTCATGCCTTCAGGAGAGCTCTGGGACCGTTGCTGAAACAGCTCGATGCTGAATATGATATCCCCGTAGAACAGGTACCATTACTTATAAAATTTCTTGAAGCATCTCACAAATGATTCTTATAATAACCCGCTCTGTCTCCTTGCAGCAACAAGATGGTCCTGAACCTACACACGGTGATGGCTCCCCCTTTGAATTCTTCCCACCAGCTCCAGTGGTCCTTTTCTGCAAAAACTCGCCACCTTTGAAAAAGGTCGTGATGCAGAACCAGCCAATATCACCACAATCGGCTTCTAAGAACCAGGTAACTTCGAGGTCAGCTGCCCCTCGAGTTCCAACTAAAACAAGAACGGTGGTGAAGAAGGCAGCTGCCAGGAAGACTTTGAGGCGCCGGAGCCCTTCTCCAGGAAGTTCGCATGTACGCTGATCCAGGCCTTGGTTAATTTCTCCCATTCTTTCATTCTTGCAGTCATGCTCGTGCTTACTAGCTCTCCTTCTCCTGCAGGCTTCCGTCGAAGACACCTCCCACGAGGACACACAACCCAATCAAGGAGAATCGAGCCCAACAGACTCTGAGAGGACTGCCACACCAAACCAGCCAGATTTGCCACCATCGGCTCCCAAGAAAAGGCCGGTTCCTGAACCTGCTGCCCCCCGAGCATCAGTCGAGGCGGGGCCACCTGTGAGCCCCAAGCGGGCTCGCAAGGGACTGCAAACTTCTTCGTCGAGCCAAGAGGTTTCAAAAGTCATCACCCTTCATGCTCCTACCACTTGTTTCTTCATCTGCCGATTCATCACCATTCGCATCGGCTAAGCACCTTTCATGCAGACGACCGATGCTTCTAGTGGGAAGGTCGGGGCCGTGCCGATGCCTTTAGCCAAACCAGATCTAGCAATCCCCGAAGGTGCAGATGAAATGGCTACCCCTTTGGCCAAGCCCCCAGCAACTATACACAAGCCGACTGTCTCGTCATCTGCTATCCCCTCTATCTTAGGAGAGGTACGTTAGCTTCTTTCGACTCATCCTTCCATGTTGGACGCACACTGACGCTTTTCCGGGCTGCCAGGGTTGTGATATTTCAGGCTTGCTGACGTTCGACCCTGATTCCATCGAACCAGCTCCCTCTGTCGCCAACGATGAACCACGAGCCAAGGCTGTTCTACCTCAATTCCAGCGTCTTAAAGCCTTGCTGTCCTCCCCGATCGAGGAGTTGATCGAGGGTTCTGAGGAGGTGAAGAGCGTTCTTGCCGAAGTCAAGGACCAGCTCCCAGTAGCATTGCAGGTGAAGCTTTGGCCAGTTGTAACTCTGTCTTTCTACGGTTCAAGGGTGAAGTTAGCTCGTGAAAGGATCAATCTGCGCCGCGCCCAACTTCCGCTGAAGGCCAATATTGCAGACAGATGTCAGCAGCTCAACGAGAAAAAGGCGTCTCTGGATGCCAAAACTGACACCTCTGTCAGTACCGCCGAGCTCGCATCCTTAAAAAGGGAGCTGGAAGATCTTGAAGAGAAGGTCCGGGCGACTAAACAGCTCATTCGTGACAAGGAAGCATCCATTGCCCGCTCCCAAGACGAAGCAGAAGGCCTCAAAGCTCAACTGAAGACCGATCTGGCAGAAATACGTGCCCTGAACAAGCAGCTAGTGACGGGCAAGGATGAAGATGACGAAGCCGAGATCGCCGAGGTAGATCGTGTCCGTGCTGACGCCCTCCACGCCTTCGAGGCATTCCTTCAGTAGCTCGTTCATGTAAACTAGCACCTGCTTGTAACAGTTTGAACTTCTAGAGTCGATGGCTGTGCATCGGCTGTATTTTTTTTTATTGGCCGATTTCATGTATCGGCCCCCATATTTCATCTGAATTTTTTATTGGCCGATTTCATGTATCGGCCCCCATATTTCACTGTACATCATCCCACATGCTTGGGAAATATTTCTTGAGATGCTGACCATTGACATCCACTGGGAATTTCACGCCATCCAGCTCCTCCAGCATGTACGCGTTTCCCCTTAAAACCTGATCGACCCTGTATGGCCCGTGCCAATTTGGGGACCATTTACCATATGCTGCATCCTTAGTCCCTAATGGTAATACAGCTTCCCATACCAGATCGCCAACGTGAAACTCCTTTGGTCTCACTTTCTTATTATATGCACGAGCTACTTTGGCCTTGTTCTCTTTGATTTTCTCAAGCGACCACAGCCTAAGCTCAGTCAAATCCTCAATACTGTCACTCATCAGGGCCGCATATTCTTCAGTTGTTAGATCGTTCTGAAAAGTGACACGTCTCGATCCAGCCGTAATTTCCCAGGGCAGTACGGCTTCTTGTCCATAGACTAGATGGTATGGCGAGGTTTTTATCGCTCCATGGCATGACATGCGATAAGCCCATAAAGCCTCTGACAAAACCTCGTGCCAACGCCTGGGGCGCTCATCGACTTTCCTCTTGATCAGCTTGATAAGGCTCTGGTTGGACGCTTCAGCTTGCCCATTTGCTTGAGCATAGTATGGAGATGATCGAATCAGCTTAATCCCTGTGTCCTCACAGAATTTTCCAAACTCGTGAGAAATGAAGACCGAACCTCCATCGGTCGTGATAGTTTGGGGAATCCCGAATCTATGAATGACATGTTCTTTCACAAAATCGATAACATCCTTCGAGTTTACTGACTTCATAGGGACGGCTTCCACCCATTTAGTGAAATAATCCGTAATGGCCAAAATCCACATGTGGCCTTTGCTTGATGGAGGATTGATCTTGCCGATCATATCCATGCCCCAACCTCGGAATGGCCACGGCTTGACGATGGGGTTCATTGCTGACGCGGGTACCAACTGAATTTTTCCAAATTTCTGACATGCTTGACACCCTTTGTAGTACTTAAAACAGTCCTCAAGCATGGTAGGCCAATAAAACCCTGATCGCCTGATCAACCACTTCATCTTGTGAGCCGATTGGTGAGTTCCACAGGCGCCTTCGTGTACCTCGTGTAGGAGCCGATTGGCCTCGGTTGGCCCCAGACACTTGAGCAGTAACCCTTCCAGAGTCCTGTAGAACATGTCGTCCCCAATAAGCACATATTTCATGGCCTTGTACCTTATCCGTTTAGGTGCCCCCCGAGCCGAATCCTTCAAGTAATTGAAGATATCGGCTCTCCAGTCGTCCGCCTCCAGGAACTGTACCTGAACATCAGCTCCACCTGCTACGTCCTTGTATCCTGAAGCCATTTGTGCGAGATCATTCGCCTCGATATTCTGCGATCGCGGGATCTAGTGCAAGTTTATGTACCGGAACTGTGCCATCAGCTCACGGCATTGCAACCATAATGGGAAGAGCGACTCGCTCTCGCACTTGTATTCCTCCGTGAGTTGGGAAATCACCAATTTGGAGTCTCCAAAAATTTCCACTGCTTCTGCTCTAGCTTCGATGAGCAACTCCATTCCCTTGCGTATCGCCTCATACTCAGTGACGTTGTTGGTGCAAGGGGTAGATAGCCTGATGGAGAAGGAATATGTTGCCCCCCGGGGCGACACGAGTAGAATGCCGATGCCGCAACCATCATCACAAACCAATCCATCGAAGAACATAGCCCACGCTCGTATAGACAGTGCTGCTATATTGGTGTTGATTCTTTCGGCAATAAGATCGGCCAATGCCTGACCTTTAACCGCTTTCGCGGGTTGATACCGGATATCAAACTCCGATAATGCAAACATCCATTTGCCGAGTCGGCCTTTCAACATAGGAGCCGATAGCATGTGCTTTATGACATCTGATTTGCATATAATGATAATCTCTGCTGAGAGCAAGATGTGACGCAGCTTGGTGCAGGTGAAAAACAGGCAGAGGCACAACTTATCAACTTCAGGATACCTTGTCTCTGCATCCAGCATCCTTCTGCTGATGTAAAACACAACTCGCTCCAGGCCATCATAAACTTGCACCACCACCGAGGCGATGGACGTGTCAGCTACTGACAAGTAAATGTAGAATGGCCTATATGGCTGGGGTGGAACCAACACTAGCGGCTTCGTTAAATATTCTTTGATTTCGTCGAAGGCGCGTTGTTGTTCTGTTCCCCAGCGGAACTCCTCATCAGATTTAATTTTTACCAGTCCCATGAACGGCTCTATTCTTCCTGACAGATTGGAGATGAATCTTCTGACGAAGTTGATCTTGCCGATGAGAGACTGCAGTTCTTTCTTCGTGGTAGGTGGCTTCATTGTTCGCACTGCCTCTTGACTTTTCAGGCCGATCTCAATTCCGCGTTCATGGACCAAGAAACCCAAGAACTGATCGGCCGTTACACCGAAGGCACACTTCTTTGGATTCATCTGTAGGCCGAATTTTCTTGTTCGGTCCAGGACGCGCTGCAGATCGCCCAAGTGTCCTTCTATTGAGGCAGACTTGACCACTACGTCATCGATATAAATTTCCACCAGTTTGCCGATCAGATCATGGAAAATGTAATTCATGGCTCTTTGGTACGTGGCGCTGGCATTCTTCAGTCCAAACGTCATGACTACGTATTCAAACAACCCCACCGAGCCTGGGACTCTGAATGCAGACTTGTGTATATCTTCCGGAGCCATAAAAATTTGGTTGTAACCGGCATTGCCATCCATGAAGCTCAAGACTTTATGACCAGCAGTTGCGTTGATTAATGTCTCTGCCACCGGCATCGGATACTCATCCTTTGGAGTGGCTCTATTGAGATCCCGAAAATCTATGGCAACACGCCAGCGGCCATCTTTTTTCTCTACAGGTACGATACTAGAAATCCACTCAGCATACCTGCATGGCCTGATCAACTTAGCTGTCAACATTTTCTCGATCTCTTTCTTGACTTCTTCCAAAATTTCGGCCTTCATCTGTCGTGCTCGCTGCTGGAACGGCCGAAACCCCTTTTTAAGCGGGAGTCTATGCTCGATGATGCTCCTGTCTAGCCCGGGCATTTCTGTATAGTCCCAGGCAAAGCAATCTGGATATTCTTTCAACAAAGCTATCATCGGACCCCGCAGATTCGGATCTAACTTCTTGCTGATAAATGTCGGTCGTGGCTTATCCCCAGGACCGATGTCAATTTCTTCTAGCTCATCAGCGGAGGTGAACCCATACCCTAGCTTTCCGTCACCTGTTAAATCGATGCTAAAGACGGGGCCAACAGTTGGTGAGGGTAACAAAAATAATTTGGGCCGATTGCCTGAATCGGCCCCCTTTCTGATTGCATTAGTCAAGGAAGGTTTACAACTTATTTGTGCTCCACAATGGCAGGGCATCTCCCTACTACGACTGCATGACCTGCTTGTCGCAAGACTACTGCTTTTTATTTTTTGCGGCCGATCGCGGGGATCGGCCATACCACGCACGATCGTGGACTTTGCTACTCTGTCAGGCCAGTGGATAAGACCAGCCTCACCCCGTTTTTTGTAACTTCAATGCGCTCACAGCCGTCTAGACTGATTCCAGAGATCGGCTCTTGGTCGTCTGCTTCCCAGACGTTCATGCCAGCTATGGAGATCTCGATCGAATCATCTGCATGAATGACCTCCACTTCATCTCCATCCCACTGTATTAGGCACTGGTGCATCGTGGATGGAATGCAGCAGTTGGCGTGAATCCAATCTCTCCCCAGCAAGACAGCGTAGGTGCTTTTGCTGTCTACGACGAAGAATGACGTAGGGATGGTTTTTCTGCCCACGGTCAGATCCACGTTCAGTACGCCTTGTGTTTCCGAAGTTTGGCCGTTGAAGTCGCTTAACGTGACGTTGGTTTTGATCAGATCTGCAGTGGAGCGTCCCAAACGTCGTAGCATGGAGTACGGCATTATATTGACTGCCGCTCCGGTGTCAACCAGCATCTTGCTGACAGGCTGCCCATTGATATAACCTCGTAGGTACAGGGCTTTCAGATGTTTGTAGCTCTTCTCTCGTGGCTTTTCGAAGATAACCGGCCGTGGGCCGCAGTCAAACTGTGCCACTGGTAGCTCGTTGGTTCTTGGAGCGCAAAACTCTGGCGGAAGTGTGAACACCATGTTTGTGCCAGCCGATGTCTTTGCGTCGGCTCTTACTGGTTTGGGGCGCCACTCCTTCCTTTTCGGACGAGCCTCCGTTTCCAAGGTCTGCCGAACTTTCACGGCCAGATCGGGCCGTGCTTTCCTTAAAGCATGGAGGTACTGCGCCTCGGCGTCCTCCAAGCTACGCAGTCGCTGAACTCTACGCTTTTGGGTATGTCCGAGCCCATCGGGACACCACCTTGGCCGGTGATATCTGTCTTCTTCTTTTTCACCCTTTAGCTCCTTGAGACCTTGTGCTCGAGATGACTCCTCTTGCCTGTTCTGAGGTGGGAGGGGTCCTAGACGCTTGAACACTGAGACTGGACCTGTGTCATCCTTCTGATGTCCACACTCCGGGCAGTTGTCGATCGTAGGTAATCGGCTCATTCCCGCGTCCCAGCAATACTTAAAGAAAGGACACTCCCAATGTTTATCCACACCTTCTTTTTCCTTCGACTTTTTCCTAGCGAGGTGCTCATATCCTTCATTGTCCCTATCGTGCCGACGACGTCGGTCATGCTGACGCTCATACTTGTTAAGGAGATGCGTGGAGTGTGGCTTCTGATATCGCACGCTTCTCACTTGCTCCTCGGTTAAATACCGCCTGTCATCATAACGGGGCCGGTCACGTGGACTAGCCTCCTCTCTTTCTCTGCCCCGAGAGCAAGCGCCTTCCTCCTTATATGTGTCACGGTGGTACACAGGTCCTGCCATGTTAACATCGAACGAGAAATCCAACTGGCGCCTCATGGAGTGGCTATGTTCTACCATGTTGACGCCGGGAAATGGGTTTGTGTCCACTTTCATGGCGAATTTCCCAAGGATCAGACGGCCCTGTTCTATGGCCGTTTGGATCTGGCGATGTAGCTCTTTGCAATCATTGGTGGTGTGGGTGAACGAGTGATGCCACTTGTAGTATGGTCTCCCGTTCATCTCTTGAGTCGTAGGGATTTTATGGCCTTCGGGTAACTTCAGCTGCTTTTCTTTCAGCAGTAAATCGAATATCTGCTCAGCTTTGCTCACATCGAAGTCGAACCCTTTTGCAGGCCCTTGCTGCTTTACCCATTTGCAGGACACAGGATCTGCCCCCCGAGCCCATTCAGCCACGGCCACCTCCTGGTCTTGTACAGGATCCTCTTCTTCTGTATCGACCAGGCTTATCGGACGTTTGAACTTGTCTTGGTACAACTCAGGGTGGCGCTGTTCGTACATTGTCAGCTTCCGGGCCATGTGCGCCAATGAATTGTACTCTACTTGGAAAGCCAGGTCCTTGATAGGTGCTGAGAGACCCAACACTGCCAGCTCGACTGATTCTTTTTCAGTTAAACGGGTCGAATAACATCGGTTCTTGACAGTCCTGAAATGCTGGATGTACTCGGCCACCGTCTCTCCCCGCTTTTGCCGCACCTGCGCCAGATCTGCAATGCCAGCCTCGGTAGCTTCTGAATGATACTGAATGTGGAACTGCTCTTCCAGTTGCTTCCAGGTCTGGATCGAATCAGGTGGCAGCGAGGTGTACCACCCAAAAGCTGGTCATGTCAGAGATTGCGCAAAGAACCTTACGCGCAACTGATCTGATGCTGATATCATGCCTAACTGTGCCAGGTATCGGCTCACATGCTCGATCGAGCTCGACCCTTCTGATCCGCTAAACCTTGAGAACTCAGGAAGCCGATACTTAGGTGGCAGCGGAATCAGATCAAACTCGTTGGGGTACGGCTTGGAATAGCCGATTGTCCTTCTCTTCGGCACGAAGCCGAACTGGTCTCTCAAGATAGTACGGATTTGTTCCACCGTTTGAGCTGCAGGGGCTAAATTCTCATGACTTGTTCTGGTGGCATACTTGGCTAGCCATGCCTGTTTATCAGCGTCCATCCCAGAGATCCCGGCTCCAGAAACACCTGCTCCTGAAGCCCCTGCTCCAGAAACTCCTGTCCCAGCGATCCCTGCGGTTGCAATATGGTTCGTGCGCGTCAGGCTATTGCAGTCCGGCACGTAGGTGCACACATATCCATGTGGGATTTCCTTGGGTGGTTCACACAGGAATTGGCAATCGCCAGGGTCACCTCCGATCTTGTAGACGACGTACGCCGGTGCCCCTGGTGGCTCCGGAGCTGCAAGCGTGAATGGCAGTTGTGGCCTGGTCTGGAGCGGTCTTTCTCCCTGGTGAGTCCCTAAAGTAGGCCCCGACGGAGAGTACTAATGTTTCATGATCTCCTGAACTACGCGAACCGCGACACGCTCGAAAGCGTTCACCAAGCTCTCTGAATGGCGGTGAAGAGAATGAGCTACCATGTAATTGACTTCCTGTCGCAGAGCTCTGGTCTCCTCTGAAGGAACGGACAGATCCACCTCATCAAGAGCACCTTCGGGTGAGAACCCTTTCCACCTGATGCCATGTTTACGAGTCCTCTCAAAAGAGCCGATGAGATCGGCTTCGAAGAGAGCTTTGATATCATCATACTTTGCCTTGTGCTCGTCAGGCAAATCGTCGTACGTGACCGGTCTGCCCTCCATCGCAGCGTCGGATGTTGATGCAGATGTTGTTGAATGTCCCACCGGGCGTGCCAGAATGTGTTGCCTGTCAAAACCCACCGGCGAGCAGCGACGAGCAACACGAAGAGCCGGGAGGCTCCCAGAACTGCTGGTGGGCCCTGGTCCCTCGGGCAACGGCCCGCAAAACTCCGGCACACGTCCTGGCGGATGCGAGGGCGTGCCACCTGACCTATACCTAGTCAGGAAGGTGATGGGTTGCTTCGAGTGGTTTCCTGCATGGCAAACAAACACACGTAAAATTCAAGCCGCAACCGGCTCCCAGGAATCCCTGTGAATCGGCTCCTGGAGCCGATTATCCCATGGTTCTGCATTAGATCTACGATAACATGGGGTTTTGCTTCATCAATACAAATCAAATCGATCTACGACAGTTTAACGTTTTCACCACATAATTGGAACATCCTACACGTAATTGAGCCTGGTAGATACAAAAGATGATAGAAAACTAACCCTAGAGAAGGCCTAAAAACCAACGTAAAGTCAATTCCCGGAACAACTCCTCTCGGATTGGCAAACCATATCTTACATATTACTGGATCGTTCAACCCGTTTGCAAGGCCTGATCATGTGGATATCAAACTAAACCTTGGAGAACAAGGTACAACTATAACAGATCAAATCAACTTGAATAAAGATCAAGCAAGATGCCACCCTCACACCCGGGAAAAAGGTGCAAAGGCGGCGAGATAACTAGAGGTAGCATAACTAAACGATCATAGCAAAAAGGTACCGATGCTAGCCTAAACAAATCTATGATAACAGTATTACTCGCCATCAACAAGGCTTCAGTACGAGTAACACCAAATAACGCATAAGTAGATACTGCCTAGATCGCAAGATGCGATCTAGGCAGATGCGATCTAGGCAGCATGGCACTTACCCGAGAAAAACCCTAGAAACAAGGGGTGGCGATGCGCCGAGATTGTGTTTGTCGTGAACGTGATCGTCCTCCTTTCTCAATAACCTTAGGTACATATTTATAGTCCGGAGACTTTCTATCTTTGGAATAACTCTAATAACTCTATCTCTTACCTAAACCGAAACGTAACCTATTACAATATAAGATACACGGGCAATTTAGCCCAAATCAACGCACGAGGCCGATTCAACAACACGTTGCATATACGTATCTTCTAAGCCCATCTTGATTACGGCTCATCTCCTCCTTTGGCCAAAATGTGGTGATAACAGCCAGGCCACAAGAAAATGCCCGAATAAACGCGAATCGGCAGGGTCAGGCCCGTTTTCAACGCGGCGAGAGAATTTTTTTTACAATCAATACCGTGTTATATTAATAGAAGCAAATAGTATATGGTAAAGATACATAAGCTGCAACTATTACAACATAAAACCTATTCCTCTGTTTCAAAATATAAGATATTTTAGCTTTGTGAACCAAATGTATCTAGACTTCTTTTAGTATGTAGGTTCATTCAAGTTTAATATAAATCTACACACTAAAACAAATCTAAATACATTTTCTTCATAAACCTAAAATATTATATATGTTAAAACAGAGGGAGTAAAAGAAAGATTTTCTAGTTTTCTACTCCACGCTGTTCTTGCTCTCACGAAAAAACAGAACGCCGCGACAGCCAAACACACAACCCAAAATGCTATCAAAACCCATCGACGCGGGCTACCAAGCAAACTGTCCACATCGATGATTGAGGGCTCGTCTTTTCGCATTTTCGTTTTTTTTACAAAGCCTTGGTATTTTATTAAACTATAAAAGGTCGTTTGGTATCCATCATTTAGGCCTTGAATCCTGGAATTCATTTTGCAATTCAATCCCTATGCTGTTTGGTTGGCACGGAATTGGGCTGTCATTTCATTTGGCAAATCCATCCAAATATCCCTATGTGTAAACTCAATTCCTATCTTAGACCTGTCATTTTCAAATTCCAGTGGCAGCCAAACGTATGGGTGTTTTTGGAATCATAATATAAATGAAATGAATCCATGTATTCATTTCATTTCTACTAAATGAAATGAATACCTGGATGCCAAACGACCTCTAACATTGTTTTCGATACAAAGACAATCAGAGGGTTCTAGGAACCAGACCTAACGTCCACCATAATTCGAAGTAGCAGTTCGTGCCAACCTATAGGCTTCACAGTTCGAAGCTCTATTTTCATGCCTAAAGGATGACTTTAGCAAAATGTCTGTCCACTAAAGTCTAGGCCCAGCGAGCCCCAAAATAGACCCTAATCTTACACGTCTTTTAAAGGTCCAAAGGGCAACGGCATAGTACAAATATCTCATTTTTTTAAGGAAGCATAGTACTACCGCGGACTTTTGGCTCACGGTGGAAAAAAGAAGTTTTAAATAATTTGAACTTTTTTAAGAATAAAAAATGTCCAGGTATGCTACTCTACTCGTATAAAAATATTTGGAAAGGAAATAATTCACATAGTCTTCAGGGCAAAAAAAAAAAATGACGAATCAAAGATGAATAGTACCTGATCATGGGACGTTTTGAATTTGTTTTTTACCCAGTATGCACTGAAAGTAATTCCCTAGAAAAATATTTTTATACAAGTAGCATACCAGGTTATCTTTGATTTCCAAAAAAGTTTAAAAAATTTAAACTTTATTTTATTTATTTTTAAATTTTCTAGGTATGAAGGTGTGTAGCACCCTGGAGCCTATTGCTTTAGTACAACACTTCTTTTAGATTGGAGGGAGGGAGTACAAATTTCGTCGGCTCTTTCGGCATGTTAGCTGCGACAACTGTTTTCTGGCCCAAACCGATGATCCAGGCCCAGGGCCCAAAGCAGTACATCTAATGCGCATGTGGAGTGGCCCGACCCACATCGTCTTTTAAAAAAAATCATCACCCCGAGCTTTATTACTCTACTCTGATGATGATGATATAAGTTCCGAGGTTACATAGTCCAACACATACGACTATTAACGCGAGTTCCTCTTTTGCACAGGCATGTGCTGCTCGATTTAGCTCCTCACCTTGCATATAACAGCTCCAAGCTCTCGAAGATGTTTCATACGACTCCTCTTCTTCCAGCCCCATGTGACTAAATCCACAGCGCTATCAGAATTTATTTTCTTAAACACGCATATGGAAGGCTTCCATTTCTCCTCGTGAACCTGCACATTCCTTTGTCTCTGTCATATCGAGCAACCAAATCAGCTCCTCGACGATCTCCATCGACTTGGTCGGCTGAAAGCTGATTCCCTCGTGCCTATATTTATTCTTGTTACTCCATCTATCCTGAATTTAGATAAATCCGTGACATCTAATTTAAGATAAAGGAAGTACTGTACATACCTCCATCACCGATATACACGTTGCTTTATCTTTCGGCCTGACAACCGTATGGTCCAGAAGGTCTTTGCTTTATGTAGTGTAGTAAGCTTACCCCTCAAAAAAATCTAAGGCCTCGTTTGATTCACAGGATTTTCATAGGAAACGTATAGGATTCCTATTCCTATAGGAATATGCACTGTAGCACTGTTTGATTTAAAGGAATGCACTAAAGGAATTTTGAAGGAAATTTTCCTTTGCAACCAGATTCTTAGGAAAATCAAGGGAAAAAAAGAATCCACTCTAAGCTCTTTTTTTCATTCCTTTGCGTGAAACGAGGCATATCAAAGTTAATGCCAGTTGTGATATGTACCTAACGCCTGCTGTCCTTTGGTTATCTATGCCTATTAATCAAGATAACTAAATTACCATTAAATTCCTATGTTTTTCCTTTCCTTCATTTCAAACGACCACCAAGAAAGAATTCCCGTGTTCCCGGTTCCTATAGTTTTTCACATGCATTCCTACCAAATTCCTATTCCTATTCCTATTCCTTTGTTTTAAGATCCTATGAATCAAACGAGGCCTAAAGCTGCAGCCCGAAACAACTTATCATGATCACAGTGTATTAGACGCGGCTCTTCTAACATGCTGAAGGCACGACAGAACTGATGTAGGGCCACCTATCATCCACCAGCGTCACCTCGCAATTCCAGCTTGAGCTTGCATTTTTGCGTTCTGAACTCGCTAAAGAAACTGAGCCGCGCACCAGAAACCTGTTTGCTTCCATAATATCTACTAAAACAGGTTTCCTGGTGCGCACCTCATACGGTACCAGCGTTCCTCATCATATTGGCTTATAAATAGAATGAATTAAGAGTAACTTGGTAGGCTACTGAAACAAACACATAACTGACACTCTCCAAGTTTAGGTTTACACTTAGGCTGATGCCATTTTTCACTAAAGCATGCATGTGTAGACACATACTACTACAGCATAACCCAAAAGGCCAAATCATATGATCAAAGATATATCTCTAGTGAGCCAAACCTTAAAAAGATATCTCCAGTGAGCCAAGCCTTCAAAAGAGATATACCCGAATCATTGGCAATGTCAATCACTGTGGCAATGGCAATGTCAATCACAAACTTGGCAAGTAGTCCTAATATCTTCATGAGGTTGATCTCTTTTGTCTGTTGCTCGAAAGCCCTCTTTGCGACACACAAATCTGGCTGAGGTAACTATTCCACCAAATTTCCTTGGGTTTGAGTATCTCTTCCTCACATAAACCCAATTATACCCCCCATAATTCTGCCAAAAATCTCAAAGCCTCATTTAAAATGTATATGCCGATTTCTGTAAAGTATTCCTAGACAACACTGACAAATAATTAGCGCGTTGCAAACATTATGTTTACGTAAGCAAGAAGATGATGACATTTTGATGCTTGTCAGTTGTGACCTACCCATTCGAACCATCTCGTGTGTAGGGCAGGCGTTGCAAGATGTAGCCCTAGGGCCCCAAATTTCGCTGCTCTGCCGCCGTAGCATCCGTCATTCAGCATCCGGGTTTAGCAGCCCAAGGAATAATCTCTCAACTTTCGGCCTGAAAGCAGCAGGAACTGTGTACCCAGGCCGCCAAGGCGCGCGAGGCAGCATGCGACAATGCGCCCGCGGAGTGGCCCGCCCAGTCCACCAGGCGAAGAACGACCTGTGTCCCCTGTTTTGTGCGTGAAGTGCAGGAGAAAGCGAGCGAGTCCAACCTTTGGTGCATCCACGGGACGCTGCTGGTTTTCCGGCCCCACGTCGCCGGGACCGCAAGAGCGACCGACTGTTTTTTTTCGTGGGGACCAACCAGGCAAACCCATGCGCGCGAGCACGACGGGAGTCCTCGTGAGCATCACTAGCAGATCTTTGTGTAGCCAAAAATGATTTTATATTTGCCTTTTGATTTTTAAAACTTGTTTCTTACATTGGGGAGGTGATTCTAAATTAAATGAAAAAAAAAACCGGAGCAAGAGGGTGCTCCGATGCCAAATATGATTCCAAATTGATTAGTCAATCTGTATGTGACATTTTGTCCTATGTTGTCATATCTTAGATAAAAAATAAGGCTATTTTTGTCACGAGTGGGACCGCATGGTGCAGGAATTTAGAATAGCTAAACCGTGGAGCTATAGCCAAATTGCATGATGAAACCAATTCAGCTTTATAGCAATATTGTGGCTGCACCGAACTCTGATATCCGTAAAAACGAGTAAAGAGTCATGTATTCCGTGTTTACGGGTCGTTCATCCACAGAGGAGTAGCACCGTATTTCGTCCCCTATTTTCAAAATCAAAACCCCGCAAAAAAATTACAAACACGATTATATATTGTAGATTGCAAATTTAGTTTTGATTGTTCACAGATCAACACGATCATTGAAAATTTATATATCTTCCGGCGACTGGGCACACTAGGACCAAAATTGGTCTCGCCATAGCTCTATGGGCATGCGACGATGCCGACCGATCGTCGTCGAGGACGACGACAGAAATTGTGCCCTCCTCCATCGCACGGATCTTGGCCAGCACCTGCTGCAGCTCCTCCTCGTCCCGCCAGAACTCGGCCGCGCGAGCCTTCACCGACACCGCCATGGCGCGCTCCAGCAGCGAGCGCTCCTCGAGCTCTTCGCGCGGGAAATCCTCGTCGGGAAGGGCGCGAGTCTGCAAGCTCGAGCCCTGCGAGTTCTCGTCGGCGTACCCGCGCGCTTGAGGTGGCGTCGCCGAAGTCCGCGGAGCACGGACAACTTCTGTTTCCGAGTCCGTCGATTCGGAGACGTCTGCCTCGTAGGAGCGACGGAGCTTGCGTGGCACCGGCTTGTGGTGCTTCATGTAGTGGAGGCTAGCACGCCTTCCCGCCCCTATAGACGCAATCCGATGACGGCGTATGTCCTCGTCGAGATCCTCGCGCGAGCTCTGGCGCCGCCCGCCACCGTTTTCCCTGCCGCATCGGCAGGGCCCCCTTCATTGTGACCTTCCCTGATGCAGCCCGACCTACGGTCGATACTACATCAAGGTCTCCAACTTACGCCAAGTCGTCATGGACTCCAAAGGTGAATCCGTTCCTCTATGCGAGCCCCCTTCCTACCCTATTGAATGGTATGCTACTTCATACTCCGCCACATATGCATGATAGGTTCACACCGACCAGTACGGAGGCAAGGGAGGAAACCCGGAACATCAAGCCCGACAAGACGGAGGCTTGGAAGAGGAGGCGAAAGAAGACAGATCGGAAGCTGCCAGGTCCAAGCGGTACTACCGGTCGTCGGAACCGGTACTACCGGTCAGCGGCACTACCGCCCCTGCTACCGCTCGCTACTGACGACTCCAGCCGTCGCTCCAGGACCGCAAGCGGTACTACCGATCCCAGAGCGGTACTACCGGTGATGACCGGTACTACCGGTCCTAAGTCCGGTACTACCGGTCATGCCTGTGCCTGCGCGCACCAGTTGGGCCACAGCCCATGTACCCCCCTTTACTTACCTATTCGCCTAGTTTATCCCCAAACTACCCTTGTTTAGTGGCTGGCCTATAAATAGAGCCCCACCCCTCATGTATCCCGGAGGCATAGATGATAGACTAAAGACAACCCCCATTGTGGAATATCTAGTTTTGCCTCATCCCCTTTACCAAGGGGACCGACTATCGTCACCAACCTCGATTGGACTTTGCATCACGCATCCATCGTTGAACAAGGCCTTGGAGTTCGATGTCTCGTCTCCAAGTTGTCAAGACCCTCCCCAAGGTGTTCTTCCCTCTCCGATGTGGATTTGAGGGAGCAGTTGACCGATCTTTCCTTGCGAGGATTCTATCGGACCGGTGGCCGCCGTTCGGGAGCAATCGGCCTTGTATCGTGTGAGTTTTGCGTGTGTTCATCGTGTTCTTCGCGAGGTGTGTGTTCGCTTCCGCTACCTTCTTCCTTTCCCCTCGCTTTCCCATCGATTTGACCACGAGATCCATGAAGATCGGGCCACCCAAGAGGTTAACCCCTCCATCATCTGGTATCAGTAGCTTTTGGTTGCCACGGATTTCTCATCGATTTGGTATTTTCCCCATAAATTCGAAAATTCCACCAAAAATAGCCCCTATTCGTGTTTTGGATCGATCTGTCATTTGAGTGCGTTTTGGTAGGTTTTGATCCATGGATTACTTGCTAAACTTGTTGATCTACCTTCCTCTGTGTTCCCATAGCCTAATTCCTTGATTTCCCCCTTCGATTTGGTGTTTTTCTTGAAGATTTTCCGCCCAAATCGCCCCAAAATCGCGAAAACGCGTCAAATCTGGGCGTCCGGGGACCAACCGGTACTACCGGGCCCAAAATACGGTACTACCGCACTTAACCGGTACTACCGGGCCCAAATCCGGTACTACCGCACTTAACCGGTACTACCTCTCAGGCAACCGGTACCACCCCCCAGTACTGAACAGAAAAAAAAAACAGATTCCCAGATTTCAGCCTCTCACCGTTTTGAGCATAACTTTTGCATTCAAACTCGGATTTTGGTGTTCTTTAGCTCGTTTCGAAGAGGAGATGGAGCTCTACATCATCATCCACGTTGTTCATGCTATCTACTCCATCCAAATTCCGTGAGCAAGGCGGAATGCAACAATAAAGGGTGAAGATCGTCGACGAAAGGTATAAACATTCCGCGACTTCTCCCCACTTGCATTCCTTTGTGAACCCTACTATCTTTGCGAGCAACAAACACCTATTGAGACTAGTTCCTCTTATGATTGTTTGGGCTATGCACATTTGATACCTTGTAGATTCCGAGCAAACATTGTGAGCGCTATCTCATATAGTTATCTTGTATGGTTGTTGGCACAAGGAAGAGGCAAGTGAAAAATAAAAAGAGTGATACAAAAAGAAAAAAAATATATATAGAAAAAGTAAAAGAGAAAAAGAAAGAAATATACATGTGCCTCATAGAATAGGAAGCGCAATCTCAATGAACATCATATAGGTGGTACTTATTGTGCATATCTTGTAGCCCACCAATTTTGCGCAATCGAACTAGTGTCTCTCCTTGTACTTGTGTGACACGAGCTTATAGTCTTCGCTAGGTAATCATTTGGTTCTTAGCTCACTTTCTCCGTCGCACAAGTCCCATTTATCCCACCGTGTGTGTTTCCTTGTACATATTTCCTATCTTGTGGATTGACTTGTTTTGCTTTGTGATCATTGTGGTTCTTTACTTGCCATTACAACATCTTGATTTCAGATTGTTTCTTGACATGCCACTTTTCATACCTATCCACCATAGGCCTTGTGTGTGTGTATTTTTTGGTTAGTAGTTGGTTTTGGTGTTCCGCGTGAACTTCACTTTGCTTGGTTTATTGCTCTCAAGTGTGGCCACTTGCACGATACGATCTTCCAAGGTAAAGTAAGGTTTGACGTTGTATCCCTAACACCCTCTACCACTTCCATATACACCGCTTGGTCTTGTGAATCATGTCTAGGGACTCCGGAACCGAGGATGATTTCTATGAAGAATCCACGATGAGCCACCATGCCTATGTCTCCACAAGCATGGATAACATGATGGAGCACTACACCAACAATGGATCCACATGCTTGGGTGATATGGAGTACTACAACAACAATTACTCCCCAAGCATGGACGACTTCAAGAACGACAACGCGAAACTCCTCACGTCGCACCGACCAAGACGGAGCCTCCAATTCGAGTGCGCCAAGGTCCATCATCAAATGGACAAGTTCCAAAGAGACTTCCACGACCTCACGAACGAGGAAAATGTAGACATCTACTTCGCCAAGTTGGATAGCATGAGCCTACCTCCACCACTACTACAAGATGGCCACAAGACGGTCGAGCATGGGATTTTCCCTTCGACCATGGAGGCGAGCAATGATGCCCATCTTATGGCATCCAACCTTGAAGGCGACAAGGTCAAGAATGGTGAGCATGGGATTTTCCCTTCACCAAAGGAGGCGCATGGAGTTGAGGAAACCGAGCCTATCCCCATATGCTTGAGTGATGATGTGGTACCAATCCCATGTGAGTATGAGAGCCACTTAGCCCACTTGAGTGAGAACAACAGTGCGATGAGTGACTCCACCTTATGTGAGATTGAGTGCTTCCACTTGGCGGGCATGAGCGATACTCCTAGTGAGTTGAGAGTGGTAGTTGATAGGTCAAGTGAGACCATTTCGATTTCTAACAACTTACCCTCTACCTCTAGTGTGTTCTCTTGTGTTATGCTAGGTTCCATGGATGAAGAAGCGCCAAGCCATGAAGCAATGATGCCTCATTTGGAGAAGATGTACATGGTGCACGAAGATGATGCTATGCCATGGCTACATCAAGAAGACGAAGTCGTCCACAAGGAGGCCACTACTTCCACAACACCCACTTCATATGAGAGGTATGAACAAAGTAACAATAAGGGTGTTGATGATGCCATGATCCCACTAGTGGACATGATGAATTGTGAGGATATGCATGCTATGGATGATACTTGTGACATTACATATGCTTCATCCACTTTCCCATGTGATGCTTTGCCTTTGCATAATATTGATCATGTGGAATTGTTTGATTGCAATATCATTGCCATAAACATGCCATGATATGCATCTTGTGTGTATCCTCCAATTGCTTCGGACTTGCCTTGTCATGCTAGTCATTCAATTTCTCCCGTTGCTTGCGATAAGATGAATACATGCTATTTTACTTATTTTGCTTGCAACAATATTTATTATATGTGTTATAATGAGATGGCCCCCATAGCTTTCTCAATTTTTGGAGATTTTGATGATTTCCATGATAAGCATGTTCCCCACTTGCATACTCACCATGCATCTATTTCATACTTGATTGACGTTAATGGTGATCTGCACAAGAAGAGATACGTCATGATGGATGATGTGTATCTCTACCATGCACACACGTTCTTCCTTTTGTGTATAATGTGTGTAGATACCCGCACTATCATGTCAACCTCGGTTGAGCACGAGTTGACAAAAAGAGCTCTTGAGAGCATCCCACAAGTGAGTTCCAGATCGAACCCAGCTCTGATACCTTTGGCATGCTTTGCATCTTTCATGTTGGCAAATTGCTCTTTCCTATGGTTTGATTGCAAGCATGTTGATGGTATTATCTCACCTTGTGACATTCATGTTTCTTTGCTTTTGGATATTGATGCTTTGTGTGTTGCAACAAAAATGTTGAACAATTTCTCTTTCCGATGTTTTGTGTGCAACCACAATGCCATTAAGAGCATGTATTGTCATGAGAGCTTCCAAGAATCTCGTCTTGTTGTGGCAACAAACATAAGGACCACTAGCTCTTTCATTTGGTTTGTTTGCAAACGTGTTGTTTTTGCTTCCGTTTGGGATACTCATATTCCCATGATATTTGCTTTTGATGATTTGTGTGTGACATCCAACATGTCAAACAATTTCTCTTTCCAATGGTTGGTTTGCACACATATTGATGTTGCTTTGGACATTCTTCCTCGTGTTTTTTTGCCAAATTCTCCTATTCTTGCATCAAAGATGTTGATCTATATCTTAGTCAATTGCTTTGCGTGCCACCCTACTATATTATATGGAGTTTTTGAGTTTCCACATTTGGATGATTTTGCAACGACTTCCATGCACTTTGACCTTGCATATGCATTCCGTTTGCTATACTTGAGTTGTGCTAATAGTGTTGTGAACAAGAATGGACATGCCACAAATGACATGCTCCTCTATCACACACAAACATATGTTGCTTGGTCTTTGTTGTATGAAGGTACAAATGCTTACACGTTAACCTCTACCAACCATGTGTTGACAAGAAGAACCGAAGAGAGTTACCTACGGCTACCCTTCATCGAGCTATCTCTACAAGATAAGGTGACTTCCTTCTACTTGAGGACTCATGATATAATGTTCATGAATTGGCTACGCTTTGAGTGTTGCTTCGCTTTTGTCGTGAGCTTTGTAGGCTTCATGGAAGGTGAAGGAACATTGAAGTGTTGTCAAGTCAATCTTCCCGAGGACGACTATATGGTGAACCCCAGGATCAAGGATGTCCTTCGACCTCTTCTACTTCATGATGAACATGGAGAGTCGAGAACGACTCTTTTTGAAGGGGAGGGGAGATGATGCAGCCCGACCTACGGTCGTTACTACATCAAGGTCTCCAACTTACGCCAAGTCGTCATGGACTCCAAAGGTGAATCTGTTCCTCTATGCGAGCCCCCTTCCTACCCTATTGAATGGTATGCTACTTCATACTCCGTCACATATGCATGATAGGTTCACACCGACCAGTACGGAGGCAAGGGAGGAAGCCCGGAACATCAAGCCCGACAATACGGAGGCTTAGAAGAGGAGGCGGAAGAAGACAGATCGGAAGCTGCCAGGTCCAAGTGGTACTACCGGTCGTCGGAACCGGTACTACCGGTCAGCGGCACTACCGCCCCTGCTATCGCTCGCTACTGACGGCTCCAGCCGTCGCTCCAGGACCGCAAGCGGTACTACCGGTCCCAGAGCGGTACTACCGGTGATGACCGGTACTACCGGTCCTAAGTCTGGTACTACCGGTCATGCCTGTGCCTGCGCGCACCAGTTGGGCCACAACCCATGTATCCCCCTTTACTTACCTATTCGCCTAGTTTATCCCCAAACTACCCTTGTTTAGTGGCTGGTCTATAAATAGAGCCCCCACCCCTCATGTATCCCGGAGGCATAGATGATAGACTAAAGACAACCCCCATTGTGGAATCTCTAGTTTTGCCTCATCCCCTTTACCAAGGGGACCGACTATCGTCACCAACCTCGATTGGACTTTGCATCACGCATCCATCGTTGAACAAGGCCTTGGAGTTCAGTGTCTCGTCTCCAAGTTGTCAAGACCCTCCCCAAGGCGTTCTTCCCTCTCCGATGTGGATTTGAGGGAGCACGTTGACCGATCTTTCCTTGCGAGGATTCTATCGGACCGGTGGCCGCCGTTCGGGAGCAATCGGCCTTGTATCGTGTGAGTTTTGCGTGTGTTCATCGTGTTCTTTGCGAGGTGTGTGTTCGCTTACGCTACCTTCTTCCTTTTCCCTCGCTTTCCCATCGATTTTACCACGAGATCCGTGAAGATCGGCCCACCCAATAGGTTAACCCCTCCATCATCCCCCATGGCCAGATCCCCCACCCCTCAACGACATGGAGGCGTCGGCGGCTCCGATCTACCTACAGGCGCTGCGGAATGGCTCGCCGGAGCTGTGGATGGCGACGACGACGCTAGGGTTATCGCGGAGGAGGGAGTAAGGGTTGGGATCCTTAAACGCCCCGCTGCCCCTATTTGTAAGGGTTTGGCTGGGCCGAGTAGAGGAGCCCGTAAAAGAAATTTACGGGTCAGGCTGAGTAAGGGTCCTGCTAGCTCGCACTAGTAGGCCATGACCCCGTATAGTCGCCGGAATTTCACAGTTTTTGCCTTTTAAGGGTCCTGCTAGTGATGCTCTTAATCCGTTATTGACCGCTGACGGTCGGCCAACCCCGGCTGCCTAAATCCGGTCGCCCATGGGGCCATGCTCCTCGCCGTCTCAGGCGTCTCAAGCGAAGCTCCAAAAGAAAAAAAAACTTTGTTCAGGGTCCTATGGGTAAGAGCACCTCCACTGCGTTCCTCTAACAACGGCTAGTTTCCTACTCGCGTTCTAAACGCGGTTACTAGGCAAGGAAACATTGATGATATTTGCCTGAATTTGGCGCAAATTCAGCCTAGTTAAGCATAGTTCGACTCAAATTTGGCTCAAACTCGGCCTAGACCTAGTTCGGCCTAGGCCGGCGACGACATGGCGACGAGAGGGAGAAGAAAGGCGGGAGATCGGCCTCGTGTCACCGACAGGGTTGGACCATCCGTTTTTCGCTTCATCCGACTTTTCCAGGCGGTTCTTGGCTTCGGCCTAGGAACTCCGGATGTAAAATGAGCCAAATTTGACGAAAACTGGGCGTCTAAAAACACGATGGACGATTTTTTGTCATTCAAATAATAAAAAACACCCTAAGGAGGCCCTCCTGGAAATGCTAGTAGAGATGCTCTAAGTGAGATCTCACCTAGATCCCACTTTTAGTTTATTTTAAATTTTGTAGTGCAAAATTTTATAGTAAATTTTTTAAAATGAACTAGAGATGGAATTTTGGTGAAAATTCCACTTGACACCCTGCCTATAGGCAGGCTTTATCCGCGATGCACATACTTCCTCCATTCATAATCATCTGCCATCCTAGATTTAGTCAAAGACAAACTTTCTAAAGTTTGACTATATATATATAGTCTCTCTGTTTTAAAATATAAAATGTTTTAGCTTCGTGAAACATTTTTCTTTAAACTACTTTTAGTTTGTATGTTCACTTTCGTTTAGAGTGAATCTACATACTAAAAAAGTCTAGATAGATCTTCTTTACAAATCTAAAACATCTTATATTTTAAAAAAAAGTGAGTAAAAAATCAATATTAATAATGTAAAACCTATTGTATTAGTATTACATGAACTATACTATCATATTATATTCATTTAAGATTATATATGTTTCTATTTTCTTATATTCTTGATTAAATCTTATAAAAATTGACTTTAAATAAATTGAGAACACAAGGTAATACTTATGAAGGGCAGCCTTTGAGAGCACCTCAGGCAGGTCTCGGACAGGTGTTCGGCTAGCAGGAACCGGACTATCCACCCATTGAAAAACCTAAAAAATACTTTTTTTGAGGTAACCTAAAAAATATACTTATGAAGAAGAAAAGCCGGAATTGGGATTTGCATTTGAAAACGGCGGCATCTGAAAGGAATATCCTGACGTTCGGCTTGCGAGAAAAGAAAGGTGCTCAAGCGTGCGATCTGACGTCGAGAGCCAAGACTCGTGACGCCGTGATAGCCACATGTCTCGGCGACAGCCAGCCGCCTCCATCTAGACCGTCCATTACCATGGGCCCGACGTTTGCATCCTACCAAACCAGGCGGAGACACCGGTAACGGTCGCCGCAGCCGTCGGATGGCGCGACCCGTCGCCCCACGGCAGCCGATCCAGCCGTCCAATGGTTCGGCAAGCGACCTAAAACTATTCCCCGCACCCCACGTCTCCGTGGCCTGCCCCTTATTAATACTCCCACGCCCGCCCCTTGGCCTGGTAATCCTCGGCCACTCCGCTCTCCGTTCTTCTTCTGAATCCGCAAACCACAAGGAGAAAAGGCAAAAAAAAAAAAAAAACAGGTAAGAGCAATCCCTCTGATCTCATCGACGCCTCCCCATTCGTTTGCTCCTCCAGCGTTCGTTGTAATTTGATCCGTTATTGTTCGCTAATTCGGCCCCATGTCTGCCGTTAAATCTGAAAAAAACTAGTGTTCTGTCGTTCGATTCGTCTTATTGTCGCGCTAATTCGAGCTATTTGATTGATTGATATTGCACGCCCCAATCCGATTAGCGCGAAGCTAGTGAGTAGTGATGCTATTGTGCGCTCTGTAGCGCAGATCTGTTCGGTTCGCTGGATTTTGGTTGCTGCACGTGACCTGATTCTGTGTCCTCGTGGTGCTTGTTTGATTTTGCAGGCGATGGCGACCTCATGGACGCTCCCCGACCACCCTACGCTCCCCAAGAACAAGCTGGTGGCCGTCGTCGTGCTGGACGGATGGGGCGAGGCCAGCGCCGACCAGTACAACTGCATCCATCGCGCAGAGACGCCCGTCATGGATTCGCTCAAGAATGTATGTTCCTTTGCCACCTCTGTACCTTTCATGTCAGGTTGCAAATATGCAGATCGTTTTGGCTTGGTCTGTTATGTTTGTTTATGGTGGCCTGCATCCTTTGTTGGGGCAGAGGCCAAGAGTTAAGCTTCCATTATCGTAAAACCCATCCGGTTCAATGTGATTGAAACACATATTTCCTCCGTTATCGTAAAACCCATCCGGTTTAATGTGATTGCAACACATATTTCCTCCGTTATCGTAAAACCCATCCAGTTTAATGTGATTGCAACACATATTTCCACCCACCCTAGATTGGTGCTCTAGTTTACTAAGTATGACAAAGAATCTGATCACTGTTGCCCCCTTCACTCTACAACAAAAAAAGTTATTTCTGTTCTTCTGTAGTTTTGACTTAGATGTGCTATCCTGTTTTTTGCATACATAGCTTCGCTATTAGATATGCAATTTCTAATCTTATCTCTGTATTTTTTGGGGGGGTAAAACAACAGGGTGCTCCTGAGAAGTGGACACTAGTGAAGGCTCATGGAACTGCCGTTGGTCTTCCTAGTGATGATGACATGGGCAACAGTGAAGTCGGCCACAATGCTCTTGGTGCTGGTCGTATTTTTGCTCAAGGGTATGCTGGCATTTTCGTCTTGGAAATATTTTCTCTGCTTTTTTTGTTGCACCTGTCTATAGCCGGAATCTTGACCGACTAGTGTCCATAGTCTTCTAGTTTGCATTGTCATTGATTTTTCAACTAAATCCTAGCTCAAACCAATATCTAGTGGATGCTGATTTGTGCTTGCTTTGGTTAAGCTCCATACTTTTCTGTTGGAACTTTTTGAGCCGTTTGGAAAACCAATGGCTAAAAGAAAATCATTGTGTATGATGTAACAATTAGATCTCCCGGATTGTTTTCTACAAAGCTAATGAATAATATACTTAATTTCTATAGGGCGAAGCTTGTTGATGCGGCTCTTGCATCTGGGAAGATTTGGGAAGATGAGGGGTTCAATTACATCAAAGAATCTTTTGCCGAAGGTACGCTGCACCTTATTGGTCTGTTGAGTGATGGAGGTGTCCACTCCCGGCTAGACCAAGTGCAGGTGTGTTGAGCAATCTTTGATTTATCTTGCTAATTGAGTGATGAATGATAGACCTTGTATTGTGATAAATTTTCTTATACTAATTTGTTCTTTGTTTCACTTTATTTTTAGTTGCTTGTGAAAGGTGCCAGTGAGAGGGGAGCAAAAAGAATTCGCCTTCACATTCTTACTGATGGGCGTGATGTCTTGGATGGCAGCAGTGTTGGTTTCGTAGAGACAATAGAGAATGATCTTGCTCAGCTTCGTGGGCAGGGTGTTGATGCACGGGTTGCATCTGGTGGTGGAAGGATGTACGTTACAATGGACCGCTATGAGGTACACTCATTTGATTCAGTCATCAACTTTCGTTTAGCTGTTGTGGGTTGAGTATCTCTGAACTGAAAAATACATTTTGTCCCTGTTGAAATCAAAGTCATACATTTTTAATGTGATGCAGAATGATTGGGATGTGGTCAAGCGTGGGTGGGATGCCCAGGTGCTTGGAGAAGCACCACACAAGTTCAAAAGTGCACTTGAAGCTGTGAAAACACTAAGAGCAGAGCCCAAGGCTAACGATCAGTACCTGCCCCCGTTTGTGATTGTTGATGAGAGTGGCAAATCGGTTGGTCCTATAGTAGATGGTGATGCAGTTGTGACTTTCAATTTCAGAGCTGATCGCATGGTTATGCTTGCAAAAGCGCTTGAGTTTGCTGATTTTGATAAATTTGACCGTGTTCGTGTACCAAAAATTAAATATGCTGGGATGCTTCAATATGATGGTGAGTTGAAGCTTCCAAACAAATTCCTTGTTTCCCCACCATTGATCGAGAGGACATCTGGCGAATACTTGGTAAAGAATGGTGTGCGCACATTTGCTTGCAGGCAAGTACCTATTTTTCACACTCCTTTTTTATTCTAAGCCACCTGGTTCTTCACATTCATCTGTATACACTAAGTAAATTGTATAATTGCTGGCCATGACTTGGAGGTGAATTAACCATTACTTCAACCTGCCTTGTGTTAAGTTTTCCCATCTTCCAGTTGAAACAACTACAAGTCCCAAATAACTAGGTAAAATATGGAACACTGCTTTATAACTTTACAAAAGCTTTACTGCTGCTTGTATATTTGTTGCCGTGTCCTTCATTTTAATCACAATAATGTTATCACCAAATTAGTAAAAGGGAAATTTTAAGGTTCTGTGTTACTTCTAGGCACATACTTTATTCTACATTCCTGTAGATCAATCTCTACAAGTTTAACAGTTTTATACTTGTTTCAAATCGTGTTCTGTGTTAGTTTTTATACCTATGGACTCATTGATTTGTTCATAACAGCGAGACAGTGAAGTTTGGCCATGTCACATTTTTCTGGAATGGAAACCGTTCTGGATACTTTGATGAAACTAAGGAAGAGTATATTGAAGTTCCTAGTGATAGTGGTATCACATTCAATGAGCAACCCAAAATGAAGGCACTTGAAATTGCTGAGAAAACCCGGGATGCTATCCTCAGTGGAAAGTTTGACCAGGTAAAAAGGATTCTGAAAGTTACAGTAGATTGCTTGTATGTTTGCCTCCATGAGTTACTTACCAAAAATATTTGTGTAGGTACGTATTAACCTGCCAAATGGTGATATGGTGGGTCACACTGGTGATATTGAAGCCACAGTTGTTGCTTGCAAGGCTGCTGATGAAGCCGTCAAGGTGAGAACAAACACGAGAAACAACCTTGTGTCATCAACTTTTTTGTTTCTGGTATATCTGCATATGTATATTTGGGAAATTGTTACGTCATGCCCTTTCAATGTTTTGTTTTTGTTATCCTTATATTCTGAAAGTTGAACTATTACATTGATAGGAAATAACTCATGTTGCTGTAGTTTTATTGGAAATTCTCTGGAAGTCCTGAACCAGTACATTTTGATTGGAAATATCACATGTTACTGTAGTTTGAATGGAAAGTTCTATGTTTGGTGCCTTATTTGATCATCTGTTTTTCTCTTTGGAACAGATTGTTTTGGATGCGGTGGAGCAAGTCGGTGGTATTTACCTTGTCACCGCTGATCATGGAAACGCGGAGGATATGGTGAAAAGGAACAAATCTGGCCAGCCAGCTCTTGACAAGAATGGCAGCATCCAGATTCTTACCTCCCACACGCTTCAGCCAGTAAGTGAAATGCCATATGCTGTGCCTTGTTATTCTTCTTTTCAAACCAGCTAACTTTGAGTGTTCATGTTAGGTTTTTAATTCGTATATGTAACCTTTGCAGGTCCCTGTTGCGATTGGAGGCCCTGGTCTCCACCCAGGAGCGAAATTCAGGTCCGACATCAAGACACCTGGACTCGCCAATGTTGCCGCCACCGTAATGAACCTCCACGGCTTCCTGGCTCCTGATGATTACGAGACGACGCTCATTGAGGTTGCTGCCAAGTAAAAATATCACTGCCTGAAGTCAAAATTGCGGTAGCCAGTTTTGTCGCTATAGTTTTGGGGATGGATAGAAGGATGATCCCCCATCATTTGAATAATTTGAGATTTGGCAGCTCAAAACTCGTGAACATTGAGGAAAGTGGATTAGCTCTATTTGTAACTTGGTATTGCCACGTGGGCTGGCGGAACAGGCTGATAGCTATTTTTGGTAACCTATATGTGCGAGGCGTCAAACTTTATACCAAGCAGCAGTTATAGTTGTTTAGTAAATTATTGCATGGCATCGTATTGTGTCTTTAAAAGATGTCCGTCCGTTCTCTCCATCGTATTATTACATGATGAATTTATAACGGCACATCTCACTCAAAAATCAGTTTGCCAAATTTGCACCCTGAAATTAGATTTGTCTATATGGTGGACCGGACGGGGGATCCCCAGTGGTTCTTCTGCTGTGCAAGTAAGGTTGATCCTAGACGGTGCTAGAAATAGTCGTGGAGAGTGCTCAACGCTGCTACAGCAGAGCAGTTGGGAGTCACTACATAACAGGGTGCTTTATTAGGATTAGAGCGTAGAACTTCACGGATGACCCTAGTCAATGAGACATATGGAGGCCCATTTGACTATGAGAAGATCCAGAAAGATTACCGACTTGGCCTGACATAAAAGACTTGGAGAACCTTTTTTTTTAGATAAGAGTTGGAGTACCTGATGTAGTAGGATAGTCCTTAGGACACAATCACAACCTTGCATGGACAAACCATAGTTAAACCCTCTGTAACCTTTGGCTTTGCCGATTAAGTGTATTGATTATAGGAGTAGGATTCAATCACGAGTCGGATCTAAACCCAACACCAAAACACTTGGAGTACTTGATATAGTAGGATAGCCCTTAGGACACAACGATTCACAACCTTGCATGGACGAACCATAGTCAATCCCTCTGTAACTTCCGGCTTTGCCGATTAAGTGTATTAATTGCATGAGTAGGATTCAACCACCGAGTCAGATCTAAACCCGCACCAAAAGACTTGGAGTACCTAATGTAGTAGTATAGTTCTTAGGACACAACGATTCACAACCTTGCACGGACAGACCATAGTCAAACCCTCTATAACCTCCGGCTTTGCCGATTAAGTGGATTGATTCTAGGAGTAGGTTCAACCATCGAGTCGGATCTAAACCTAGGCAGGGCATGTACCCGGGTCCTATTTATCAGCAGAAAATCTCATGTGCGATCGGCTGCTTGCGAACGAACAACCTAGGGCGTGTTTCTAACCCGTTCTCTCATTTCTTGCATCCAGCGGGAAGAAATAAGATCGTTTGTTGTATTGGCTCACATGCGAGTTTTTTTTGCATCGCACGGGTTTTAAAGTAGCCAAAACTTGGCCCACTGGGAATGCCTAAATCGAGCGTTTCCACGGTGAAAGTACAAAGGAAGTCGCCTAGAGGGGGTGAATAGACTTTTAAAATTATTACGGTTTAGGCTCAAGTAAATGCGGAATAAAACTAACGTTTAATTTATTGAGCACAAAACCTAGCCACTAAGTTCACATAGGTGCACCAACAACCTATGCTAAGCAATACAAGCAACAAGGTGATAGCAAGGTATAAATACTTCAAGCACGATGGCTATCACAATGTAAAGTGCATAAGTAAAGGGTTCGGTTGAGAGATAACCGATGGACGCGGAGACGAAGATTTGTTTCCCGAAGTTCACTTCCAAAAAAGCTACGTCTCCGTTGGAGAGGTGCGATGGCGCAATGCTCTCCGAACGCCACAAATGGCTCACCTCGAGGTGTGGTGGCTCGATGCTCACCCAACGCCACACAAGGCCTCACCCCGGATGCGGAAGCACGCAACTCACCGACGCCACAAAAGGCTCACCCTATTCTCCCAAGTACGCACCACAAAAAGCGGGCACTTGCTCCACTATGGGACGCTTGAGGGCGGTCACCGAACCCGTACAAGATTGTGGCTAACTTCACAACTCAATTGGAGGCTCCCAACAACAAAGCCACAAAAGGCCAACAATGCCACAAAAGGCCAACAACGCCACAAAAGGCTACAAGACCACAAAAGGTCAACAAGACCACAAAAGGTCAACAATCCAACCACACAACCGTCTAGGGTTCCAAGGAACCAAGAGAAACATGTAGGGGTTCGTAGCATGGAAAACAAAAAATTTCTATCGCATACAAACAAACAAGCCAAGATCTATCTACTAGATTGTAGCAACGAGTCGATAGATGAACTCACCCTCGAAGATTCCAAAGCGGTTAACGAGAGCAGATTCTCGTGGGTGATGTAGTTGTACACTTGCTGATCTCAAGATCGCGTAGACGATCCTTCCGGCGCTGCGTTCCGGCAGCGCTCCCGCAGTCGGTCACACGTTCGGTACTCGACGAAGACCTTCCTCTCCCTTGTTCCAGCAGGCAGCGGAGGTTGTAGCACTCTCCTCGCGATTCCGGCAGCACGACGGCGTGGTACCAGAAGTAGAGGGGAGATCTCGCAGGGCTTCGCCTTAAGCCGGAGCGAGTATGGTGGACTATGAGAGAACCTTGGTGATCTAGGGTTTAGACACACCAATTAGAAGGGGCTAAACCAGCGGCTAGGGCAATTAGAAGCTCTAACTCGGCGGCTTGGGAGAAATCCCTAGGCTGTGGCTAGGGTTTAGGTTTAGAGGGAGGCAACTTGTGTGTCTAGGAGGGGAGCCCTGCCCCTCCTCTTATAGGTGGAGGGAGGCGCGCCTGGGGAGGGGAGTCCCTCCCCAACTCGGACCCAAGGTGGGCCGGCGGTGGGAGGAGAACTCCTCCCCAAAGTCGGTTTCAAACCTCCTTCTCCTCTTTCCCAAAACTAGCCGTTTGACTTTCAAACAAGCCGTTTGACTTTTCAAACTAGGATTTGAATAAAACCCTCTATTTGGTACAACGATGACACCAAGTACATAATTCAATCATACCAACTTGATATAACACATTCATGTACCCTTCCCCTCTGGAGTGCCGGACATTCCGGAACCTTCTAGAACATTCCCGATGAAAACACCGGAATCATTCCCCAACTCCGAAACAGGACTTTCCTTATATGAATCTTATTCTCCGGACCATTCCGGATCTCCTCGTGATATACCGGATCCCATCCGAGACTCCGAACAACATTCGGTCTCTTACTCATCATTCCATAACTACTCAACAACATCGAATCCTTAAGTGTGTCTCCCTACGGTTCGTGAATTATGCGGACATGATCGAGATACTTCTCCGATCAATAACCAATAGAGGAATCTGGAAATTCATATGGCTCCCACATATTTCTACGATTACTTTGCGATCGAATGAACCACTTACATACGATACCAATTTCCCTTTGTCTCACGATAGTTTACTTATCCGAGGTTATGATCGTCGGTATCTCTGCATACCTAGTTCAACCTCATTACTGATAAGTACTCTTTTCTCGTTCCCGTGGTATGTGATCCCTTGTGAGCCAGTCACATGCTTGCAAGCTAATTGGATGACATTCCACCGAGAGGGCCCTGAGTATATCTATCCGTCATATGGATGGACAAATCCCACTCTTGATCCATGTGTCTCAACCGACACTTTCCGAACACTCAATTCCACCTTTATAGCCACCCAGTTATGGTGTGGTGTTTGATGTCATCAAAGCATCCTTCCGGTGAAGGTGATGCATGATCTCATGGTCGAAGGAATTAGGTTACTATGTATCAGAAAGCATATAGCAATTGAACTATAAAAATGACTTGATCTTTATGCTACGCTTATCTATAGGAGTATATCCATCACATCATTCTCCTAATGATATGACCCTGTTGTCAATAACATCTCTATGTTCATGATCAGGAAACCATGATCATATATTAACCAACAAGCTAGTTTAACAAGAGGCTTTACTAGGGACTCTTTTATGTTTACAAATCACACAAGTATTAATGTTTCCTGTTAATACAATTATAGCATGGTATGCAAAAATTTATCATAAGTATGAAGATATGATAATAACCACTTTATTATTGCCTCTTGGGCATATCTCCAACAGTCTCCCACTTGCACTAGAGTCAATAATCTAGTCTCAAACCTTTGTGTATTCAACACCTATGGCTTTCTGGTGTTGTATGTACACGATTGCTAGTGGTCAACTGATCTCCGGATCTGACACTTCCAGGTCCGTGTGTAATTGCATGTCTTTGCGTCTCTACGCATCACTCATTTTCTAATGAGATGGCTTTGTATAAGTTTGGTCCTTTGGTGAGACCTTTAGTTCTTTGGGGTTAAAACATGTTGATAATATTGCCGTACAATATATCTTCATAGTATTATCCCGCTATGAACTACACCTAGTTTGATAACAAACTACTTGACACAAATGCCCTCTTTACCTGCTATTATAGCAGTCATATACTTAGCCTTTTGTTGTAGTATCTGTCACAATGTCTTAATTTTGGAACTCATCCAAATCCATTATGGAACTTACTTTTTATTATATTGTGCCACCCTTAGTTTAGATTGAGATAAACTTAATTTGTACTTTGTGACAAAACTAGTATCAATTTAGTACTTTTACAATGAACTAACCATCTATTTGTCACTTCTACAAACAATATATTCTTAGTTCTTCCAAAGGATCATAAGAATATCCTTACTATTGTCCAATGATCATCTTATAAATCATTCTGGTATATGCTCATAACATTTAGAGCATAGGACATATCTGGATTTGTACATATCACAGTATGATTGATATAAATACTCTTTGTGATTTCATACATCAAGTATCAATCTATACTTGAATCTTTGTTTCACTTACCAAGTGTCAATACACTTGAATATATCATCAATATTGAACTCATTCAATCCTTTCTGTGCGACAAGAACCTTTCTTGTAGTTTCTATATTGAACTCATTCAATATCTCATCTATGTACTTCTGGCACAACCAAATTGGCGTTTATTGATGCCAAATATTTGGGTTTTGCCTAAGTCTTTCATCAGGATGAAATTCTTAATATGTGTTAATAAAATATACATCTTTTCCAATCAAAAATATGTCCTCCACATAATGTATTAGAAATATGTCTTAGCGCTCCCACTTAATTTCTTGCAAACTCAAGCATCTTCATTGTCTCTGATGAATTTAAACTCTTTTAACAATTTCATCATTGTGAAGATTCCAACTCCGCGATGCTTACTTCAACCATTGAAGTTTGCATATGCATTTAGCATCCTTTGATTTAACAAAACCCTATGGACCGTGTCATGCACATGTCCTAGGTAATAATTCTATTAGAAGAACTTGTTTTGTTTATTCAACTACCATATAACAAAATTATATGTAGTGGTTGCTACATTAATTCGTCTAGACTAAATATCGCTATGAAAGATCAAATCTTGTCATATACAACCTTTGAACATTGTTGTGAATACTTTCCCAACATGTCGACTATTTCATAGATGTGAAACATCAATGTCTTATTTCTTTTATAGATCCAAATACGACTGTAAGGTCTTGTACCTTTTCAGAGGGACTTTCAAGTTCAAAGCTTGATCTCTCGTATATGGAACTATCACGGATTTTATGGCTTCAAGCCATTTGACGGAGTCAGGGCCCATCATCGCTTCTTTGTATGTAGTCAAATCATTATTGCCAAATAATGATTTAACTCTCAAATCTTGGTATTTGATTGTTTACCCGACCTACTTGTTTCAATAGAAACTTTGACCTTCGTAACCACAACCTTTGAGGCACGTGAGCCATGAGCATTGTTGCTGCCTCCGGAACACTTTTTCGGCGCTGCGCAACTTTGCACATATAGCTAAGGTTCCTTTAACCTTATCAAAGTTCTATTGTCCTCCCACTTATCTTTTCACGAAAAATTCCTTCTCAAAGAAACTTGACGTTCTAAGCGACAAATACTTTTGTCTCCGGTGTTTATGGAGGAATACTTAACAGTTATTCGAAATAACATACAAAGACAGGTTCATCCGACTTTGGTTGCAAACATCCTTTTATGCATAGCATGCCAATGTTTAAGAAAGGACAACTTGGGTTTTTATCCCAAACCATAACTTTATATGGTGTCATTTCAACGGATTATGATGGAGCTCTTTTCAGTGGAAAAACGGTAGTTTCTAAAGCTTTTAATCTTTAAAATACAATGGCAGTTTTATGAATTACACCTTTGATCTTACCATGTCAAACAAGGTTTAATTACATATCTCGAACGCTCCATACTCTTATGGTGTTTCGGGAAAATGCAAATCCACGGAACGATTCCTTAAATCTTAGGTATTATGCTAAACTTGTAACTCAAATATCTTCCTTTATGATCTTATCATAAACTATTTATATTCTTGTTACAATGATTTTGCACTTCATCTTGAAAATCTTTGAACTTTTCAAATATTTCACACTTCATCCTTATTAAGTAAATATTCATATATTCACTCAAATTTTCGGAGAAAGCATATGAAGTTGAAATCCATCGCTCTTGACTACACATAATGGATTTCGTACAACAATATGTACAAGTTCCAATAAGCTAGTCATTCGTTCCCTTTTGGCCTATGAACGAAGTTTTAATTATCTCTAGGAAAGTTTCACAAGCGTCATTTGATCAAAATCAAATAGACTCCAAAATTCCATCCACATGGAGTTTCTTCATGTTTTCTTTCCAATATAATTTAAACGGCGATGTTACTTCCTAAGTGATCTTTCAATCAATTTGTCTTTCGACATTTTTAGCACTAGTTTTATGGATGTGATTTCTCCAACGAGATTTGTGAATCATCCATCTTTTATGGATTACGGCAATTATTTGAACAACACTTTTGTTCTCATAATACCTGATAAAACAAATCTTGAAGGCAAACTTTGACGTTTTAACGAGCAACATAATAACCCTTTATTTGTTCTCGATGAACATCATCACATATTCTTTTGCTAGTTACTTAGGCCATTGTAGTTCATGAATTGTGTTGTTTCGTATGACGATTCACACCAACAAATTCAGTATCAAATACTTAAGAACCACATTGTTTAATAAGCAAAGAATATAGCCATAACATGTATATCATCTATACACTTAAACTGAACAATTCTAGTCTTTTCTTTTCTACCATATATTTATGAGATTCTCTTTCAGTATTTCCTTTTCTGTTTGAAAGAATCTATCAACATCAATAGTGGATTCATACATATGACACATAGTCCAAAGCGTGTATAGTTAAATACCAATGTCTTTGGACTTACACTTTGAAGTAGATCACCATTATCAAATGTTTGGTGTTCTTTCAAATTCCTTTCTTTAGTAATCTCTTGGTGTAGTAAACATTTTACCTACATCAAATATTCACCCTTATCATGGAATTATCCATGATCAAGCTACTTTTAGCTTGTACCGGTGAATCGCGAGTATAATGTTGCTCTCCAAAACCTTTTGGAGGATTAGGACAACTAGTGTCTCCAACCTTTTGCAAATTCTCATCAAATATGAGAACGTGACTTTTGCCATATTATACTCTATCATGTTGTAACCAAAACTTCGTTTCAGATATAACAATATCTTCCACACATCATGGTTTCTGAAACAACTCTTTCAGATCCTAGATAACCTTGATATTAATACAATCCTTTGAATATCAAGAATCATGGAGACAAACATGATACTCATACACTAACTCTTGGAATTGTCACTCTTGTTTTAATACCAATTATTAAACTTCATGGAGTAACCGGAACTTACTGAAAGTTTGCAATAGGACTTTTAAACTTTAGATTAACACTTCAAAACAATACGATACCAGTTCGTAAAGTAATTAACCAGAATTCTATAGTTCTATCATCTCAATTAAAACTAAGCGCAAGGTGGTAAACGGATGCCAATGACTACAACAACTATGCAAATTCACTTTGATTTAATTTATGATAAATAGTGTTCAACTTTTAACCATAATGCCGTTGAACTCCCACTCAAAACAATATCCCTCACATTGTTTTTGTGATCACACGAACCAAATACACCACATCAAAACCGATCATCACGAGAGTTGATGTAGCTTCAATGGCGAACAATCATCATGTTCATCATATCTACTATATGACTCATGCTTTACCTTTCGGTGATCCGTGTTCCGAGACCATGTCTGTACATTCTAGGCTCGTCAAGATCAACCTTAGCTTCTGCATGAGCAAATCTGGCTTGCTCAAGTTGTATACACTCGCAGAATCTAACACACCCGATCATCACATGGTGCTTCGAAACAACGAGCTTTAGCAACGGTGCTTACTAAGGATGAACACTTTAAAACCTTGAAATTGTGTGCTTGAGAGATCATCTTATAATGCTGCCGTCGTAAACTAAGCAATACAAGATGCATAAAAGTATTAACATCACATGCAATTCATAATATGTGATATGATATGGCCTTTCTTCTTGTGCTTCCGATCTCCATCTTCAAGCACGAACATGATCTCCATCATCACCGGCATTGCATCAAGGTCAATGACGCTGCTCCATGGTTGTCGTCCACCAGCTTCAACTATTACAACTACTTTGAATAGACACGCGGGTCTTAACATAATTTAAAGACAACCATATGGCTCCTGCCGGTTGCCAACTTACAATAAGGAACACTGCATACATCAAATATAATCACAATCATGGCCATATCACATCACAGCACACCCCTGCAAAACAAAGTTAGACGCCTCTAATTTTCTTTGCATATTTTACGTGGTTTGGGGCTTTCAATAAGTGTCGCTCTAACTTACGAACAAGAGCCACAACATCGATACTAGTATTGTCAATCACCCGTTGTAAATTGAATCTTAACTATGTTGGGAGAAACAGGCACCCGCAAAGCCACTTATGCAATACAAGTTGCATGTCAAGCGTGGAGCAAGTCTCATGAACGATGTCATGTAAGGTTAGCCCGGGCCGCTTCATCCCAACATACCGCAAGATGCAAAGTACACAAGAAGCAATCGACAATAAAAGCATCAACGCCCACAATGACCATTGTGTTCTACTCGTGCAACAGATCTACATATAGACACGGCTCTGATACCACTGTAGGGGTTCGTAGCATGGAAAACAAAAATTTTCTATCGCATACAAACAAACAAGCCAAGATCTATCTACTAGATTGTAGCAACGAGTCGATAGAGGAACTCACCCTCGAAGATTCCAAAGCGGTTAACGAGAGCAGATTCTCGTGGGTGATGTAGTTGTACACTTGCCGATCTCAAGATCGCGTAGACGATCCTTCCGGCGCTGCGTTCCGGCAGCGCTCCCGCAGTCGGTCACACGTTCGGTACTCGACGAAGACCTTCCTCTCCCTTGTTCCAGCAGGCTGCGGAGGTTGTAGCACTCTCCTCGCGATTCCGGCAGCACGACGACGTGGTACCAGAAGTAGAGGGGAGATCTCGCAGGGCTTCGCCTTAAGCCGGAGCGAGTATGATGGACTATGAGAGAGCCTTGGTGATCTAGGGTTTAGACACACCAATTAGAAGGGGCTAAACCAGCGGCTAGGGCAATTAGAAGCTCTAACTCGGCGGCTTGGGAGAAATACCTAGGTTGTGGCTAGGGTTTAGGTTTAGAGGGAGGCAACTTGTGTGTCTAGGAGGGGAGCCCTGCCCCTCCTCTTATAGGTGGAGGGAGGCGCGCCTGAGGAGGGGAGTCCCTCCCCAACTCGGACCCAAGGTGGGCCGGTGGTGGGAGGAGGAACTCCTCCCCAAAGTCGGTTTCAAACCTCCTTCTCCTCTTTCCCAAAACTAGCCGTTTGACTTTCAAACTAGCCGTTTGACTTTTCAAACTAGGATTTGAATAAAACCCTCTATTTGGTACAGCGATGACACCAAGTACATAATGCAATCATACCAACTTGATATAACACATTCATGTACCCTTCCCCTCCGGAGTGCCGGACATTCCGGAACCTTCTAGAACATTCCCGATGAAAACACCGGAATCATTCCCCAACTCCGAAACAGGACTTTCCTTATATGAATCTTATTCTCCGGACCATTCCGGATCTCCTCGTGATATACCGGATCCCATCCGAGACTCCGAACAACATTTGGTCTCTTACTCATCATTGCATAACTACTCAACAACATCGAATCCTTAAGTGTGTCTCCCTACGGTTCGTGAATTATGCGGACATGATCGAGATACTTCTCCGATCAATAACCAATAGAGGAATCTGGAAATTCATATGGCTCCCACATATTTCTAAGATTACTTTGCGATCAAATGAACCACTTACATACGATACCAATTTCCCTTTGTCTCACGATAGTTTACTTATCCGAGGTTATGATCGTCGGTATCTCTGCATACCTAGTTCAACCTCGTTACTGATAAGTACTCTTTTCTCGTTCCCGTGGTATGTGATCCCTTGTGAGCCAGTCACATGCTTGCAAGCTAATTGGATGACATTCCACCGAGAGGGCCCAAAGTATATCTATCTGTCATATGGATGGACAAATCCCACTCTTGATCCATGTGTCTCAACCGACACTTTCCGAACACTCAATGCCACCTTTATAGCCACCCAGTTACGGTGTGGTGTTTGATGTCATCAAAGCATCCTTCCGGTGAAGGTGATATGCATGATCTCATGGTCGAAGGAATTAGGTTACTATGTATCAGAAAGCATATAACAATTGAACTATAAAAATGACTTGATCTTTATGCTACGCTTATCTATAGGAGTATGTCCATCACATCATTCTCCTAATGATATGACCCTGTTGTCAATAACATCTCTATGTTCATGATCAGGAAACCATGATCATATATTAACCAACAAGCTAGTTTAACAAGAGGCTTTACTAGGGACTCTTTTATGTTTACAAATCACACAAGTATTAATGTTTCCTGTTAATACAATTATAGCATGGTATGCAAACATTTATCATAAGTATGAAGATATGATAATAACCACTTTATTATTGCCTCTTGGGCATATCTCCAACAAAACAAGCTCACAAGCTTGAACTCGCCGAATCTCCGAGGAGAACTCAAACCTATGCACCAAATGCAAGGGCAAGTCCTTCTCCCCCCAAATTCCAACAAAGCTACAAAAGCTATTGGGGAATAAGGGAGGAGAACACAAGAGTAGAACTCAAACCTATGCACCAAATGCAAGGGCAAGTCGTTCTCTCCCAAATTCCAACAAAGCTACAAAAGCTATTGGGGGAATAAGGGAGGAAGAACACAAGAGGAGAACACAAAACTCTCCAAGATCTAGATCCCAATGATTCCTTCATAAAGAAGGGATTTGACTTGGGGGGATTATAGATCTAGATCTCTTCTCTCAAATCCCTCAAAAAGATGCAAGAATCATAGGAGGGGAAAGGGAGAGGGAAATCTTCTTCAAGGTTGACAATGGAGGAGAGAAAGAAAGCCAAGAACCAAGAAGAAAAGCTATGTCCCACGAAGGGGAAGAGGAGCCCCTTTTAAAGGGCTCCCAGATCTGCCCGTTATGGGCATTCGCGACACCTGGCCGGAACTTTCGGTGGGAGGCCGGAAGTTCCGATGGCACACAGCCAACGGTCGAAAACTGCGGAGCGAGAAACTGAAAAAACGAATCATGGCCGAAACTTCTGCCGGTTCACCAGAACTTCCGATGGGAGCAAAACTTCCGGTGAAAGTTCCGACAGAAGTTCCGACAAATAGACACAACGAAAATAGAAGGTTACTGAACATGAGAGGAACAAGACCCGGAACTTCCACCGGAACTTTCGACGGCAAAAATGCCCTAGCGGAACTTCCGATGGCAAGCCGAAACTTCCGGTCAGGGAAATTCCAGAAACCATAAAACCAGAAATGCAATAACTTTTACATCCGAACTCCAAATGGGATGAAACCAATTTTGTTGGAAAGATAACGACGAATATAATCCAACAAAAAGTCGAAATATTGGGTATCACCTTGGTAGAAAATACTATGAATATATATGTGAAGTATCCCCCAAGGTGTGGAGCCGGAAAACTCGCAAGATCAAAAACTGCAATAAGATATGCAAGTGAAATCCTTAGATGATGAACTAGAGCTTGTTATGATGATGACCACAAGCTCTAGATCCTCTCATGGACAAGAACCAAATAATAACCAATAAATATGATGCTATGAATGCAAAGGTTTGAGCTCTCTCCGAACGATGCAAACGAGACACCCGCTTGAGAGCCCCTCTTGATAGTACGGCTATCTATCCTAAACCCGGTCTCCCAACTAACAACACGAGACCGGCAAAAGAGAAGCCCTATCAAGAACATACTTTTGCCTTGAGAAACCCATTTGAACTTGATGTAGACCGTCTTGTTCTTCTATAGTGGGAACACCTTTCTTGGATGCTCTTGCTTGATGAAGATGAAGACTTGCAAATTGCTCCCCCATACTCCATGGGGAAACCTCTTTTTTGAACTTGTCTTCATCATTCCATGAGCACGAGGATGGCAAGCTTCAAGCATGAGATCTTCTAGAGATGGTGCATCTTGAGCTCGCCCTTCTTCATCCCTACTTGAGGTTGATCCATCTTGATGCAACTCTTTGCACATGCCTGGATTGACCTTCAAGCTCCTTCTTTCTTCATGATTCCAATGGGCACAAAGCCCTTGGATATTTCTTCATCTTCCAACCTTGAGACCAACACATGGCCCAAGCGATGCCAATGGACAAACCTACAAGTGAAACTCAATTTACACATTAGTCCATAGAGATTGTCATTAATTACCAAAACCACACATGGGGGCATACATGCCCTTTCACACGGGGACAAGCCCTAGACATGCAAAATTTGGCTCGATGTGTGACTTAACATGGTTAACTTAATCCCCTTTGATCTACATAACGATGCACTTATTGAAAATAAGTTCTACATAAAAAAAAGATGCATATCAACGTTGTGATTCCATTTCAATAAACAGTTACTAGTTTCATTGATCTTCTAGGGGTCTATTTCATGTTCATGTTTATACGTTTACTCAAAGAATTTTGTTAAATTCGTCACACGGACGACCATTTGAAATTTCCTTCGAGGAGTAGCTTCGTCTTGCCGTTTTTTACAACTTTTATGTTGTAAGTTTTTCGTTTTGACATTTGTAAACAAGTCGATCTAAACTGTCCTAATACACTGTAGGTTGACGTAGATCTATTTGTATATGAATGTTAAAACAGAAAACTTAGAACATGAAAGTTATGTAAAACGACGAGTTAAAGCTTCCTTCAAAAAAATTCAAACGGTCGAGTGTGTGTGACGAATTTGAAATAATTCTTAAATAGCTCCAAAAAGGAACACAAAATAGAGTTTAAAATCCTCGACGAAACTTTGAACCGATTGTGGAAGTGGAATCGTAACATCGAGCAACATCTTATTCATGCACCAAATGAAAGCACAGTTAGATAGATTAAAAGGGATTAAAATCAACTATGTTAGTTAAAGTTATAAAACACTTTCTTTGGCTCATGTTACACGCGCGAGCCAAACATCAAGGTTTTGTTTTTTAAGAGACGAGAAAACATGCTACCAATTAAGAGAATGGGAAATATAGGCCTAGATAGCACCTATGGATCGATCACCGTGCCACACCCGACGAGGGTAGTACTGCTCGGAAACAAACCGAACTCGGCCCTGATCACGGTTTCGAGGTAATGTTTTTAAATAATAAGTTTTTTAAATCAATTCTCAAAATAATATACAAAATTCGAAATTTCAGATTCTAGAGCAGCTGCGGGCCACTAACCACTAGTCGGCACAAGGTGAGCCGCCGGGACTAATCGGCACAGCATAAGCCGATTTGTAGCTGCTAAAAATGCACTAATCGGCACGCGGTGTGCTGACAGGCCAGTCAGCTCAATTTATGCTGATTATTGGCTTGTGCATTATTTTAGAAATTGATTAAAAAATGTAGTAGTATTTTTTTTAAAAAAATAGCATGGTTTCCGTCTAGAATCCGCTGTGGCAGATCAGTTCGTTTCCATGTACCTACTAGGATTCGGATTGAAGTTGTGGCACGGCCTCGATCGATCGTGAGACACACCCACTGCAAGACTTTGGGCTGTTGTTTCCGCGTGTTTTTTGACGGCTCCACATGTTGTACTCCACAAGGATGGCCTACGGTGAACTGAGTGTGCAGTATCTTATCTTTTGCAGAATGAAAAGAATGGGTAAACAGATAGCGTGTTGCACTCCAAAATCAGAATCAGATAAATAGCTTGTGGGGCAATATGCTCAATACACCCTGACGTCTTCCCTCTTAGTTGAAGCCTACGGTAGAGAACATCTCCCAAAAATACATGACCAATGTCAACTCGGCAATAGATAAGAGCAATACATCGTACAGTACACCATGTGGCTTACGATGAATGAATTAGCATGATCTTCGCCCAAAATAAAAAAGAATGGGTAAATAGCTTGTTTGTTGCACTTCAAAATCATAATCGGATATAAATAGCTTGTGGGCAATATGCTCAATACACCTCATACCTTTCCTTCTTGGACGAAGCCTATGGTAAACATCTTCCAAAGCTACACGACAAACGTCAACTTGGCAACAGAGAAGAGGTTCATGGATAATACTAGATGGATGAATGGTGAACTACCTTGCTAACTATACACACGAAAAAATAGCATTCTGCATTTCCCACAATGAAGACCCGTGCGGAAGATGACCGACGGACATGTCAGGTTGGCTGACTATCTGGTGCCGCTAGCTAATAACACGAGGATCGATTTCCCCTGGTGCCTGATGTAACCTGCCCAGCAGCTGTCAATTTGACCACACGTGGACAAAGCCATGTTGGTTGCCGGTGTAGATCTCTTCACGCTCTTCGTCGTAGTACAGCGACGTGATGTCCGCAAGGGCCTCTGAAGGTGTGCAATGGAAGTCCGATGACCTCTTTTGTTTGCAGAGGTCCCCTGCCTTTATCTTGGCCACGCATTTTCCAGTCAGTATCTCGCTGATGTTTATGGAACAAGCTGCATATGGATCAAAGTACAGATTAGATAGATTTATGCAGGGATAAAATAGTGGCATCCTCCTCATGTATCTACTGCAGCAAGTAAGAGGCGTTTTTTTTGTGTACATTTAAGAAGTGATCGGCGATGAGCACAAATGCAACTTGGCATACTTTCTCATGCATGTTTTGTTTAATTTTACTTGCTATAGGTAGAGAATTTGGAAAAATCACACACAAATTCAATGGTCACTAGCTACTCGAAATGAACAACAGAGCATTCCTATTCTGGCATTTGTATGATTCTCATGTATCTACTGCAGCAAGTTAAAAGGATAGTTATTTTTCACGTGTGCACTAAAAGTGATTGGCAGTGGGCACATTTAATTTGACATACTAGCTACTCTAAATAACAACAGAACAAAACATTAGTGGCACACACTCAAGCAGTACTGAAAATTGCATGCATCAATCATCTGACTGACCTACAACTAAAAGCTGGGAGGAATGCCTTATATCGAAGAGAGAATTGATAGTGCCACAAACTAAATCTAACAAGGGGACATGAAGGATCGACAATCATAACAAGTCAATTCGTCAAATGCAACAAGGAGACTACAACTTCATTATACCAATTAAACACATCAGTTGTACATGCTGAAGCATAAGAAAGTTTAAATGCTACCATTGTCCTGTGAAGATGGATCATCCGGGTCAGCTTTGCAGTAAGAAATAATAAGGTCTTGGTTGCTTGTTATGTAAATACTGTTTGTGTTGCAATCAGGATGCCACAACAAATGATCCTCAAAGGATGTCACCAGTTCACCACGGAAATTCCAAACTGACACTGACCGATTCCGGAATGTCAGGAACAGCTGCATCTCGTACAGAAAGATAAAAGCTGATGGAGTCACAAACTCACTGCTGCTTACTTCTGTTGTCTTGAAGTTTCTTACCTGCAGTAGTGTAAAGAAGTCCATTACAAACAAGAAACAGAAAATTATATTCCATTTATTTCCTGCCATCTATACTAAAGGAAAAATGCTTACATCAAGAATTTGAAGGTTCTCCCCGTCCTGTTTTACTAGAAGTTTCTCATTGAATTGTTCGATGAAATCAACTTTCTTATTGCGGTGAAGAAGATGTCTGAACGACTTCAAGCGTTTCCCATCCTCAATAGAAAGAATCTCAAGAGGAATATAGCCCCTTTTTCTAGAGTAGATCAATAGCATTATACCAGGGCTACGAGAGGGCAACAAGAAGCAATAAGACACAATTAGTTATGTGAGCTAAAAATCCTCATGAATGGAACTTGTGCAAAATAAATAAAAATCAATCAAATCCACCCATATTCTCTTGAAAGAAAAACAATAAGCTAATTTCATCTCGGAAGTGGCAAAGAATAAAATATGTGCTCACACACTTGTTATAGTATTTCAGCTCACTCCAAAATAAATTACACAATATTAAATCAGTGTATTTCCTGGCCTATGGTTTACTGTAACATTTGTGCTATTAACTTATTATAGGAGAGCCTGGAAGTATTTTTTGAAGTGTATTTGTAAACATAATTCTCTTATTCCCAAATCCTCATCATTAGCTTCTCCATCAAACAAACATAAGGTGCACGCAATGTTGCTTAGATCATTACATTGCTAATGCCACCATGAGGACAGTCTGGCAGCACAACTTTTTTAGGTAAGACAGCAGACTAGAAAGAACAACTTGTTTATTCTTTGTTGTTTCTCTCAAACAATGGATAGCTAACAGATGTATGGATGCAAATACGAATAACAACCAAATTTGTCTTAAATTAGAAGACAGTAGACTAGTCATGCATCTGAGTTATTCACTAGATCCAGCATGATACAGTTCTGTTTGGCACAGTTCAAGTGAACGGTAACCCTGTGTTGCTGCAGAGAACAGTGCACAGAAAATGCTACGTGGGATTCCGAACGTGCCCCGTAGTAACAAACTATTTTCCTTCAAAACTAACTCAGTAGAATTGCTTGCAAGAGCATGAAAAAGCTCTAAAAAGTGCACAAGTGCACTATTGCAACCACTGATATTTTTCTTAGATCTCAGTTAGCATGCACTGTTTGCCGGATCATGAAAAAGCTCTAGAAGGTGCACAAGTGCACTATTGCAACCAGCCAACAACTAATATTTTTCTTCAACCCTCACTTATCATGTAGAGATACTAAAAAGGGTCAGCTTACCTGCTTCCCCCATATTTTTCTTAATTAGTTGCTAACGATTTTGCGTTCTACTAGAGCATATGAGATGAATGGTTGAAGGAGAAACAATGGAATACAGAATTGATGTCAAAATGATCTCCACGATAAAATAGAATTCTGACCATTCTACCATGTAGTAACTATGTGAAATAAGTTGTGTTTGCCATCACGTTGAATTATGATAATCATGTTTTCCATCATGTTGAATTATGATAATCATGTTTCCTAACCAGACATTTCCTATTTGTTGTTTGGCTAATCAACTTCTGTCTATCTCAACACCTACTTTCTCCCAGCAGATCAAAAAATCAGTTCAGCAAACACAACCGCAGACTGAGCTTAAAGGGGTGGTTCGTACTTTTAATTATGATTAAAAAAATTCAAACAAAAATATTCTGTCAGTATTGCACGAGAACAGCAAACGACACAGAAACTAAAACCACGATTGCTGTACAATGTCAATGTTGAGGAAAACATATCAAGAGAGATTCATGCCCTTACCTGATTTTTATCTCTTGAACATCTTTATCAGATATCGTATACAGCAGCGTGTAGTTCTTCAAATCAAACACCTTATAAGTACTGTTTAAAATGAGAACGAAGTGTCATAACTTGAACAAAGTTTTGTTTTCTTTCCCTAAGAAATGTAAGGAGTTCAGTCACCTGTCTTGTGCAGAGTAAGTCAACACCTTTCCATTTACATCATCAAACTCCACGAAACCTGGCCACTTCAATGATTCTGTCTCAAAAAGAGGGAAACCACCATCTGGCTTTCCACGGCGTATATACCTGAAGAGTAAAATATCATTTAGATATAATATTACAAAATTAGAAGCCTGGTACTGTAAAAGGAACACAGAAAACCAAACTCACTCAATTCGAGTTGTCCTGCATCTTAAGGCACTGAAATTTTCAGAACCATAAACTGATACGGTTATAAGGGAGTCATTGTTCTTGTTATAGAACAAACTGCGGATGACTTCATCTGGACTTCCATTCAGAAAGCAAATCCGCTGGTTTGTCACTGGAAACAAAGAGAAAATTAGAATGGTTGTTCGAACGAGGACCAGTCATTATCATAAGTTTAAAATGGGTGTACCTCTACTGAACGCAGCACAGACTCCCAACTGTGATAAAGCAAATATAATATCACAGGCTCCAACTATCTCGATAATTTCAGACCGTTTACTCAAGAAAGGTAGTAGCGACCTATTCTCCTTAGGATCATATGTATCAAACTCTTCCTAAAAAAATAAGATAAAAACATATGTTATTAAGAATCGCAAATATATACGTTCTGTGTATGCCACTAGCAGATTGAAAGAAAACAAATGCATGTGGGAATCTAAGAGGGGAAAGGGAAGTCCTGATAAGGAACACTATTCACAAAATCAAGCAACTCAAGAGTCGTTGTCTAGCATTAAGTGCTGAAAACAGAACGAGTGAATGGTAGCAATTAGCAAACTTAACTGGCCATGGCTGAATCCCTAAACAGAGTAAGTGAATGGACTAACTGAATCAACCACTGAAATGTAGCTTGTAAAATCTACTCATGGTTCATAACTTCAGGTACTGAGAGTCAGAGGTGACCAAGATATCATGCTTCAAGGCTGGGAGATTAAATTATGAAAAGGGGGCCTCACCAAGTGCATATTTTTCTCAACCAATCATTAAGTTATTTTTCAGAGGTTCTTTCCTTTAAAAAACAAAATTATCCTAGAGATGACCATCTAAAGCATCAACACGATAAAGATCAAATCTTTTCTACCCTTAGTATCACCCAATACAGTGTCACTGCTGCAATTCCACGATGCACCCTGAACAGCCCACTTACTTAACGAAAGTGAAACTGATTCACGAGAATTCTAAAAAAAGAAAGATTTTTTAATCAAAACTTTCCTCCTCGCACGGCACCCCCTTATAATAGTACCCCGCATCACCTGTGCCCTCTGGTTCCAAATGTTCCCACAATTTAAGATCTTGAAGGAATTCTCTCTCCTAAACCCAAAATCATCACGAAACGATGCGAACCACCGCCAATGACACCCACCCACAAGGCCACAATTGACGACGAGACACGCGGGGGGAGGGGAGCGCGTGGCGGACCTACCTGGAGCTGGATGTTGCGGAAGCGCTCCCGCGTGGTGCTCGCGGCGAAGTTGCGTACGGAGAACGCGGCAATCTCCCGCCGCTGCAGCTTCCGCGCGCTGTTGGAGGACACATCCCCCGGCCTCGGCCGCTTCTTCGCGGTCACCCTCCGCGCGCCGGACGCCCGAGGCGGCCTCGCCTCCATCTCGCGCCACCCCCGCCTTCACCCCCTCACTCCTCCGCCGACGATAGGTTGCGTCACGCCGAAGCCTCGATGGGCATCTCGCCGGAGTTAGAGGGGTGCAGGGGGTTAGGGTTGAGGGCCCAAGCTGGAGCGGGGTACCACTATATGGGTAGTCTAGAATACGACGTAATGCGAGGGCTTTTCTGAAAAGTATACCTGTAACGGCCCCGCTCCTTTGGTCTGTGATGACGTACAGAGAGGTCACCGTGCTAGTCGACTCGGTGGGGCGATCAGGAACCAAACGTGCAACGATCCCGATAGAAAGAGTCAACATGTCCGGTGTGGCTTTTTTCATTTTCAAAATACAAAAACAAACGGATGTCTGGTGTTGCATCTCCACTCGGATCACATGGCAAAATTTAGGTACATATGCCGAAAATTAGTCCAGTCGTGTTTCTAGAATCTCGGTATCGTCCGGATTTAGGCGAACTTTAGTCCAGGCATCTCAGGTCATTCTCAGCATTCCGAAAACGTCTTTGAAACGCCGGACGAAACGAAACCGGCATGGGCCAGATCTGTCGGGCGAGACAGTCCCATTTTCCCAATCGCCCAGACTGCGACGAAGAGCTCCCCAGCTGCCTCTGTCGTCATGACTTCGCCGGCGGAGCTCCTCCACGCAGAGACATACCCACGGCTCTAGATAGGCTCGCCGTAGTCGCCGCCCTTTTCGCAGCCCAAACTTCGCCGTAGCTCGGCTTCGCTGCGAGCTCCAACCACCTCGCCCGCCAAATGTTCGACCTTTTGCCGGTTCGGCCATGGACTCTGACGACGAGGAGATGCTCGCCGTGTTGCTGGAGGAGGAGACTGCCGAAGATGCAGAGCACATGCAGATCCTCGCCTCCCTCGCCCAGCTATACCTGCAGACGGCGAAGCCGAAGCATGGAGGTTCGGCGAAGGATCGCCGGAAGTGCAAGGCAAGTCAAATGATAGAGGGCTACTGCATGTTGGACGCCGACTACTTCGCCGACGAGCCGCTCCACGAAGAGGCCGTGTTTCGGCGCTGTTTCGGGATGAGCCGGAAGCTCTTCCTCAAGATCGTGCATGCCATCCGTGAATTTGACCCCTATTTCGTGTGCAAGAAGGACTGCACCGGCATGGTTGGGTTTTCCTCACTGCAGAAGTGTACAGTGGCGATGAGGTTGCTTGCATATGGAGCGTCGGGTGACAGTGTCGATGGCTATCTCCGAATGGCCGAGTCCACCGCCATCGATTGGGGCAGTGATTGCAATGTTTGAGAAACAGTACTTGAGAACACCCACTGCTGAAGACAGTGCTCAGATCCTCGCAGTCAATGAAAGTAGAGGATTTCCTGGGATACTTGGAAGCATAGACTGCATGCATTGACAGTGGAAGAACTGTCCATTTGCATGGCAGGGAATGTATAAAAGCCACAAAGGAGGTTGCACTATGATACTCGAGATAGTTTCTATATATGATCTTTGGATCTGACACTCCTTCTTTGGCATGGCAGGATCGAACAACGACATCAACGTCCTCAACTCCTCAAATGTCTTTGCCAAGCTTGTTGAGGGTCATATACTCCCCCTGTAGACTTTGAGATCAACTGGCACCACTACAACAAGGGATACTATCTAGCATATGACATCTATCCAAGATGGACAATATTTGTGAAGACTATCTCAAATCCAATGCTCCTCAAGCATTCTCAGTTTGCCAAGGAACAGAAAGCTTACAGGAAGAACGTGGAGCGGACATTTGGTGTGCTCCAAGAGAGGTTTGCAGTTGTCCGGTTCCCTGCTATGACCTGGTCGAAAGATCAGATATGGAAAGTGATGAACTGTTGTGTGGTCTTGCACAACATTGATGGCTAACGTGAGCCTGTTGAGAACCCCAAGAGCAGGGTGTGAAGCAGCACAGCAGCAAGTTTTCCCTCGGTAAGAAACCGAGGTTATCGAACCAGCAAGAGAAAGAAAACGTCACACGGGAGTTGCAAGCAACACGGAAACCTGCACAACACAGACTCAAGACTTTGCCCCAACGAATCAGTGAGGTTGTCAAGCTCACCAGTTTGCTATAACAAAGGATTAAACGTATGGTGTGGAAGGTAATGGTTTGCAGCAAGTAAACAAGTAACAATGGAAGATGTATCAATGGTAAAGATTGGACCAGGGTTCATAGTTCACTAGAGGTGCTCTCCTTATATAGACAACATGGCATGAAGGGTAAAAAATTATAGCAGGGCAATTGACAGGAACTGATCAAGGCATAACAATGCAACTAGACAAAAAGATCCTATGAGATTTGATTGGGCAATACAACAAGATACATAGACCGCCATCCAACTGCATCTATGATTAGAAGTCCACCTTCAGGTTATCATCCGAACCCCCTCCAGTATTAAGTTGCAAGCAACAGACAACTGCTTTAAGCAAAGTGTGTAAGGTAAACAATCCACTTGTTCCATGAACAAGAGACCGTTGTTTTCTCCCTAGTAGCAACAACACATCTACAACCGAAGAGATTTATATCACTTCCCTTGGAAACTAGATGCATGAACCCACTATCGAGCATAAATACCCCCTCTTGGAGTCACTAGCAATTACTCGGCCAAGATATCTACTAAGAACGGAGAGCATGCAAGATCACAAACAACATAGACATGATAGAATCATAAAGACAAAACCATTTATCAATCTGACATATTAATCTCAATATCCATCGGATCCCCGCAAACACAACATGCATGATTACAAACAGATTAGATCTTGATCATGAACGGAGCTCACAAGATCTATACATGAAAGCACAAGGAGAAGATACAACCAGCTAGCTACTACATGGACCCATAGTCCAAGGTGGAACTACTCACGCATCATACCGGAAAAGAAGGCCTCCAGGATGATCTCCCCTCCGGCAGATGCCGGGAAGAACTTCAGATCCCCCCATCTAGGGATGATGGTGGCGGCGGTACAAACGGTTTCGTGGAGTTTTGATCTGGTCCTCAAGGTTTCTACATGGGGGGTTCTTATAGGCGAAGAGGCGAGGTTGGGAGGCGGCCAGGGCCCCCACACCCTACCCAGGCGCGGGGGGGGGCCCACCCGCGCCTAGGGGGTCTGGCCACCCTGGTTCGCTTCTCTGTCTCGTCTTCTGGATTCGTGTCTCCCATGGTAAAATATTGACTTTGGCTTTTGTCCCGTCCAATTCCGAGAATATTGATTTTCTGCCTTCCTGGAACCAAAAACAGAAGAAAACAGGCAAATGGTACTGTGGCAACTTGTTAATAGGTTAGTTCCAAAAAAGATATAAAAACACCTCAAAGTATAGACAAAGCAAAGTAGATACTAAACAAGCATGGAACAACAAAAATTATAGACACGTTTCCAACGTATCAAACATGATCATTGAGGATGAGAGAAAGGGCCTAGTGAGTTTGGTCGAGCAGAACGAGCCATACTACAGACAGGTACCTCTTGCCGAGCCTGATCATCATGTGCCTCCAACCTGGGTTGCCTTCATCGTCATGCGCTAGGAGATCCGAGATCCAGGAGTGCATCAACACCTGCAAGATGATCTGGTTAAGCACCTATGGATACGCAGGGGCAACACATAGATGCCGAGCATGAACTAGCCGAACTAGGCCGAAGTATGTTGTACTTTCACTGTACGTCGAACTATGTTTACATTTACGCCAAGCTATGTTTAAATTTACACTGAACTATGGTCAATTTTATGCCGAAGTAGGCCGAACTATGCTCTGTATTCATATTATGCTGATCTATGCCGAAAACTGGACGAATTTTAGCCGAATTTGGGCGGAAAAGGGCGTCCCAGAAACTCGGCCTAGAAACGTGAGTAGGAAACTTGTTGTTCCCAGGCCAAAAACGAGTTTCGTCTGGCCATATTTTGGTCTAGGAATGCCCGACGAGTGGGGATGCTCTTAGGGGTTAGGTTTTGGTGTGGCAACATTGTCTGGATAGTGAAAAAGGTGTTGTGATACGTCCAATTTGCATCAACATTCTATATCATAATTTGCCTCTATTTATTGATATATATGTCTTATTATGAGGTATTACTTATATCTTTTCATCTGTTTTTGCATGTTGGATGATTCTTGGAGGATGAACTGCTGGAGTCTAGATTCTGATGGAAAAAGAGGTGTTTTAATGTAATTTCGCGAAGATCATAAAAATACCAGAAAAATATGGGGAAATTATATTTTCCGGGAAGACGAAGGAAGCCAGAAGGGGAGGCGTAGCTGGGCCACAGGGGGACCACACCCCCTAGGCGCGGGTGTGGCCCACCTGCCCGGCCTCCGACTACGCCCTCTCGCCTATATCTTCCTCACATAACCCTAATACTAGGGGAGTGACCGGAGATAGATTTATGTCGCCTCTACGGGACGGAAAATGCCAAGAGAGAAAGATCTCTCCGGCAGACAGATTTCTGCCGAGGAAATTCCTTCCCAGAGAGGGGAGATCGTCGTCCTCAACACCATCGTCAAGCTAGGCTTCATCGAGATCATCATCATCCACACCATCATCTTCACCAGCACCATCATCGCCACTCCATCCCGCTGTAACAATTGTGTTGAATACTTGCTTAGTTCATTAGGGGAAACTTTCTTGGTGTTGATTACTATTGTAGTTAATGCTTGTGAGTGGAACCATTGGATTATTGTTTATGTTCATATTGTTATCCATCACCATATCTTCTTTGATATTGATCCATATGATGTCTTGTGAGTAGTTCGTTTAGTTCTTGAGGACATGGGAGAAGTCATGTTGTTAGTAGTGAATTTGTGTTGAGTTATTATTCAATGGTTTAGTATCTAAGTTGTGGTGTTATTCTTCTAGTGGTGTCATGTGAACGTCGACTACATGATACTTCACCATTTATGGGCCTAGGGGAATGCATTGTGTATTTGGCTACTAATTGTGGGGATGCCGGAGTGATAGAAACCTGAACCCCCGTTAGGACACCTTTGCACAAGGGAGTGTAGGATCTTAGAGTTTAAGGTTGTGTCTAGGTTTATATCTTAATTACTTTCCTATAGTTGCGGATGCTTGCAGGAGGTTTAATCACAAGTATGTATTAGTCCAAGTAAGGTCGGTACATTAGCACAGGTTCACCCACACAACACTTACAACACCAAAGAAGGGTACTCAGCTATTTGAAGCGAAAGCACTTGACAGACATGTGTCCTCGAGAACGTTTGGTCCTTATAAGTATTTCCACCGGCTTGTCCTTTGCTAAGAAAGGATTGGGCCACTTGCTGTGTTTGCTTGTTGTGTTTATTACTTGCACCTTGTTTTGTTGCTTTATCAGAAAACCCCTAAAAATCCTTTTGCTAAGTATTTACAGAGATTTCCTGCTCCATACCACTAGTCAACAACTTCTTCTCCTCGTTGGGATCGGTACTCCTATTTATTGAAAGTACTGCGATACACCTCCTATACTTGTGGGTCATCAAGACTATTTTCTAGCGCCGTTGCCGGGGAGTGAAGCGCCATTGAAGAGTGGAACTAGTAATGGAAACTTCTACCGTGAGTATTGTTTTTGTTTCTATTTGTTGCTTTGTTTCCATTATGGATAACCCACTTGGTTTTCTGTTTGGGAAAACTACTACCACTATTAGGGTAGTAGATAAACCACCACCTGTTGAGATAGATCCTTTTAAGATACCTACAAGTATTGTTGATCGTGTTATGGATAATTATTATTTAGGGGATGGAACTGTCCATCCTGGTGATCATTTGCTTTTTATCCATGAATTATGCGGGTTGTTTAAGTGTGCAGGTATCACAACTGGACAGGTGAAGAAGAAGTTACTCTCTATATCCTTGAAAGGGAGAGATGAAGAATGGTATAAGCTGCTAAAGAATGGACAATCCATGGAATGAGAGGAAATGGAATCTCTCTTTTATTCTAAATTTTATCCTCCCAGTGAGATTCTTAAGGATAGAAATCTGATATATAACTTTTGTCCTCGTGATGGAGAGAGTACAACTCAATTTTGGGGGAGATTGAAGTTACTAATGCTTAAATGTCCTATTCATGAACTCCCTAACAATATTATTATCAATAACTTTTATGCTAGGCTTTCTCTTCATGATAAAGATTTACTAGATGCTTCTTGTGATGGATCATTCACACGTATGAAGGAAGAAGCTAAATGGGACCTACTAGACCGTATTCAAGAGAACACTGAAGCTTGGGAGAATGACAAAGGAAGAAAGTCAGGTATAAACTATGATTATGAATGCATTAAATCTTTTATGGGAACTGATGATTTCCGTGATATTAGTAATGAGTTTGGTTTTGATTCCCAAAGTATTACCAAATGTTTTAAGGCCTTTGCCTCTTACATAGAAATTCCCAAGAAGAAGTGGAATAAGTACCATGCACCTTATAAAGATGTTGTTAGTCATGTTCCTATTAGAAGTATTGAAGTTTGTACTACTAATCATATTGTGCATGAACCTCGTGTTGAGAAAAAATACCTTTCCCAGCCAAGGTAAAGGAGTATTCTATGATTATTAGTGCAAATAACAAAGGTACTAGTAAAACTGTGAAGTCTGATGAGCAAATTAATATTAAGCATGTGGTAGCTATTGTGAAAGACCCTATCACTAGAAATATAGAGGATGAGCACATTGTGTTATGTGAATACGCTTCTAATATTATCTCTCATCCTAGTAAAGCTAGAAAAGCTAGTGTTCTTGTGCTTTCTGTTAAAATTGGTGATCATTGCTACTATGGTTTATGTGATATTGGTGCTAGTTCTAGTGTTATTCCTTATGAGCTTTACAGGGAAATTATGCATGAGATTGGTCCTTGTGAGCTTGAGGACATTGATGTGGTTATCCACCTTGCTAATAAGGAAAACATTTGCCCCATTGGCATTGTAAGATACGTGGAGGTTCTTTGTGGTAAGATTAAGTATCCTGCTGATTTTCTAGTGCTTAATTCTGTAGTTAGCAAAACTTGTCCTATCATTTTTGGTAGACCTTTCTTGAACACTTGTGGAGCTATTATAGATTATAAGAAGGAAAAAAGTTTTAACTAAGTTTGATGGAGATTCTTATGAGATTAACTTTTCCAAATTTGCTAAAGCTCCTTATGAAAATAGCTTGCCTAATAAAGATTTCAGGATGGAACAACTTGCTTATATTGATCCGGTTTATGACCTTGGACCTCTTTTTGATGACTGTAAGTATGCTTATTCTGATGATAAAGTTATTGCCAGTGACAGTTATATTATCAACTTTATTCAAAGTGCTACTGAAAGTTATTATGAGAGAGGGAAACATGGTTCTATGCACCTCAATAATGTTAAGTTTCCTCATTTTATGTTGAAAGCTTTGAAGTTGCATCTGTTTTGTCTTCCTATGCTAGTGCCTTTTTGTTTCAAAAAATCATTTTCTCATGATACCCCCATGCATAGGAAGTGGGTTAGACTCAAATGTGTTGGTTATTTGCTTCTTGATGCTCTCTTTCACTTCAAATATTTATCACCTATGTGAGCATCTTTGAAAGTTTCAAGCCTAACTTAAAGACATTAAATAAAAGTACTTGTTGGGAGATAACCCAAGAGTTTTCTTAGGTCTTGGAAGTTATTACATCAGTAATAACCGCTGCTTATCCTTTTGTTTTGGTTTTTGTGTCAAGTTCGACTACTTTTGTGAAGTATAGGAGTTGTGAAAAGTGGTTGTCATGGGACAGATTTTTGTGTTGCATTGTAAAAATTCGTGAGGGAGCTCAGTACTTTGGATGGAGCTGTATTTTTCTGTGCTTGTTCTTCAAGTTGTTTCCCAACTTTCATTAGTTGTGCACTGTTTGATTTGAGCAACATAAGGTTTTCGAAAAAACCAATCTTCACCTGCTGGTCTGTTTTGACAGATTTCTGTTATCATTTGCATTTGCCTCTTACAGAAGCTTTTGTTTTGATGGATTTCAGTTGAAGTGTGCACCTAAAGGTTTATTGTTTTTCCTTACACTAATGTTGCCATTGAAGTTTGTGTATTTCCTTGTGGAGAAAGGAATTTCCAGGAGAAGGAGGAAAGGAATCTGCAGAGTTCGACTTTGAATAGGTAAAAGTGGTGAAAACCGAAGGTTCGTGAAATCCCTATCTTTTTATATTTTTTATGTTTTTAATACATATGTAATATTACGAGATGGAATAGAGGAGGAAACGGAGGCCGGGGTGGCCAAATCCACCCCAGGCACGGGCCCCAGCTGGCCGCACCTGGAGGGGGGGTGAGCCCCCGAGCTCCGTCTTCGCCTTGTTTTCATACCAGTACCTTCCTTATGCTTTGAAACTTTGTAATATAACCCCCCGGATACCTCGAGGTTCATGCATCATGTTATCGTCATGTTTTTGTTTCGATCTGTTTCTGTCAGGAAATCTTCTCAAGTTTAGAGCACCATGGTCTTTGCCAACGACAAAGGCAGGAAGCCCGTGGAGGAGATAAAGTGGAAGAACAAACCGCTACACGGACAAGGGCAAGGAAACCTACTTTTGTAGGAGCAAATAACACTGGACATGCTTTTTCTCGGAACATGCAGGGGATCATAGCCTTCGGTCCAGACTTCAGATCCTGCCGTGAGGCAGTGGAATCCCTTCGAACCACTGATGAGTTTTGTGATAAGTATCGTGCTTTGAGGATGAAGGTGGATATGCTTCAAGAGGAGAATAACAAAGTTCATAAGATGTTGGAGGATTTTCTGACCCTTGACAAGAGAACACCACCACCACCGAAGGAGTAATTCATCATCAGGTTTGGCATCCCCTTGGCTTGTTCCAAGCTTGGGGGGAGTGCCACGGTATCACCATCATTATATTTTATCTTTTACCTTTTTAGTGGATTCATATCTTTGGTAGAGAGGTTATCTTATAGTTTGGTTTGCATGTGGAAGTATCTCTCCTTTAGTTGGTTATCTATGTATCCCTTGGTGTGAGTGCCTTTATGGATTATTAATGAGAAGTCTCATCTTTTACGTTTTGCACTTCTTATTTTAGTTTGCAATCTCTATTATATGATTGATCTTGTTGATCAGTATTGGCATCACTTTGGGAGCATCAAGTAAATCTATATTGGTTTTGGCAAACCGAGCTCTGGTCAGTAGCAACACTTTTTGAGGTTTGAAAGGAAAAGAGAAAAAGATTACATGTATTTTGTATCATTTATTTTCTTTCTTGTTGGCTCATAAGCTTAGTATTCTTTATTTAAGATCTTTTGTGTCTTCAAGGAAGATTGCGTGTTTAGCTTCATCACTTGTATGTTTGCTTGTTTCTTTCAACTCTTTTGCTTGCTACCCAGCCTTGCTAGCCAAAAACCTGTTTTGAGAAGGCATGCTTCTCATACTTCCAAATCCCTTTGAACCAAAACCTGTGCCATTTGTGTCCACCATATCTACCTATTAGCATTGTTGCTATTCCAAGCAAATTATCAAGCTTCATCTATCTTTCGAATTAAAAAGTATTTTGTTATGTGAAAACTGGTTAATAAAGCTCTCACGAACTTGATGGCACACCTTATTTTTCTTGCCCCTAATAGACTTGAATCATTGTGTCATCGAAGTTGTATATGCTTGCATATATACATTGGGATTAGCAAAACCATGCTGTCACGGGGAACGCTTTCAACATTGCACATGTACGTTGTACACAATTGATATCATGTTCTTTTGTTTGTGGATGTCGATGGTGTGAAATAAAGAGGGAACTTGTAAGTCCGTGGAGTGATGTATGTGTGTTAGAGAAACGCCTAGACCGCTAGCCCAAGCCATGCCTAATCATGGTGGAAACTTGCAGCATCACCATAATGAGCATTCTATGAAGCATCCTCAATAAAAACTATGCACATAGTAAATAAAAAGATCGCTGAGATACTCATTGTCTGCTTGCCTTGTCATTTTGGTTATGGGATAGCTCCTGTACCATGTGCAAGGGGTACCCCGTTGGCAGTTTTTTATGATACACATGTACTTACAATGACAAGAACTTACCGGTGACCAAAGTTGAGTAGCATGAGGAGTGGCCCTCATACTCAAGAGACATGAGATTGCCAACTTATATTTCGTCAAGCATATACTCCATCCTTGTTCACTTTAACCTTAACCATCTCAAGATGCCTATGATAGGGGCAATGAGGGCTGAAAGCTAGTAGGTACCATAATATTTTGGAAGCTCTTTATGACTTGTAATCCCTGCTTCCCTCTATGAAGGGACCTTTCTCCTATTTCTAAGTTGAGTCAGTAAGCCTACTTCCTCTCTTTCTCCTGCAAGCATTTGAGTTGTTGTGTTTCAAGCATTCATATGGTGATTTATTCAATCATGTTCTTTATCTTCCTTGTTTGCACAAAACTCTTATCTATTGAGTATTACTTTGCAAGCCTTCATTGTGAAAAACCTTTTTGAGCAAAGAGTGCTCCTGTTTCGAAGACTTCTACAAAAAGCTTTTTGTGAAACTGTTTGCCAGTTGTTCTCTAACCAAGAACAAAGTTTGCCAATTCCAATTATGACTTATATTTATGCATCTCTATTGTGACTCATGTACTTGTTGCAAGCTAAGTTATATAATGGTTAGTTGCTTTCTTCTATGAGTTGTGTAATGGTAAGTGTGATGCTTATTGTCCGTATTATTTTATCGACACTTCACTCCATAAACCTGTGGACATGTTTACTGAGCTCAGTTTTCGCTTGGGGACAAGCGAAGGTCTAAGCTTGGGGGGAGTTGATACATCCAATTTGCATCACCATTCTATATCATAATTTTCCTCTATTCATTGATATATGTCTTATTATGAGGTATTACTTATGTCTTTTCATCTATTTTTGCATGTTGGATGATTCTTGGAGGATGAACTGCCGGAGTCTGGATTCTGATGGAAAAAGAGGTGTTTTGATGCAATTTCGTGAAGATCGGAAAAATACCAGAAAAATATGGGAAAATTATATTTTCCCAGAAGACGAAGGAAGCCAGAAGGGGAGGCGTAGCTGGACCATAGGGGTCCCACACCCCCTAGGTGCGGGTCCCCCTGGGCCGCACCTAGGGCAGGTGTGGCCCACCTGCCTGGCCTGCGACTACGCCCTCTCGCCTATATCTTCCTCACGGAACCCTAATACCAGGGGAGCGACCAGAAATAGATTTTCGCCGCCTCTGCGGGGCGGAAAACACCGAGAGAGAAATATCTCTCAGGCAGACAGATTTCTGCCTGGAAATTCCTTCCCGGAGAGGGGAGATCGTCGCCATCAACACAATCTTCAAGCTAGGCTTCATTGGGATCATCATCATCATCATCATCCACACCATCATCTTCACCAGCACCATCATCACCACTCCATCCCGCTGTAATAATCGTGTTGAATAATTGCTTAGTTCATTAGGGAAACTTTCCCGGTTTTGATTACTATTGTAGTTGATGCTTGTGAGTGGAACCATTGGATTATTGTTTATGTTCAGATTGTTATCCATCACCATATCATCTTTGATCTTGATCCATATGATGTCTTGTGAGTAGTTCGTTTAGTTCTTGAAGACATGGGAGAAGTCATGTTGTTAGTAGTGGATTTGTGTTGAGTTATTATTCAATGGTTTGGTATTTAAGTTGTGGTGCTATTCTTCTAGTGGTGTCATGTTGATGACCCACAAGTGTAGGGGATCGCAATAGTCTTCGCGGGTAGTATTACCCAATTTATTGATTCGACACGAGGGGAGCCAAAGAATACTTGCAAGCCTTAACAACTGAGTTGTCAACTAAGTTGTCAATTCAGCTGCACCTGGAAATAGTTCTTGCTCATAGAAATTTATCAGTAGCAACAGCAAAGCAACATCAATAGTGAAACGTGAGCAATAGTAACAGTAACAGTAAACAGTGGGATTCGATTGCGGTAGGCATAGGGATGGATGGACGGGCGTTGCATGGACGAGTCTAAACATGTAACTTCAAGATCTAGGGCATTGCAGATAAATGATAACAAGCATCCAAGTACTAAACAATCCTAGGCATGTGCTCCAAATATAGTCATACGTGCTCGCAATGAGAACTTGCACAACATCTTCTGTCCAGCCAGCCCGTGGCAGCGGGGCCTCTAGGGAACTACTGGCAATTAAGGTGCTCCTTTTAATAGATCACCGGAGCAAAGCATTAACACTCCATGAACACATGTGATCCTCACACCATAGCCATCCCCTCCGGTTGTCCCAATTATTGTCACTTTGGGGCCTTTGGATCCGGATAATGATATGTGTACACAACTTGCAGATAAGATCACAAACAATATTATCATAATGATTCAATAATAAGTTCAGATTTGAGATCATTGCACTCGGGCCCTAGTGATAAGCATTAAGCACAACAAGTTGCAACAAAGTCAAATAGCACTAATAGAGATACTAGACACTATGCCCTAACAATCTTATTTGATTACATGATAGAACTCATCCAATCCCTACCATCCCCAAGCCTATAGCGGGGGATTACTCACTCATGGATGAGAGAAACATCGGTGGTTGATGGAGATGCGTTGGTAATGACGATGGCGATGATCCTCTCCAAATTCCCCATCCCGGTAGGGTGCCAGAACGGAGTTTCTAGATCCGAATCTTGGTTTCTGGTGGCGGAGACGGAGCGGAACTCTTTATGGAAAACTATCGACCCTCCTCGGTTTTTAGGTCGAGAGGCAACTTATAGGTGGAGAGGGAGGCCAAGGGGGTGCCTGGGGTGGCTGCACCCCCTAGGCGCGACCAGAGGTGGGCCCGCGCCTGGCAGGGGTGTGGGCCCCCCATGCCTCTTCTCCGTCTCGTCTTCTGGCTCCGTGGATCTTTTGGTGAAATATAACTTTTGGCATATTTTCCGGGATTTTTTCTGATAGTTCATTTTTTGCACAAAAACTAGACACCAAGGTAATTATGTTGGAAAAAATGTCAGTCCATGTGAGTTGTATCCAAATCACACAAGTTTAGAGGTGAAACAATAGCAAAAGTGTTCGGGAAAATAGATACGTTTTGGATGTATCAACTCCCCCAAGCTTAGCTTACTGCTTGTCCTCAAGAAATTCAGTTGAAAACTGAGTGCGATAAAAGAATTTTCACGAACACATTTGCTTCATATGATGTAAATAATCTCAGCACAGGAGTAGATTCTTAGACAATTCATAATAAAGAGTATGCAACTAAGCCTACTCAATAGTCATTGCAAGCTATAAAGAGAAACCAACTCAATAATAATAAGTAGCATGAAACATAAACATAAGCAACATTGCAATGCTCATAGTAAGGTATGATAGAGTGGTATCTCGCTTGCCTTTGTTTGCAGAGCACAATATAAATGCCAAGGCACCTCTGAAGTTCACATGAAGACTAGAACTAAATATATCAGAGATACAAGCATCAGATTCATGACATAATTAACCAAGTTTTGGAATAAACAAAAGAATGACAACTATGCTCTCAAGAAGGTGCTCATAGAATAAGTGGTGACTCAACAAGGTTGTGAAAACGGTTTTGAAAGGTTTGAAAGGCTTCCAAATGCTGAAAGGAAGGTACTCATTAGCTTTGAGCTCTCATTGCCCCTATCATAGGCATCTTCATGTGGTTAAGGTGAAAGTGAGGTCCACTCTGAATCATATGCTTGACAGACCATAGACTGGAAATCCCAAGTCCCTTGAGTACGAGGGCCGCTCCGCATGCTACTCAACTTTGGTTACCTGAAAGTTCTTGTCGTTGTAAATACATGCATATCATAGAGAACCGTCAACAGGGTACCCCTTGCACATGATACAGGAGATATCCCGTGATCAAAATGACAAGGCAAGCAGACAATGAGCATCTTAGCGATCTTTTTATTTACTATGTGTATAGCTTTTTATTGAGGATGCTTCATAAATGCTCATTATGGTGATGCTGCAAGTTTCCACCATAATTAGGCATGGCTTAGGCTAGCGGCTGAGGTGTTTCTTTAACACAATGTATAGACTCCATGAACTCACAAGCTCCCCTTTCATTTCGCACCATCGACATCCGCAAACAAAAGAGCAAGGTATCAACTGGATGAGATGTCCAAAAAGTGTTGAAAGTGTTCCCCGTGACAACACGGTTCTGCTGACTCCCAGCATATAATTTGCAAGCATATAACTTTCATGAACAGGTCACAATGGTTCAGGATTATTAAGCGCAACGAATAAAGTGTGCCATCAAGTTCGTGAGAGCTTTACTAAATAAATTTCTCAAAACAGACAAACATTTTATTTTGGAAGAAAACACGGCATATAGAATATGCACTGAAGTAGCAAATGATGCTAATAGGTAGGTATGATGGACACAGTTGGCAATATTGGTTTTGGGGAGTTGGAAGCACAGGTAGATCTCATACTCAGTGCAAGTGAAAGATAGCAATAGAGAGGGAGCGACAAACAAGAGAGCAATAACTGTCATAATCATGCTTGCAACAAAACAAGACTAACTATGGCATGAAAGTGATACAAGAACTCTGAGGCAAAATAAATCATCGAGGCTTACCGACCATTGATTAGTCATATGCATGCATGAGCATGTGCCAAGTCGATTCACATGAAACTTCCAGAGGAGTATACCACAATAGCATACCAAAATATGAATAAATCAATGCAAGCAAACATTCATATGACATGCTACAAACTATTAACAAGCTGGAGCTAATCACAAGAAAGCAAGAACTACTAAGCATCCATAATGACATACACTGTACACGAACAGACTAAGAATGCTCACAATGATGAGTATATGTACAAAAATGAAACAAATAGAGTTCGTTGCCAGCCTCTTACCACACCTCAAGTTGTTTTAATCTTCATTATTGCCCTTCACTTGTGTGACTTGAATAATAACATGAAACCAAACTCCACTGAGGACGGCTGAACCCTGCAAAGAACTCACAAAACCAAAGAAGAAGAACAAATATTTTGGTGTTTTCGATTTTTAGAAACAAGCAAACAAAGAAAAGCAAACCAAACAAGAAACAAACAAAGCAAAGCAAAATATTTTTGGATTTTTTTCTTTTAAGGCAAATCAAAACAAAGAAACAAACCAAGAGAAACAACGAAAATATTTTTGGTATTTTTGTGTTTTTGAGAAAGAAGCAACAAGAACCAAAAATAAAGCGAAACAATGGATATACAAAGAACCGACCGAACATGATATATAGATGAGCGAGATGTCGGCATACCTCCCCCCAAGGTTAGGCTTTTGGCCTAAGTGGGGCTTAATCCCATGGTGCCCAAGTAGATGCACCTCCGTAGTATGAAGAGGAGGCTCCCTCGTCCTGGTACGAGCTTGAGGACTCCCCCGTGTAGTTGATGTCTACGCACTTCTATTCTTATAGACATTTGTTGGGCCTCCAAGTGCAGAAGTTTGTAGAACAGCAGCAAGTTTCCCTTAAGTGGATCACCCAAGGTTTATCGAACTCAGGGAGGAAGTGGTCAAAGGTATTCCCTCTCAAGAAACCCTGCAATCAAGATACAAGAAGTCTCTTGTGTCCCCAACACACCCAATACACTTTTCAGGTGTATAGGTGCACTAGTTCGGTGAAGATATAGTGAAATACAAGTGGTAACGGTGCAAGAAAAGAGCTTGATGGTGAGGTAAAGACTAAAGGCAACAAGAAGGAAGCAAGCAAACATGCAACCTATCTAGATGCAAACGGTGTTTCAGTGCTTAGAAACAAGGCCTAGGGATCATACTTTCACTAGTGAACACTCTCTCATATAAATATCCTCTCTTCATGATACTACTCTTAACTACTCTCCGGTTGGACACTCTAATCCATGGTAGGGCTATAACAACACACCTCAAATTCTACCTTCCCCAATCTAGATAACCCCACACTGTCACCTTGAGCGCTAGATGGTTCCAACAAACACCACAATTTCATAGAGACATCCAACTCCAAATATAACTCATAACAAATATTCAATCTAGCCAAAGTGCCACACACAGTATGCACGATGTCACTTTCACACACATGGGGAAAAGCATAGATCTATTAAAGCACAAAGAGTATTTATGTAGACTCAAACCTAGGTGCCACCATGGCGTGCACGCTGTCACTTTCACACACATGGGGAGAGCAGAGATCTAATGAACCACTTGAGTAGCAAGGTAGATCTACTTGATTACAAAGCTCATGGCCACAAGATCATGCATAGAGAGAGATAAACACATAGCTATCGGTAGAGCCCTTAGCCTCGAGGAAGAACTACTCCCTCCTCATCATGGGAATCAACAACGGTGATGAAGATGTCGATGGAGATCGATGGAGATGGCTTCGGGGGCACTTCCCCGTCCCGGCAGGGTGCCGGAACAGAGACTTTCTGTTCCCTGAATTTCCCCTTCAATGGCGGCGGCGCTGTGGAGGTTTTCGTGGATTTCTTCTGGATGATTTAGGGTTTTTGGGTCAGAGGCTTCTTATAGGCGAAGGAGGCAAGGTCGATGGAGGGCTAGGGGGCCCACACCCTCCCTAGGCGCCTCCAGGGCTTGCCCATGCCTAGGGGGGTGCGGACACCCTGCGGACCCCCTCTGGCTCTGCTTCGTGGTTCCGTGTTGCTCCGGGAAATTAATAACTTTGGCTTTTGTTCCGTCCAATTCCGAGAATATTGATTTTCTGCCTTTCTGGAACCAAAAACAGAAGAAAACGGGCAACTGGCACTGTGGCAACTTGTTAATAGGTTAGTTCCAGAAAAGATATAAAAACACCACAAAGTGTAGATAAAGCAAAGCAAAGCAAAGTAGATACTAAAAAAGCATGGAACATAAAAAATTATAGATACGTTTCCGACGTATCAAGCATACCCAAGCTTAACTCCTGCTAGTCCTTGAGTAGGTAAGTGATAAAAAGGAATAATTTTTGAGGTGACATGCACCATCAAAACCAAGATCAAACCATTTGCAAGCATTGAAAGATTTGATCAAAGAACTCTAAACATGTGCATGAAATATGGAGTTCTAACAATAGGACATAGTAACTATGCATGCAACATGAAAGGCTACAAACAAAGATCATGAATAACATGCATTGAAAAACATTTGTTTGTTTCACATACAGATAACATAACATAGTGGCAATTAGCTTGTCCCTCATAGAGTAGCAAATAGATGCATAGGACACCTTCAAAGTTCACAAGGGTGACTAGAAAAAAATAGCACAAGAACAAGTAATATCACAATATGCATCGGTTAATAAGCTTTGGAACACTGTACACAAAATAAAAACTATGCTCTCTTAATGGTGCCTAAAGGTAGAAGGTGGAGACTCAATAATGGTGGAAGAAAGACCTTTTTTATAAAAGAAGCAGGGATTACAAGTTTCAAAAAGAGCTTCCAAAAGTTATGATACTTGTTAGCTTTCAGCTCTCATTGCCCCTATCATAAGCATCTTGAAGTGATTAAGGTTAAAGTGGCAAAGATGGAGTATATGATTGACGAAGTATAAGTTGCCAATCTCAAGTCCCTTGAATACGAGGACCACACCTCATGCATACTCAACTTTAGTCATAGGTAAGTTCTTGTCATTGTAAGTATTTGCATATCATTGAGAACCGCCAACGGGGTACCCCTTGCACATGGTATAGGAGCTTTCCCATAACCAAAATGACAAGGCAAGCAATCTTTTTATTTACTACATGTATAGCTTTTTATTGAGGATGCTTCATAGATAGATCACTATGGTGATGCTGCAAGTTTCCACCATGATTAGGCATGACTTAGGCTAGCGGCCTAGGCGTCTAACATACAATACTTACTCCATGGACTTACAAGTTTCCTCTTTATTTCACAGCGGTGACATCCATAGACAAAAGAGCATGATATCAACTGAGTACAAAGTACAAGTGCAAGGTTGAAAACGTTCCCCGTGAGAGCACAGTTCTGCTAATTCCAACTTATAAGTGCAAGCATATATAACAAAGTTGTCATAATGGTTCAAGTTTATTAGGGGCAAAGAATATAAAGTGTGCCATCAAGTTCGTGAGGGCTTTAATCACTAAGTTTTCACATAACAAAATAGTTTTTAATTGGAAGATAGCTGAAAACAAGAATATACTTGGGATGGTGTAACACACCATGCATAGGAGTTTATAGTGGACACTTTGGAATAATTTGGTTTCTTGGAAGTTGGAAGCATTAGTATAACTTACTCATACAAGTGGATGCTAGCAAAAGACTAGGAGCAACCAACTAAGAGAGCAATAATGGTCATAATCATGTAGAGCAACAAAACATTACTAATCAAAGCATAAAGTGGTACCACAAGTCGAGGACTAAATGATCATAGAGGATAATGGTGACTTGTCATAGTCATAACATGGTGTGAGCATGTGCCAAGTCAACCCAAGCAAAGCATCAAAGGAGAATACCACAATACTATGCTTTTGTATGCTAAAACAACGCATGATTCCTTCAAGGCACACTAAGGAATCCCAATTGTTTGGAACAAGACATGCTACATCAATAATCACTAAGCATAAGGTCAAAACAACATCTATCATGACATGATAAAGTCTAAGCCACAGTCAAAGCAAGCTCACTTTTGTACCACTTAAGCATGAAGCTTTCTACTTTTTCCAACACCAAACAACTTATTTGAAACAACTCACAAAGATAATAATCAACAAAGACCAGTGAGCTTGTTTAACAAATCCACAAAGAAGAAATAAAAAGTTCTAAGCTGAAAGCACAAGAAAACTAAGGCTAAACACAGTGCTAGCAAAAGAGAACACTCACAAAACAATAAGAGTGAAAACTAGAGTGTTCTAGGCAATGGAAACAAAGTGTGTCTCTCTCCAAAAGAAGTGTGGTGTAACCAACCAACTTACTCAAGCAAACTAATCAAACGAAAACCAAAAAAGAAAACTAAGATGCTCAAGAACAACACAACAATGCATGAAACAATAAAAACGAAGTGTCTAAAAAGACTTGAGCTTTTTATTGATGAAGAAGGGGATGCCTTGGGCATCCCCAAGCTTTAATGCTTACACCTCTTGGATATTTATTGGGGTGACACCGGGGTGGCATCCTCAAGCTTGAGCTTTTGTCCATTCTTTATCTCATTACACCATTCTCTCTCCACACCTGATTTTTTCCGTCATACAAAACTTCACACAACCTTCATTAACAACATTAGTGTATTCAAAAGATATTAGACCTCTGGAAAAGCTTTGGAACAGCAAGGCTTTTCACTAAAAACACAAGATACTGTAGTAACTCCTTCAAAAAGCTCAATTTCCCAAAAAGAACTCAAAAAGGAATCAATAAGAGCAAATGCAAATAATGGCAGAAATCTGTCAAAACAGACCAGCAGGTAGAAACCGACTTTTTCGAACATCTTCTGTTGCTCAAATCAAAAAGTGTTGAACTAACGAAAGTTATCTAACATAACGGGGATTTATTCGTAAATTTTTAGCTCAATCCGACTTACAGAGACTCCTCACGAATTTTTATGGTGGAGGACATAAATCTGTTTCGGGACAGCAACTCCCCAAATCTTACTTCCGTCTCATTAGAGGTCATTCTTGGCACAAAAAGCAAACAAAAAGGATAAGGAGAGATTATTACTGAAGTAATAACTTCCAAAACTCAAGAAAACTCTTGGGTTATTGTAGGAGTTTGTAGCATGGAAAACAAAAAAATTCTACCGCATGCAAACAAACAAGCCAAGATCTATCTACTAGATTGTAGCAACGAGTCGATAGAGGAACTCACCCTCGAAGATTCCAAAGCGGTTAAGGAGAGCAGATTCTCGTTGGTGATGTAGTCGTACTCTTGCCGATCTCAAGATCGCGTAGACGATCCTTCTGGCAGCGCTTCCGCAGTCGGTCACACGTTCGGTACTCGATGAAGACATTCCTCTCCCGTGTTCCAGCAGGCAGCGGAGGTTGTAGCACTCTCCTCGCGATTCCGGTAGCACGAGGGCGTGGTACCGGAAGTAGAGGGGAGATCTTGTAGGGCTTTGCCTTAAGCCGGAGCGAGTATGGTGGACTATGAGAGAGGCCTTGGTGATCTAGGGTTTAGAGGCACCAAGGGGGAAGCTTGGACGATGGTAGGGCTTGGGGAAGCCCCAACTCGGCGACTTGGAGAAACCCTAGGGGCGGCGGCGACTTGGAGGAGGCCGGCGGCTAGGGCTAGGGTTTTGGGGTGTGTTGGGTGTGTGGAAGAGGGGAAGCCCTGCCCCTCCTTATATAGGTGGGAGGGCGCGGCTTGGGAGGAGGGAGTCCTCCCCCAAGTCGGCCTCCTTGGCCGACGGGACGGGTGGAGGGAGAGGAACTCCTCCCCAAGTAGGTTTCCTACTCTCCCTCCACCAAGCAAACTTGCCATTTGACTTTTTCAAATTGGCGTTTGACTTTCAAACTAGGATTTGATTTCTCCCTTTATTTTGCCTAGCCATGTGACCTAGTACATGATGCAACCATTCCACATTGTCATGACACATTCATGTACCCTTCCCCTTCAGAGTGTCGGACCTTCCGGACCCTTCTAGAACATTCCCGGTGAAAACACTGGAATCATTCCCCAACTCCGAAACAGGACTTTCCTTATATGAATCTTATTCTCTGGACCATTCCGGATCTCCATGTGATATCCCGGATCCCATCCGAGACTCCAAACAACATTCGGTCTCTTACTCATCATTCCATAACTACTCAACAACATCGAATCCTTAAGTGTGTCTCCCTACGGTTCGTGAATTATGCGGACATGACCGAGACAGTTCTCCGATCAATAACCAATAGAGGAATCTGGAAATTCATATGGCTCCCACATATTTCTACGATTACTTTGTGATCAAATGAACCACTTACATACGATACCAATTTCCCTTTGTCTCATGATAGTTTACTTATCCGAAGTTTTGATCGTCGGTATCTCTGCATACCTAGTTCAACCTCGTTACTGATAAGTACTCTTTTCTCGTTCCCATGATATGTGATACCTTGTGAGCCAGTCACATGCTTGCAAGCTAATTGGATGACATTCCACCGAGAGAGACCAGAGTATATCTATCCGTCATATGGATGGACAAATCCCACTCTTGATCCATGTGTCTCAACCCATACTTTCCGAACACTCAATGCCACCTTTATAGCCACCCAGTTATGCTGTGGTGTTTGATGTCATCAAAGCATTTTTCCGGTGATGGTGATAAGCATGATCTCATGGTCGAAGGAATTAGGTTACTATGTATCAGAAAGCTTATAGCAATTGAACTATTAAAATGACTTGATCTTTATGCTACGCTTATCTATAGGAGTATGTCCATCATACCATTCTCCTAATGATATGATCTTGTTGTCAACAACATCTCAATGTTCATGATCAGGAAACCATGATCATCTATTAACCAACAAGCTAGTATTATAAAGAGGCTATACTAGGGACTTTAATTTAGTTTACAAATCACACAAGTATTAATGTTTCCGGTTAATACTGTTATAGCATGAATGTAAACATTTATCATAAACACAAAGATATAATAATAAATACATTTATTATTGACTCTAGGGCATATCTCCAAAGTCTCCCACTTGCACTAGAGTCAACTAATCTAGATTACATGGTAATATACCGAACACCCATGGCAGTTTGGTGTTGGTCATGTTTTGCCCTCGGGAGAGGTTTAGTCAACGGATCCGCCACATTCAGATCTGTGTGTACTTTGCAAATCTTTATGTCACCATCTTGGACATGTTCTCGAATAGCGTGAAAACGTAGCTTGATGTGCTTCAGCTTCTTGTGTGACCTTGGTTCTTGCGCATTGGCTATGGCGCCCATGTTATCACAGTAGATAGACATTGGGTCCAGCGCACTTGGAACCACACCGAGCTCTGTAATGAACTCCTTCATCCATATCGCTTCTTGTGAAGCCTCCGAAGCAGCTATGTATTCCGATTCAGTTGAAGATCTCGCCACAACGCTTTGCTTTGCACTCCTCCAGCTAACTGTTGCACCATTCAAAGTAAATACGTATCCAGATTGAGATTTAGAATCATCCGGATCGGTGTTCCAACTACCATCGGTGTAACTATTAACAATGAGCTGTTCATCACCTCCATAAGAAAGATACATATCCTTAGTTCTTCTCAAGTACTTAAGGATGTTTTTGACCGCTGTCCAATGATCCACTCCTGGATCACTTTGATATCTTCTAGTTAAACTAACAACATATGCAATGTCGGGTCTAGTACATAGCATGGCATACATTAGAGATCCTATGGCTAAGGCATAGGGAGTCTTACTCGTCCTTTCTCTATCTTCTGCCGTTGCAGGACTTTGAGTTTTAATCAAGGTCGTATTGGGAACATGGGCAAGAACCCTTTCTTGCTATCTTCCATTCCAAACCTCTTTAGAACTTTGTCCAAATATGTACTTTGTGACAATGCAATTAGGCGTCTCAATCTATCTCTATAAATCTTTATGCCTAATATGTAAGCTGCTTCGCCAAGATCTTTCATTGAAAAACTATTATTCAAATATTCTTTGACACTATTAAGAAGGTCTACATCATTCCCAATCAACAATATGTCATCTACATATAGTATTAAGAATTCTACAAAACTCCCACTCACTTTCTTGTAAATACAAGCTTCTCCATAAGTTCGTATAAAACCAAAGCTTTTGATTACCTTATCAAAACGTTGATTCCAACTTTGGGATGCTTGCTTCAATCCATATATGGACCGTTGAAGTTTGCATACCTTGTTAGCATCTTTAGGATCGACAAAACCTTTGGGTTGCATCATATACAACTCTTCATCAATGTCTCCATTGAGGAACGCTGTTTTGACATCCATCTGCCATATCTCATAATCATAATATGCAATGATTGCTAACATAATCCTCACAGACTTTAGCTTCGCTACTGGTGAGAAAGTCTCATCGTAGTCAACTCCTTGAATTTGTCGAAACCCTTTTGCGACAAGTCGACCTTTATAGACAGTAACATTACCATGAGCATTTGTTTTCTTCTTGAAAATCAATTTGTTCTCGACAGCCTTCCGGCCATTCGGTAAGTCCACCAAAGTCCATACTTGGTTTTCATACATGGATCCAATCTCGGATTTCATGGCTTCTTGCCATTTATTGGAATCTGGGCTCATCATCGCTTCCTCATATGTCGCAGGGTCATCGGTGTTGTCCACCAACATGACACTCATAACGGGATCATACCAATCAGGAGTGGTACGAGTTCTCGTTGACCTGCGAGGCTCTGTTGCAACTTCAACCGAAGTTTCATGATCATCATCATTAGCTTCCTCTCTTATTGGTGTAGGCGTCACAGGAACTACTTCCGGTGCTGCGCTACTCGCAAGTTCGAGAGAAGGTTCGACAACCTCGTCGAGTTCTACTTTCCTTCCAGTCACTTCTTTCGAGAGAAATTCTTTCTCTAGAAAGGATCCATTCTTAGCAACGAAGATTTTGCCCTCGGATCTATGATAGAAGGTATACCCAATAGTTTCCTTCGGGTATCCTATGAAGACGCATATTTCCGCTTTGGGTTCAAGTTTGTCCGGCTGTAACTTCTTTACATAGGATTCGCAACCCCAAACTTTAAGGAACGACAATATAGGTTTCTTCCTAAACCATAATTCATACGGTGTCGTTTCAACGGATTTAGATGGTGCCCTATTTAAAGTGAATGCGGCTGTTTTTAATGCATAACCCCAAAACGATAGCGGTACATCTGTAAGTGACATCATAGAACGAACCATATCTAAGAGAGTTCGATTACGACGTTCGGACACACCATTACTTTGTGGTGTTCCCGGCGGTGTCAATTGTGAAAGTATTCCGCATTTCTTCAAATGCTCGCCAAACTCGTAACTTAGATATTCACCTCCACGATCAGAACGTAGAAATTTAATCTTCTTGTTACATTGATTCTCTACCTCACTTTGAAATTCCTTAAACTTCTCGAAAGTTTCGGACTTATGTTTCATGAAATAGATATACCCATATCTACTAAAGTCATCCGTGAAGTTAAGAACATAACGATAACCACCGCGCGACGCTACACTCATCGGACCACACACATCGGTATGTATGATTTCCAACAAGTCCGTAGCTCGCTCCATCATACCAGAAAATGGAGTCTTAGTCATTTTACCCATCAGACATGCTTCGAATCTTTCAAGTGATTCAAGAAGTCCATCGGAATGGAGTTTCTTCATACGCTTCAGTCCAATGTGACCAAGACGACAGTGCCACATATAGGTCGAGTTATCGCTCAATTTCAAACGTTTAGCTTCAATGTTATTAATATGTGTATTTCCACTATCGAGATTCTAAGAATAGACCATCTATCAAAGGTGCATGTGCATAAAACATATTACTCATATAAATCGAACAACCATTATTATCGGACTTAAATAAGTAACCGTCTCGCAATAAACATGATGCCCATAGAATGTTCATGCTCAACACAGGCACCAAATAATAATTATTTAAGTATAAAACTAATCCCGATGGTAGATGAAGAGGTAGCGTGCTGACCGCGATCACATCAACCTTTGATCCATTTCCAACGCGCATAGTCAGCTCGTTCTTCGCTAGCTTCCGTTTATTCTGCAGCACCTGTTTCGAGTTACAAATATGAGAAACCGAACCAGTATCAAATACCCAGGCACTACTACGAGTACTAGTGAGATACACATCAATAACATGTATATCGGATATACCTTTCTTCTTGATGTTGCCGTTCTTCAAATCCGCCAAGTACTTTGGGCAATTCCGCTTCCAGTGACCCTCTCCCTTGCAGTAAAAGCACTCAGTATCAGGCTTAGGTCCAGCCTTGGTCTTCTTCGTCGGTGCGGCAACTTTCTTACCACCCTTCTTGAAGTTTCCCTTTTGCTTAGACTTGCCTTTCTTGAATTTGGTGGTCTTATTGACCAACAACACTTGATGCTCTTTCTTGATATCCACTTCTGCAGATTTCAACATGGAGAAGAGTTCTGGCAACGTCTTGTTCATGTTTTGCATATTGTAGTTCATCACAAAGTTCTTGTAACTTGGTGGCAGTGATTGGAGGACACGGTAAATCCCCAAAGCATTAGGAATCACTATACCCAAGCTTTGGAGTTTGTTTGCATGCCCAGACATCTTAAGCACATGCTCACTGACGGAGCTGCCCTCTTCCATCTTGCAGTTAAAGAACTTTTTAGAAGCCTCATAACTCTCAACTGCCGCCTGAGCCTCAAATATCATTTTGAGTTCACGGACAATATCATGTGGGTCATGGTTCTCAAACCTTTTCTGAAGCTCCGATTCCAAACAATACAAGATAGCACACTGAACTGTGGAGTACTGATTCTTCCGAGTGAGGTAAACATTCTTTACTTCATCGGTAGCAGTATCTGCAGGCGGGTCACCCAGCGGTGCATCCAGCACATAGGTCAAATTACCAGCATTGAGGACAATCCTAAAATTGCGGAACCAATCCGCGAAGTTGCTTCCATTGTTTTCAACTTTTCTTTCTCTAGGAACGCATTAAAATTGATGGTAGGGGCCGCCATTGATCTACAACATATTTGCAATAGTTTAGACTAAGTTTATGACAAATTGAGTTCTAATTAATAGTTAAATTAATCTAGGTGAACTCCCACTCAAAACAATATCCCTCACATTTTTTTAGTGATCACACGAACCAAATCCACCACATTAAAACCGATCATTACGAGAGTTGATGTAGCTTCAATTGCGAACAATCAACATGTTCATCATATCTACTATATGACTCATGCTTTACCTTTCGGTGATCTGTGTTTCGAGACCATGTCTGTACATGCTAGGCTCATCAAGATCAAACCTTAGCTTCCGCATGAGAAAATCTGGCTTGCTCACGTTGTATACACTCGTAGAATCTAACACACCCGATCATCACGTGGTGCTTCGAAACAACGAGCTTTAGCAACGGTGCTTACTAAGGATGAACACTTTAAAACTTGAAATTTATGTGCTTGAGGGATCATCTTATAAAGCTACCATCGTTAACTAAGCAATACAAGATGCATAAAGGATTAACATCACATGCAATTCATAATATGTGATATGATATGGCCTTTCTTCTTGTGCTTCCGATCTCCATCTTCAAGCACGAACATGATCTCCATCATCACCGGTATATCGTCAAGGTCAATGGCGCCGTTTCATGGTTGTCGTCCACCAGTTCCAACTATTACAACTACTTTGAATAGACACGCGGGTCTTAACAGAATTTAAAGACAACCATATGGCTCCTGCCGGTTGCCAACTTACAATAAGGAACATTGCATACATCAAATATAATCACAATCATGGCCATATCACATCACAGCACACCCCTGCAAAACAAAGTTAGACGCCTCTAATTTTCTTTGCATATTTTGCGTGGTTTGGGGCTTTCAATAAGTGTCGTTCTAACTTACGAACAAGAACCACAACGTTGATGTTTGAACTATCAAGTGCCCATTGTAAATTGGATCTATACTATGATGGGAGAGAGAGGCACCCGCAAAGCCACTTATGCAATACAAGTTGCGTGTTGAGCGTGGAGCAAGTCTCATGAACGATGTCATGTAAGGTTACCCCGGGCCGCTTCATCCCATCATACCGCAAGATGCAAAGTACACAAGAAGCAATTGATAATAAAAGCACCACCCCCCACAATGACCATTGTGTTCTACTCGTGCAACAGATCTACATATAGACACGGCTCTGATACCACTGTAGGGGTTCGTAGCATGGAAAACAAAAAATTTCTACCGCATGCAAACAAACAAGCCAAGATCTATCTACTAGATTGTAGCAACGAGTCGATAGAGGAACTCACCCTCGAAGATTCCAAAGCGGTTAACGAGAGCAGATTCTCGTGGGTGATGTAGTCGTACTCTTGCTGATCTCAATATCGCGTAGACGATCCTTCCGGCGCTGCGTTCCGGCAGCGCTTCCGCAGTCGGTCACACGTTCAGTACTCGATGAAGACCTTCCTCTCCCTTGTTCTAGCAGGCAGCGGAGGTTGTAGCACTCTCCTCGCGATTCCGGCAGCACGAGGGCGTGGTACCAGAAGTAGAGGGGAGATCTCGCAGGGCTTCGCCTTAAGCCGGAGCGAGTATGGTGGACTATGAGAGAGGCCTTGGTGATCTAGGGTTTAGAGGCACTAAGGGGGGAATCTTGGCCGACTGCTAGGGCTTGGGGAAGCCCCAACTCGGCGAGTTGGAGAAACCCTAGGGGCGACGGCGACTTGGAGGAGGCCGGCGGCTAGGGCTAGGGTTTTGGGGTGTGTTGGGTGTGTGGAAGAGGGGCAACCCTGTCCCTCCTTATATAGGTGGGAGGGCGCGGCTTGGGAGAAGGGAGTCCTCCCCCAAGTCGGCCTCCTTGGCCGTCGGGTGGAGGGAGAGGAACTCCTCCCCAAGTAGGTTTCCTACTCTCCCTCCACCAAGCAAACTTGCCGTTTGACTTTTTCAAATTGGCGTTTGACTTTCAAACTAGGATTTGATTTCTCCCTTTATTTTGCCCAGCCATGTGACCTAGTACATGATGCAACCATTCCACATTGTCATGACACATTCATGTACCCTTCCCCTCCGGAGTGCCGGACCTTCCGGACCCTTCTAGAACATTCCCGGTGAAAACACCGGAATCATTCCCCAACTCCGAAACATGACTTTCCTTATATGAATCTTATTCTCTGGACCATTCCAGATATCCTCGTGATATCCCGGATCCCATCCGAGACTCCTAAAAACATTCGGTCTCTTACTCATCATTCCATAACTACTCAACAACATCGAATCCTTAAGTGTGTCTCCCTACAGTTCGTGAATTATGCGGTCATGAACGAGACACTTCTCCGATCAATAACCAATAGAGGAATCTGGAAATTCATATGGCTCCCACATATTTCTATGATTACTTTGCGATCGAATGAAGCACTTACATACGATACCAATTTCCCTCTGTCTCACGATAGTTTACTTATCTGAAGTTTTGATCGTCGGTATCTCTGCATACCTAGTTCAACCTCGTTACTGATAAGTACTCTTTTCTCGTTCCCATGATATGTGATCCCTTGTGAGCCAGTCACATGCTTGCAAGCTAATTGGATGATATTCCACCAAGAGGGCCCAGTGTCGTGGGAATGACCACGGCAGATGCTGCAATCGGCAGCGAGTAGTAGAACATGGGGCAAGGGCGGCCAGCCATCTGCGGTGCGAGATGAGGGCTGAGACACAAGGGTTTACCCAGGTTCGCCCCCCCGGAGGGTAAAGACCTACTCCTGCTAGATTGTATTATGGTGAGAGTACAATGGGTCGAGCTCGACGGATAGGCGGCGAGTCGCTAGGGTGTATGATGGAACGTATCATCTATGCGTCCTCCAAGGAGGTTTATATAGACTCACCTCCCTAGGGTTTACAGATCTCAACCGAATTAGTTAAGGATTCAGAGATTCTATGACCTAGTCTGACTGGGCCTAGCCTACGCTTCTGGGCCTTCAGCTTCCAGTCGCTTGAGTTCACGCCAAGTCTTGATCCAGTCGCCATCTTGTAGGCCCACTCGCTGACGCTTGGGCCAGTAGGAAACGTCCTGCCGGGTATACCCCGGTAGGCATATCCCCATCAGTAGTCCCCGAGGCCGTCGTCAATTTGTCGCAGGCATTTGCTGACAGTCGGAGTATGCGGGTCCAATGCGGATGTCCAGTAGAATCGGCGGCGGACTCCTGAACAAAGGGAAGAACTAGTCATTTCAGTCGCAATAATGGCGACCAATCGTGTCATAGCTTAGCGAGCAGGTCGGCGAATACTTAGTCACTGTCATATTGATCAGGTCGGCGAGTCATCGAGTCGCTGGGAGCGACGAGTCGAATGGATAAAGTTGGACCGCCAATTGGGGTCAAACTAGCTGTTGGGTAATCCAATGGTAACTTCGGCGTAATTACCGCGTAGTAACGGCTCCCGAAACTGGCGGGTAGCAACCGCTATATAAGGAGAATGATAGGCGGGTAGGGAAACGATTCTTCTTTCTTCCTCCGATCTCGCTCGTCTCCATTTCCCCATTCCGCACAGCGATCTGAACAATCCAGAGAGCTCCGACCCCCACGAATCTCCAACCGATGGCCCCCTCCACCGAGCCATGGGGCAGATCCAAATGCACCAAGGCGCTACTGGCATCCTTCGAGGAGGCCGTGATCCTCCGTGCCGGCAGATGGCGCATCCCCGCGGCCGGAGAAGTGACTCCGGACCCGCGCGAGGGAGAGCTTATCTGCTTCACCAGCCACCTGGAGCGGGGGCTGGGCTTTCCTACTTCCCTGTTCTTCTGGCGTTTCTGCGCCTACTACGGGATCCAGCCATCAGACCTAGGTCTGCATAGTATTGAGCAGCTCGCCATCTTCGTGGCGTTCTGCGAGTGCTATCTGGGCTGCAGGCCCTACTCCCCCCTGTGGCAAGATCTGTTCCATGGGAGAATCAGCCGCGAAGAGTCAGGCGGCCCGATGCTAGCTGCGGGCGGCCTGACATTCCAACTGAAGTCGAAGGCGTCGTTCTTCGACCTGATGCTGCCCGCCAAGGCGGCGAACGAATGGAAGAACTCCTGGTTCTACGTCACCGAGTCGACTCTAGACGGCGAAGTGGCGCTTCCAAGGTACTCCGCCGATCGGCCCGAACCGCGTCGGCTCCAGGTCGTCAAGCTCCCGCTGGATCAACGGATGGTTGTCGATGAAATGCTGCAGACCATCCGCGGCCTGAAGAAGAAGGTCCTCTTGACCATCAACCTCTACAATTGCTGGTTCGGGCGGCGACTCGTGCCCTTGGCCTGCCGCGACCACTACATGTACGAGTATACGGGTAAGGAAGATCCGACGAAGTCCTCCCTCGCTGAGTGGAAACTTGAAGACTACACCCTGGCCCTGAAGAAGATCACCCAGGCAGTGTATCTTGACGCGAAGGCCGGGGTCGCCCCCTACACTGCAAGGCGCCCAGCTCCGACGGTAAGCCGTCATTTCGTCACCACTCGCGGTCGCATATGATGCATTCGCGGTTGTGCTGACGTTGTTTTGTTTTTATTGCAGTTGTTCCAAGTGGTAGAAGGGTGGCTTCCACCCGCAGACGACGAGAACTCGAGCTCGTCCGTCCAAGACGGGAGCGAGTCATCACCCATCAAAGGCGACGCCGAGAGCGATGAGGGTGATGATGACGACGACGAAGACGAACCCGTGGAAGTCGCTGCCCCCACAGTTCGCAAGACCCGCGGGCAACACCAGCGCGAGCTCGAAGCGAGTAAAAGCCTCAAGCCTCACGAAGATGACGACGACGAGCTTCCCGAGCACACCTCACATCGTCAGGCCACGCCGTCGAAGAAGAAGACGGCTCCGCCGAAGAAGAAGGCGAAACCGGCGAAGCGGATATCTCCACCCCGATCTACGACCAGTTCTGATGCCACTAGCTCGGCTAGGGATGCGTCGGTGCACGCGACCATGGCGCCGGACGCTACCACCCCCAGGGACAAGGCGCCACTGGCGTCATTACCACCTCCATTCACCCCAATCGCTAATTTGGGCGATGCTCCAGCCGCAGGGGCCTCGCCTCCAAGGGAGGCTCCCGCGGCAATTATCGCGGAGGCTCCTGCCGCGGCTTCGTCTTCAAAGAGGCCGTCAGTGTCTTGGGCACACGATGTGTTCGAGACGGGCCTCACTCGGAGGTTGGGGCCCGAGTTGGAAAAGCCGGCTAGCATCCGCATCGGAATGCGGTTCATACCAGTTGCCAAGTGAGTATTGTTCATCTGCCTGTTTTTCGTTGTAGTCGGACAATCTTATTCATATCGTTGCTTCACAGGATTGGTGTTAAAAAGATCGGCCATCCCTCCGTGGCCAAGGTTCCGCCAGTCGTCACCGAGGTGGACTCCTCGCGGAAGAGGAAGACCGACGAAGTCGCTGCTCTCGCCGAAGGTGTCAAGAGGGCGAAAGGCGACGACGTTGTCACGGTCTCTGATGACCCAACGCTTGCTCCAAGAGAACCTCCGACTGCGGCGGAAGTGGCCTCGAAGACCAAGGAGGCTGTTGCCTCACCCGACATGGCCGAGCCGGCTCCGAGTGGCGCCGCGACATCTGCAGCGACCTTCCCTCCCTTCATGGCGAAGGCGGCCGCAGCGAGTGGCTCGGCGCCAACGAGCCGGATGCCTGGGGTCGCCGAGGTGGAGGTCAAACAGCATCGCGGCCACACTCCGGTCGTGCTTGCATCTGTGGACGCGCTGGAGCTTCACGACATGATAGGCGCTGCCATCCAGGTATGTCCGGTCCCCGAGGATCGGGCCACTGAATTTCAGTGGTCGGATTTTTAATGTTTTTATATCGTCCAGTCCCCGAGTGTCTAGTCGCTGAATTTCAGCGGATGGGCACTTAGGATTTTCAATGTCCAGTCCCCGAGTTCCTAGTCGCTGAATTTCATCGGGTGGGCACTTAGGATTTTCAATGTCCAGTCCCCGAGTGCCTAGTCGCTGAATTTCAGCGGGTGGGCACTTAGGATTTTCAATGTCCAGTCCCCGAGTGCCTAGTCGCTGAATTTCAGCGGGTGGGCACTTAAGATTTTCAATGTCCAGTCCCCGAGTGCCTAGTCGCTGAATTTCAGTGGGTGGGCACTTAGGATTTTCAATGTCCAGTCCCCGAGTGCATAGTCGCTGAATTTCAGCGGGTGGGCACTTAGGATTTTCAATGTCCAGTCCCCGAGTGCCTAGTCGCTGAATTTCAGCGGGTGGGCACTTAGGATTTTCAATGTCCAGTCCCCGAGTGCCTCGTCGCTGAATTTTAGAGGGTGGGCACTTAGGATTTTCAATGTCCAGTCCCCGAGTGCCTAGTCGCTGAATCTCAGCGAGTGGGCACTTAGGAATTTTGTTGTTGTTGACGTTGCAGTTTGTGCGCAGGGCCTGTAACACGAATCGGCCGATCGGCTTGCTGCAAAGTATCGCTTGGAGAAGGAACTCGTTGCCGTCTAGGAGACGAACAAGGGGCTTCAAGCAATTGCAGCTGAGGCGGAGGAGGTCCGCCGGGGCCTTGTCCCGGTGGGTGACTTGACAGCGGCTCAATCTGCTTTGAGCGTGGCCGAAAAGCGGGCCGCTGACCTGGAGCGTGAGCTCAAGGAAGCGAGGGCGGAAGCGAGTTCAGCGGAGGGGAGTGCGAAAGCGGCTGTCACTTATGCCGCTGAAGAGCGGAAATTATCTGACGTGCTCGTTGCTGGGCTGCAGGATGACCTTTCTTCTCTTCAACATTTCATCACGGACCTCTGCCGCACGCTGATTGGTAAATTCTCCTTCACCCAATTCTCGGTGGTACTAACTTTATTGTGATGTCGACGAGTCGCTTACTGTTTATTGATGTGTTGCAGGCCAGATTACTGACAACGTGGAAGAAGCGCAGTCGTATGACGCGCGGCAGTGCGTGGCCACTCTGGTCGACTTGGCCGCGTTGTCGGCGACTTGCCTTCGAGCATATCTTCTGGAGATATCGCCCATGGAGGTGATCCCAGTGACCTTGTCGAGGTATGGCGCTATCTGGAGAAGGCTCCGTCGGTGGTCGAGTTCATGACGCGGTCGGCCTTCCGGCGTGGGGCAGCGACGACGCTCAGCATTGGGCTTGCCCACTTCCCGGAAGACTTCGACCTCGACGATGTCACGAGCGGCTACCCCTCGTCAACGGGTTCGGTGGAGATTGCGGAGGTGCTAAAGCTGACGGACCGGGCCGCGGTGTACTCCGACCGTGTGTGGGTGATGGGTGACCTCATCCCCTATCAGGAGACGGTTGTCGCCCCCAACGATCCTGAGCCGAAGCATCGGGACTTCAAGGTTGAGCAGCCGTTCCGGGCGGCGATGGCGGACGAGTTAACGATGTACCCGTCGAACCCGTACGTGCCCTTCATCCGTAACCGCAGGGGTGGCGGCGATTCGGCGTCAAAACCTGCGGAGTAGAAGCGTTGTGCCCTTGGGCGTTAGTACAAAATAGCTATTGAATTTTCCTTGTATTTTGGAACAACTTTGTGCTGCTATAAAGGAAGTGTTGTTTTGTCATTTGCTTTGCGATTTTGGATTTTGATTGAATGAGTCCCCGAGCGCGTCCGCCCTTTTTATGGGGTATACCTCGTTTGCTATGTGTTTGCGAATTTTTAATGGATTAAGGTCGACTCGCCAGGGCTCAGAGAGCCAGTCGCAGGGCGACTCCCATGGGTGCTCTTTACTTGACCGTTTTCCCGTGCGCGAACGAGGTCGGGTAGCCGAGTCCCCGAGCGTGGTACTTGGTGGTTGTAGTCGCAACTCCGAGGTAGGTGAGGACTAAGCGCGTTAAAGTATGCGCGTCACTCCTGCCTGGCCCGAAGGATCAGTCGCATGGCGAGTCCTGGGCACGCTCTCATACTGGGCGTTTTTCCCTAGTCGCTCGTATTTGAGTGGACGTCAGTTCCTCGAGCGTGGTATTTGGACGTTCGAGTCGCTGTGCCAAGGATGCGGAGGACCTTGGTCGCTGTGAGGAGCGAGGGCAGTTGTCTTGGCTCGGTAAGCCAGTCGAGCTAGGCGACTCCAATGGGGCTCCGGGTTGGCGTTTTTCGTGGACGTTACAAGGCCTGGGGTTTCCCAGTGCCCTCGTACCGCACTACTTGGTCGTGCCGGTCGCTTTACCAGAGGTTGACTTCTGCGAATAGCATAGCGCTGTCATTACGAGTGCGAGTGGCACAAGACACGGAGAGTAGATGCAACTTTTGGTAACCACCGCTTTATTTCATAGCGGGTGGGGAGTACATGTATGGAGTTCTAGGAATAGAACTTTCGTAGGAGGTTTACATTCCACGGTCGCTTGACATCGAGTTTTCCATCGCCTCGGACGTCGGTGAGGTAGTAGGCGTCGTTGCCTAGGACTCGCCCGATGGCGAATGGTCCCTCCCAAGGGGGGAGAGCTTGTGCATGCCCTTCTTGTCCTGGATTAGATGCAGTACCAGGTCACCTTCCTGGAAGGTGCGAGTCCTTACTCAGCGGCTGTGGTAGCGGCGAAGCCCTTGCTGGTAGATGGCGGTGCGGGAGCGAGCTAGGTCGTGTGCCTCGTCAAGCTAGTTGACTCCGTCATGGCGTGCGAGTTCGTTTGCATCCTCCGTGTAGTTGACCACCCTTGGCAAGTCGTGCTCGAGGTCGGTGGGCATGACTGCCTCGGCGCCGTACACCATGAAGAAGGGGGTAAACCTTGTCGACCTGTTGATGGAGGTGCGGATGCCCTAGATGACGGAGGGTAGCTCCTCGACCCAACACCCGGCGGTGCGCTCGAGTGGTACTTGGAGCCGTGGCTTCAGGCCATGGAGGATGCTCTGATTGGCGCGTTCCGCCTGGCCATTGGACTCCGGGTGGGTGATTGAGGCGAGGTCGAGTCGAATGTGGTGTTCCTCACAGAACTCGGCCATGGCTCCTTTGGCGAAGCTGGTGTCGTTGTCTGTGATGATGATGTTTGGGAACCCATAGCGATAGATGATCTCGCGTAGGAACTTGGTGGCGGTCTTCCTGTCGCATTTGCGGACTGGCTTGGCCTCCACCCATTTTGTGAACTTGTCGACTGCGACTAGGAGGTGCGTGAAGCCGGAGGGGGCCTTCTTGAAGGGGCCTACCATGTCCATGCCCTATACGGCGAACGGCCAGGTGATGGGGATTGTCTTGAGCGCCGAGCTTGGCACGTGGGTTTGATTGGCGTATTTCTGGCATCCGACGCACCGCTGGACAATGTCGACAATGTATGGGTGTGCGGTGAGCCAGTAGAAGCCGTGCCGCATAGCCTTTGCGACCAGAGAACGGGCGCCGGCGTGGTGGCCGCAGTCGCCGGAGTGAATGTCTTGGAGGATTTTTCGTCCTTCAGCGGGCTGAACGCAACGTTGGAACACGCCGGTCACGCTACGCTTGTGGAGCTCGCCGTTGATGAAGACGAAGGATTTGCAGTGGCGTGCTATCATCTGGGCGTCCGTTTCATCCGCTGGCAGGGTGCCTCCCTCCAAGTAGGCGACGTATGGCGCGGTCCAGTCGTCTGGCTCGGCGATCAGTGCGACCAGGGTTGCTTCTAGTTGCAGCGGGATTCCGATGTCGATCTCCCTAGGGGTAGAGACGGAAGGCTTGTTGATGGTGTCGAGGAAGACGCCGGCGGGTGGTGCGAGTCGAGCCGAGCCGATGCGAGAGAGTGCGTCGGCCTCCTCGTTCTTCCGCCTATCAATCCACTCGACGGAGTAGCCTGCGAAGTATCCACCCAGCTTGTCTACTGCTTGGCGGTATGCCGCCATGGTGGGGGAGACGGCGTCGCAGGTGCCAACGACCTGCCCGGCGACGAGGTCGGAGTCTCCGTAGCAGCGCAGTCGGTTGACATTCATCTCTTTGGCAGCTCGCATGCCGTGGAGTAGCGCCTCGTACTCGGCCATGTTGTTGGTGCAGGGGGTGAAGTCGAGGTAGAGGACGTAGCGGAGCTTGTCGCCCTTCGGAGATGTGAACATGATCCCTGCTCCTGCACCGCCCGCGTTCTTGGAGCCGTCGAAGTGTAAGCTCCAGTAATGGAGGTATGGCAGCTTCTCTGGCTGCTGGGCCTCCTCCCAGTCGGCGATGAAGTCTACGAGAGCCTGTGACTTGATCGCCTTGCGCGGCTCGTACTTGATGTTGTGCACGCCGATCTCGATGGCCCACTTGGCGACTCGCCCGGTTGCCTCACGGTTGCGGATGATGTCCTGCAACGGTGCTGAGGAAACGACCGTTGCCGGGTGCTCCTGGAAGTAGTGCGGCAATCGCCGCTGTGCTCTGAAGACCGCGTATACCAATTTCTGGTATTGCGGGTAGCGCTGGCGCGACTCGGTGAGGACTTCGCTGATGTAGTACACTGGTCGCTGCACCGGGCGCTCCTTTCCTTCCTCTGGTCGTTCGACGACCATGACGGCGCTGACGACGCGTTCGGAAGCCGCGACGTAGACCAGCATGGGTTCCTTGTCGACGGGGGCGGCGAGTAGCGGTGTCGCGAGTAGCACCTTATTGAGGTCGCTAAGCGCGTCATCTGCCTCCTTGTCCCACTGGAAGGTGGGGTTTTTGCGCATTAGGCGGTAGAGGGGCATCGCCTTTTCGCCCAACCGGGGGATGAAGCGACTGAGAGCCGCGACTCGCCCGATCAGCTTCTGGACGTTGCGCAGGCACTCGGGTTTGCCGAGTCGAGCGATCGTGTCGATCTTGGTGGGGTTTGATTCGATCCCGCGCTTGGAGACAACGTATCCCAGTAGCTGTCCAGCTGGCACACCGAAGGTGCATTTGCCTGGGTTTAGCTTTATCTTGTACTTCCGCAGGTTGGCGAATGTTTCCGCCAGGTCAGCGAGTAGGTCGTTCTGGCGAGCGGACTTCACCAACACGTCGTCGATGTAGACGTGGATATTGCGGCCAATTTGGCTCGCAAGGCACTCCTGCATGCACCGCTGGAAGGTCGCCTCGGCGTTCTTGAGGCCGAAGGTCATGGCAGTGTAGCAGAAGGCTCTGAATGGCGTGATGAACACCGTATTCTCTTCGTCCTCGATGGCCATTTTGATCTGGTTGTACCCAGAGTAGGCATCGAGGAAGCATAGCGACTCCGAGCCCATGGTGGAATCGATGATTTGGTCGATCCGCGGGAGGACGAATTGCTCCTTCGGGCAGGCGCTGTTTAAGTTTGTGTAATCGATACACATCCTCCAGGTCCCGTTTTTCTTCTTGACCAGGACTAGGTTTGCCAGGCACTTGGAGTACTTGATTGGCCGGATGAAGCCTGCAGCGAGTAGACGCTGCACCTCATCGGTGATGGCTCGGTGGCGCTCTTCATTGAAGGGTCGCAGCGACTGCTTGACAGGTCGCACTTTGGGACCGGTGTTGAGTTTGTGCTCAGCGAGTTCCCTCGGGACACCAGGCATGTCAGAGGGCTTCCACGCGAAGATGTCCCTGTTCTCACGGAGGAACTCGATGACCGCGCCTTCCTATGCTAGGCTCATGCACGTCCCGATCGTCACCGTCTGGCTGGAGTCGCCTGGGACCAGCTCGACGGTGCGGGTATGCGTCGTTGCCTCGAAGGCGATGGGGTTTCCGCCCTTCGAGTTGGGCTTCTTGGGTATGGTGGGGTCGTCGTTGTTGACCCCGCTCGCATACTTAGCGAGTTCCTCGGCGCGGTTGGCCTCTGCCGCGATGACGGCATCGGCGAGTTCGTATCCTTTGGCCTCGCACTCGGCGGCCATGTTGGGGTATTCGTGGATGGTGATGAAGCTGCACGGCCCGGGTAGCTTCATCACGTTATACGCGTAGTGGGGTGCTTCCATGAACTTTGCGAACGCCTGGCGCCCCAGGACGCAGTGGTAGGGGCTGTCGAAGGGCACCAGCTCGAAGACGATCCGCTCGGTGTGGAAGTTTGCCGGTGTGCCGAAGGTGACTGGCAGCGTCACCTTGCTGATCGGGTACGCCTTCCGACCGGGGACGATGTTGTGGAACGTGGTGTAGGTCGTCTCGATCATCGACTGCGGGAGCCACAGTCGCCTGAAGGTGTCCAGGTATAGGATGTTGATGGAGTTGCTGCCGTCCATCAGTGTTTTGGGGAGCCAGTAGTCTCCCACCTTGGGCTTGACTACCAGGGCGACTCGGTCCGGATACTCGATCCGTGGCGAGTGGTCCGCGCGGCTCCAAGTGATTGGTTGCTCAGACCAGTTGAGGAACTGGGGGATATCTATCTGGGCCACCACGTTGACGGCGATGGCGCGGGCGATGACCTTCTTCTCGCGCTTCGTGTTGAAGCCTGTGAAGGTGTGGAGCCAGCCGGCGATGCTGCCGAATTTTCCGCCGTTTGGCGGGTTGTTGTCGGGGTCTTCCCGCGCGCGCCGTGCTTTCTCGATCTCCTTGAGAGAGTGGCAGTCGGCGGTCGTGTGCGTGGCGGGCTTTCCTTCCCTGCTGTGAAATACACAAGGTTGGTTAAGAAGGGACGCGGGGTCGAACCTCGGTTTCGCCTTGTAGTTTCCGCCATCGCGGCGTTGTCCCCCGTCGCGGCGGAAGCTCTTGGGCTCGCGCTGCGCGTATCCGGCGTTGGCGAAGAATTCGACTCGCCTGTCACTGCGGCGCTTGACGGTGAGGCGAGTGTTGCTATAGCGTAAGTTGGGTCGTCTCCCGTTGTCGTGGCCGCTCGTGCGGCGGTGTCCTCCCGACTCGTCGTCGGTTTCTTGGTTTGGGTCCTCCTCCGCGTACCTTTTTGTGATCTCCAGGAGGTCCGGTATGTTGTCGAGTGTGCGATACTCTCGTTTGAGCTTGGCGACCAGGGGCTCGTAGTGGCACGAGGTCTTGAAGCAGTGGATCGCGGTGTCTGGGTGGATTCCGACCGCGTTGCACAGATCTTGCCACCGTTGGACCCAGCTGCGGGTCGACTTGCGGGGTCCCTGGACCACCGTTCCAGGTCCTTGATGGTGGTGGCGCGAGTGTATGAACCCTCGAAGTGCCTGACGAAATCCTCTCGCATCTCCTCCTAGGATTCGATGCTATTCGCGGGAAGGGTGTTAATCCACTGCCTGCACGGCCCCTCCATCATCAGGGGGAGGTAGCGAGCGGCTAGTAGGTCGGTGTGGCCTGCGATCCCCATCGCCATGAGGTAGGTATCCAGCCACACGGAGGGGTCGTACGAGGGGTCGTATTTCTCTATTTCCTTCGGTGCTTTGAAGTTGGCCGGGTATCTTTCGCCTTGGATCATCAGTCCGAAGCACTGGGACCCGATGCGGCTCAGCGACCCCCTCGGTTCACCATCGCAGCGGTTGGTGAGGGTGTGCCGCAGGTCGTCAGGCTGGCGTGCACGCCAGCTCTGGTTGGTGATGATGTGGGTGCGGGCGTCGACGAGTTGTCCGTTGGCAGCGACGAAGTTGGTTGTCGGCCTGGGGTCGTTGGTGGAGAGTGTCGCGTTCGCGAGTCGGTGTTGGAGCTGTAGGGGTTCGGGCAGTTGAGAGTGTTCGCCGCCATGGGGCGGCGCTTGAGGCCGCTCTGCTGCCCGATGAACGCGAGTACATCCGACCCTGTGATTCGACGCCTGTGTTTTGTTGCTCGACCGCTTTGGTGAGCAGAGCCTTGGCGTATTGGATCTACAGGGCGCCTTCACCAGTGGCTGCGATGTTGTCGACTGCTGCTCGGCCCGCGACGAGGTTGTCCATTGGGGTGGAGAACAACGGGAGGCCGTTCGCATCTCGCTCCCGTGAGGAGACCATGATCCTTGGCTGGTCCCTGGGGGTGCGCGGTTGGGTGGTGGCGGGCCTCCATTGGCCGTTGCTCCTGGTGGGGGCCGAGTGCTTCCTCCTGGCGGCGCGTTCTCGCAGACCGCGCGCTCGTCCGCGCGGGCCGGGTCGTTCTCATCGTCGAAATTCAGGGTGCGCCCCTGGATGGTGGGGTTCAGGCGCGACCTGATTCAGAGTTGTGGTAGCGCAACAGCTCCTGCACTGTCACCTGCTCGAGGCGAATTTTTTCTCGCTCGGCTTGTTCCTTGCGGACTGCCTCCGCCAGCTTTAGGCGGAGTTCTTCGACCTCCGTCGCCGTCGCGTTTGGAGGGATCGGCGTGGAGAATGGATCTTCCGGCGGGTCGGCGCCAGTTGCCATGTAGGTCGCGGCGACCGGTTCCGTCGCGGAGGTCGGTGGAGTTCTCCGACCCGGAATCGAAGTCGAAGATCCCAAGGATAGAGGGATCCTTGAAGTCTCCGACGTTGGAGACCTAGGTGATGGAGCCCGCGGGTGACGCGACGACAATGGATCCGGCGAGTGACTTCGGGGTCGCCGAATCGGCGTCATCGTTGAGGGCCGCGTCTTCCGCGTCTGCGGTGGTTTCGGCCACGTTGCTGTGGGCCGAGTCGTACTCGGAGGCGAGGCGGTGGATCGTGCAGACCTGGCTCTCAGAGAGCCGGTCGCATGGCGGCGACTCGTGGATGCGATCCGAGTCCTCCGAGATGATGACGTCGGTGAGGCCGACGAAGAGGCTGATCGTGCCGGCCGACAGGATCATGCTATGCGTGACAGGTCGCGCTGCCGGGACGTAGCTGCTCGGCAAGATCTGGAGCATCTCGCCGATCGCGATCATGCGGCCAGTGGCGATCGACTCGTTGATGGGCAGATTGGATCTCGCCGCAGAACACCGGCCTGACCGGCCAGGCCCCACGATGGGCGCCACTATCGTGGGAATGACCACGATAGATGCTGCAATCAGCAGCGAGTAGTAGAACATGGGGCAAGGGCGGCCAGCCATCTGCGGTGCGAGATGAGGGCTGAGACACAAGGGTTTACCCAGGTTCGTCCCCCCAGAGGGTAAAAACCTACTCCTGCTAGATTGTATTATGGTGAGAGTACAATGGGGCGAGCTCGGCGGCTAGGCGGCGAGTCGCTAGGGTGTATGATGGAACGTATCCTCTATGCGTCCTCCAGGGAGGTTTATATAGACTCACCTCCCTAGGGTTTACAGATCTCAACCGAATTAGTTAAGGATTCGGAGATTCTATGACCTAGTCCGACTGGGCCTAGCTACGCTTCTGGGCCTTCATCTTCCAGTCGCTGGAGTCCACGCCAAGTCTTGATCCATTCGCCGTCTTGTAGGCGCACTCGCTGACGCTTGGGCCAGTAGGAAACGTCCTGCCGGGTATACCCCGGTAGGCATATCCCCATCACCCAGAGTATATCTATCCGTCATATGGATGGACAAATCCCACTCTTGATCCATGTGTCTCAACCCATACTTTCCGAAAACTCAATGCCACCTTTATAGCCACCCAGTTACGGTGTGGTGTTTGATGTCATCAAAGCATCCTTCCGGTGATGGTGATAAGCATGATCTCATGGTCGAAGGAATTAGGTTACTATGTATCAGAAATCTTATAGCAATTTAACTATTAAAATGACTTGATCTTTATGCTACGCTTATCTATAGGAGTATGTCCATCATACCATTCTCCTAATGATATGATCTTGTTGTCAACAACATCTCAATGTTCATGATCAGGAAACCATGATCATCCATTAACCAACAAGTTAGTATTATAAAGAGGCTTTACTAGGGACTCTAATTTAGTTTACAAATCACACAAGTACTAATGTTTCCGGTTAATACTGTTATAGCATGAATGTAAACATTTATCATAAACACAAAGATATAATAATAACTACATTTATTATTGCCTATATGGGCATATCTCCAACAATTATCTCCCAACAAGTACTTTTTCTTTAACGCCTTTAAGTTAGGCTTGATAGTTTGAGAAGATGCTCACATAAGAAATATGAATTGAAGTAAAAGAGAGCATCAAGAAGCAAATTCAAAACACATTTAAGTCTAACCCACTTCCTATGCATTGGAATCTTGTAAATAAACAAGTCATGAAAGCACAAAGCAACAAGCATAGGAAAGCAAAACAAGTGCAAATTCAACAAAATAGCTATCATTAATATTCTCATCACCATAATCATCAAATATAGGAGGCATATTGTAATCACAATAAACTTCCTCCTCAATCGTTGGTGGATTGAAAATATCATAATCATCATTGTAATCATCATATATTGGATGTTTGGTATCATCAAACCAAATTTTCTCCTCTAAAGCTGGGGGACTAAAAAGAACATTTTCATCAAAACTAGCTTCCCCAAGCTTAGACTTTTCCATAGCATTAGCAACAATGGTGTCCAAAGATTTCATACTAATAACATTGCTATTAGCATGAAAATAAAGTTCCATACATTTTTTTAATTTTCTCTTCAAACACTTCATGTCCTAACTCAAGATAAATGCTATAAAGCTCTCTAATTTTGTTGTTGTTTTCCATTAAGCCTAACTAGTGAAAACAAGAAACAAAAAGACAAAATTGCAGAATCTAAAGAAAATAACTTCGAGCACTCACACCGGAGGATGTGAGTACCTTTTACCTTACCTCCCCGGCAACGGCTCCAGAAAAGAGCTTGATGTCTACGCACTTCTATTCTTGTAGATAGTTGTTGGGCCTCCAAGTGCAGAGGTTTGTAGACCAGCAGCAAGTTTCCCTTAAGTGGATCACCCAAGGTTTATCGAACTCAGGGAGGAAGTGGTCAAAGGTATTCCCTCTCAAGCAACCCTGCAATCAAGATACAAGAAATCTCTTGTGTCCTCAACACACCCAATACACTTTTCAGGTGTATAGGTACACTAGTTCGGCGAAGAGATAGTGAAATACAAGTGGTAACGATGCCAGAAAAGATCTTGATGGTGAGGTAAAGACTAAAGGCAACAAGAAGGAAGCAAGCAAACATGCAACATATCTAGATGCAAACGGTGTTTCAGTCCTTAGAAACAAGGCCTAGGGATCATACTTTCACTAGTGAACACTCTCTCATATAAATATCCTCTCTTCATGATACTACTCTTAACTACTCTCCGGTTGGACACTCTAATCCATGGTAGGGCTATAACAACACACCTCAAAGTCCGCCTTCTCCAATCTAGATAACCCCACACTGTCACCTTGAGCGCTAGATGGTTCCAATAAAAACCACAATTTCATAGAGACATCCAACTCCAAATATAACTCATAACAGATATTCAATCTAGCCAAAGTGCCACACACGGTATACACGCTGTCACTTTCACACACGTTGGGAAAATCATAGATCCATTAAAGCACAAAGAGTATTTATGTAGACTCAAACCTAAGTGCCACCATGGCGTGCACGCTGTCACTTTCACACACATGGGGAGAGCAGAGATCTAATGAAGCACTTGAGTAGAAAGGTAGATCTACTTGATTACAAAGCTCATGACCACAAGATCATGCATAGAGAGAGATAAACACATAGCTACCGGTAGATCCCTTAGCCTCGAGGAAGAACTACTCCCTCCTCATCATGGGAATGAGTGATACGTTGGAAACGTATCTATAATTTTTTATGCTCCATGCTTGTTTAGTATCTACTTTGCTTTACTTGTATACACTTTGAGGTGCTTTTTACATGTTTTCTGGTACTAACCTATTAACAAGTTGCAACAGTGCCAGATGCCTGTTTTCTGTTGTTTTTGGTTTCAGAAAAGTTAGTAAAGAAATATTATCGGAATTGGACGGGACGAAGGACAAAGTCAATAACTTTCCATGGGGAACAAGAAGTCCAGAGGGGAGATGGATAAGCGGGCCAGGGAGGCCAAACCCCCCTAGGCGCGGGTGGGCCCTACCCCGCGCCTGGGTAGGGTTTTCCCCTCCTGGCCGCCTCCCGGTCTTGCCCCTTCGCCTATAAGAATCCCCCGATGCAGAAACTATGGGTCGGGGGGAGGGTCTGAAGCTCTTCTCGGCACCCTGCCGGAAGGGAGATCATCCCGAAGGCCTTCTCTCCGGTATGATTTGTGAGTAGTTCCACCTTGGACTATGGGTCCATGTAGTAGCTAGATGGTTGTATCTCCTCATTTGTGCTTTCATGTATAGATATTGTGAGCTCCGTTCATGATCAAGATCTGATCTATTTGTAATCATGCATGTTGTGTTTGCGGGGATCCGATGGATATTGAGATTATTATGTTAGTTTGATTAATGGTTTTATCTTTATGATTCTATCATGCCTGTGTTGTTTGTGATCTTGCATGCTCTTCGTTGCTAGTGGTTATCTTGGCCAAGTAGTTGCTAGTGACTCCAAGAGGGAGTATTTATGCTCGATAGTGGGTTCATGACTCTAGTTTCCAAGGGAAGTGACAATAATCTCTTCGGTTGTAGATGTGTTGTTGCTACTAGGGAGAAAACAACAGTCTCTTGTTCATGGAATATGTGGACTGTTTACCTTAGACACTTTGCTTAAAGCAGTTGTCTGTTGCTTGCAACTTAATACTAGAGGGGGTTCGGAAGATAACCTGAAGGTGCACTTCTAGTCATAGATGCAATTGGATTACGGTCTATGTATATTGTTGTATTGCCCAATCAACCTCATAGGATCTTTCTGGCTAGTAATTGTATTGTTATGCCTTGCTCAGTTCTTGTAAATTGCCCCGCTATAATTTGTTTACCCTTCATGCTATGTTGTCTATCTAAGGAGAGCACCTCTAGTGAACTATGGACCCCGATCCAATCTTTACCATCAATACATCTTCCACTGTTACTTGTTTACTTGCTACAAACCATTACCTTCCACACTAGACGTTTAATCCTTTGTTACAGCAAACCGGTGAGCTTGACAACCTCACTGATTCGTTGGGATAGAGTCTTGAGTTTGTGTTGTGCAGGTCTCTACGTTGCTTCCAACACCTGTGTGACGTTTCCTTCCTCCTTCTGGTTCGATAACCTTGGTTTCTACTGAGGGAAATCGTGCTGTTGTACTCTTCATACCTTGCTCTTTGGGTTTCCAACGAAGTACTCTTCCTCCCTATTGAGTGTAGCATCAAGTAATTTCTGGCGCCGTTGCCGGGGAGGCTAAGGATGTCTTCACTAGGGGAGTTCTTCACTTCCTTTATCTTACTTTGTTTTTAGTTTGCTTTGTTTCTTTTGTTTGGTTTTGTTTGCCTCTTTTAAAAAAAACCCAAAAAAATTAGTCTAGCTTGGTTTGCTTTCTTTATTCAAAAACACAAAAAATTAGTTCCTGCTCTAGTTGACACCTTGCTCTAGCTTACCATGTTGCTCCCCAAGTTCACTAGAAAGACCTTGCAATAGGTAGTGGCTCCATAATTGGGAAAGACAATATTGAAGAATTCTTTAACTATGTTAGCAAGCATGAGGATATTGAGTATAAATCTATAGCAGAGCTTGATCCTAATTATGAAATTGCTTCAGCTTCTTTAGTCCATATGTTGGAGGCTAGGTTTGTTAGCCTTAATCCCTTCATGCAATTCTTATTCCTAAAACTAAAAGAAGAGAAGAATGTTGAAAAAAGGGAATTCATCCTTGAAACTTTATCAGAAGAATTCCATGATGTTGCTAGGGAGGACAAAAAGGGTTTTGAACGTTTCAATATGCTAGGTTGAAGTGTAGATGTTGTGGTTATTTCTGATAAAACTAAGCCTAGAGAGGAATTCAATGTACTCATACCCTATAAGCTTGTTGTAATGCATGAAGCCTTTGAAAATAATTTCGATAGGATTGCCCCTAAAAATCTTTTTGATGAAGATAGTAGACCAAAGAGAGATGAGAAAGGATCCTACAAAACCCATTTGGATGAGATACCTTTCATAGTTGAACATTTTGCAAATATGAATGTTAATGCTTCTTCATTTGAAAATACTTGATTCTTCTTGCTTCTTGTGCCTAACTTAAAGGCGTTAAAGAAAAGTACTTGTTGGAAGATAACCCAAGAGTTTCCTTGAGTCTTGGAAGTTATTACTACTGTAATGAACTCTCCTTATCCTTTTTGTTTGCTTTTTGTGCCAAGAATGACCTCTAATGAGAGGGAAGTAAGATATGGGGAGTTGCTGTCCCGAAACAGATTTCTGTCCTCCACCAAAAAAATCGTGAGGAGGCTCTGTAACTCGGATTAAGATCAAAATTTACGAATAAATCCTCCAGTATGTTGGATAACTTTCTTTAGTTCAACACTTTTTGATTTGAGCAACAGAAGATGTTCTAAAAAAATTGTTTCTACCTGCTGGTCTGTTTTGACAGATTTCTGCCATTATTTGTATTTGCTTCATATTGATTCCTTTTTGAGATCTCTTCCGATAAATTGAGTTTCTTTGAAGGAGTTATTTCAGTAGCTTGTGTTTTTAGTGAAAATCCTTGTTGTTCCAAAGCTTTGCGAGTGGTCTAATATCTTTTGAATAAGCTAATGTTGCTAATGAAGATTGTGTGAAGTTTTGCATGAAGGAAAAATTTCAGGTGTAGAGAGAGAATGATGCAATGATATGAAGAATGGACAAAAGCTCAAGCTTTGGGATGCCACCATGAGGTCACCCCAAGAAATATCCAAGAGGTACAAGCGTCAAAGCTTGGGGATGCCTAAGGCATCCCCTTCTTCATCAACAAAAAGCTCAGGTTTGTGTAGACACTTCACTTTTATTGTTTCATGCACAGTTGTGTTATTCTTGGAGCGTCTTAGTTTTCGTTTGATTTGCTTAGTTTTTTTAGGTTGACTTAGTAGTTTGGACCCCCGTTCTTGTTGTGTTGTTTTGCAAATAAGTTTGCTTGGTGTTTGGAAAGGAGTAGTAAGTTCTTGCTTGAAGTGCAAGAGGAGCTTGCATTGACTGTGACTTAGACTTTAGCATGACATGCAAGGTGTTGTTTTAGCATTATGCTTAGTGATTATTGTTGTAGCATGTCTTGTTCCAAACAATTGGGATTGCTTAGTGTGCCTTTTTGAAGAAATTATGCGTTGTTTTAGCATGCAAAAGCATAGTATTGTGGTATTCTCCTTTGATGTTTTGCTTGGGTTGACTTGGCGCATGCTTACACCATGTTATGACTATGGACAAGTCACCATTAGCATCTATGATCATTTATTCCCTGACTTGTAGTACCACTCTTTGCTTTGATTAGTTTGCTTTGTTGCATTGCATAATTATGGCCATTATTGCTCTCTTAGTTGGTTGCTCCCAGTCTTTTGCTAGCCTCCACTTGTATGAGTAAGTTATACACATGCTTCCAACTCCCAAGAAACCAAGTTATTCCAAAGTGTCCACTATAAACTCCTATGCACGGTGTGTTACACCATTCCAAGTATATTCTTGTTTTCAACTATCTTCCAATTAAAAACTATTTTGTTATGTGAAAACTTAGTGATTAAAGCCATCACGAACTTGATGGCACTTTTTATTCTTTTCCCCTAATAAACTTGAACCATTGAGGCAACTTTGTTGTATATGCTTGCACTTATAAGTTGGGATTAGCAGAACCGTGCTGTCACGGGGAACGTTTTCAACATTGCACTTGTACTTTTTGTACTCCGTTGATAGCATGCTCTTTTGTCTATGGATGTTACCGGTGTGAAATGAAGTGCGAACTTGTAAGTCCATGGAGTTTGTATTCTGTGTTAGATAAACGCCTGGGCCGCTAGCCTAAGCCATGCCTAATCATGGTGGAAACTTGCAGCATCATTATAGTGAGCTATCTATGAAGCATCCTCAATAAAAAGCTATGCATATGGTAAATAAAAATATTGCTGAGATGCTCATTATCTGCTTGCCTTGTCATTTTGGTTATGGGAAAGCTCATGTACCATGTGCAAGGGGTACCCTGTTGGCGGTTCTCAATGATATGCAAATACTTACAGTGATAAGAACTTGCCTGGGCCCTAAGTTGAGTATCCATGAGGTGTAGCCCTCATAGTCAAGGGACTTGAGATTACTAACTTATACTTTGTCAAGCATATACTCCAGCTTTGCCACTTTAACCTTAACCACTTCAAGATGCTTATGATAGGGGCAATGGGGGCTGAAAGCTAATAAGTACCATAATTTTTGGAAGCTCTTTTTGAAACTTGTAATCCCTGCTTACTTTACAAAAAGGCCTTTCTTCCATCATTATCGAGTCTCCACCTTCTACCTTTAGGCACCATTAAGAGAGCATAGTTGTCATTCTGTGTGTAGTGTTCCAAAGCTTATTAATTGATGCATATTGTGTTATTACTTGTTCATGTGCTATCTGTTCTAGTCACCCTTGTGAACTTTGCAGGTGTCCTATGCAGTATATTGCTACTCTATGAGGGACAAGCTGATTGACACTATGCTATGTTTTTTGCATGTGAAACAAACAAACGTTTTCAATACTTATTATTCATGATCTTTGTTTGTAGCTTGCCATGCTACATGCATAGTTACTATGTCCTACTGTTAGAACTCCATCTTTCATGCACATGTTTAGAGTTCTTTGATCCCAACTTTCAATGTTTGCAAATGGTTGGATATTTATAGTGAGGGTGCATGTCACCTCAAAAATTATTCTTTTATCACTTACCTACTCGAGGACGAGCAGGAGTTAAGCTTGGGGATGCTGATACGTTGGAAACGTATCTATAATTTTTGATGCTCCATGCTTGTTTAGTATCTACTTTGCTTTACTTGTCTACAATTTGAGGTGCTTTTTACATGTTTTCTGGTACTAACCTATTAACAAGTTGCAACAGTGCCAGATGCCTATTTTCTGTTGTTTTTGGTTTCAGAAAAGTTAGTAAAGAAATATTATCGAAATTGGACGGGACGAATGACAAAGTCAATAACTTTCCATGGGGAACAAGAAGTCCATAGGGGAGACGGGGAAGCGGGCCAGGGAGGCCAAACCCCCTAGGCGCGGGTGGGCCCTACCCGTGCCTGGGTAGGGTTTGCCCCTCCTGGCCGCCTCCCGGTCTCGCCCCTTCGCCTATAAGAAGCCCCCGATGCAGAAACTCTAAAGACCCGATCAATATTCCACAAAACCGTTTGTAGCTGCCGCCACCATCATCCCTAGATCAGGGGGAGGGTCTAAATCTCTTCCCGGCACCCTGCCGGAAGGGAGATCATCCCGGAGGCCTTCTCTCCGGTATGATTTGTGAGTAGTTCCACCTTGTACTATGGGTCCATGTAGTAGCTAGATGGTTATATATCCTCCTTTGTGCTTTCATGTATAGATCTTGTGAGCTCCGTTCATGATCAAGATCTGATCTATTTGTAATCATGCATGTTGTTTTTGCGGGGATCCGATGGATATTGAGATTATTATGTTAGTTTGATTAATGGTTCTATCTTTATGATTCTATCATGTCTGTGTTGTTTGTGATCTCGCATGCTCTCCGTTACTAGTGGTTATCTTGGCCAAGTAGTTGCTAGTGACTCCAAGAGGGAGTATTTATGATCGATAGTGGGTTCATGCCTCTAGTTTCCAAGGGAAGTGACAATCATCTCTTCGGTTGTAGATGTGTTGTTTCTACTAGGGATAAAACAACGGTCTCTTGTTCATGGAACATGTGGATTGTTTACCTTACACACTTTGCTTAAAGCAGTTGCATGTTGCTTGCGACTTAATACTGGAGGGGGTTCAGATGATAACCTGAAGGTGGACTTCTAGTCATAGATGCGGTTGGATTACGATCTATGTATATTGTTGTATTGCCCAATCAACCTCATAGGATATTTTTGGCTAGTAATTGCATTGTTATGCCTTGCTCAGTTCCTATCAATTGTCCCGCTGTAATTTGTTTACCCTTCATGCCATGTTGTTTATCTAAGGAGAGCACCTCTAGTGAACTATGGACCCCGGTCCAATCTTTACCATCAATACATCTTCCACTGTTACTTGTTTACTTGCTGCAAACCATTACCTTCCACACCATACGTTTAATCCTTTGTTACAGCAAACCTGTGAGCTTGACAACCTCACTGATTCGTTGGGACAGAGTCTTGAGTTTGTGTTGTGCAGGTCTCTATGTTGCTTCCAACACCTGTGTGACGTTTCCTTCCTCCTTCTGGTTCGATAACCTTGGTTTCTACTGAGGGAAATCTTGTTGTTGTACTCTTCATACCTTGCTCTTGGGGTTTCCAATGAAGCACTCTTCCTCCCTGTTGAGTGTAGCATCAATTAGCAACGGTGTTGAAGATGGCGATGGAGATCAATGGAGATGGCTCCGGGGGTCACTTCCTCGTCCCTGGAAAGGTGCCGAAACAAAGACTTTCTGTCCCCCGAATCTCCCCTTCGGTGGCGGCGGCATTGTGGAGGTTTTCGTGGATTTCTTCTGGATGATTTAGGGTTTTTGGGTCGGAGGCTTCTTATAGGCGAAGGAGGCAAGGTCGGTGGAGGGCCAAGGGGACCACACCCTCCCCAGGCGCCTCCAGGGCTTGCCCGCGCCTAGGGGGTGCAGCCACCCTATGCCCCCCCTCCAGCTCTTCTTCGTGGTTCCGTGTTGCTCCGGGAAAAATAATAACTTTGGCTTTTGTCCCGTCCAATTTCGAGAATATTGATTTTCTGCCTTTCTGGAACCAAAAACAGAAGAAAACTGTCAACTGGCACTGTGGCAACTTGTTAATAAGTTAGTTCTATAAAATATATAAAAACACCTCAAAGTGTAGACAAAGCAAAGCAAAGTAGATACTAAACAAGCATGGAACATCAAAAATTATAGATACGTTTCTGACGTATCAGTAGTGTACAATGGGGTCATATGAGGGCGCTTCCTCCTGATAGTGCCCATGGAAGTTAAGAAAGCGCGGCTTGTCGTCCATCTCCTCCTTGGAGCGTGACAAAGATCCCTGAGAAATACTGAACAAAGTGGTTTGGGGTAGAGGGATCTCTCTCTTCCCCGTCAATAAACATCATTCTATAAACCAAGTTTTCAAGGGTAGAGCTAGTGGTGACAAAGTGATGTGCCTTTATGGCAGCAAGATCAAGCCTCTTAGGAGCCAAGACTGTATCATTTGGATCAACAACAATGTCCAAGGCAGCAGCAACACGTGTAGCAATAATTCCCCCATAAATGGGTCCCTTAGCAGTTAAGCGACGAGCAATGAGAGAACCAAGATTATACTTGGTTTCATTGTTGAGCGCAGCAGCTAAGAAATCCAAATGATAGCTGGAAATATTACTAGTGTTCTCCCTACCAAGAACACTAGTGGCAAGATAATAAGCGAAGCACCTGATGGCCGGAAGCTGAATGTTTCTTATCTTTCCCCGTTGAGCTCTACGGCTATCATCATTGGTTATTCCGTGATAAAGCTCCAACAAATTAGTGGGTTGAGCTGGGATCTTCTTTGCTGACCCAGTTGTACTAAGTCTGAGAGACCCACAAAATTTCTTCAATGTTATATGGTAAGACCTGCCATAAACTTTGAAAGAAACATCTGGACAGAACACGCTGTTAGTAAAGGAGAAACTATCCGCGAGAAGGTTTGGCAAGGAAAGGTGGAGGGGTGCGCATCCCCCTCATCTCCCTCATCACCAAATAGCGGAGTAATGATATCCTCATTGTATGAGGGACTAACACTGGTGGATGATCTTGGAGGCCTTGCCCTTCTAGGTGCATCACCCTCAAATATTTCACCAAATGTGCGGTGGTCCATGACCTCCTTTTTCTGAAATTTTAGACAAGCATCAAACCAAGTGATTTCCAAGTTGATAAATGATGAGCAACTACTATAGGGACTTGCTAGAGAGCTACACATGTATCAAAATAAAGTTTCTAAGCATAGAACAAGCATGCAAGCTCAAACAACCTGACACATATAGCAGCAAAATATTCAAGATACAATATACCAATCACAAATCTAATTGGACAAGTGGAGGAGGCACATACCAAGGAGCAATCCCTCCAAAAATCAGCACTTAAGATGGGATGAACAAGGAGATCGAAAATCGCGAGCAAGAACAACAAGAACTCGAGGTTGAGCAAGTTTTCCGGTGTTTTTTGGGAGAGATAAAGAAGATGACTTTGAGGAGGCAGCCTGGAGGGCCCCAGGTGGGCTAGACCCCCAGGCGCCGCCCACAGGTAGACCGTGCCTACCATGGGTGTGGTGGCCCGGGGTGCCCCCCTGGGTCACTCCAGGTGTCCCTCTGCCCCTTTTTCGAGGAAAATTTATTTTGAATTTTCTAGGATTTTTCGGGAAACTTTATTTTTGGCCAATTTTCAGGGTATGAAAATTGATTTTCTCGCAGAAACAGTTTTTTCAGAAGAAGAAAAATAAAACCAAAATCCAAACTACATGAGCTCTAAGAAACTCTAACAAACAAACAACTAACAAAGCCAAATCTAGCAAAAGAAAGGCAAAGACTAGGAAGGAGAAAAGTAAAAGAAAACAAGAATAACCACAGTGGAAACATTATTTTGTTCATTAAAATCCTTTTGTTAACAAGGTTGATCAAGTCTTGTTACCAAAAAAATATTATATGAAACAAAAATTTGCCTTCCACAAGGTGATTATGTTACCTCATACTTGATAGCAATGGTCCTAACATAATAGTTTCAAATTTTTCTTGTGGAATGGAACAATATATTTCTCCAACCTTGATGCTCTCAATATTTTCAATGGAATTCATGCAATAGCTCTTAGCAACCTTCTTGGGGAAATAGACAGTATGCTCTTTGTCATTAATATTAAAAGTTACTTTTCCTTGATTGCAATTGATGACAACACCTGTAGTATTAATAAAAGGTCTCCCAATAATAATAGACATATTATCATCTTCAGGCATTTCAAGCACAACAAAATCAGTTAAAACCAAGCAATTATGAGCCACTTGAACAGGAACATCCTCACATATACCAACATGAATAGTAGTTGACTTATCAGCCATTTGCAATGATATATCAGTTGGTATCAACTTTTCTAGCTGGAGTCTCTTGTAGAGAGAAAAAGGCATAACACTAACTCCAACTCCTAAATCACATAAAGTAGTTCTAACATAATTGTTCTTAATAGAGCAAGGAATAGTTAGTATACCTGGGTCACCAAGTTTCTTTGGAACCTTGCCATTGAAGGAGTAATTAGCAAGCACAATAGAAATCTCCTCATTAGGAATCTTCCTTTTATTAGAGAAAATATCCTTCATATACTTTGAATAAGGAGGCAGTTTAATAGCATCAGTCAAAGGAATTTACAAAAATAAAGGTTTCATCCATTCACAAAACTTGTTGTAGTGTTCTTCCTCCTTTGACTTGTGTTTCTTACCTGAAAAAGGCATAGGTTTATGCACCCAAGGTTCTCTCTCTTTATCATGTTTATTAGCAATAAAATCTTCCTTTGTGTACCTAGTGTTCTTAGTGTGCTTCTCAGGTTCTTCCTCACCTTCCTCCTTATCAGGAGCATCATTTTTATCATTACCACTCTCAGTTTCAGCATCAAAGACAGATATACTATTAGGATCTACAGCAGGTTCAAGTGGTTCCTCAACTACTTTATGTTTCATTTTCTTTCTCTTACGAGGACTACCACTATTCTCACCTTGTTGAGAATCCTGCTCAATTTTTTTAGGGTGTCCTTCAGGATATAAAGGATCTTGAGTAGCTATACCACTCCTAGTTCTAATACCATAAGCATGTTTATTTCCTGAGGCATCAACTAGCATATCCTTTTATACCTTAGCAAGTTGATCAAGTTGGGTTTGAACCATTTGAAAGTGTTTACAAAGCATTTTAATATCATTAGAAGTTCTTTCCACAATATCTTTCAACTCATGGATAGCTCTAGGCTTTCCAATAAATGATTCTAAACTTGTTTATTAAAATGACCTTGTTTAACAATAAAAATGTCAATTTCCTCTAAACATTGATCAGGAGGCTTACCATAAGGAATATCACCTTCATCAAAGTGTTGGAGACAGTGTACCTCAATAGTGGATGAGTGGGGAATTAGCTTACTTAATTCTTCTATAGGAGGTAGATTTTTCACATATTCAGCTCTAATACCTTTCTCCTTTAGACACTGCTTAGCTTCCTTCATCACTTCATCATTTAATGCAATAACTCCCCTCTTCTTTGGTGTTGGTATTGGAACTGGTTCAGGAACATCTGGTTCAGGAGTAATAGGCTCAGGTGTATTTAGCTCAGCTGAAGTCCAATCATCATAATTATTGCTTATTTTAGCCATTAATTCTTCAACATCTGTAGGAGTTCTTTTCCTGAAAACATAATCAGCAAAGCTATCTAGGTATGTCCTAGAATCATCAGTTATTCCATTATAATAAATATCAAGAAGTTCATTCTTAGGTAATGGACATCCAGGATGCGCATGAATCAAGGCACGGAACCTTGTCCATGACTCAGGCAATTTCTCTTCTTATCCCTGTTTAAAATAAAAAAGTCTCTGCAAAGCAGCATGTCTAGCACTGGGAGGAAAATATTTCTGGAAGAAAGAAGCAATCAAACAATCAGGGCTATCAATGGAACCAGGAGGTAATATATTAAACCAAGCCCTAGTTTCTCCTTCTAGTGAAAAAGGGAATATCTTAGTAACAAAGTACTTCCGCATCTTAAAATAATCAGAGAAAAAAGCACTCATACTGGAAAGCTCATTCATATGAGCCACAACACTCTCATTTTCAGTCCCACAGAAAGGTTCTTTCTCAACAATATCCAAATAAGATAAATCAAGAGAGAAATCATAATCTTTATCCTTAATATCTATGGGAGGGGTGACAAACTTAGGATCAGAGGACAGTTTAGGCATAATAGTACGTCTAGCAAGGAGACTCTTAATAGCACTAGTACCATGTGTGTTTCGTCACTCTTCAACAAAATCATCAGTGAACTCAATGTAACCATCATTAATATCATAACTCTCACTAGACTCAGATGAGCTAACATGTGTAACAGTGTCTTCACTAGGAGTTTCAGTATTTCCTAGACTAGCCATAGTAGCATCTAGAAAAGGACCTAATGAACCACTCGCATCAAGCACAGTAGAAGTAACATCATGAGTATCAAAAGCAGTTTCAGACTCAGAGTGGTAGCGGTGTGTGTAGCATGTGTATGTGGTGGTCGTGTGACAAGCTTACTTATAACAGACTGTGAATCAAGAGCAGCAGAGGTGTTTAGGATTGTACCTCTTCTTGTAGTGGATGGTAAAATAGGGAACTTTCTATCACGAGACTTCCCCATGATGAAAGGAGTAGCAGTGAACAATAATATATCCAAGTGAACATACAAATAAAGCTATGCTCCCCGGCAACGGCGCTAGAAAATAGTCTTGATGACCCACAAGTATAGGGGATCGCAACAGTCTTCGCGGGTAGTATTACCCAATTTATTGATTTGACACAAGCGGGGCCAAAGAATACTTGCAAGCCTTAACAACTAAGTTGTCAATTCAGCTGCACCTGGAAATAGTTCTTGCTTAGAGAGGTTTATCAGTAGCAACAGTTTGGTAGTAGCAACAACAAAGCAACAACAACAGTGAAACATGAGAAATAGTAACAGTAACAGTAAACAGTGAGATTCGAGTGCGGTAGGCATAGGGATGGATGGACGGGCGTTGCATGGACAAGTCTAAACATGTAACTTCAAGATCTAGGGCATTGCATAACAAGCATCCAAGTACGAAACAATCCTAGGCATGTGATCCAAATATAGTCATACGTGCTCGCAATGAGAACTTGCACAACATCCTCTGTCCAGCCAACCCGTGACAGCAGGGCCTTTAGGGAACTACTGGCAATTATGGTGCTCCTTTTAATAGAGCACCGAAGCAAAGCATTAACACTCCGTGAACACATGTGATCCTCACACCACAGCCATCCCCTCCGGTTGTCCCAATTATTGTCACTTTGGGGCCTTTGGATCCGGACAATGATATGTGTACACAACTTGCAGATAAGATCACAAACAATACTATCATAATGATTCAATAATAAGTTTAGATCTAAGATCATGGCACTCAGGCCCTAGTGATAAGCATTAAGCACAACAAGTTGCAACAAAGTCAAATAGCACTAATAGAGATACTAGGCACTATGCCCTAACAATCTTATTCGATTACATGATAGAACTCATCCAATCCCTACCATCCCCAAGCCTACAACGGGGTATTACTCACTCATGGATGAGAGAAACATTGGTGGTTGATGGAGATGCATTGGTGATGACGATGGCGATGATCCTCTCCAAATTCCCTGTCCCGGCAGGGTGCCAAAATGGAGTTTCTGGATCCGAATCTTGGTTTCTGATGGCGGCGGCGGAGCGGAACTCTTTCTGGAAAACTATCGAACCCCCCTCGGTTTTTAGGTCGAGAGGCAACTTATAGGTGCATAGGGAGGCCGAGAGGGTGCCTGGGGTGGCTGCAACCCCCTAGGCGCGGCCAGAGGTGGGCCCGCGTCTGGCAGGGGTGTGGGCCCCCTAGTCCCCTTCTCCGTCTCGTCTTCTGGCTCTGTGGATCTCCGGTGAAATATATTTTTTGGCATATTTTCCGGGATTTTCCTGATAGTTCATTTTCTGCACAAAAACTAGACACCAAGTTAATTCTGCTGAAAACAACGTCAATCTGTGTTAGTTGTATCCAAATCACACAAGTTTAGAGGAGAAACAATAGCAAAAGTGTTCGGGAAAGTAGATACGTTTTGGACGTTTCACATGTGAACGTCGACTACATGATACTTCACCATTTATGGGTCTGGGGGAATGCATTGTGTATTTGGCTACTAATTGTGGGGTTGCCGGAGTGACAGAAACCTGAACCCCCGTTAGGACACCTTTGCACAAGGGAGTGTAGGATCTCAGAGTTTAAGGCTGTGGTTAGGTTTATATCTTAATTACTTTCATGTAGTTGCGGATGCTTGAAGGGGGTTTAATCACAAGTATGTATTAGTCCAAGTAAGGCCGATACATTAGCACAGGTTCACCCACACAACACTTACAACACCAAATAAGGGTACTCGGATATTTGAAGCGAAAGCACTTGACAGAATTCCCATGTGTCCTCGAGAACGTTTGGTCCTTAGAAGTATTTCCACCGGCTGTCCTTTGCTAAGAAAGGATTGGGCCACTTTCTGCCTTTGCTTATTGTCTTTATTACTTGCACCTTGTTTTGTTGCTTTATCAGAAAACCTCTAAAAATCCTTTTGCTAAGTATTTACAGAGATTTCCTGCTCCATACCACTAGTCAACACCTTCTGCTCCTCGTTGGGATCGACACTCCTATTTATCGAAAGTACCGTGATACACCCCCTATACTTGTGGGTCATCATGTTGCTTCAAATAACAGTGTCATATGGTTACTCATCTAATGCATTGGTATTTTGGAACCTTATTACAAAGGATTTCCATCCTTCAGGATTTTTGGCAGCTACCTAACCGGTACCGGAGAGACGAGAGTAGCTCTCTAGGCGGCGGCTAGAACCCATCTAGGGTTTTCTCCCTCCGTCGTCTATCTGTCACGTCTCCGTTGGCCTCGGGGCCTTGGAGGTGTGGTGTATCATGACCTCTTGCCGGTGGAAGTCTTCGTGTTTTGTTTAGACAGTTTTCAATGTCTTCTTCAGGATATTGAGGCAGCAGCTACATCCTGAAGTCAGAATAAGATCCTCCCTGTCCTTTCCTCGCTTCGTTGTTGCGTCTAGCATCGATGGAGAGCATGTGAAGTTGTGTGTCCGACGGATCTCTGGGGATTCGTCCATTTATCGTATTCGTTGGTGTAATTTGAGGTCAGTCTCTTCCGATCTACGTTTATCATCTTCGGTGATGGTTGATGTTCTGTTGCGCTGGTCCTTTGGGGTCTTTAGCATGACGACTTCTTGTTCGTGTACAACAAGCTCTACTACGACAAGCTTTGCCCGGCTTCGGTGATGGAGGGGCAAGGACGACGGCGCACCCTCGGCTCGTGCTAGTGTTTATGTAGTTATCGCTAGGTGGTCCACTGACCTATTTATAATTTTAATTATTTTTAGGACTCTTTGTATTGTTGTTGATGATTATTAATATATCAGTGAAATTCGCACAAAAAAAGGGATTTCCATCTGTCTACTACTAAGAGCTTTATAAGGATAAAATTTGTCTCACTCTAGTGATGCTATCTGATAGACGATCTGAATTATCGGTTGGGCAGTGCTTCACTAATGAAAAAGATTCAGTTTCATACTTATCAAATTATATAAATTAACACCCCTAAACTCCTTATTAAGTACATGTATATATATTTGACTTTTCGATAATAAATTATTGTTTTGAGTTCATCTTCATCTTATTTTCCATTATTTGAAGAATTAATTATGGTTTAGCCTCTCAAGTACCCACGGAAAAGTAGTCTAATTTCAACTAAAAATTAACTAGTTGCCAATCACAATCTTAAGTACTCGCGGTTCAATAAGTTCAATTATTTCCTATCTTAGTTTGCTCTTGAAATGATTCTTAAATGGTATTGAATTGAGTTTTTTGACATGTGAAGAGGTAAGGGTATTTGTGTCTTTCTATGGGAATGGTAGTCTCAATTACTCACTAGTAGTATTTTAGAATGAAAAAACTAAATTGAGCGGTATTTTGGCACTTCGGTTTGACTAGTGGTATTTTAGGACTCTCGGTTTTCACTAGTGTATTTTGGCACTCTCGGTTTTTGCTAGTGTTTTTCACTATTATTTCTTTTCTTAATTAGTATAACCAAGATATTAGTACTAAAATAATATTCATCTTTACAGGATGCCTATTTTGGCCAAAAGACAGGCTATAACCTAGTCACAATGGTAAAGAAAAATAAAGGGTCACCGAATCTCTTTCATACGCGAGGAAAAATTGCAGGCATAGGAAAGAGGCGGCAAAACATGAATACCTCTTTTGCCTCTTCTCTACTTTGTTGCCTCTAGACTTGGGAAAAATTACATGAGAACAAACTCAGTGATAAAGGAGGGCATCATGATGAAGCTCTAGCTAGATTAGGACAACCATAGCCACCATGCGAAGGAGCCATCGCTAGGATGTAGATTCTCTCGGGACTGCACGAAATGGTGAATAAGAAAAGGAGGAAGATGCCATCGTTGTTGAGATCGAAAAAAAATCAAGAGGAATGGGGACAAAGGCCCGAAGTGGAAGACCCTAGAGGATGAGTGCTTAATTATGTGATGATTGTAGGGACGTGAGCCTTGATCCCATTATCGGTCCCCAACAGACTCATGGCACATATTGGGGGAGGATCAAAGAGGAACTAGATGAACCCAAACACTAAAGGGAGTTTAACAAGATGGTAATGAACCACAATGGGTCGGCTATGCCACATAGGTGGGTAGGTATACAAGAGAGTTTCTACGAAAATATCATGGATGCCTTGAACAGATTGGCGAGAGAAAGGATAGAGAAGCAATACTATGGTTGATAAAATAAAATGTTCAAATTTTGTTCAATTTGGCATGCTAAAAAATTATCATGTATTGACTTGTTATTTCTTTTGCTTAGATGAATGACACGCTAAGGATGTACCAAAACAACAAAAATGGTAAAAGCTTCAACATGATACATTGTTTTACAAGGATCAAATCTTGCTGAATATGTAAACTCGCCCAGAAGACTCTCAACAAGGGTGGCCATCCAATCATCATTGATTTAGAAGGGTTGGCGCACAAGGACATGTGATGCCCAATCGAAACAATAAAGCAAAGGTCCAAAGGGCGGTAGCAGCATCATCGGCCATGGTGCAAGCATTGATTGGCAAGTGCCTCAACAAGGTCTCATCGAACTCGAATCACAATTGGGAGAGAGAGAGCAAAAGTATGATGAAAGGTGGAAGATATTTTTTGATAAGCAAGACAAGAAGATGGAATTGCGAGGAAACAAGTCGAAGCCACCAAGATCAAAGCGACAAGAATCAAGTCCTTAGCTGTAGAGGTCCCAACCTTTAATAAGGTAGATATCCCTGTGTTTACAATGCTAGTCCCTGGATCAATAGCTAACATCCACAGTTAAGATGTAATATCAAGAAACAAAGGTCATAATACAATTTTATAACCAGGAATAAAATAATTCATTACATCTTACATAGCTCATTTGGCTATCTCATTACAATGCAGCAGTAATAACTATAGCATGGAGTCCTTCATCTTCAAAGTGCCACAGGCAAACATATTGGTTGTAGACTTGTAATCCTAATCAACACACTTTACTAACATCAAACAGACCTGCAACATAACAAGTTACAGCCACAAGGGTCAATACATTTGAATTGTATTGGCAAGTGATACTATGGTAGTATAGTGGAGTCTATCATCTATATGCACTTAGCTAAGTGGAGCTTAGGCTTGCTTTGCTCAAAATAGATTTTCCTTATCATTTGAAAACACTAAGTTTTTGCTTGACAGAAAATCACCCAAGGAACCACCAATAGAAATTGGTGAACCTTCACCCTTGTCCAACCACAAGTTTTTAACTTAGAAATTGGGATGAGGAGATTCTTGATAGCTTCCATGTCTTGATTCTCAAATTGTCCTTTGACAGGGACATGGCTAAGTACTTAGATTTTACACTCTATAGAGGTGGTGCACTTTCCCCACAAGACTTGGTTTCACCAAGACAAGATATTTCAGAAGCCTTCCCTTAGACTAGAATGGACGCGTTCCAACCTATCATACCCTACCTCCAACTTTCCAATTTGGCTAAGTTATTGCAACCTATATGATCCAGGCAGAGCCCATAATGCCAAATGGATGCACTATAAGCTTCTTAACATTTGGCATCTCAAATCCCTTTGTTCCTGGGTGGCTTTCCACAAGTGTGATACACAAGGTAAACCATAGAAATGGGCCTTGTGTAACCACTCAACACAAACCAATCTTTCCATTCCACCCAGGTGTTTCATTCACTTAGTTGTTTTATCAAGCAAAACACAAGTCAAAGACTTAGAAATATTTCTCATAGCATGATTATACTCCACCCTTGGTTGTTATTAGCTAGGATAAGCATGGAAATAACAAGTATCCTAACTTAAAGGAAATTCTAATATTTCTACAACTACTAGGATTTCCCAAGCATAGCATATAGATACTTAGCAAAATAATCATGCAAGTCCTATACAAAATATTTCAAATCCATAGGTAAAAATATAGGGCTAAAAACATGAAGCACCACTTGCCTTTTTGGTATAGAATTATAAGTTCACTCCTTGATCTTGCAATATTCACACTCTTCAATTTCCACTACAATTCAACCAAGCAAGCAATATTCAATCTACCACTCAAGCAAACATCACATAAAATAATAGAAACAAAGCAATGCATGCAAGCATGCTAAAAATTGTTTTATTTAGAAAAGTGGTTTCCAATAGGTTATGGACATCATAAAATATCTATTGGTCATTTATAAAAGTGGCAAGGTCATTTGTAAATGTGATAAAATCATTTGATATACAGTTAGTGAAAATGGCCTTTTTAAGTCATTTTTATTTTGCTAGAAATGGTTCAAACCAAAGAAATATTTTCTAGTGTTTTACAAATACATTTTTAAACACAAATGTTGGTGTTTTATGGTCAAGTGTTTAATATTAAAACCATTTGCAAAAGGTTTCACCTATAAACCATTTTTACACTAAATCAATATTTTATGTTGTTGAAAATGCCTTTAGCAAAGCAATAATCTTTACAGGGTTCACCAAATATATTTTTAATTATAAAACTTGGTGTTTGGGGTCAGAGAGTTTAATCCAAATCATTTCCCGAAGATTTTTCTCCAAAAATTATTTTTAACATATAAACAACATTTTTATTTGACTAGAAATGTTCTAAATCAAAGATTTATTCTTTTGCCACACAAAATATGTTTTTGAATCCACAAGTTGGTTTATATGGTCAGTAGGTTCAAAACAATCCATTTTCCAAAGATTTTATCACAAAATAATTTTAAAATGAATTTTATATTCAAATTATGCCTACACAAGTTTCTGAAAAAAAAAACCATTTTGCTAGAAGCAATTTATTAAACAAAGTGCATGGTTGGATAGTACTTGTTCTGCTGATTCCATTGATATAAAATTTGCAAAATTTGGACGTGTGGATCAAAAGTTATGAATTTTACAAACTTGAACATCTAATAGATCAATTCTGGTTTTTATAAAACAGACTGGGCCACGTGTCTTGTTATTATTGGTCGAAAACGATTCGCACGGGTCACGCGATGCGGGACGTAGGATCTAATGTGGATCGTGCGGTACAGAAACAGTCATACCTCTTTGATAAGTCGATCTATCCTACTCATTGGATCATAATCTAACGGTTCCTAACAACTAGCCAAAGTCGGGCGGCGCTAGCGCGGCGGCGAGCGGCGGAGGCGCTCTGTCTACGGCGTCGCGGCGACTACAGGAAGCGAGGGAAGAAGGGGAGGAGCTTACCATAATCGCAAGAGCTTGCTGATGCTCAACGTGGTTGTAGGAGAGCAGGGGGCTCACGGGGTCGTCTTCAATCTCTCGCCGGAGTTCGAGATGGCGTCGGGCACGTCCTGTTGTCGACGGGGACGGGGCTGCAGACCAAGAGAAGGTGATTGGTAGGGGCGTTAGAACCGCGTGGAATCATAGAACCTCAGAGTGTCATCGAGAGAGAGAGGGGGTCAGGGTTCACCTAGGGAGGTCGCCGGAGTCCAAGCCGAAGACGGTGGCGAGCGGCGTTGAGGTTGCCGATGCTAGGGGGCTTGCACGTCTGAGCTCGGAATACTGAGAGATGCGCCAGAGGCCAGGGAGTGTGCTCGTGTGGTTGAGGGGGAGAGGCGCAACGGTGACTGGCCAGAATTGATGAAAATGCTCGTCGGAGCAGTAGGCGTTCTCGAGCAAAATCTGAGCGGCCTTGTGGCAGAGGGTGGATGGCTTCTGGGGGAAATGGAGAGGGGAAGCAGGCGTTTAAGGGAGCGTGGTCGCGGCGAGATTAAGGCGAGGCATTGATGGAAACTTAACGCCAGCATCATCGTCTGAGGAACGACCAGAGGGGTGTGTGGTCTTCGCGCGGGTGAGGACGAAGTCTGACGGGGTGGGGTCTGGGCGTCAGCGAAAGAGAGAGGAGAGGTGGGGTCCAGATGTCAGCGAGGCCGCGGGTTCGCTCTTGAGTAGGAAAACGCTTCGGGAAGAAGGGGGAACTGGGCTCGCTGGGCTTAGATGGGCTGGGTTAGCTGGGCTAGCTTTGTTCATTTTTTTGTTCTGTTTCCCTTTTTCTTTTTCCATTTCTATTATTTTGATTTTGTTTTGTTTAATCATTTCAAACACCCATTTTAATTCAAACTTCTACCAAACTTTGTGTATATTCAAATACTGTTTATTATACATTCTAAAGTCAAATTTAGAATATTTCTTTTATTCTTTTTAGGGTATATTAATTATTTAAAATAAGCCCTTGTCTTAATTCAAACAAGATTTTAAATATAATTTCAACTCTTATTTTATTTCAAATTTTTACCAAACCTTTTTCAGTAGGTTTTATTTATTTATTTATTAGGGTGTCAAATAATTCACCTTGAATTATTTGGAATATTTTTAATATGATTTATTAATCATTTAAATTGGGTATTTGTCTTTATTCCAATGAAATCAAATATGGGTTTAATTCTATAAATTTTTATTTAGTTGATTTCTTTGATCCCATTTAGGTTAATTGAATAACTTTTATTCCACTTGGGTAAATTCCAAATATTATTTTCCCATGCTTTAATTAGTCATTCTTATTAGGGATTTATCTTAATCAAATGGAATAGAATTTGGTTAGGGCCATATTATTTTATTTGAATTTTATTTATCTATTTATTTCATTTGAACTTGGATCACATTCATTCAATTTATTTATGGATTTGGCCAAGATTTAATTTGGCTTTTACAATACTCCTTATTTATTATTTCTTTCTTTATCTTATAGAATCCATATCTTTTTATTTAAAGATCCAAACTTGGTGATTCAAATTGGTTAAATATTATTTAATATTTGTTTATCCTTTTAAATCTCTTTAGGATTATTTGCTCACCATTTGGTATGGATTTTTAGTTAGGTGCTTTATTAGCTTTGGAAATTCAAATTCCTTATCTTACTAAGTTCATAAGATTTTATCTTTGGTTCCAAATTGAATGGATTCAATTTCTATGGTTTTATAATATTTCTGTTTGTCATTCTTGATCATTTATAAATGTTTGTTGACAAATTTTTATATGGATCAATTCCATGGTCTTAGAGATATCTTAGAAAACTCCCATTAGGGTTTTAGGGTTTTGATTTATTTTCCAAGTGTTTTAAATTTCAAGATGCATTTATGAAGAATGCATTTCACTTGATTTGAATTTAGTTGGATTCAAATTCTATTCAAAGTTTGTTCAAGATGGGTTTTAATGTTTCCATTTGGAATCAAAAAGTTTCTTCTCACCCTAATTTCAACAATTATTTATTTTGTTTATTTTTTTTTTCACATTTCAAAATTTAGAAAATTTTGGGATGTGACATTAGCACAATCCCAAGATATCGTGATCAAAGAGAATGTGACAATAATCAAGGCGATATTGGAAGCATCACAGTTTGTGGTAAAAATATAAAAGAGGATGCAAAGATCTTGATAACCAACAAGTCAAACATGGAGCCGACAGTGAAGACTTGGTTTGAAATATCTCACACCTGCATCTTTCTTGAAATGATACTTGCTATGAACATGTGGCGGAGGCGGTGTCAAAGCCATCGGCACTTCCATTTTATTTCTATGCATGTGATATATGATGGTCGGACTTGGTGGGGTTTTGGTGGCCTATCATGATTTTGGTTACCGAGACTTTAAATTTGTGGTCTTATATTTATGTGTTCTAATTATTTGTGTTATGTTAGTTTGTACGCCCTCCGTTTTAAAATATAAGTTGTTTTAGACTCTTTCTAAAACTCATGTATCTACAAGAAAATGGGTGAAAAACTTGTTGGACGGGCCATATGGAGACATCGTTGGGCAGCCGGACCCATTACACCGGTCAATGGTCTGAACATCCTAACAACGACTATCCGACACGTGTCAAACATTATATTGAAGATCCCATGGAAATTTTGATTGGTCAATGGCCCAAAGAAAAGCACCGTATTATTTATGAGGAAAAAAGCGTCATGAAGGCTGAGTTATGACTCGATGAGCTAGCAGGAGTATGGGAGGGTATGAATTACTAGGCTAAACATAGGTACATATGATCCCGCTATGAATAATAAAATCGAGAAAAATACTAATCGAATTCATAAAATGCAAGATAAAATTTTGCATGTAGAGAGAACACGTGTATATATGTGCGTGCCAAAATTCATCCGGTAAACATGCAGCTTACTCTAAAATGACAAAGTTCTAAATAAACTCCTGTTTTTGTTTTCTGAAATTGTATGTAACTTTTTTTAAGGTTCAAACAGCTTTTTTTAGGGTTCAAACAGCTATGTAACTTATGCGCAACATAAGTAAAATCAAGAAGTTGAGAACACAACTCTGAGTAAGCCTATTCGCAAAAAAAAAACTCTGAGTAAGCCTGGTAAGGCCCGTACTGTACAGTGTTCATTCCAGCCTCATTTGGGCCTGGTAAGCGCAACAGTTCTGCATTGTACAACATCCTACTTGCTGCCCTAATGACTGGGCCATGACGGTTCCTTACTTTAACAGCCCATCTACCCATGTCGATTGCATTCATATTAATTGCTTTCGGCCCCAACTCCAGTGCTCTAGTGTTCCCTTCGTGTAGATCTTTCTCAGCCATATTTGCGAAGTAAAAAAATACAATAAAATTGAGTACGACATTTTTTTTGTGAGGGGGGTGCCATATTTTATATTTTCTTTAGCGAGGATATCGCAATATTTTATGTCTATATAGTTTAATTTTTTTGCTAAAAGATATCATGTATAGATGTTGGAATGCCGCATTAGGATTCGTGTCTCAGACTGCCACACGGCATGAACTTGCCTTCTCCTGGTGAAAAAGTAAAACTTGAACCTAGTGATTTGTTATGCTGGATGCTGTATTATTTATAACTCATCAAAGATTCATTTTTCGTGTAAGTTCCATATATGAAACTTAGAGACCATAGATTATGGTGGAATTTGATAAAATACAAGTTTGTTTCTACAAAATATGGCGCTAGGCCCAGTAGTTGAAACTTAGAGATAGATGGATTGTGGGTAAGAAAATAATAGCAAAAAACTAATCGAAACTCAACGGTTCATATTTTTGGGGCCGGCTAAAATATTTTAGATTATTCTTTTGGCTTATTTCTCTTTTTTTTTTTGAAAAGGAACATATATTAATATCAGATGATACCAATTACACCCAGCCTTTGCAACAACGCATTGCCCTAGCGGCCACACGGATGCACACAACCAAAAAAAAAGAAGAATTACAAAAAAGAAAAAGTCCCGCTACAATGACTCATTCATTGAAACAGCAGTACTACCACCAGCTTCTTCAAAAACGACGCCTCCAAGAAGGGAACGGTGCACAAACACCGTCATCGCCCGATCAAAGATCTAGTTTTTCACCTTGAAGAAAGTTCGCGCTCTCAAAACAATACCTTCAACAAGGCCATTGCCAGGCACAACCAATTTAGGCTAGAACCTGGGTTTTCACCCTGAGAGGTAGGACCATGAACCTCTCCTATGCAGTCGCCCCCACTTGCATGCCACTGCTCCAATTCACAAGTCACCTAGCCAATTCTTTGTCACCACCTAGACTCGAACCACCATTGTCTGTCTTCAGATCTCGGTCTCCATGACTTTCTTCGTTAGCACCATGGAACGAGAACATGCCCCATGATAATAACAGCCAACAAAGCTTCGAAGCACACCCTCTGAAACCAAACGGTCAGGATAAGACATGGGTGCGTACGACCGAATTCAATCCTTCCAACAAACTCACAGCATGATAGCACTTATGGAGTTCGCCGGCGGAGCCTTCCGGAACACGACACAGAAACCAGATCAATGGAGACCAACATTTGGCAGATCATCGTCTTGGCTTGAGATAGATCCAGGACCGCCTCCTTTATTGAAACTGAGCCAACAGCCCCCACACCACCCGCCGGAAACTAGCAGGATCTGCCACAAGACGACAAGACCACCCGACCGACCATTCCGACAGAGAAGGAGGCCACCACCACCATGTCGGGGCAGATGCCCCAAGCGCCCTAGTGTCACGGACAAGGTCCAGGTCGCCTTGGCGCCGGCGTCGAGGCCAATGTATGGGACAGATCGCGGCTAGACCCAGATCCCCGCCGCCGCCTGCCGCCATCTGGGCCGAGGATCACCGGTCGCCGCTCGCCGCAACACCACCGCCAAACCAGCCGGAACGGACGCCGCCGCCTTCCCGCCAGATCGCGATCAGGGACGCCGCCGCCACCACGCCCCTAGGTCTTTGCCTGGCGACGATCCGGGCAGCAGCGGCGGGGAGGAGAGACCACGGGAGGAAGGGCTCGGCGGGAAGGGGAGGCCGTCCGGCGCGGCGCAGCGCAGCCGTGCGGGTGCGGGAGGAGGAGGGGTTGGGAGGGGCTTATTTCTCTTCCTAACCTGGTAAACGATGTCCAATGCATTTTCATCAAACGTATTTCGCTTTTCTGGGAGCTATCCCAGAGTAATAAGGGCCATGAAATTCAAATCAAGGTTTTTTCTATAAATGCACTTTGGATCAGTGAAATGTTATTGTCAAATTCTCCAGGATTGGTTTCCTATGTCCTAACTTTGTATGAGCTTCAACATCTACCCTAACATCATTTTTTACACTCATTTCTGAAGAACCAAGATATTTTGTTTATTGAAATTGACCGCTTCTATATGCTTGCGGGATCTTTGTTGTGCACTTAATTATATTCATATGCTCTTCATTTATGCAATGCAAAGAGTCTGAATTTTTTGAAGACGTGTCCATATGAACCCAATGATATATAAAACTTTCACAGAATAAGTTTTATAGAAGTGCGGAAACATTCAAGGATGTGGAGGATCAGTAAACACACATACATATATAGAACTTGGTGAAAGAACATGACCTTACCGAGTCCTACATTTGCCATAGTAGTAGGGGAAGTTGTGACCGGCCGGGCACCATGCTAGATGCATACTTGATTAATCCTATCCACATTATCCGTGCATGGCCTCTTGTAGATTTCGTTGCGCGATAAATGGTCGTATGGACTCGACTGCTTGACATCTCTCTCACTCTCAAGATCCCAGGATTACCAAACAAAGTTCCCCACGAAAGGTCGCCAAATTGGAGTGTCCCTTGGACTTCCCAAATGCCAAATTGCGAGTGGCGGTAGGCGTAGCTGCCGCTCTGCGGCCGGACGCAGACTAGCCTGGCTAAACCGCTGGAACCTTCATGGAGAGGCAGTACGACGACGTGTCATTCTCATTCATCTCTTGGTCTCCTCTGTACGTACTTCCATCGTACTCCTACTTAATTACACGTCGAGTCAAACAAGACCATCATCGGTGTGTACGCTGGAGAGCGACCGGGCACGTGCACTGCATCACGCCGTGTTAGCTGCGCGTGAGAGTTAGCTAGCTGCGGTTAAATCTTCAGAGCTTGGTAGAGCTAGCCTGCGCGTGATAGTTAGTTAGTTAGCTGCGGTTAAATTTTGAGAGCTCGGTCTCGGTAGAGCCTGCGCGTGAGATCGAGTTGCTTTCCGCGTGGCTCTGATATTTCCTGCAGTAATCTGGATAGAGATCTGATCAACGGAGGCCAGCTGAGATCTTAATCATTTCAGGGGGCGACGAACAGGTGTTGCTTCGCGAAGCCTGTGCGTGCTGCATCACTTCTCCCGACCTGTCCAGTCCTGCCTATACTAAAACTGGAGCATAGTACTACAAAGCTAGTTTAGCTACTACTACTAGTAGATTGATCGCATTAGGAAATTCTAGCGCATGAAAAGGTGGCAAGCAAAGCGCCGCCCCCAGAAGCAACCGGGGTGAATCACCCTTTCCCCCTCGATCGCCGGCCAGACGCTGTCGTGCGACCACGACGGCGACGTCGCCTTGGACATTCACCATCCACTTTTGAAAGAAAAATCATATATAACCGGATTCACATTTTGTTTAACCGGGATGTTAATTAGCGGCACGCGTCTCGTCTCGTTGCCGCTAGCTAGGAGCACTCGGTTGATCGGAGCTTTAACAACAGCATCTTCACTCTTTCGTAGTTCCCAAATCGAAATCCGGCGCTAAATTTTTCCACTCTTCCCAAACATTGTTTCCAGGCAAGGCAAAATCGGCGACATATCGCTCGCATTCGGCACAAATTCACACAGTTGGCAAAAACATGAATACAGAGCAAGGTTCGGCATAGTTCGACATGAAATTCAACAAACAACGTTTGGCATAGTTCGCCATATATTGAAACGACACAAAGTGTAGTCCAGCCTAGTTCGGCCATATCATGTTCGGATAGCTGCTATGTGTTGCCCACAAGGCCTACGTCGAGGGGAAAGGCTAGCGGCGGACCTTTCTCTGTGACGCGGAAGAACCGAATCGCGGTGGAAAATGGTTTGTGTCGTCGACGGTGTTGGTCCACCATTTTTTTCGCTTCATTCATTTTCAGGCGATTCCCGACGCCCCGGATTGGCCTCCGAAAACCCAAGACCCAAAATGGATCAAATCCAACGAAAACTGTGGCAATTTTTTGCCGTTCGGATAAAAACCGACTTAGGGAGATCCTTCTAAGAATGCTACTCACGAATTAGTGGAGATGCTACAACAGCATCTGTATCTGCACCAATTAACGCCACGCACATCTGTAAATAGTACTAGCAGTGTTCACTCTCTGTCCGAAGTTGACTAAATGTGGCACTTAGCCGACGGAGGAAAAGTTTGTGCCACTTTGTTGGAAGCGAGTAGGTAATTACTTTTGTTAGGACAGTCACCTGCCCGCCCTGCCCCGGGTGCCGTCTCCCCTGGTTATGCTCCAATTTTTTGTTTTACTCCTTCGTGCAGTACGTGTTCATGAAATTCTTCTGTACACTTATCGTCAGCACCTAGAAAACGACTCGTCATTCCCTATTTTTTTAAGTGCAAAAAAGTGGGCATAAAGGCCCCTAGAGAGAATATTTTGAACTTAGAACATACTACAAACTTGGATTGCATCATCGTCATGGTGGAAAGCAGTTTATTAATCCCTGCCTTAAAGGAAGGGATACGATCCCGTAGATTCTACGGTATTTTCCCATCGCACTACTCCGTGATGTTCCTCAAAAGACCGTGAAATAGTATGGGCAATTAGTTGACCGCATTCTCTCTCTCTCTCTCTCTCTCTCTCTCTCTCTCTCTCTCTTTCTTTCTTTCATTGGGTCTCTACATGTATGGCATAATAATTCATAAATGTAAGTTGTACATGTCATGAGAATATGCAAAAGCGCATGAAATTTATGATTTTTTTGAGCGGTATAAAAAGACTAATTTATATCTTGCGCGTGCACAAGTTTGGCCTGCTAGAAGATCGTTTCCCGATCACATCACACAGAAGCCCGACTAGGCCAGTAGGCCATTGCCGACTTGGCGCACTACTGCCTTGATGGTGTCACTTAGGAGAACAAATTGGCGTGCGCCAAACTTGTCTCACACGTTGCAGTTTTAGGGCATTTCCATCAGCCGACCTGTCTGAGTGTGTCCGAACTCATCTGCGCGGACACGAAGGGCGTGCGCGGAGCCCAGCGGGCCGATTCATCCAGACAAATGCATCCGGCTTGATTCATCCGTGCATCTAATCTGGACAACGGTTGTGTCGGTCGAACGTGCGTGACTCGTCCATTGGCTCACCCGCCAGCCACCGCTTACCGACGACATTGATTTAGACGCGGTCAGCGGCACCGATTCAGACGCAACCACAGCAGAAATTCAGAGGCGCTGTGTGAAAGGCTGACCGGCGGCAGCCTATGCCATCAATGGTGACGAGACGGCGCGCTGGCCCACTGGGCCCCACATGCGTTCCTGTGTCGGCATTGATGGCGAAGGAGCGGGAAGCTACGCGTGTTCACGAGCGGCTGGGCTATTTAACTCTGCACCGTCGGTGCCGTCCTCCTCACCTCTCACCATCGCAAACGCTAGCCGTCGTCATCACCAACGATGAAGAAGCCGTCGTGGCTGAAGAAGGGGAGGAGCAAGCACGACCACGAGGCGTCTGGCTCTAGCAGCCAGCGTTCCCGGCTGCTGGCCTTCCTCCGCGGCACATCCCTGCCGCCTCCACCATGGCCGGAGGATTTCCGGGGTCGTCCCGTGGAGGTTCACCCGCCACCGCGGGAGGGAAGCGCCGCGCGCGACAGTACTTCCGCATCGCGGAGTGCGAGCGCCGTTGGAGGGAGGGCCGGAGCATCAGGCACAACGATGTGTCCCTCCCCACCGGCTGGCACCTCAATTAGGACCGTGTCCCGGTGCCGCTCGTGCCCAAGGCGGGCAAAGGGCTGGAGGAGGAGATCCGTCGGCGGATCAGGAGCCTCCCGTCGGCCCAACGATGGGAGGCTGGCTACCAATCCGAGGCGTACTGGAAACAGTTCCTCGAGTGGGAGCACAAGGTGCGACGCGCCACCACCATCCGCCACGACCTGATGCCGAGGGAGGTCTACCCCGTCTCCGACATCGACTCGGACGACGAGGGCGCCATCAACCACTCCGACGCCAAGCTCGACCATGAGGACGACAACGACGACGACGAGGAGGATGACGACATCATCGTCAAGCAGGAGGCGGTGGACGACGTCGCCGTGAACCTGCCTCCGGAGTACCGTGAAGTGCTGACGTGGGGCTACGACGAGGACGCCTTCACTAAGCAGGCCATCACGGCCAGCGTGCGGGAGGAGGAAGCCCAGTGGATCGGCTTCGAGGAAGCCATCCAGATCACCGGCATGGTGGCACAAGCGAACGCCCAGCTACCTTCACTGCCGTCGCTGCCCGGATGGGCGCCTCCGATCGCGCCAGAGGTAGGGATGGAGCTGGCGCACCTCCCGCACGGTTGGGCACCGTGGCCTGGACAGATGATCAATCCACCTGCTCCCGCTCCCGCTCCTGCTCCGGACCTGCCGCCGCCCAACCTCTAGACGCCGCAGGAGTACATCGACCTCGACCCGTAAATGGACGAGGCGGCGCCAGCTCGCGAAGATCGGTAGCTAGGGTAGGCTAGTTTAAATTCTGTTTTTTATATTTTGAATATAAATTAAGTATGAACTTTGCAAGTTGGTTTATGTTTGAATTTGCAAAAAAATGCTGCGTCTAGGCCAGACAAGCCGGACCCCTCTCTAAATCGATCGTGGTCTGATCCAAACTGACAGAAACGGAACGTTTGGAACGACCAAATGGATCGGCCGGGGTGTTGATGCCCTTATACGGCCAACCACATGCACTAGGTGTAGTCTGCCACCATGAGAGGAAGAGGGGAGAGTTAGAGCTCAAAGTGTTCACTTCCCCGACGAGGCTCCATGACAAACCTGATGTATTGCATAGACTGTGTGAGATGGCAAGTCGGATGAAAAAAAAACCTAGTGTAGGTTAACCAGGACACCGTTTCACGCCAAATGTGGACTCGACAAGCAAAGACTTGTGGGACAAAAACCTACATATATTGGCACTTACGAAAATAGTTAGTCAAATTTGAAAATTTTAAACTTTAGAAGATAACTGCAAAAAGGTTTCTTACAAAAATGTTGTGGTACTCGGAGAAAAAAGAGCTAAAAATGTCTTTGGTTCCTAAGCACAAGTGCTCTCTTTATTTCAAAAATTAAAAGAAATGTTTTGAATTATTTTGAAAATAAATCTGAACGTGTTGTATACCACAAACATGCAAAATCCCGACACAAAATTCCTTATATTGTAGGCTGTATAAAAATAACAAAATCTGATAAAGTTTGAGGACTTGAAAATGCATGAAGAGATCCACAATTTTATCATTTGTGTGTAGCTCACAAAACAAAGTATTAAATAAATGATATTTTACACATCCGTGGGAAAAATCATTGGCTACATATGAATATTTTCTTCTAAAACCTATAAATATAATTTTACATTTTTTTAAAAATAGAAGGAGCACCGATGCTCGGGTCTCTTGGGGATTTGGCGATTTGCCCTGTTTTATTTTTCAATTTAACATTTGCTACACCATGTGTCACTGACATGCGGTGGTCAATATGACAAATAATCAAATTTCGAAGTAAAATAAGGCAAATGATCAAATATCTACGGGTCTCCACTCCTATAGCGGATGAAAGTCAAGGACCGTTGTCATTTTCCTAGTGCCTAGGAAGGAAGATTAACTCCATCAACAGCTATCTTGATCAGACGTCACTGAGAATAATCCAGGCCACTCCGATGTTTTCAAACTGTGATGGCTCCAGCCTTGAAAAAAGGATAAAATAATCGCGCGATGGCTACCGCAGAATCCATAAATATGGGGACAGAGACACGTAGTACTATTATGTCACTCGTATAAGCAAAGGATTACGTGAAAGCAGCAGGAAGTAAAATTGGGTTTTCTCCATGTACCACCTGTCCTCCTCTCCTGTGCACAGGTTCTGAAATCGTACTAAATCAGATGCCTCTTTTATTGTCGAAAGGTGTTTGAGACGGCAGCACCGCGGCTGGCCGGTAAGGAAGCATCATACGAACCTTCCTCCTGTCCAAAAGCATCTTCCATTGTTATCGTGAGTTACATTACTATTTTTTTTTTCGAAAATAGAGTTACAGTACTATGTTTTATTTTCGTTTTGCTTCCAATAGTTTACTTGCATGATCAATATCTACTACTCCATACGATTTTAAAATATAATATGTTTTAGATTTGTGAAAAAATATATATATACTTCTTTTAGTGTGTAGATTCATTTTAAACATGAGTGAACCTATGTACTAAAAGTATTCTAGATACATTTGCTTCACAAAGCTAAAACATCTTATATTTAACGGAGGAAGTATTTTCTTATCGGATTCAGGAATGCTGCCGATTGGTCTAAAACTTGCTTTCTAACCGGGTTCTAAAATAAATGCTCACCAAAACCTCTTTTTGGAAGATACGGACATCCGTCGTGACCCTGATCCAATATACTCTTTAATTGATAAGACCTTGTTATAAACATAACAAACAAATAACAATTAAAGAAAACAAGAACACGCAGGGGACACAAAAATTTAACATGAAAAAATCTCTTTAAGAAAAAAACCACAAACAACAGGAGTTACTTGGATAAAACTATCAGTTTTACAATTGAGGCTGTCGGGACGGGTCGGTAATTTTGGCATGTCAGTACCAATTTTGGGGTACAAGTGTTGCGAATCGGACTAATTCACGACTAAGAGCACTTCGACACATTTTCTGACGGATCGGGCCCAGCTGTAAGTGCTGAGTTGGCGCCACGTGTCTAGGAGAAGCTGAGGTGGAAGTGGGGCCCACCTGTCAGACATATCTTATGTTATTTTTTATTTTACTTCCCTATTTTACTGTTTATTGCCAGTGGGTCCTACCCGTTAGCCTCACCAAATTTTGCCACTGCAATGGACGCGGCATGCAGGGAACTCCGTCGGCAAGAGCGCGAACGCGCCGTTCCGCCCCAGGAACAACGCGTGGCAGCTGAGGCTCTCCACCCGCACCAGCCGCACAGTGTCGTCCCCGATGAGCTCCACCCTGTGCACCTCGACCACGCGCGTGTTGCCGACGCCGGAGCCCCTGTCTTCGTCTGAGCTGTACTCCGCCTCGTCCCGCACAGACACGTGCAGCAGCTCGTCGTCGCACTCCGACGACGACGCGCCGTCCGCTTCCAGGGACATCCTTGTCGTCAGATCCGTCGCCGCCATCGCCGTCGCCGACGGCGTGCTCGAGAGGGATTACAACGACGGGCGCGCTGCACTCGAGCTCCTGGAGGACGCAAATCCGGTTCTTGAAGGCCACGTAGAAGCGCCCCCCGTAGTGCTCGACACCGGCGTACCCGGCGGCGCTGAAATGCAGGGCGTCCACGCTCTGGCGGAGGAGGAGAAGTACTCCAGGACGGGCGGCATGGCGACGGCGAACAGGACGAGGACGCTTGCCTAGGAGAGCCAGAAGGACGACATGGTGGCGCCCTGGCCGAAGCGGTCGGTGCGGGAGCCCACGAGCCATGGTCGGGGCGCCAGGTCGCGGCCGCGACAGCCTACCTCCCGCAGATGGCGCGGAAGCGAACGCGGTCGGCGTCGTCCAGGAGCAGCGCGAAGATGGAGAGCAGGAGGTCGGCGAGCACCACTCCTCGCCAGTCCCGTCGCCCGCACGCCATGGTGGAACGAATGCGACGCCGACGAGGAGAGGGAACGACCACGGGTGGGTGGGGAAAAAATCAGTGAGGCTGACGGGTAGGACCCACTGGCAATAAACAGTAAAATAGGGGAGAAAAATAAAAAATAACATAAGGTATGTCTGACAGGTGGGCCCCACTTACACCTCAGCTTCTCCTAGACACGTGGCGCCAACTCAGCACTTACAGCTAGGCCCGATCCGTCAGAAAATGTGTCGAAGTGCTCTTAGTCGTGAATTAGTCCGATTCGCAACGCTTGTACCCCAAAATTGATACTGACATGCCAAAATTACCGAAAGTGGTATTGACCCATCCCGACAGCCCCAATCGTGGTAGTTTTATACAATTAACTCCGAACGACAGCCATCAAAACTTTACTATAACAGTTAGTGCTTCGCTCATGAGAAGTTAGTGTCTTTAATGAATTTAGATCAAACTTCAACATATCTTCTATTACAACACAATCTCTCATCAACCGGGTTCATAACCACATCTCAATATTGATAATCTTCTCTTACAACGCAATCCCTCTCCGATCAAGCATCCTCATCTTCTAGACTCCTCAGAGCATCTCCACTCGCCTACCCAGGACGCCGATCCGGACGTCGAATTTAGGTCCGGACGCCGAAAATCGGCCCAGTCGCGTACCCAGGAACCTGTTTTCGTCCGGATTTGGGCGAACTTTGGTCCGGCCTTCCCAGGTCAAACCCAGGTTCACGGGTACGCCCTGGGAACGTCGGACGCAGCGAAAATGGGCGTGGGCCAGCCCTTTCAGCGAGACGGTCCCATTCTCACCCACTCCACTCGCCCAGACTGCGGCGAAGATCTCCCAGCGCCTCTGTCGCCATGACTTCACCGGCGGAGCTCCTCCACGCCGAGACATGCCCACGCCTCTAGATATGCTCGTCATAGTTGCCGCCCGTCCCGCCGCCGCTTTCACCGACAGACCTTCGCCGTAGCTCTGCTTCGCTGCGTGCTCCCACCACCGCGCCCTCCAAGTGTTCGGCATTTGGCCCGGTCGGCCATGGACTCCGACAACGACGAGATACTCGCCATGGAATCCGACGACGAGGAGATACTTGTCGTACTGCTGGAGGAGGAGAGCGTCGCGATCGCCGAAGGTGAAGAGAACTTGGGGATCCTCGCCTCGCTCGCCAAACTGTACATGCAGATGGTGTAGCCGAAGTGCGGTGGTTCGGCGCCAGGTCGCCGGAAGTGCAAGGCAAGGCAAAGGATAGAGGGCTACTGCTTGTTGTACGCCGACTACTTCGCCGACCAGCCACTCCATGGAGAGGACGTGTTTCTCCGCCATTTCAGGATGAGCCGGAAGCTCTTCCTCAAGAATGTGCATGCCATCCGGGAGTTCGATCCCTATTTCATTTGCAAGAAGGACTGCACCGGCTTGGTTGGGTTTTCCTCACTGCAGAAGTGCACCGTGGCGATGAGGTTGCTTGCATATGGAGCGCCGGCTGACAGTGTCGGTGAATATATCCGCATCGCCGAGTCCATTGCCATTGATTGCTTGTACAGGTTCTACAGCGCAGTGATTGCAGTGTTCGGGGAAGAGTACTTGAGATCACCCACTGCTAAAGACACTTCTCGGATCCTAGCAGTCAATGAAAGTAGAGGATTTCCTGGTATGCTTGGAAGCATAGTTTGCATGCATTGGGAGTGAAAGAACTGTCCATTTGCATGGCAAGGAATGTACAAAGGCCACAAAGGAGGTTGCACTGTGATACTTGAGGCAGTTGCTACACATGATCTTTGGATCTGGCACTCCTTTTTTGGCATGGCAGGATCGAACAACGACATCAACGTCCTCAACTCCTCAACTGTCTTCTCCAAGCTCGTTGAGGGTTGATGGTGCTGACATGAAGCACTTCGTTGAAAACCCCAAGAACAAGGTGTGAAGCAGCAAGCAACAAGTCTTCCCTCAGTAGAGACCGAGGTTATTGAACCAGAAGGAGGAAGGAAACATCACACAGGTGTTGCAAGCAACGCGGAGACCTGGACAACACAAACTCAAGACTTTGCCCCAACAAATCAGTGAGGTTGTCAAGCTCACCGCTTTGCTGTAACAAAGGATTAAACGTATGGTGTGGAAGGTAATGGTTTGCAGCAAGTAATCAGGTAACAGTGGAAGATGTATCAATGGTAAAGATTGGACCGGGGTCCATAGTTCACTAGAGGTGCTCTCCTTAAATAAACAACTTGACATGAAGGGTAAACAAATTACAGCGGGGCAATTGATAGGAACTGAGCAAGGCATAACAATGCAATTACTAGCCAGAAAGATCCTATGAGGTTGATTGGGAAATACAACAATATATATAGACCGTCATCCAACTGCATCTATGACTAGAAGTCCACCTTCAGGTTATCATCCGAACCCCCTCCAGTATTAAGTTACAAGCAACAGACAGCTGCTTTAAGCAAAGTGTGTAAGGTAAACAGTCCACATGTTCCATGAACAAGAGACCGTTGTTTTCTCCCTAGTAGCAACAACACATCTACAACCGAAGAGATTTCTGTCACTTCCCTTGGAAACTAGAGGCATGAACCCACTATCGAGCATAAATACCCCCTCTTGGAGTCACTAGCAACTACTTCGCCAAGATAACCACTAGCAACAGAGAGCATGCAAGATCACAAACAACACAGACATGATAGAATCATAAAGATAGAACCATTAATCAGACCAACATAATAATCTCAATATCCATCGAATCCCCGCAAACACAACATGCATGATTACAAATAGATTAGATCTAGATCATGAACGGAGCTCACAGGATCTATGCATGAAAGCACAAAGGAGGAGATACAACCATCTAGCTACTACATGGACCCATATTCCAAGGTGGAACTACTCACGATTCATACCGAAGAGAAGGCCTTCGGGATGATCTTCCCTCCGGCAGGGTGCTGGGAAGAACTACAGATCCTCCCGATCTAGGGACGATGGTGGCTGTGGCTACAGACTGTTTCGTGGATTTCTGATCGGGTCCTAAAGGTTTCTGCATCGGGGGCTTCTTATAGGCGAAGGGGCGAGACTGGGAGGCGGCTAGGGCCACCAAACCCTAGCCAGGTGCGGGCCCACCTGCCCCCGTGCCTGGGGTGGGTCTGCCCCTCCTGGGCGGCCCCTCCGGCTCTCCTCTGGACTTCTTGTTCCCCAAGGAAAGTAATTGACTTTGTCGTTTGTCCCGTCCAATTCCGAGAATATTTATTTACTAACTTTTTTGAAACCAAAAACAGCAGAAAACAGGCATCTGGCACTGTTGCAGCTTGTTAATAGGTTAGTACCAGAAAACATGTAAAAAGCACCTCAAAATGTAGACAAGTAAAGAAAAATAGATACTAAACAAGCATGGAGCATAAAAAATTATAGATACGTTTCCAACGTATCAGCATCCCCAAGCTTAACTCATGCTCGTCCTCGAGTAGGTAAGTGATAAACAGAATAATTTTTGAGGTGACATGCACCCTCATAATAAAGATCCAACTATTTGCAAGCATTGAAAGCTGGGATCAAAGAACTCTAAACATGTGCATGAAAGATGGAGTTCTAACAATAGGACATAGTAACTATGCATGCAACATGGCAAGCTACAAACAAAGATCATGAATAACATGCATTGAAAAACGTTTGTTTGTTTCACATGCAGAAAACATAGCATAGTGGCAATCAGCTTGCCCCTCATAGAGTAGCAATATAATGCATAGGACACCTGCAAAGTTCACAGGGGTGACTAGAAACAAATAGCACAAGAACAAGTAATAACACAATATGCATCAAATAATAAACTTTGGAACACTGCACACAGAATGACAACTATGCTCTCTTAATGGTGCCTAAAGGTAGAAGGTGGAGACTCATTAATGGTGGAAGAAGGGCCTTTTGTAAAGTAAGCAGGGATTACAAGTTTCAAAAGGAGCTTCCAAAAATTATGTTACTTGTTAGCTTTTAGCCCTCATTACCCCTATCATAAGCATCTTGAAGTGGTTAAGGTTAAAGTGGCAAAGCTGGAGTATATGCTTGACGAAGTATAAGTTGGCAATCCCATGCCCCTTGAATACGAGGGCCACACCTCATGCATACTCAACATTGGGTCCAGGTAAGATCTTATCACTGTAAGTATTTGCATATCATTGAGAACCGCCAATGGGGTACACCTTGCACATGGTACATGAGCTTTCCCATAACCAAAATGACAAGGCAAGCAGACAATGAGCATCTCAACAATTCTTCTTATGTACCACAGGAATATGGCGCTTTTTTCTCTCTTTCCTCTTTTTTCAATGTGTATCTTTTTTTATAAGAAGAATGCTTCATAGATGTCACTATGGTGATGCTGCAAGTTTCCACCATGATTAGGCATGACTTAGGCTAGCGGCCCAGGCGTTTCTCTAACACAGGATACAAACTCCATGGACTTACAAGTTCCCTCTTTATTTCACACCGGTGACATCCATAGACAAAAGAACATGATATCAACTGAGTACAACAAGGTACAAGTGCAATGTTGAAAACATTCCCCGTGACAGCACGGTTCTGCTAATTCCAACTTATAAGTGCAAGCATATACAATAAAGTTGTTACAATGGTTCAAGTTTATTAGGGGCAAAGAATAAAGTGTGCCATCAAGTTCGTGAGGGCTTTAATCACTAAGTTTTCACATAAAAAAATAGTTTTTAATTGGAATATAGATGAAAACAAGAATATACTTTGGGATGGTGTAGCACACCATGCATAGGAATTTATAGTGGACACTTTGGAATAACTTGGTTTCTTGGGAGTTGGAAGCATGAGTAGAACTTAGTCATACAGGTGGAGGCTAGCAAAAGACTGGGAGCAACCAACTAAGAGAGCAATAATGGCCAAAATCATGCAGTGCAACAAAGCAAACTAATCAAAGCAAAGAGTGGTACTACAAGTCAAGGACTAAATGATCATAGAGGCTAATGGTGACTTGTGAGAGTCATAACATGGTGTGAGCATGTGCCAAGTCAACCCAAGCAAAACATCAAAGGAGAATACCACAATACTATGATTTTGCATGCTAAAACAACGCATAATTTCTTCAAGGCACACTAAGCAATCCCAATTGTTTTGAACAAGACATGCTAAAACAATAATCACTAAGCATAATTTTAAAACAACACCTAGCATGTCATGCTAAATTCTAAGTCACAGTCAATGCAAGCTCCTCTTGCACTTCAAGCAAGAACTTACTACTCCTTTCCAAACACCAAGCAACTTATTTGCAAAACAACACAGCGAGAACGGGGGTCCAAACTAATAAAGCAAACTAAACAAACTAAGCAAAGCAAACGAAAACTAAGACACTCCAAGAACAACAACACAACTATGCATGAAACAATAAAAACGAAGTGTCTAGAGAGACCTAAGCTTTTTATTGATGAAGAAGGGGATGCCTTGGGCATCCCCAAGCTTTGACGCTTGTACCTCTTGGATATTTCTTGGGGTGAAACCATGGTGGCATCCCCAAGCTTGAGCTTTTGTCCAGTCATCATCTCATTGCATCATTCTCTCTCTACACCTGAAATTTTTCCTTCATACAAAACTTCACACAATCTTCATTAGAAACATTAGCTTATTCAAAAGATATTAGACCACTGGCAAAGCTTTGGAACGGCAAGGCTTTTCACTAAAAACACAAGATATTGTAGTAACTCCTTCAAAGAAACTCAATTTGCCTGAAGAGAGCTCAAAAAGGAATCAATAAGAAGCAAAAACAAATAATGGCAGAAATCTGTCAAAACAGACCAGCAGGTAGAAACTAATTTTGTCGAACATATTCTATTGCTCAAATCAAAAAGTGTTGAACAAATGAAAGTTATCCAACATACTAGGGGGTTTATTCGTAAATTTTGAGCTTAATCCAAGTTATAGAGCCTCCTCACGAATTTTTTTGGTGGAGGACAGAAATCTGTTCCGGGACGGCAACTCCCCAAATCTTACTTCCCTCTCATTAGAGGTCATTCTTGGCACAAAAAGCAAACAAAAAGGATAAGGAGAGGTCATTACAGAAATAATAACTTCCAAGACTCAAGGAAACTCTTGGGTTATCTCCCAACAAGTACTTTTCTTTAACGCCTTTAAGTTAGGCACAAGAAGCAAGAAGAATCAAGTATTTTCAAATGAAGAAGCATTAACATCAAACCTTGCTTTCAAAGGAGGAGCAAAAAGCAACTTCTCTCTCCTCATAGGGAAGTGTTCAATACCTTTCTTGAATGGAAAATGATATTTGATGGTGCCTTCTTTCATGATGACACTAACTGTTCTAAGAAAAGGTCTTCCCAAACTAATAGGACAAGAAGCATTGTATTCAACATCCAAAACATAGAAATCAACAGGGACATAAGCATTGTTAACCATAATGAGAACATCATTGATACTCCCCATAATTTTCTTCTTAGCATTATCATTGAGTGGGACATCCAAATAACAATCTTTCAAAGGTGGCAAATCAAGCATTTCTAAATCTTCCTAGGCATAATAGAGACACTAGAACCAAGATCACATGAAGCTTTGAGATCAAAGTCATTCACTTGCATATTAATAATGGGTTCCCAACTATCTTCTACTTTCCTAGGAATAGAAGCTTTGTATTTTAGCTTCTCTTCCTTAATCTTAACAAGAGCATTTGTAATGTGTTTGGTAAAGGCAACATGCATATCACTAGCATCAGGACTTCTAGCAAGCTTTTGCAGGAACATAATCACTTCACAAATATTGCAAACATCAATATCAAAGTCAAACTTAGCATCACTAGTAGTAGGCTCACTAGGTTTAGGCATAGTAGGAGGAGGAATAGGGGCTACTTGTGGTTTAGTGGTGATAGTGCACACACTATTGTTTCTATCAATTTCAGCTTTCCTTTCCCACCTAGCATGAAGTTGAGCTAACATCCTAACATTTTCATCAATAGTAACTTGTATGGCATGAGCAGTAGCAAAGGTGTTTTCCATAATTTCCGGTTTATCAGCCATTTTATTAACCAAGGAAGTTTGAGCTTCACACAAAGAGGATATATTTTTCTCAACAGTTAAAAGCTTTTCCTCTATAGTCTTATTGAAAGTGATTTGTTTACTAATAAAGTCCTTGTACATTACTTCAAGTTCAGAGGGGACACTTCTAGCATTATTATAAGAGCTTCCATAGGAGTTTCCATTATTAGGAGGATAAGGCCTATAATTGTTGTTGCTACCAAAATTATTCCTATAGGCATTGTTGTTGAAATTGTTGTTTCTAATGAAGTTCACATCAACTTGCTCTTCTTGAGCAACCAAAGAGGCTAAGGGAACACTATTAGGATCTAGAAGAGCTTTCCCGTTAACAAGCATAGCCATAATAACATTAATCTTTTCACTCAAAGAGGAAGTTTCCTCAACAGAATTTACCTTCTTACCATGTGAAGCTCTCTCAACATGCCATTTAGAGTAGTTGGCCATCATATTATCAAGGAGACTTGTTACAACACCCAAAGTGAGGCCCATGAAGGTACCTCCAGCAGCAGAATCCAACAGGTTTCTTGAGGAGAAGTTCAAAACTGCATAAAAAGTCTGGATAATCATCCAAGCAGTAAGTCCATGAGTAGGGCAATTTTTAACCAAAGATTTCATTCTTTCCCAAGCAGGAGCAACATGTTCACTATCAAGCTGTTTAATTTTCATAATGTCACTTCTCATAGCAGTAATCTTAGCAGGAGGATAGTACTTTCCAATAAAAGCATCTTTGCACTTAGTCCAAGAATCAATACTATTTTTATGCAAAGAAAGCAACCATTCTTTAGCTTTTCCCCTCAAAGGGAAAGGGAAAAAGCCCGAGATTAATAATATCTCCATCAACATCCTTATACTTTTGCATCTCACAAAGTTAGACAAAGCTATTAAGATGGGCAACAGGATCATCAGAACCAGCACCAGAAAATTGCTCTCTCATCACAAGATTCAACAAAGCAGGCTTAATTTCATAAAAGCTAGCATCAGGAGCAGGTGGAGCAATAGGAGTGCTTAGGAAATCATTGTTGTTGGTGCTAGTGAAGTCACACAACTTGGTGTTCTTAGTAGAGTTCATTTTGGCAAAGGAGGGCAAGCCAAAAACAGCAGTAGCAGATAAAGCATGCACTAATTTTTTTGTGTTTTTGAATAAAGAAAGCAAACCAAACTAGACTAATTTTTTTGGCTTTTTTTGAAAAGAGGCAAACAAAGCCAAGCAAAAGAAACAAAGCAAACTAAAAACAAAGTAAAGAGAAAGGAAGTGAAGGACTCCCCTAGTGAAGACGTCCTTAGCCTCCCCGGCAACGGCGCGAGAAAACTTGTTGATGGTGCTGACGTGAAGCACTTCGTTGGAAACCCCAAGAGCAAGGTGTGAAGCAGCAAGCAGCAAGTCTTCCCTCAGTAGAGACCGAGGTTATCGAACCAGAAGGAGGAAGGAAACGTCACACAGGTGTTGCAAGAAACGCGGAGACCTGCACAACACAAACTCAAGACTTTGCCCCAACGAATCAGTGAGGTTGTCAAGCTCACTGGTTTGTTGTAACAAAGAATTAAACGTATGGTGTGGAAGGTAATGGTTTGCAACAAGTAAACAGGTAACAGTGGAAGATGTATCAATGGTAAAGATTGGACCGGGTTCCATGGTTCACTAGAGGTTCTCTCCTTAAATAAACAACATGGCATGAAGGGTAAACAAATTATAGCGGGGCAATTGGCAAAAACTGAGCAAGGCATAACAATGCAATTACTAGCCAGAAAGATCCTATGAGGTTGATTGGGAAATACAACAATATACATAGACCGTCATCCAACTGCATCTATGACTATAAGTCCATCTTCAGGTTATCATCTGAACCCCCTCCAAAATTAAGTTGCACGCAACAGACAACTGCTTTAAGCAAAGTGTGTAAGGTAAACAGTCCACATGTTCCATGAACAAGAGACCGTTGTTTTCTCCCTAGTAGAAATAGCACATCTACAACCGAAGAGATTTCTGTCACTTCCCTTGGAAACTAGAGGCATGAACCCACTATCGAGCATAAATACCCCCTCTTGGAGTCACTAGCAACTACTTGGCCAAGATAACCACTAGCAACAGAGAGCATGCAAGATCACAAACAACACAGACATGATAGAATCATAAAGATAAAACCATTAATCAAACCAACATAATAATCTCAATATCCATCGGATCTCCACAAACACAACATGCATGATTACAAATAGATTAGATCTTGATCATGAACGGAGCTCACAAGATCTATACATGAAAGCACAAAGGAGGAGATACAACCATCTAGCTACTATATGGACCCATAGTCTAAGGTGGAACTACTCACGAATCATACCGGAGAGAAGGCCTCCGGGATGATCTTGTTGGAGATATGCCCTAGAGGCAATAATAAATGTAGTTATTATTATATCTTTGTGTTTATGATAAATGTTTACATTCATGCTATAATAGTATTAACAAGGAAACATTAATACTTGTGTGATTTGTAAACTAAATTAGAGTCCCTAGTAAAGCCTCTTTATAATACTAGCTTGTTGGTTAATAAATGATCGTGGTTTCCCTATCATGAACATTGAGATGTTATTAACAACAAGATCATATCTTTAGGAGAATGATATGATGGACATACTCCTATAGATAAGCGTAGCATAAAGATCAAGTCATTTTAATAGTTCAATTGCTATATGATTTCTGATACATAGTAACCTAATTCCTTTGACCATGAGATCATGCATATCACCATCACCGGAAGGATGCTTTGATGACATCAAACACCACACCGTAACTGGGTGGTTATAAAGGTGGCATTGAGTGTTCGGAAAGTATTGGTTGAGACACATGGATCAAGAGTGGGATTTGTCCATCCATATGACGGATAGATATACTCTGGGCCCTCTCGGTGGAATGTCATCCAATTGGCTTGCAAGCATGTGACTGGCTCACAAGGGATCACATATCACGGGAACAAGAAAAGAGTACTTATCGGTAACGAGGTTGAACTAGGTATGCAGAGATACCGACGATCAAAACCTCGGATAAGTAAACTATCGTGAGACAAAGGGAAATTGGTATCGTATGTAAGTGGTTCATTCGATCGCAAATTAATAGTTGAAATATGTGGGAGCCATATGAATTTCCAGATTCCTCTATTGGTTATTGATCGGAGAAGTGTCTTGATCATGACCGCATAATTCACGAACCGTAGGGAGACACACTTAAGGATTCGATGTTGTTGAGTAGTTATGGAATGATGATTAAGAGACGAAATGTTGTTCGGAGTCTCGGATGGGATCCGAGATATCACGAGGAGATCCGTAATGGTCCGGAGAATAAGATTCATATAAATAAAGTCCTGTTTTAGGGTTGGATAATGGTTCCGGTGTTTTCATCGGGAATGTTCTAGAAGGTTCCGGAAGGTCCGGCACTCCGGAGGGGAAGGGTACATGAATGTGTCATAACAAGTTGGAATGGTTTCATCATGTACAGGTTTCATCGCTGAGCAAAATAAAGGGATAAATGAAATCCTAGTTTGAAAAGTCAAACGCCAATTTGAAAACTCAAACGACAAGTTTGCTTGGTGGAGGGAGAGTAGGAAACCTACTTGGGGAGGAGTTCATCTCCCTCCACCCGCCGGCCTTGGAAGCCGAGTTGGGGAGGGACTCCCCTCCCCTTGGCCGGCGCCCTCCACCTATATAAGGAGGGGCAGGGCTGCCCCTCCAAGACCTACACCTTGCCCACTAAACACTAACCCTAGTCGCCTTCCACCAAGTCGCCGCCGCCACCCTAGGGTTTCTCCCAAGCCGACGAGTTGGGGCTTCTGCTTGCCCTAGCCGCCGACCTAGCCCTCTCTACTTGGTGTGTCTAAACCCTAGATCGCCAAGGCCTCTCTCATAGTCCACCATACTCGCTCCGGCTTAAGGCGAAGCCCTGCGAGATCTCCCCTCTACTTCTGGTACCACGTCGTCGTGCTGCCGAAATCGCGAGGAGAGTGCTACAACCTTCGCTGCCTGCTGGAACAAGGGAAAGGAAGGTCTTCATCGAGTACCGAACGTGTGACCGACTGCGGAAGCGCTGCCGAAACGCAGCGCCGGAAGGATCGTCTACACGATCTTGAGATCGGCAAGAGAACGACTACATCACCCATGAGAAACCGCTCTCGTTAAACACTTTGGAATCTTCGAGGGTGAGTTATTCCATCGACTCGTTGCTACAATCTAGTAGATAGATCTTGGCTTGTTTGTTTGTATGCGGTAGAAATTTTTTGTTTTCCATGCTACGAACCCCTACAGTGGTATCAGAGCCGTGTCTATATGTAGATCTGTTGCACGAGTAGAACACAATGGTCATTGTGGGCGGTGGTGCTTTTATTATCAATTGCTTCTTGTGTACTTTGCATCTTGCGGTATGATGGGATGAAGCGGCCCAGGCTAACCTTACATGACATCGTTCACGAGACTTGCTCCACGCTCAACATGCAACTTGTATTGCATAAGTGGCTTTGTGGGTGTCTGTCTCTCCCATTATAGTATATATCCAATTTACAACGGGCACTTGATAGTTCAAACATCAACGTTGTGGTTCTTGTTCGTAAGTTAGTTCGACACTTATTGAAAGCCCCAAACCACGTAAAATATGCAAAGAAATTAGAGGCGTCTAACTTTGTTTTGCAGGGGTGTGCTGTGATGTGATATGGCCATGATTGTGATTATATTTGATGTATGCAATGTTCCTTATTGTAAGTTGGCAACCGGCAGGATCCATATGGTTGTCTTTAATTTCTGTTAAGACCCGCGTGTCTATTCAAAGTAGTTGTAATAGTTGAAGATGGTGGACGGCAACCATGGAGCAGCGTCATTGACCTTGATGCAATGCCGGTGATGATGGAGATCATGTTCGTGCTTGAAGATGGAGATCGGAAGCACAAAGAAGAAAGGCCATATCATATCACATATTATGAATTGCATGTGATGTTAATCCTTTATGCATCTTGTATTGCTTAGTTAACGACGTTAGCATTATAAGATGATCCCTCATGCACATAAATTTCAAGTTCTAAAGTGTTCATCCTTAGTAAGCACCGTTGCTAAAGCTTGTTGTTTCGAAGCACCACGTGATGATCGGGTGTGTTAGATCCTGCAAGTGTATACAACGTGAGCAATCCAGATTTGCTCATGCGGAAGCTAAGGTTTGATCTTGACGAGCCTAGCATGTACGGACATGGTCTCGGAACACGGATCACCGAAAGGTAAAGCATGAATCATATAGTAGAAATGATGAACATGTCGATTGTTCGCCATTGAAGCTACATCAACTCTCGTGATGATCGGTGTTGATGTGGCGGATTTGGTTCGTGTGACCACTAAAACAATGTGAGGGATATTGTTTTGAGTGGGAGTTCACCTAGATTAATTTAACTATTAATTAGAACTCAATTTGTCATAAACTTAGTCTAAACTATTGGAAATGTGTTGTAGATCAATGGCGTCCCCTACCATCAATTTTAATGCGTTCCTAGTTAACGAAAAGTTGAAAAACAATGGAAGCAACTTCGCGGATTGGTTCCGCAATTTGAGGATTGTCCTCAATGCTGGTAATTTGACCTATGTGCTGGATGCACCGCTGGGTGACCCGCCTGCAGCTACTGCTACCGATGAAGTAAAGAATGTTTACCTTGCTCGGAAGACTCAGTACTCCACAGTCCAGTGTGCCATCTTGTATGGTTTAGAATCGGAGCTTCAGAAAAGGTTTGAGAATTCAGACCCACATGATATTGTCCGTGAACTCAAACTGATATTTGAGACTCACGCGGCAGTTGAGAGCTATGAGGCTTCTGAAAAGTTCTTTAACTGCAAGATGGAAGAGGGCAGCTCCGTCAGTGAGCATGTGCTTAAGATGTCTGGCACGCAAACAAACTCCAAAGCTTGGGTATAGTGATTCCTAATGCTTTGGGGATTTACCATGTCCTCCAATCACTACCACCAAGTTACAAGAACTTTGTGATGAACTACAATATGCAAAGCATGAACAAGCAGTTGCCAGAACTCTTCTCCATGTTAAAATCTGCAGAAGTGGAGATCAAGAAAGAGCACCAAGTGTTGATGGTCAATAAGACCACCAAATTCAAGAAAGGCAAGTCTAAGCAAAAGGGACACTTCAAGAAGGGTGGTAAGAAAGTTACCGCACCGACGAAGAAGATTAAGGCTGGACCTAAGCCTGATACTGAGTGTTTTTACTGCAAGGGAGAAGGTCACTGGAAGCGGAATTGCCCAAAGTACTTGGCGGATTTGAAGAACGGCAACATCAAGAAGAAAGGTATATCCGATATACATGTTATTGATGTGTATCTCACTAGTACTCGTAGTAGTGCCTGGGTATTTGATACTGGTTCGGTTGCTCATATTTGTAACTCGAAACAGGTGCTGCAGAATAAACGGAAGCTAGTGAAGAACGAGGTGACGATGCGCGTAGGAAATGGATCAAAGGTTGATGTGATCGCGGTCGGCACGCTACCTCTTCATCTACCATCGGGATTAGTTTTATACTTAAATAATTGTTATTTGGTGCATGCGTTAAGCATGAACATTATATCGGGATCTTGTTTATTGCGAGACGGTTACTTGTTTAAGTCCGAGAATAATGGTTGTTCGATTTATATGAGTAATATGTTTTATGCACATGCACCTTTGTTAGATGGTCTATTCTTATTGAATCTCAATAGTGGAAATACACATATTAATAACATTGAAGCTAAACGTTTCAAAGCGAGCGATAACTCAAACTATATGTGGCACTATCGTCTTGGTCACATTGGAGTGAAGCGTATGCAGAAACTCCATTCCGATGGACTTCTTGAATCACTTGATTTTGAATCACTTGAAAGATGCGAAGCATGTCTGATGGGTAAAATGACTAAGACTCCATTTTCTGGTATGATGGAGCGAGCTACGAACTTATTGGAAATCATACATACCGATGTGTGTGGTCCAATGAGTGTAGCATCGCGTAGTGGTTATCGTTATGTTCTTACCTTCACGGATGACTTGAGTAGATATGGGTATATCTATTTCATGAAACATAAGTCCGAAACTTTCGAGAAGTTTAAGGAATTTCAAAGTGATGTGGAGAATCAACGTAACAAGAAGATTAAATTTCTACGATCTGATCGTGGAGGTGAATATCTAAGTTACGAGTTTGGCGAGCATTTGAAGAAATGCGGAATACTTTCACAATTGACACCGCCGGGAACACCACAGCGTAACAGTGTGTCCGAACGTCGTAATCGAACTCTCTTAGATACGGTTCGTTCTATGATGTCACTTACAGATTTACCGCTATCATTTTGGGGTTATGCATTAGAAACATCCGCATTCACTTTAAATAAGTCACCATCTAAATCCGTTGAAACGACACCGTATGAATTATGGTTTGGGAAGAAACCTAAATTGTCGTTCCTTAAAGTTTGGGGTTGCGAAGCCTATGTAAAGAACTTACAGCCGGACAAGCTTGAACCCAAAGCGGAAAAATGCGTCTTCATAGGATACCCAAAGGAAACTATTGGGTATACCTTCTATCATAGATCCGAAGGCAAAATCTTCGTTGCCAAGAATGGATCCTTTCTAGAGAAGGAATTTCTCTCGAAAGAAGTAACTGGAAGGAAAGTAGAACTCGACGAGGTTGTCGAACCTTCTCTCGAACTTGCGAGTAGCGCAACACCGGAAGAAGTTCTTGTGGTGCCTGCACCAATAAGAGAGGAAGCTAATGATGATGATCATGAAACTTCGGTTGTAGTTGCTACAGAGCCTCGCAGGTCAAGGAGAACTCGTAGCACTCCTGATTGGTATGATCCCGTTATGAATGTCATGTTGGTGGACAACACCGATGACCCTGCGACATATGAGGAAGCGATGATGAGCCCAGATTCCAATAAATGGCAAGAAGCCATGAAATCCGAGATTGGATCCATGTACGAAAACCAAGTATGGACTTTGGTGGACTTACCGGATGGCCGGAAGGCTGTCGAGAACAAATGGATTTTCAAGAAGAAAACAGATGTTGATGGTAATGTTACTGTCTATAAAGCTCGATTTATCACAAAAGGGTTTCGACAAATTCAAGGAGTTGACTACGATGAGACTTTCTCACTAGTAGCGAAGCTAAAGTCTAAGGATTTTGTTAGCAATCGCTGCATATTATGATAATGAGATATGGCAGATGGATATCAAAACAACGTTCCTCAATGGAGACATTGATGAAGAGTTGTATATGATGCAACCCAAAGGTTTTGTCGATCCTAAAGATGCTAACAAGGTATGCAAACTTCAACGGTCCATATATGGATTGAAGCAAGCATCCCGAAGTTGGAATCAACGTTTTGATAAGGTAATCAAAAGTTTTGGTTTTATACAAACTTATGGAGAAGCTTGTATTTACAAGAAAGTGAGTGGGAGCTCTGTAGCATTCTTAATACTATATGTAGATGACATATTGTTGATTGGGAATGATGTAGACCTTCTTAATAGAGTCAAGGAATATTTGAATAATAGTTTTTCAATGAAAGATCTTGGCGAAGCATCTTACATATTAGGCATAAAGATTTATAGATATAGATCGAGACGTCTAATATCATTGTCACAAAGTACATATTTGGACAAAGTTCTAAAGAGGTTTGGAATGGAAGATAGCAAGAAAGGGTTCTTGCCCATGTTGCCCAATACGACCTTGAGTAAAACTCAAAGTCCAGCAACGGCAGAAGATAGAGAAAGGATGAGTAAGACTCCCTATGCCTCGGCCATAGGATCTCTAATGTATGTCATGCTATGTACTAGACCCGACATTGCATATGCTGTTAGTTTGACTAGCAGATATCAAAGTGATCCAGGAGTGGATCATTGGACAGCGGTCAAAAACATCCTTAAGTACTTGAGAAGAACTAAGGATATGGTTCTTTCTTATGGAGGTGATGAACAACTAGTTGTTAATGGTTACACCGATGCTAGTTGGAACACCGATCCGGATGATTCTAAATCTCAATCTGGATACGTATTTACTTTGAATGGTGCAGCAGTTAGCTGGAGGAGTGCAAAGCAAAGCATTGTGGCGAGATCTTCAACTGAATCAGAATACATAGCTGCTTCGGAGGCTTCACAAGAAGCGGTATGGATGAAGGAGTTCATTACAGAGCTCGGTGTGGTTCCAAGTGCGCTGGACCCAATGTCTATCTACTGTGATAACATGGGAGCCATAGCCAATGCGCAAGAACCAAGGTCACACAAGAAGCTGAAGCACATCAAGCTATGTTTCCACGCTATTCGAGAACATGTCCAAGATGGTGACATAAAGATTTGCAAAGTACACACATATCTGAATGTGGCGGATCCATTGACTAAACCTCTCCCGAGGGCAAAACATGACCAACACCAAACTGCCATGGGTGTTCGGTATATTACCATGTAATCTAGATTAGTTGACTCTAGTGCAAGTGGGAGACTGTTGGAGATATGCCCTAGAGGCAATAATAAATGTAGTTATTATTATATCTTTGTGTTTATGATAAATGTTTACATTCATGCTATAATAGTATTAACAAGGAAACATTAATACTTGTGTGATTTGTAAACTAAATTAGAGTCCCTAGTAAAGCCTCTTTATAATACTAGCTTGTTGGTTAATAAATGATTGTGGTTTCCCTATCATGAACATTGAGATGTTATTAACAACAAGATCATATCGTTAGGAGAATGATATGATGGACATACTCCTATAGATAAGCGTAGCATAAAGATCAAGTCATATGACGGATAGATATACTCTGGGCCCTCTCGGTGGAATGTCATCCAATTGGCTTGCAAGCATGTGACTGGCTCACAAGGGATCACATATCACGGGAATGAGAAAAGAGTACTTATCGGTAACGAGGTTGAACTAGGTATGCAGAGATACCGACGATCAAAACCTCGGATAAGTAAACTATCGTGAGACAAAGGGAAATTGGTATCGTATGTAAGTGGTTCATTCGATCGCAAAGTAATCGTAGAAATATGTGGGAGCCATATGAATTTCCATATTCCTCTGTTGGTTATTGATCGGAGAAGTGTCTCGATCATGACCGCATAATTCACGAACCGAAGGGAGACACACTTAAGGATTCGATGTTGTTGAGTAGTTATGGAATGATGAGTACGAGACCGAATGTTGTTCGGAGTCTCGAATGGGATCCGGGATATCACGAGGAGATCCGGAATGGTCCGGAGATTAAGATTCATATAAAGGAAGTCCTGTTTCGGGGTTGGAGAATGGTTCCGGTGTTTTTATCAGGAATGTTCTAGAAGGTTCCAGAAGGTCCGGCACTCCGGAGGGGAAGGGTACATGAATGTGTCATAACAAGTTGGAATGGTTGCATCATGTACTAGGTGTCATCGCTGAGCAAAATAAAGGGATAAATCAAATCCTAGTTTGAAAAGTCAAACGCCAATTTGAAAAGTCAAACGACCAGTTTGCTTGGTGGAGGGAGAGTAGGAAACCTACTTGGGGAGGAGTTCCTCTCCCTCCACCCGCCGGCCTTGGAAGCCGATTTGGGGAGGGACTCCCCTCCCCTTGGCCGACACCCTCCACCTATATAAGGAGGGGCATGGCTGCCCCTCCAAGACCTACACCTTGCCCACTAAACCCTAACCCTAGCCGCCGGCCACCAAGTCGCCGCCGCCGCCCTAGGGTTTCTCCCAGGCCGCCGAGTTGGGGCTTCTGCTTGCCCTAGCCGCCGGCCTAGCCCTCTCTACTTGGTGTGTCTAAACCTTAGATCGCCAAGGCCTCTCTCATAGTCCACCATACTCGCTCCGGCTTAAGGCGAAGCCCTGCGAGATCTCCCCTCTACTTCCGGTACCACGTCGTCGTGCTGCCGGAATCGCGAGGAGAGTGCTACAACCTTCACTGCCTGCTGGAACAAGGGAGAGGAAGGTCTTCATCAAGTACCAAACGTGTGACCGACTGCGGAAGCGCTGCCGGAACGCAGCGCCGGAAGGATCGTCTACACGATCTTGAGATCGGCAAGAGAACGACTACATCACCCATGAGAAACCGCTCTCGTTAAACACTTTGGAATCTTCGAGGGTGAGTTATTCCATCGACTCGTTGCTACAATCTAGTAGATAGATCTTGGCTTGTTTGTTTGTATGCGGTAGAATTTTTTTGTTTTCCATGCTACGAACCTCTACAGATCTCCCCTCCGGCAGGGTGTCGGGAAGAACTTCAGATCCCCCGATCTAGGGACGATGGTGGTTGCGTCTACAGACGATTTCGTGGATTTCTGATTAGATCCTCATGGTTTCTGCATCGGGGGCTTCTTATAGGCGAAGGGGCGAGACCGGGAGGCGGCCAGGGCCACCAAACCCTAGCCAGGCGTGGGCCCACCTTCCCCCATGCCTGGGGTGGGTCTGCCCCCCCTGGCCGGCCCCTCCGGCTCTCCTATGGACTTCTTGTTCCCCACGGAAAGTAATTGACTTTGACGTTTGTCCCGTCCAATTCCGAGAATATTTCTTTACTAACTTTTCTGAAACCAAAAACAGCAGAAAACAGGCATCTGACACTGTTGCAACTTGTTAATAGGTTAGTACCAGAAAACATGTAAAAAGCACCTCAAAGTGTAGACAAGTAAAGCAAAGTAGATACTAAACAAGCATGGAGCATCAAAAATTATAGATACGTTTCCAACGTATCAAGGGTCATGCTCCCCCTATGAAATTTGAGATCAGAGGACACCACTACAACAAGAGATACTATCTAGCAGATGACATCTATCCAAGATGGCCAACATTTGTGAAGACTATCTCAAACCCAATGCTCCCCAAGCATTCTCACTTTGCCAAGGAACAGGAAGCTTGCAGGAAGGACGTGGAGCGGGTATTCGGTGTGCTCCAGCAGAAGTTTGCATTTGTCCGGTTCCCTGCTATGACCTAGTCAAAAGATCAGATGTGGGAAGTGATGAATCATTGTGTGGCCTTGCACAACATGATCATTAAGGATGAGAGGAAGGATCCAGTGAGTTTGCTCGAGGAGAACGAGACATACTACAGACAGGGTCCTCTTGTCGAGCCTGATCATCAGGTGCCTCTATCATGGACTGCATTCATCGCCATGCGTCGGGAGATCCGAGATCCGGCGATGCATCAATAGCTACAGGATGATCTTGTTGAGCACCTATGAATACGCAGGGGCAACACGTCGTAGATGCCCAGCATGAACTGACCGAACTTGGTTGAAATATGTTGTATTTTCACTTCTGGCTGAACTATGTTTATATTTACGCCAAACTATGTTTAAAATTTTGCTGAACTTTGCTCGTAAAATGTTCTGTATTCATTGTATGCCGAACTATGCCGAAATCTGGATGAACTTGAGCCGAATTTGAGCGAAAACGGGCGTCCCGGAAACTCGGACTGGATACGCGAGTGGAAAACTAGGCGTACCTAGGCCGAAAACTTGCGTCGTTCGGACAAAGTTTGGTACGGATTTTGGTCTCGGTTCGTCCAACGAGTGGAGATGCTCTCACATCGCAACAAATCCTAATCTCGAGTTGAATAACAAGCGGTAAGCATTAAGCAACATGAGACATGAGAAGGAGGGGTGAGAGTCGGACTAACTGCTCTAGACGTTGCCAATGCCACGTCCTACAAAATCAAACTGTTGCCCTCGTTGCTCCACTTACCGAATTGACTTGACATAAGATTCCAACCTTTACACGGATTTCAAGGGATCAAGGTCTAGCCTAAAAATTTGCGTTTTCGGTACTACCATCTTGACATTATATTAAGAAGAGTGGTGCAACACCATCAAAGTCACGAGCAAAGAGACTCAATTCGGGTGCGGTCGACGTATGTCGAAGTGGCCTCCACTGTCAGTGACGATATTTCTCAACATTTAGCTGCTTTTGCTAGGTATAGACCATCTATCCTAGCTGAGCTAGATTAAATTTCTATTTTTTTCATGTCTTTTAGTGGTTTTCTAATATGTTTACACCTTAACTTAAACATGCCCTTTTATATCGGAACCTTTATTTCCCCTTCTAGTAGAAAAGATAGAGATCTTGTCGGTTGCTCTAAAAAACTCGGGTGCATAGGAAGGGCCTCACCCATCTCCACCACTGAGTACACCCCGATAAGATCATTTTATAACCTAATGGCAGAGGTGGTATCTGAAAAGAGAGAACAAACACCTTCATTTTGGATGGGTAAGGGCATCTCTAACCAAACTACACAAGTTTAGAGGAGTAAACCTCTGGAGAAAACTTAGAGGAGTAAAAGTACTCCCCTAACCGAAAGCGGTTTCTAACCAAATTACAAAACTTAGAGGAGGAAATCATATGATCACCGCAAAACTCGATCAAATTTTGACCTAATTTTGGTCGATTCGAACCGAAGTTGAAACCTAATATTTTATTTATGTTATTTGTACATATTACACCCAAAAGTCGGTCGAATTTTACTAAATTTGATCGGATCTGACCTAAACCTAACCTAATCCTCGTCCTAGTCAAAGGAGGAGCAGTCGTTGTCGAGGTCGATAACCGCCGACGCCGTCAATGGTCCCGTGCCATCATCGATGTCCTCCTCCATCACCCTCGCCGGCGTCGGAGCTGCCGAAGACCCTGCATCGCCGGCATCCTCCTTCTTCCTCCTCGCCGCATCCGCCTTCCGCTTCGCCTTGGCGAATGCCTCCAACTGCTGCCACTCCTCCTCGATGAGCTCAGGGCTAAGACCGATGAGCGTTGTCACCATCGTCGTGTCTTGGCGCTCCGCCTCATGGAGCTCGCGGGCCTCCTGGTCCTCCCGCCGCTCACGGTTGGAGACGAGTCGGAGACCCTCCGATTCCGGGCTGGCACCAGCCATCATAAATAGGAAATCCAGCTTGCCGCAATCAGAGCCATGGAGCTCGACGTTCTTCATGTAGTACGCAAATGCCGCCTTCTCCGACGACAGGAAGCTCCTGATCCACGCCTTCTAGTGGGTGTTGCGGTCGGTGATTTCGGCCACCCACGAGCCCCACGACCGCTGCCACACGCCACGGTAGATCAGCGTCGGCAGCACTGCCAGGTTGAAGATGCTAGTGGACCGCCGGGGCTACTGCCGACGCTTGGGTGGTGCCAATCGAGGAGGGGAATGGTGGCGGGGAGTGGGGAGACGCGGGGCTGCGCCAGGGGGTTGCGGTGGCGGCAAGCATTGGGAATGGGTGGCAAGGATGGCCGACGAGAAGATCCAGCCATCTCGGGCTGTGGTGGTGGCTGGGGTGGCGGCAATCGGGAGGGTTGTCGTCATAGGTGGAGGAGAGGCCGATGAGGAGGCGAGTGTGAACGCGTGGAGAGAGAGAAATCTTTTACTCATCCGAGCGATGGAGAAGTAGGAGTCGTCCGACACAACTCCTACTGGTTTTTGTACTTTGGTTAAAGATGCCCTGAGAGCACAAAGACGTCCATTCATATCGACCTTGTATGATCTTTGTTGGATCACCTCTGTCACTAGTAAGCTCTTGTGGTTGAAAGTTGGGGGTTTGGGGCCTTAATTTATGTTCAAATGAATTTGAAGGAATATTTTCTGAACCTCATATGAGAGTTGAATTTGAAAAGAAAAAACTCCTAGTTTCCGTTGACAAAAAATTCAGGGCGTGTTTGGTTTCGGTGCGAGTTTATCCCCACGCATGTAACTTGCACGCGCGGGAACTGCACGCTGGTATCAGGCTCTGGGCCAAAATCTCTCCCTTATTTGGTTGCCCGCATTGACACTATTTAGGACTTGGGCAGAATTGAGGCCCTGTTGTTTGGTGGGTTGTATTAGGCCTGGAAGAGAGAATTGCGCGTGTTTGGTTTCACTATCTCATGTGCTCTGGTAACCTCTTCTCCAGATGGTGAGCTTACCACATATCACATGTAAGTCTTAACCACAACAAGCACACACCAAAGTACATAAACATTATAGCAACCGCATGACATAAATTCATAACAATCAAAGTTAGACAACAAAGTACGTAGCAAAGATCGGAGGTCGATCATGGCAAGGGCTGGATCATGTTGTGGGCACTTCTTCATGACTTCAGTCATAGTGTAGTCAAAGATGGTGACCTTGAACATGTCACCCTTCAGCATCTTGAAGGTCAAAAAGTACCCGATCTTGACCTGGTGTGCAATGGCGAAGCCAGACCACCCCTGGTCAATGAAGATCATGTCGCTGACATCCTAGAGCTTCACCATCCAGCTGCATCCGGTGTTCGTCTTCAGCGCGATTGTCCTCGGCACATTGCCGAGGAAAGGCCTAAAGCCATCAGGGATTGGCAGCAGGTCTAACCTAGGTGCCAAGATCACCTTGGCAAAATGGGCTGGACCTACCTGGTCGTGAAAGTTCCCTATCTTGAGAGGCCTTCCCCTCGGCCTCTTGTCGCCGTTGCCCTCACCACCATCGTTCCCCCTCTTGGAGGCACTACTCTCAGCAACATCCCTAGATCATGCTCCTCCATTGGTGGGGAGAGCACCTCCGATCAACGCTTTGAGCACTACAACAAGAATTAACACATGTGATCATACATGAATAATGAACATAACACATATGATCAGACATGAATAGTCAACATAACACATGGCCTTATATGCAATGGCACATAGGCAAAGTGATTTTCCTCATGAGCAATAGAAATAAACAATGATTTTGGTTAGCACACAAATTTGTTCATGAAGAGGATCCCCTTGCATGTCATTGTGCTACTTAGTAATCATCGACCAAAGGAAGCAAAACACAAAGACCAAACCAATGCCCAACTTCAGAATAACTATCACAAACAAGGTAGAGATGATGCTAGAGGGAACCAGAGGACGTGCACATCCAATTTTGTTGTGCATACCATCCGGTTCCTATAGAACCATCTCCATGAACGCATTGTACTAGGTGTCATCACAAGCTGCGTTCACAGAATAAACAACAATTGCCTCATAGTTGTAACACCCTCAGAATCGGACCTATGCAAGTTTGAGCAAAATTCGCCAAACCCGCATAGAAACGATTCAAAGGTGCCCACCAGGCACTTTCGTGCGGGTGGAAAACGAAGTAATAACATTACACAACAGTCCTCGATGGGACCCACAGAACAGATATATATATAACAGCGACTCAAAAAGTCAAGAATACAGATATAAGGTACAAAGATCCAAATCACCTTGAAAATGATCGAGCGTCCGACTACGGACAAGATGCAAATGGGGCTAAGAGCCCTGAAGAATAACCAATGGTGTCCATAACCCTGCCCAGGCCAAGCCGGAAGGGTAACCCTGCTAACGGCGTCGATCTCAAAGCCTGCTTAAACAAAAGGGGTGCCGACAAAGGGCAAAGGAAAAAGAGGAGCGTCAGTACTGAGGCCAGTACACGGCGAGGCTAGAATTCGGCGGTCCTCGCCTACAAAGGTATGGTGGACTGAGCGGCAGCGGCAGCATGCACTAAACAACCTATAGAGACTCGATACAACTGGCGGTTATCAGAGGGGGTAAGAATGACCTATTCGGATCCAACCTGATACTATCATCAAACAAACCCATCCTGGCGTTTCCCCTCGAGACCAATCGAGGAAGTCAACCGAGGAACTCACACAGTTGGCAGTTTTATTTAATTAGTTATAGTTGCGGCACTTTACTAGTCAGGTTTAGATAATCGTCCTGATAAAGTAAGCAGTGGGCACTTTTAGTTAACCATTCCGTGATAGTTGCAGCAATTACTAATCAGGTACAGATAGCATGAGATAAACCCCAAAACCCAGCAGTTGTTGGTACTTTTATTCAGCCATTCCGTTGTAGTTGCAACACTTACTAGTCAGGTACAATGGTCGCAAGCGACACTTCAAACAAGCAATTGTGGGCAGTATTAATTAGCCATTCCATTATAGTGAAGCTGATTACTAGTCATTATAAAGTCAAATTTATAGCAATAAACTTTAGTTATGCTTGTCTATGATCGAGATACTGTGCTCCAAGTCGTCCATAACCACGGACACGGCTTTCAGAAAGTTTTAACCCGGCCGGGGTGCACAAATAGCAACACACACACGATCAACCTCGGAAAAACCAAATCAAAACCCAACGAGGTCTTCACGACAGAGCAATCACAAGATTCAGAAATATTTCAGGGGGCCACCCCTTTGAGTAGATCCCGCAACGGAGTAAGCAAGCTCCGAGACGGCCTCAAGGTTGCGCCAATGGCTGTAAGCGACTGGGAACCCGAAAGTGTGGCTGGGCTTGTCGATACCGCGTAATCACTCCGCTTACCTAAACAGTACAGTGTGCTCCTCGCACAATCGTAAATAAAGCAGTAAAGCATGGCATAGGTACAGGATAGTAATAAAACCTCAAACTAGTTGTGGCCCCAGGAAATAAGACGGAATCAAGATCTGGCTAAGGGGGGCCCATACTCCCCATATGTGGATAGCGCGATAAATCAAGGAACAGGTATCAAGTACTCGGGGTCCTACGGGACACAAGTGGGCGTTCGGAAACCAAATGTTATCTATCACCCACCGATGCCTCTGCTTATTTCAATTTTAGTTGTTAAACAGGAATTAAAGTGAACAATAAGTAAAGCTATGATCATCTCCTTCATCAACATGCGGCAATACATCAACAACTGTGGCACTTGTCGACACGCAACAGCACTTGAGCAAGCGACTACGACGCGCAAGTCCAACTAGCTACCAAACAATAGGTAATAGGATGTGTCCGAGGCAATATAGGGCTGCAAGGAATATCACGGGTACGAAACTAGAGCATCGCAACACAGATAGCAATAGATCAACAGGAGGGAATAAAGACTATAACAATAAGATAGGTAGAAAGAGGGAGATGCTCGCCTGAAAAACATTGTCGAAGGTTCATCCGAAGATCGGGGCGAAGCTCACATCAACTCAACGGCCTTATCCGCGAAGAAGCAAAACACTAGAATAAACACCGGATGCAATATTTAATACAACGGCAGAAGATCGGCATGATGCATGTATGATGTATGGCATGGCAAAGAGGCGATGCAATTAGGTCATATTAAGCGGAACCGGGGTCCCGACAATTAATTAAATGGTTCAAGTTATTTAGAACCCCCGCAATTTAAATGTTGTTTATCAAGACAAAAGATAGCACCGGTTCGCTACACAAGTTTAAATGAGGCCAATATGAGACTAGAGTTGACCGCATATGGGCCCCATATTTAATTATTAGGTGAATCGGCATAAGGCCCCCAAACCACATGATAAGATGCATGCATGAACAATTATTATGCGACAAGTTGTTATTATGTTATAAAATAGGGTTTCGGGAAGGGGTTCACACAATAGGGGTCTCGGCGATCTTGGGGTTCCGGGGTTCGGGGTTGGTCTCAGGGTCCAGGGGTCGACGGAACGGTCTCACGGGAACGTTCTTGGAAAACTGGGGTAGGTCTTGCCGCATCCGGGGCCTTCGGGTCATGTCGACGGTCTTGGTGTCCTTGTTGGAGAACCCGAGGTTGATGGCGAACTTGTCGTTCAGGGTCTCGGTGTCCGGGTGAAGCACTGGTCGTTCCATGGCGATCTTGGCGGCTCGGAGGGGTTCGAGGAATCGTAACGGTCTTCGGTTTCCGCGAGGGAGAACATGGCGTCGGTGAGGGCGATCTTGCCCGATGGAGGTCCTGGTTCAACATCATCGCGGCTTCGGCTCCGGTGGAAGTTCTCGGCGTTCTCGATGAAGACCTTGGCGAGGTGAACTTGGGGGTTCCGGGGTTCTTTGGAGACCTTGGCGCGGCACCGGGAACGGATCTTGCGGCTTCCATGACGGAGGTCTTGGCGTCCGGTGGGATCGGGCTTCGGGTTCTAGGTCAGAGGACTTGGCATCCAGGAAGGAGACCTTGTCGATCTGGTGCCATCACCTCCGGGCCTCCTGTTGGGGTTCTTGTCGTTCCTCTTTTAGACAGTGGCGAACTTGGATCCACGTTGGCAAAATCGAGTGAGGCGTGCCTCGTGCGCTTCACGGCAGATCAGCACCGGAAGAGGCTTCACGAGTATGCAGACACAAAGTAGGGTGTGCCCCAAATGGCACAAACACACCACCTGCATACACGCACGCCCAACAGAGCACGCCGGGAACAGGGTTCATAGAGGAGAGCTTGGCGTGGCAGAAGCCTCCCGCGGCGACAGCGGTGGTTCCGCAGGGTGCTGGCGACGGCCGAGGACGGAGGGGCGTTGAGGGCGTGGCTGGCCTCGCGGGTGGAAGCCGGCAGGACGACGGGCGGAGCTGGGCATGGGAGGGGCCGGCGACGAGCTCCTGGGCCCGGGCAGAGGACGGCACGGCGGCTGGCTGCTCGGCTGCTGCGGGGCGCACAGGTGGCGGTGACGATGGCGACGGGCGGCGCCGGCGGCGGGGCGTCGCGCGCGGCCGGCAAGAGAGGCGCAGCCGGGCGGCACTGGCGGACCGCGGCAGAGGAGCGGCGAGGAGAGCATCCGCCGGCGGCCGGAGCGGAGGAGGGGGCCAGGGAAGGGCGCGGGCGGAGGTCTGATCGGAGGGGCGGCGCCGGAGCTTGGAGGCGGTCGGGGCGAGCATCTCCGGCGGCGCGGGAGGGAGGTACGGGCGACGGGGCGCCGGAGGAGGGAGAGCGGCGGGGGAGGAGAGGGAGCCGGCGACGACGGACGGAGGCGAGCTCGAGCGCGAGGGGAGCTGAGGCAGGCGGCAGACGGCGAGGAGAGGTTGCGTGCGGGGGGAAAAGGGGAGGAGGCGTGCGGGATGGGCGGGCGCGCTGGGGATGCGGGCGCGGGGGCGGTTGCGGGAGGAGGAAGATGGTGAGGGTCCGGTCGCGTGGGTGGTAGGTGGGGCCAGAGCGGTGGGCCGGGGCTAGGTGGCCAGCAGGGTTCCCCCGGTTCCCCCGCGTCCCTGCCCACCTTTTTCCCGCCCTGGCCGCGTTCACACGCACCCGCCGCGTCCAACCCGCGTTGGCCACACCTGCCGCCCGCGCCCCTGGGCCCCGCCCCGCGGGACCCACACGCCTGTCGCGCAGCCCCACCCACGCCGTAGTCCCTCTCCCCCTGTTCTTCTTCCTCCGCATGCCTCCCTCGCACGCGCAGCACCCCCCCACCTCTGGTCCCGCACGCGCCTCTCCCTCACCGCTGAGCCGCCTCCCTCCCTCCTTCCTCTCTCCGGCGCCGCCGGCCCCTGCCGTCGGAGCTGCCGCGCCGCTCGCCCCGTTCCCATCACCGCCGCCGGCGCCCCCACCCCACCGACGCCCCGCCTTCCACCCGCCTGCGGCCCCTCCCGCGCCTCCGCCGCCTCCGCTGCGAGCTCCGGCGACCCCTCCACCGCGTCGCAGCGGGCCGCCTCCACCGCCTCCGCGTCCACCGCCCGCTTCGCCGGACCCCCGCCTCTGCGCCGCGCTGCTCCGCGCCCTCAGCTCCCCTTCGCCGGCCCGCCACGCTCCTCCCCGGATCCCTGCTCGCCGCGGCCACCAACCGCCTCCGCCGCGCGCGAGCGCCAGCGCCTCGCCGGAGCCGCGACCTCCACCGCCGCCCGTGGCGCGCCCCCTCCTCCCTGCGTGCAAGCCGCGTCGCCGGCCGCGTCAGCGAGCCGGGCCCCGCGTCCCCAACCGCAGCAGAGCCCACCAGGCCCGTCGCCCAGCGCGCGCGCTGCCGCGTTCTCTGCTCGCCAGCAGCGCCCCGAGCACGCTCTGCTCCGAGCCCCGCGAACCGGGCCCGCATCGCCTCGGTCGGCGAGGCCCCTCCGTCAACAGTCCAGGGACAAACCCCGAAGACCGATCCCGGGGCCCGATCCGAAGACCACACGGGCGACAAGTTCACCTTCCCGGAGTCGGACCCGAAGACGCCGTGACCCGGACGCCGAAAACCACCGACAAGCTCTCTAACCCGGATACCCCAAGTGCTTCTTCCCGGAACCGAGGATCAAGCCGTTCCCGGACCCGACAACCGCCAAGATCTACCGATGTCTAAGGACCCGATGACCGCCGAGATCGCCACCGGTTCGACATGCACGCCACCGCGGACGAACAAGTACTTCGTCATGGTACGACAAGAACCCCGGACACCGATGCCAAGATCATCGGCATGAGATCGAGACCCCGGACCCGAAGACCACATGCGACAAGATCTTCGCCCCAAATGCGGAATCAAGTACCCGAACGCCAAGACCTCCGCCGGAAAGGACAAGACCAACGACGTGACCCGAAGACCGCGAATGCTACAAGAACGGCACAGACCAGGGTGGACCCGATGCGCCCCCCCGACGCCAACCAAGCCCTGCTTCACGGTTGCGACAAGACCTACCCCGGTGGTCGAGAATGTCACGCCAAGATCGAACCCTATACCCTGGACCCCAGATCGTCGAACCCTGGACCCTGTCGAACCCCGAACCCCGGAACCCCAAGATCGTCGAGCCCCCTCTGATGTGTGACCCTTTTCCTCGAACCCTATTTTATAACATAACAACTTGTTGCATGTTTAATTGTCATCTCGCATGCATATCTGTGGTTTGGGGGCCTTCCGCCGACTCACCTAATAATTAAATTTGGGGCCCATATGCGGGCAAATCTAGTCTCATATTGGCCTCATTTAAATTTGTGTAGCGAACCCGGTGCTATTATTGCCATGTTAAAACAACATTTAATTGTGGGGCTTCTAAATAACATGAACCACCTAATTAATGTTCGGGACCCCGGTTCCGCTTAATTCGACCTAATTGCATCGCATCTTTGCCATGACATACATCATACATGCATCATGCCGATCTTCTGCCGTTGTATTAAATATTGCATCCGGTGCTTCTTCTAGTGTTTTGCTTCTTCGCGGATAAGGCCGTTGAGTGGATGTGAGCTTCGCCCCGATCTTCGGGGAAAACCTTCGACAATGTTTTCAGGCGAGCATCTTCCCCTTTCTACCTATCTTACTTTTATAGTCTTTATTCCCTCCTGTTGATCTATTGCTATCTGTGTCGCGATGTTCTAGTTTTTCGTACCCGTGATATCCCTTGCAGCCTTATATCGCCTTGGACACATCCTATTACCTGTTGTTTGGTAGATAGTTGGACTTGCGCGTCGTAGTTGCTTGCTCAAGTGCTGATGTGTGTCGTCATATGCCACAGTTGCTGATGTATTGCCGCATGTTGATGTTGGAGATGATCATAGTTTTACTTATCGTTCACTTTAATTTCTGTTTAACAACTAAAATTGAATAAGCAGAGGCATCGGTGGGTGATAGATAATATTTGGTTTTCGAACGCCCACTTGTGTCCCGTAAGACCCCGAGTACTTGATACCTGTTCCTTGATTTATCGCGCTAACCACATCCGGGAGGTATATGGGACCCCCCTGAGCCAGAGCTTGATTCCGTCTTATTTCTTGGGGCCACAAACTAGTTTGGGGCTTTATTACTATCCTGTACTTATGCCATGTTTTACTGCTTTATTTACGATTGTGCGAGGTACTGCACACTGTACTGTTTAGGATCGGGACACGATTTCGCGGTGTCGACAAGCCCCGTTTGGGGTTCCCAGTCGTTCACAGCCGTATTACCCAGACCTTGAGTCCGTCTCGGAGCTAGCTTACTTCGTTGCGGGTAGCTTAATGGGGTGGCCCCCTGAAATATTTCTGAATCCTGTGATTGCTTTGTCGTGAAGGCCTCGTTGGGTTTTGATTTGGTTTTTCCGAGGTTGATCGAGTGTGTGTTGCTATTGGTGCACCCCGGCCGGGTAAAACTTTCTGAAAGCCGTCTCCGCGGATATGGACGACTTGGAGCACAGTTTCTCGATCATAGACAAGCATAACTAAAGTTTACTGCTATAAATTTGACTTATAATGACTAGTAATCAGCTTCACTATAATGGAATGGCTAATTAATACTGCCCACAATTGCTTGTTTGGTTGTCGCTTGCGACAAAAGTATCTGACTAGTAAGTATTGCAACTACAACGGAATGGCTGAATAAAAGTACCAACAACTGCTGGGTTTTTGGGTATATCTCATGCTATCCGTATCTGATTAGTAAGAGTTACAACTATAACGGAATGGTAAATTAAAAGTGCCCACTGCTTATTTTATCAGGACGACTATCTTTAACCTGACTAGTAACTGCTGCAACGATAACCGAATAAATAAAACTGCCAACGGTGTGAGTTCCTCGGTTGACTTCCTCGTTTGGTCTCGAGGGGGAAACACCAGGATGGGTTTGTTTGGAGTTAGCTTCAGGTTGGATCCGAATAGGTCTTTCTCACCCCTCTCTGATAACCGCCAGTTGTATCGAGTCTCTATAGGTTGTTTAGTGCATGCTGCCGCTGCCGCTTCAGTCCACCATACCTATGTAGGCGAGGACCGCCGAATTCTAGCCTCGCCGTGTACTGGCCTCAGTACTGACGCTCCTTCTTTTTCCTTTGCCCTTTGTCGGCACCCCCTTTTGTTTAAGCAGGTTTTGAGATTGACGTCGTTAGCAGGGTTACCCTTCCGGCTTGGCCTCGGCAGGGTTATGGACGCCATTGGTTATTCTTCAGGGCTCTTAGCCCCATTTGCTTCTTGTCCGTAGCTGGACGCACTATCGTTTTCAAGGTGATTTGGATCTTGTATACTATATTTGTATTCTTGACTCCTTGAGTCGCTGTTATATATATCTGTTCTGTGGGTCCCATCGAGGACTGTTGTGTAATGTTATTACTTCGTTTTCCACCCGCACGAAAGTGCCTGGTGGGCACCTTTGAATCGTTTCTATGCGGGTTTGGCGAATTTTGCTCAAACTTGCATAGGTCCGATTCTGAGGGTGTTACAGCTCCTCGCACAATCGTATATAAAGCAGTAAAGCATGGCATAGGTACAGGATAGTAATAAAACCTCAAACTAGTTGTGGCCCCAGGAAATAAGACGGAATCAAGCTCTGTCTAAGGGGGGCCCATACTCCCCATATGTGGATAGCGCGATAAATCAAGGAACAGGTATCAAGTACTCGGGGTCCTACGGGACACAAGTGGGCGTTCAGAAACCAAATGTTATCTATCACCCACCGATGCCTCTGCTTATTTCAATTTTAGTTGTTAAACAGGAATTAAAGTGAATAATAAGTAAAGCTATGATCATCTCCTTCATCAACATGCGGCAATACATCAACAACTGTGGCACTTGTCGACACACAACAGCACTTGAGCAAGCGACTACGACGCGCAAGTCCAACTAGCTACCAAACAATAGGTAATAGGATGTGTCCGAGGCAATATAGGGCTGCAAGGAATATCACGGGTACGAAACTAGAGCATCGCAACACAGATAGCAATAGATCAACAGGAGGGAATAAAGACTATAACAATAAGATAGGTAGAAAGAGGGAGATGCTCGCCTGAAAAACATTGTCGAAGGTTCATCCGAAGATCGGGGCGAAGCTCACATCAACTCAACGGCCTTATCCGCGAAGAAGCAAAACACTAGAATAAACACCGGATGCAATATTTAATACAACGGCAGAAGATCGGCATGATGCATGTATGATGTATGGCATGGCAAAGAGGCGATGCAATTAGGTCATATTAAGCGGAACCGGGGTCCCGACAATTAATTAAATGGTTCAAGTTATTTAGAACCCCCGCAATTTAAATGTTGTTTATCAAGACAAAAGATAGCACCGGTTCGCTACACAAGTTTAAATGAGGCCAATATGAGACTAGAGTTGACCGCATATGGGCCCCATATTTAATTATTAGGTGAATCGGCATAAGGCCCCCAAACCACATGATAAGATGCATGCATGAACAATTATTATGCGACAAGTTGTTATTATGTTATAAAATAGGGTTTCGGGAAGGGGTTCACACAATAGGGGTCTCGGCGATCTTGGGGTTCCGGGGTTCGGGGTTGGTCTCAGGGTCCAGGGGTCGACGGAACGGTCTCACGGGAACGTTCTTGGAAAACTGGGGTAGGTCTTGCCGCATCCGGGGCCTTCGGGTCATGTCGACGGTCTTGGTGTCCTTGTTGGAGAACCCGAGGTTGATGGCGAACTTGTCGTTCAGGGTCTCGGTGTCCGGGTGAAGCACTGGTCGTTCCATGGCGATCTTGGCGGCTCGGAGGGGTTCGAGGAATCGTAACGGTCTTCGGTTTCCGCGAGGGAGAACATGGCGTCGGTGAGGGCGATCTTGCCCGATGGAGGTCCTGGTTCAACATCATCGCGGCTTCGGCTCCGGTGGAAGTTCTCGGCGTTCTCGATGAAGACCTTGGCGAGGTGAACTTGGGGGTTCCGGGGTTCTTTGGAGACCTTGGCGCGGCACCGGGAACGGATCTTGCGGCTTCCATGACGGAGGTCTTGGCGTCCGGTGGGATCGGGCTTCGGGTTCTAGGTCAGAGGACTTGGCATCCAGGAAGGAGACCTTGTCGATCTGGTGCCATCACCTCCGGGCCTCCTGTTGGGGTTCTTGTCGTTCCTCTTTTAGACAGTGGCGAACTTGGATCCACGTTGGCAAAATCGAGTGAGGCGTGCCTCGTGCGCTTCACGGCAGATCAGCACCGGAAGAGGCTTCACGAGTATGCAGACACAAAGTAGGGTGTGCCCCAAATGGCACAAACACACCACCTGCATACACGCACGCCCAACAGAGCACGCCGGGAACAGGGTTCATAGAGGAGAGCTTGGCGTGGCAGAAGCCTCCCGCGGCGACAGCGGTGGTTCCGCAGGGTGCTGGCGACGGCCGAGGACGGAGGGGCGTTGAGGGCGTGGCTGGCCTCGCGGGTGGAAGCCGGCAGGACGACGGGCGGAGCTGGGCATGGGAGGGGCCGGCGACGAGCTCCTGGGCCCGGGCAGAGGACGGCACGGCGGCTGGCTGCTCGGCTGCTGCGGGGCGCACAGGTGGCGGTGACGATGGCGACGGGCGGCGCCGACGGCGGGGCGTCGCGCGCGGCCGGCAAGAGAGGCGCAGCCGGGCGGCACTGGCGGACCGCGGCAGAGGAGCGGCGAGGAGAGCATCCGCCGGCGGCCGGAGCGGAGGAGGGGGCCAGGGAAGGGCGCGGGCGGAGGTCTGATCGGAGGGGCGGCGCCGGAGCTTGGAGGCGGTCGGGGCGAGCATCTCCGGCGGCGCGGGAGGGAGGTACGGGCGACGGGGCGCCGGAGGAGGGAGAGCGGCGGGGGAGGAGAGGGAGCCGGCGACGACGGACGGAGGCGATCTCGAGCGCGAGGGGAGCTGAGGCAGGCGGCAGACGGCGAGGAGAGGTTGCGTGCGGGGGGAAAAGGGGAGGAGGCGTGCGGGATGGGCGGGCGCGCTGGGGATGCGGGCGCGGGGGCGGTTGCGGGAGGAGGAAGATGGTTAGGGTCCGGTCGCGTGGGTGGTAGGTGGGGCCAGAGCGGTGGGCCGGGGCTAGGTGGCCAGCAGGGTGGGGCCCAGGCTGGCGGGGTGGGCCACTAGGGAGAGGAGAGAGAGGGCTGGCTCGGCAGCTGTGTGGAGAGTGGGGACGGGTGCTGGCGCGCGTGGGGCATGGGGAGAGGGGGCTAGAGTGGGTGGGACCGGTGGGACCCAGGGGAGGGAAAAAGAGAGAGGGGTAGACAGGGACTGGGTGAAAAGAGAGAGAGAGGTGGGAAAAGAGGAGGATAGGTGAGGTGGCAGGGTGGGTAGGAAGGAGGGGAAGGGGTGAGGTGGCAGCCAGGAATTGGTGGGTAGGTAGGATTTGGGTGGGAATAGGATTTAGGTGGGGTTGGATTGAATGGACCGATTCAAAAACCTGGGGGTGGTCGTTCGAGTCGATCTGGCCAGTTCGACTACCCCCGCTAAAATAATTTAATATTTTTATTTGTTTTCAAATAACTTTTATAACTAGTCTTAGACAAACAAAATATCCGGAACATCCGGGGGGTTTGGCGTTTGAATAAAAGTTGGGGCGTTTGGAAAACAAATCGGGGTTTGCGAAAATAGTTTTGGCAAACAATGCATGATGATGACGATGCAATGCACAAATTCAACGCGATTTTCTAGTAGTGGTTTTGCGGGATGCCACAATAGTATAGAGCATTGACAACATGAAGCGATGATCCTACCGAACCAAGTTCCATCACCTTGAATAGATGACAACACCAGGTTCAGAAGGATCATCGCTTCCACTTCCTTGCGGTGCGTATGTAATCATCGGCAGTCCCATAAATTGTGCCTCATATTAGGCATCGTGTGTCCAAAATTAATCATAACAGGAATACTATGAAGCAACCTATTGGGATCTTGGCCACAGAATGCAAAGTAATCATCGACCAAAGAAGAAGAACATAAAGAGTGATGTGCAAAGTAATCACTGCCTCATATATGATGTGCATACTAACACCGGAGAGATGAATCTATGCTACCGAGTACAATGCACAACAATATTTGTTATGAACGATTCGAGGTAGTACAGATTCACCCCACGGTATTATTTGGTGATAGTTTTAATCATTGGCCTAGGTACAAGAAGCTGAAGAGTGTAATCTAGCCACTAATTTCCCCCAATTTTCCCAATCGGAGGAACCCTGATCACAACATCTGCCTGAATCTATCCACTAACAAGCACATATGGAACTAATGTATCGGTAGATCTAGTGCTTACAAAGGCACATCAAGAAAAGAAAAGACCCTAACACATCAAAACCAAAACTAGCACAAATCGATACAAATCTACCGTGCATGTCACTCATACTCGGAGAATCAGACGATAACATATAGATCCGCGCTGCTAAAATCTTAGAGAGTTGGTGTTCGAGGCCTTACCGCCATTGCTGCAAGATTCGAGCTTCGGGTTTGCCAAGAAAGAAGAAGAAGCTGCCATAGTAGCAGATCCGCTCCGGCCATGAAAAGCGCGGTACTCGCCTAGATCTACCTTCGTCTGCTACCCTCGCTGTGGTCTTCGATCTTTCGACAAGAGAGGAACCGCCGACGATGAGACAAGAGGAAGGGGCGGTTGTGAATGGGAAGAGAGAGACAAGCGGTGAGAGGATTTATGGCGCGTGTTCGATACGTCGTGGCTCTCCCGCTCTTCTCCCTGCGTGCAGCCGCGTGCCCGTTTTTGACTCCCCAGGGTTTGTCTCTGCAAAAAAGCCAATTTTGGCATTTGTAACGGGCGAAGATTCAAGATATTTTAAAATCCGTGCGATACGAGCTCGATTCGGCATGCGATTCTCTAAACGGGTTTATTGTTTTGAGCCCGGCGCGGGAAACGGCGGTGCAGCCGAAACAACACGCCCTCAATTGGTGGGCACACGTGAGCACGGTGCACGGTGGAAAGAAAAGGAAGCCATTGGTCGACAGTGTCCACCTAGCAATGGTCGACAGCACCACCAGATACACGCCGTACGGCGGAGTGTCACTCCTCGCGGTGTTCGCCTTCGCCGCAGCCCCTCCGTTACGGACTCCAGAAGAGGATATAAAAGCAAGGCCCATCCGAACAGGAGAAACAATCACACCTACGCGACCCCGTCCCGTCCCGACCCGTCTCGTCGTTTCTCCTCAGCCGTCAGCCTGCCAGATTCATCCCTCCCTCTCTCCCTCCCACCCACCTTCCCCTCAAAGCAAACCTCCTCACCGTTGAAACTCCGCTCGCCTTTTAACCACTCTCCTAATCCGCTCCGCTCCCTTGCTTAATCACGCGGGCGGAGGTCCAACCCCGAAGTACCGGAGGGCTTTTTGATCCCAGGATTCCCCTCCGGCGGCCCCTGCTCCCGCCTCGATTTCGCGGTGAGTTCCTCGCTGATCTCATTCTCGTTTGGATCATCACCTCTTGTTTCTTTCTTTCCCTTGCCATTGGGAGCCCCAGCGCTTGTGGTCGGCGTGGACCGTGGTCTCGCGCATTGGACTACCCGCGCAGCTGTCAGTGCTGATCTGTGTTTTCAGTTGCGTCTCAACTCTGAAGTTCCCCCCCGGAGTGTTTTCCGTGTGGCTAGACTTTCGGGGCACAGGAACAGTTGGGCTGGGCGTGGCGTGACGAATCCGCCAGAGCCAGCGGGATGCTCACGTCCGCTCAGGCAGTCTAGCGGAACCGGATCCCCTACCGGCGCGAATTCGGTGGTGGCAACCGCCGACGCGCCCAGGAATCTGGTGCCGTCATTTGCAGCCGTCGACCCCGCCTTGGAATCTAGTAGTAGTTAATTAGTTTTCAACTTTTCCTCTCCCCCTAGCTGTTGTTTCTCCCCAATTCGACTCGAGGTTCTTCCCACCACGCATCAGCCGCCGTGTGGGAAGGTAGTTAATTACTTAGCACCGAAGCTTGGTTAGTCCGGTACGCTGGCTAATCCGTGCGTGTCCCTTCCGGTTGGGCTAATCTCGGAACGTCAAAAGCAGTCCTCGGATTTTCCTTCTGTTGCCTCTATATTTGGGTCTTCTAAGTCCCTTCTTGATGGCAGAATCGTGCTTGTGAGGGCTGCGCCTGCCTGCGAAGGAGAAAGGAGAGACGAGGGTTTGAGTCAGGTCGATCAGGCCATGATGGAGAGGAGGTCGCTGATGGAGGCGCTGGTCACGGCGGCGCAGGGAGGGTCGACCAACACGTCGGTGCTCTCCATGCTCAAGTACGCCCTCCTGCCCATCGCCAAGGTCTTCACCGTCTGCTTCATGGGATTCCTCATGGCCACCAAGTACGTCAACATCCTACAGCCCAACGGCCGCAAGCTTCTCAACGGGGTGAGCGTTTCTTCTTTCATTCTCTTTATCAGTGAATGCGTAGTACTAATTGAACTACAGTCATACTCAGAGCACTTAAGAATGGTAGTTGGGTGCTGTCTACAGTAAGAAGATTGCTACTACTAGTTGACAGTGCCTGGCTCCTGCTTGTATTATTGATGTTTCGGCACGGGCTTACGTTTTGACTGTTTGGTGCAGCTTGTGTTCTCCCTTCTACTTCCTTGCCTTATATTTTCCCAGCTGGGTAGCGCAATCACGCTCGAGAAGTTGCTGCTGTGGTAAGGGTTGCTCTCGATGTTTCTTTGTCCAATTATTTAGTGACTCTGCTTTGTACTACGCTTTGTCGAATGCGATGTATATTTCTTTGATTTCGTCATGTAAGCTACTGAAGAAATTGTGTTGCTTTTTTTTGAAGAAATGGTGTTACTATTATTATTTAATTACTCATATTATCATTGTGAGGTTAACTTGTGCTGAATACCCTGGAAATTTAAGTTGGGAACTTCTGAATAGAAAATATTGCTCCCACGCTTCCAAGTTTATACAAAAATAAAAATTAAAGTACCATCCAAGAGCGAAGGTAATGATATTTTTAGGGAATTAGTTGGTTCCTGTTGAATTTTAAGGGTTGGAATGGAATTGAACCAGTAATTCCTGAACTAATTCAATAGCAGTTCTTCTCTCTAACAATATAGTAAAGTATCCCAATCACTTGAGAAACTATTCCAATGCATCCATTTACCTAGTTTATTTGAATTACCATATTGTTTGTTACTGTCAATATTCATCTCGTTAGAATTGGTCAGGCTTCATATTTGAAACTATTCGCTCCTGTCGTAGATGTTTATCCGTGATGGCATACTACCTTTTTGCCTTGGCAGTAACTTTTCTGTAATTATGTTCTTCTTTTCCTATTTTTAACATTCTCCATTCTTCTACTTTGTAGGTGGTATATTCCAGTAAATATTGTTGTAGGTGCCGTTTCCGGTTCTTTGATAGGATTTGTGGTGGCGTCCATCATCCGACCTCCTTATCCGTACTTCAAGTTCACTGTTATCCACATTGGAATAGGTGCTTCTTTTTTTCTTGAAAAGGGTTGCATTTTTATTTTCTGTTCTTCTATTTGTTATTACTGATCTGACACCTTATCTTTTGACACAGGAAATATTGGAAATATACCTCTTGTTCTTATCGCAGCATTATGCCGGGATCCATCAAATCCTTTTGGTGACTCTGAAAAATGCAGCCAAGATGGAAATGCATATATCTCTTTTGGTCAATGGGTATGTGTTTTTTGTTTTCTGGAAGGTGCATGTGTTTGGTGATTTACTCTAAGCCAGATGACTAGTACGCTACAAAGATAACAGCTCAGCATTTAGATTACGAATATGAGTGACCATTGTGATCATTTGCTGAATGAATTCTTGACAGGTTGGAGCAATTATTGTTTACACATACGTGTTCAAGATGCTTTCTCCACCACCAGGAGAGACCTTTGATGGCGATGAGCAGAAACTTCCTGTTATAGCATCTGGAGAGAATGCGACTCCCGAACTAGTCAAATATCCAACAAGCACTCATTCTAGTACTGTACCTGAGGATGAGCCTTTGTTGTCTGTCGAGGGGGGTAAAAAGGGTGCTACTTCTGTAGGGTCAGAGGTAAGAAAGGCTAACAGGGATTCATGCACTTTTAACATTTTCTTATTTGGTTTGAAGCAATTACATTCCAATGGGCATTAATCAAATAAATAAACTTGTTCTACTGATGCAGATAATGAGCTATGCTGGATGTGTGGTTAAATTCCTGAAAGACAAGCAGCTTCTTCAGCCACCAATTATTGCCTCTGTATGTATTGATGCAAATGTTTCTACTGGCAATTATGCAGAAAATATATTTGCATTCTGTGCCTTGATAACTCTTATCTTATGCTACAAAACAGGTTTTTGCAATTGGCATTGGTGTTGTTCCAGTCTTGAAGAATTTGATATTCACGGATGATGCACCTCTATTCTTCTTCACAGACAGCTGTCTGATTCTTGGGTATTTTCCTTTGCTCCTGCCAGATTCATTTTCCAGAACTTAGACATGGAGGTACACATTAGGCATGATGACTTCTGTTATCTAAACTCTGCCTCTTATTTGTAGGGAAGCTATGATCCCTTGCATTTTGCTTGCTGTGGGGGGTAATCTTGTTGATGGTAAGCACCTATTTCCTTCCAAACTGTTGCAAAATCGTAGTACTGTATCACCGCAGCATTGCCATTTTGTGGTGTTGAGATGCATTTCTCCAGATTTCAACACCAGCCCTTGTTTATTCATCAGGTCCTGGCGAAGGAAGTCAAAGGCTTGGTATGCGAACCACCGTTGCCATTATCTTTGCACGGTTGATCTTGGTTCCAATTGCTGGGGTTGGCATCGTCATGCTAGTTGATAAACTCGGTTTCATTCCCAAAGATGACAAAATGTTCAAGTTCGTCCTACTACTGCAACATTCTATGCCCACATCGGTGTTGTCAGGTACACTTAGCATCATGTGCTCATGTTTAAAGATTCATCAGATAACATTTTCTTAGTTGAGATCTGTAAACAGTAGGCGTGGGGCGCCATGTGCTGCATGTTAGCAAACCACATTATGGGATCTGATAATAAGACCTGTCCTGTTTGCAGGTGCTGTCGCAAATCTGAGAGGGTGTGGAAAAGAATCAGCCTCGATTTTATTCTGGGTGCACATTTTTGCTGTATTTTCCATGGCAGGATGGATTATTTTCTACTTGACCTTGCTCTTCTAAGTATGTGGCTCGCTTGTATTTCAAGCTCATTTCTTTTCTGGGGCTTGCGCCATTAGCAGTGAATATGACTGATTTTTTTTGATTCGTATTGCTCCGGTTTGATTTACAGATACTGTACGGCAATATCCGGAAAAATTATATATACCATCAAAACATATCGAAGAAGATGGTGGTCATGATTTGTACAATAGCAACTAAATCATGGTGACAGCGCCCGAGACACGAGTTGTATCTGTACAGATATGGTTCTTCGTGCTCGCTTCTGTAAATGTCACAGTTATGTTAATTTTGGCCTCGCCTCGCTCCTCCAAGCAACGAGCAGTGAGAAAACCGCAGCAGCTAGTGCCCTGCCCATATAGCATCAGGTCACTCTAAACTCTTTAATTAGATCGGGCAGAGCCGAGTCTCATAATCACCACCTCTAGTTTCTCTCTGTATATTTCGAGTATTTCTTCATCCAATCATCTGCTCAATTGGAAGTGTATTTTGTATTGTACGTTTGTCACTTTGTGATGCCCCCAGTGTTTGGTGCTCGAGTTCAGTCAGCAGTCAGGCCATCGAACAGCGATATATGGATCTGGTCCAGCGATTTGATGGCCTGACTGGCTGACTGCACGTTGGGTGCCGCGAGACTGATAGCAAAACATTACTATGATCTCTCCATGTGCTTATATGTAGATCTGGAAACCTACAGATCTGAACCAATAATTTCCGTACATAAATGAACTCAACTCGGCGTTGTCACGTTGCTGTTCAGTACGAGTTGTTGCCTAGTGAAACGGAATATACCCGAAGTATTCGCAACATGTCAGGATAAGCACGTAACCAAGTGTGAGACAAAGAAGATATCGCCAACCATGCAGCACAGTTTGGGACCGTATCCTCCAGAGTTGAGGATCTCCTGTTCACAAAATTCCAAAACGTAGTAGCGATAAGAAAAACCAAAAGCGTCAAATGTCATGATTTTGCATGAAAAATGAAAATCAACTAATGTACAATATAAACTTTTTGGTCGCACCACAAAAAAGGATACATGAACTATTCTAGAAGATGATGCCTATATAACGTAGGAACAAAGAGATCCTTCACTAACTGCATGATTTATTTATTTTTTGAAAATAATTTTGAAGTAGAGCGTAGGAAAAAATCTTGGTAGTTTTAGTTCTACAAACCAAAGTCCTACTAGAAAAGTCTTGAATGTGCCTAGAATAGAAAATCAGGCAGTCATGACATATTGACAGACAAGGTTCGCAAATGTGAGTATGGTCAGCGGGTCAGGGATTGATGGAGGGGTTAGCCTCTTGGGTGGCCCGATCTTTACGGATCTCGTGGTCAAATCGATAGGAAAGCAAGGGAAAGGGAGAAGGTAGCGGAAGCGAACACACACCTCGCGAAGAACACGATGAACACACGCAAAACTCACACGATACAAGGCCGATTCCTTCCGAACGGCGGCCACCGGTCCGATAGAATCCTCGCAAGGAAAGATTGTTCAACGTGCTCCCTCAAATCCACATCGGAGAGGGAAGAACACCTTGGGGAGGGTCTTGACAACTTGGAGACGAGACATCGAACTCCAAGGCCTTGTTCAACGATGGATGCGTGATGCAAAGTCCAATCGAGGTTGGTGACGATAGTCGGTCCCCTTGGTAAAGGGGATGATGCAAAACTAGAGATTCCACAATGGGGGTTGTCTTTAGTCTATCATCTATACCTAAGGGATACATGAGGGGTGGGGGCTCTATTTATAGGCCAGCCACTAAACAAGGGTAGTTTGGGGATAAACTAGGCGAATAGGTAAGTAAGGGAAATACATGGGCTGTGGCCCAACTGGTGCACGCAGGCACAGGCATGACCGGTAGTACCGGACTTGGGACCGGTAGTACCGGTCGTAACCGGTAGTACCGCTCTGGGACCGGTAGTACCGCTTGCGGTCCTGGAGCGACGGTTGAGTCGTCAGTAGCGGGCGGTAGTACCGCTGACCGGTAGTACCGGTTCCGACGACCGATAGTACCGCTTGGACCTGGCAGCTGCCGACCTGTCTTCTTCCGTCTCCTCTTCCAAGCCTCCGTCTTGTCGGGTTTGATGTTCCGGGCTCCCTCCCTTGCCTCCGTACTGGTCAGTGTGAACCTATCATGCATATGTGACGGAGTATGAAGTAGCATACCATTCAATAGGGTAGGAAGTGGGCTCGCATAGAGGAACGGATTCACCTTTGGAGTCCATGACGACTTGGCGTAAGTTGGAGACCTTGATGTAGTAACGACCGTAGGTCGGGCTGCATCAGGGATACTCTCTAAGGTTCAAATTTGACAGTCCGTTTTCCGGAACGAAAAATTGCCAAAGCCATCACTGCGGCGTAGCCATTAATCTACACATCTTTCCCTCACAAAAGAAAAATAAATTAACATCTTCTAGCCATACTGAGTACCAGACTAGTCAAAGAACCAGCCACAAACCCTTCCCCTGTATGAAAAAAGAACCCCACGAATCCACCCAGCATTTCGAAGTACCACGTGAAAATGCTTCCGGTGCCAACCTGTTATCAACTATGTGCTGCTTTTCCCTCTCCAGTCCAAAGAGCTTTAGAATTGATTCCATTACCAGTGGAAGCAACAAAGTAAACACGAAACAAATCTTTTTTTATCGTCTTGGAATAACTTTGCATCAAGGCGAAGGATGCCTATGAGATGATAACCTCACATCATATGTTCTCCCCTGGTCTGCATCAGATCCTGCTACCTTCTCACCCTTCCTATCCACGCAAATGAAAAAGATATCAGTCGAGTTCTGCATAATCTCAGCACGCGGCCTAGGCCGCAAATCATCGCTGCTGAAGCCACAGTGGTTCTCCGTCGGATGGGTTGATCCCAACAGCAAGTACTGCACCAAGATTGATGCGTCTGGGAACTCAGATGCAAGTTGGGGCACCAAGTTCTCGACGTCAGTAGATGAACATGATCTCGCCATGAAGCGGATGGAACTGACAGTTGAAGTCTACAGGAGAGAGCCCATCTTCCTAAGGGAGCATCTCCAGGGAGCTGCAGTTGTCCAGATGAAGGAGTACCTTGACAAATTTGCACACAATGAGGAGCATTCTGGGGTCATTGAGGAGACTGGGAGTTTCCAGCTTAGGAGGAAGAAGTCAGACAAAGCTCATGGTTTTGTGGATATATCCATCCGAATCTGCAAGGAAGAAGACAACCATGGTCAGTTTTCAGGTAAACAGAAACTTCTGGTTTTGCAAGAATGAAATAATCTGATTTGGCATCTGCATCTGCCATGCTGATCAAAAAACTTCTATAGTAGTATGAGTTTAGGTACAACAGATCATTTTCCAAAACATTTGCAAAGAACAGTAGAGTGGCTGTCAGAACTATAATAACAATAATAATGGGAAACCAATATTATTTTTGTTATCTACTCCCTCCGTTTCAAAATATAAGATGTTTTAGGTTTGTGAAAAAAATGTATCTAGACTTGTTTTAGTGTGTAGATTCACTGAGGTTTAGAGTGAACCTACACACTAAAAGAAGTCTAGATACATTCTCTTCACAAACCTAAAACATCTTATATTTTGAAACGGAGGGAGTAGATATTTTGCAAGCAATTTTATATGATCTTTATTCTAGACAATAGCCTAATATCGTAGGCTCATAGCAACAGAAGCATATGGTGTACCTCTGTATTGGCACATTTTCCCTCAGTTTGTAAGGAAATGGCCAACACCTTTTCTTGGACAAATAAGGACGATATGCTTGATCTGATTTAGCGTGACACAGAATGACCAAATGCCAACACCGTAGGTTTGGAATGACACAGAATGATCAATGCAGTTTTTCTTTTTAAAACATAGCAGTGTAGCAGAAAAACAAATAAATCACCAGACAGTCGATAGAGTATAGCACGCTATAGTCGATCTACAATGTGGTTCTTACTATCAAAAGGGTAATATTAGGAATGGTAGAGAATGGGTAGCACGCTATAGTCAAAGGATCTACGATCTGGTTCTTACTACCAAAAGTGAAATGAGATGAGCTTCAGAACTATATTCCATATTATTTTATTACGGTCCCTATAAATTAAATTTAACCTATATCATCTTCTGTTGATTTGCAGGATCACCTGAAGGAGTAAAGCACACAGATCAGGTCGGCATCACATTAGCTATAGAAGATGGCCCAGTCTATAATTATCCACCACCACCATATAATCATTATAGCGGCCACAGCGAAGATGCTGATCACTATAGTAATTCCATGCCAGTGATCCCTGTTACTCGTCCAGATCCACCACCATCAAGCACTAGCTACAGCTACCAACCACCAATGGTTCCATTAACCTTGCCACCACCACCAACTTCAAACCCCGGCTTCTTTCCACCACGGTATCATGGTAGGGAGAAAGTGCCACAGAACTACATAAATCTGCCACCAAGAAAATCTGCAGGTCAGAACAGTGCACCAAATTATGGAATGGGGCTTGGAGCTGGAGCACTGGCTGCTGGAACTATGATATTTGGTGAAACCCTCTTGCCAGGTCCAAGTTTCAGTGCTGGTCTTAATGGTGCAAGCCTATATGTATCCAATGACGCACCATTCTAATGTCTGAGCAATAGCATGTCGATGATACTCAATAATATGTCAATGGTAGCATGTAATAACATACGTAAGTTATGAACATTCAATTGAATAAAATGGTGTTCTGATACTCAAATCGCTGCAATCCCGCATTCGACTTATCAAGGCATGCAGCATTTCATAGATCATGTCAGCCTCAGGATGTGCCTTATCCCCGCTAACAAAAGCATGCACCACTGTTCCATTCCCACCATTTCTTCCAGTCACTTCAACCCAGCTGCAGCCTGGTGCAGCCTTCTGCACACCTCGCCTTCTCATCTCCCCCCTTACCTCCTGCAGCTCCTCAAAATTTCCATCCCAACCATGTGTGTTTGCTAGCAGCACCCATCCACCGCTCCCAGACTCCTGTGTCGTCATCAGCATCCTGGCAGCCTCTTGGGCCCTGTCTTTATCACCATGCATCCGGCATGCTGCAAGGTATGCTCTCCATGCACCAGCCCCTAGAGCCCCTGCTTCCTCCACTACCTTTCTCGCCTCGTCTAGCCTCCCTGCTCGCCCAAGCAAGTCAGTCACACATGCGTAGTGCTCCAGCAGTGGGTCCAAACCGAAGTCCTCTTTCATCCTCTTAAGGAAGCACCTCCCTTCTTCAACAAGCCCAGAGTGGCTGCAAGCTGACATTGCGACCAGCAGTGTTACCTCATCCGGGACAATCCCTTCCACCTCCGTCATCTGGCGGAAAATCTCCAGTGCTTCCTGCCCACGCCCATGGGATGCATACCCATCGATCATAATATTCCATGATGCCACGTCCCGTTGGCGCATCCAACCAAATACTAGGCACGCCTCACCCAGCGCCCCGCTCTTGGCATACATGTCAAGAAGTGCATTATAATTGAACACATTCAGTGCACCATGGCAAGCCAGTCCGCTCGTCACAATGTAGCCATGCACCTCCCTCCCAACCTTCAGTGCTGCAGTCTGCGCACATGCAACGAGAACAGCCGAAACAGTCACCGCATCGGGCCATTCTGCGGTGTGCCTCATCCTTGCAAACAGCCTCATTGCCCCCACGTGGTCAGCTGAGTAATGCAATGCCGACAGCATCGAGTTCCAGCTGAACAAGTCCCTGTCCTGCGCTGGCATCCCCTCAAACACCATTGCTGCATCGGCCACCTTATGGGACTTCCCGTAAAGATCCACCAACGCGTTACACACTGGAACTTCGTGGTCAAACCCAGACTTCACCACCATCCCGTGAACTGCAGCCCCACGCTGGAAATCTGCCATTGCCGTACAGACCGACAGGATTCCGGTGATAGTGAAACTGCTGATCTCCACCGCGTCCTCGGCTCTCATTCTCAGGAAGCACTCCACGGCGCGGCTGAAGCAGCCAAGCTTAGCGAACCCATTGACCATCGCGTTCCATACAACAGCGTCCCGGTGGGGCAATTCGTCGAACAGGCGGTGCGCGTGGTCGGCGAGGCTGAGCCTAAGGGAGGCGCGGAGCAGGGCGCTGGCGCAGAAGAGGTCGTGGGCGAGGCCGCAGCGGAGGGCGAGCGCGTGGATCGGGAGGAGGTGGTCCGGGGACGGGACAGAGGAGACGAGCGAAGGGAAGGAGAATAGGTCGGGGGAGTGGACGAGGCGGAGGCGGCGGAAGATGGAGAGCGCGAGCGGGTGGGGGAGGGAAAGCGCGGCGTTGAAGCACGGGAGCGGGGACGCGGGGGTGAGGAGGAGCGGGACGACGCGGTGGAGGGCGGGGACGCGCGCGTAGAGAGAGACGAGGGACGTGAGTGCGGCGGAGACAAGGCGGCCTGAGACGAGGAGGTGGGCGTGGAGCGGCAGGAGGAGGCGCCGGGAGGGAGGATGCGGGTTGGATACGATGGCGCGGAGAGGCAAGCTCAGGGCCGCCATCTGGACGACGCCGGCGCCCGGCGACGACCTGGCCGGGGGGTGGACCTAGCTCAGAGTTTTGAAGCTTCAGAGGTCCCTGCCATCCTCCCCGGCCGGTTGGTTTGGAACATCGAAATGCAAGTAACAAACGCCGTTCGTGTGAAGGCCATCCATGAGCGCAGACCGGGAAGCCCGAGATATTGTTGGCCCAAGAAGAATGCATCGGACCATAATGAAAGTAATCGTTAGAAAAAAATTTGACAAAAAATATATTAATATCGTGGAGTTGCAAATTACGTCCGACTTCTGAAAAAAAAAAATGTACTAAAGACTACACAGCCCTACAACAACAACAAGGAGAAAAAACAAAAGATCATGCTACAGTGATCAATTTCTTGTAGCCGTAACACAAACCATAGTCAAGACAATACCTGGAGTTCAAATTCTCCAAAGCCGACGTCTCCAAAAGTGCACAAACACCGTTGTCCCAGATCATAGATCTTAAGTTTTCATCCTAGAGAAAGTTTCAACACAATCTCTTCAACAAGTTTATTGCCAGGCACAAACAATTAATATCAGGCATTGGGTTTTCACCTGAAAGATAAGACTCTGTACTCCTCCGGTGCCGCCGCCCCCGCTTGCCGATGCCACTGCTACAAGTGACAAATCACCAAAAAAAAATCCTCATCACGACGAAGACCCGGTCCGTCCTTACTAGGCCTCAGACCCCAGCCTACATGACACTCTCTATAACTGTCCTCACCATGAAAACTGAAACACCGACATGTCCCATATTGTCAGCAAACAACGAAGCTTCGTGTCACGCCCTCCTAAAGCCGTACAGGGTGAAATAGGGGTGCACACGGCCGAATCCCATCCGATCTATCAATCTACATGCATCAAGCGTCCAATGGAGATCTCCAGCGAGGCCTTCCGGAACTCGTCAATGGCTAGATTAATGAGGGCATGCATCAAGTAGAACACCGTCTTGGCGCGAGAAGAACCATAAGACCGCCTATTTATTTGAGCACAGCGGCAGGCTCACACGTCATTGGCCAGAGCAACAAAGGAGAAGGCGGTTGCAGCGCATCCACACCTGCAGCACGTCCATGGTAGGTAGTCGGCCAAGATTAGGGCCTGATCCAACCCGCCGCTGCACTGCCAGAGGTTCATGCCAGAGTTGCACACCGCCTGTCGCCATCTTATTGCTTCGGCTTTAGGCCCTGACCCCAAGGCCACGTCGCCCTGTACCGTCGCTACCATCGCACGTGGAGCCACCACCGCGGTACACTATCGTCCCCTCCGTCCTTTGACGAGAAGGGCGCCGCCACCGCCGAGCAGGATCGGGTTGACGGTGAGGACCGGTAGCGGGATCAAGATCCGCCTCCAGAGTCGCTTGGACAGATAGCGACCGGGAGGTTCTGTGTTTCTCTCTGTCAGACCCTGGCAGGTAGCAACAGTTGCTGTCGTTGCTAGAATAAAGACAAACCTCTAAAAAAATACTGGATAATAAGTGTAGAAAAATGGACCTAAACTTATCAATAGATCGAGTACCAAAGATATAGATATGAGAAATGTATCTTTAAAAGTATTTTTCATGATAGTAGTATGTTTCAATACTACAATTTTTTCCTCAAATGATCTACACTTGGACACGATGTCGGCGCAGCAAAGTGCTAGACCAACATCCGTGAGCACCACCGCAGAAAGGAAAACTAGCTCCATCAGGACGGGGTCTCTTTCACGGCAGCCTGCAGTCCAGGGGACAGGAACCTGCCGACGCTGTCCTCCTCCTGGCACGTTCCGGGGCGTGCGGGGAGTGGGTTCGGTTTCTTCCCCTCCCGCGGCCAAACCTGGGAGAAAGGTACGTAGGCCGGTGAGCCCCCGATTCCACGTAGCCGCGCCGTATCTTCTTTGTTTAGGAGAAACTGCGCGCACAGGACAAAATCAGGTACTACCAAGAGCCGAAGAAGGACTGTTTGAAGAAGTGGGTTAGATGTATCGTGTTCCAGGCGCGCGGCGCGGGTGATGACAAAATCCGGTGTTAATGCTTTTAGACGAGAGAGATTAGAGAATTGAGGTTACCTTGATGCTTGATCTGTCCATGTGCATGCATGCCACTGCCACCGAGACCGGCCGGCTCCGGGCGGTCGACTTGTCCGGAGTTTAAACAAGTCGTTAAAGTGACTGCAGTGTCTTTGCTTGCAGTTAAGAATGTCCGAACCAGATTAAGCAAGCATTGAGACACACTCGATCTTCTTTGCCTTCAGACCGACGCGCCCACGGAGAGCGACGCGCGGGCGCGCGGCCGGATTCCCGGCGAATGGAGATCCATGATCGAGCGAGCCCGGAGTGCGCCCCCAGGTGCATGCGGTTTGGTCCAAAAGCAGCACCGCATCACACCACATCCCATCCATCCATCGATCGCGCGTCTTTCTTTCTCTCTTTCAGCTCATGCGTTGTTGCCGGGAGGGGGTCAAACCGGCACGCGTCGCGTGTCTTTTTCCTCCTCCCCTCCCCCCGCTAGCTCTCTCTCCACACGCCTTTCGCCTTTTTTTCTCCGGGCTCGGCTCGCTAGCTAGCTAGTGCGGCTGGGTTCCGTAGCCATCGATTGCCTATGGATCGACCACGCAACCTTTAATTCGGAAGAATCTCCCGCTGCCCTCGCACTCGGTCACGGTTTGGTCAAGTGCTACTCCATGTTCGACTGTTCGTGCATGAACAAGTGTGGATGATACCGGGTACAGCTTCTTCCGCACCGATGGCGCACGTGCAGGAGGCCGCCGGGAGTCGCGTTGAATTGGCTGGTTTTGTGTGGTATTGTACCGCCGTATCCCACTATGTATGCTAATATTCCTACTATCCCACCATGCATATCATCCTCCTTTAATTTGTTGGGCACAAGCTGTCGTCAGCAATAGCTGAATCAAATCAACCCACACACAACGTAAACACAACCAAGAACATCCGGAGCAGGGATCTTGTTCACGGATCAGCTAGAGATTATTAGATAAATCACACTGAAATCGGTAAAAAAAAACTAAAAATATATTACTTAGCTACCAAATTATTACGATTCTGCTGTCATAGGTGTGTAAACGTCTTTCTACACCGATGCAAGTTTTGCATGGTCGTGATTTTGTTGTACTAGCATGTTATCATCTCTTAATTTGTTCTAAACGCTTGAATACCCCATCCTTAGTTGTGCATAATAACATTTCAATGTCTAGAAGCATATAAATAAACATCCGATAACTTTGCTACTAGTATTGTATTGCAATTAGTGCAAGGAGGAAAAAATTCATGTAATTAGTGTTATGTAAATTAGCGGGTCATAAATTGGATTAATGATTCAAAAGATATATTATTTAACTTTTTTGAATTTGGAACTCAACACGACGATATCAACATGAGATCGTTCATACATGCTCTCTTCATGGAAAGAAATCATTTTTCTTTAAGAGAAGTTATCCTATATGCCTGTACGAGCAATTGACATTTTTCTTTAAGACAAGTTATCTACACCACATTCTATAGAGCATGGTCATGCAGACCGGAATGTTTGGCTCTTGGGTGCCAGCGCCTCCTATTTGCTATAATCTTTTTAATTTCAGAAAAAGTAAAAAAATGAAATTTTGGAAATCGAAGATGATCCAATATTGTACTCGTATAAAAATGTTTTGTTAAGAAATAATTCTCACTGAATTCAGGGTAAAAGAACAAATTTATGACCAATATAGCATAAATAGTACTTGTAGATAGGGCGTTCAAGTCCGTGGCTCCGTTTTGTAGTTTAGTGTTTTCTAAACCGAGATATTTCTAAAACAAGGTATTCCAACCCCTGGCTAATGAATACCTGTGTTTTTCTCCTTAGTTTTAGAAAAAAAGAGGGTTTGCCCTCTTTTTCGAATACTTAAAAAATATGATAGTTTTAGAGAATACTTCGGTTTAAAACTAAAGGAGTTAGTCATAGAGGCAAATAATAAAGATGTTTATTATCATATTTCATTAGTTTATAATAGTTTTATATCATGCTATAATTATGTCAAGAGGAAACACCGATACAAGTGTGGTATACAAATAAACCAAAAGTCCCTAGCAGCCTCTATTTAAGTAGTTAATTGGGTAGCTGATGATCAAGATTTCCTGATGATGGTGCATTTATGACAACTAACAATGAATCCATATCATTAACAAATGATATCATGGACATTACGCAATATAAGTATTGTAACATGATCAAATCACAGGATCATCGTTGCAATAGTTAGAAATGATGAAGTATCCTTTTTTTTACTATGAGATCATATTAATCGCTATTATCCAAGGTTGTTTTGACTGTATCAAACGTCATGTCCGTATCTGGGTGACAATAACGGTGTATATTGGGTATTCCAGAGGGATATGTTGAGGCCTATGTAGCAAGATCGGAATTTGTTCACCTGCGTGATGGGAAGATACACTAGACCCACACGGTAAATTACATTCATAAGCTACGGAGCGTATGACTAGGTCATGGGGGTGGAATATCACGATAACGAGTAAAACAATATTTGTCGGTAACAAGATTAAACTAGGTATCATGATACTGATGATCAGATCTTGGACAAGTCTAGTATCAAACTAACAAAGGAAATTGGATTCATCGTTTGCGGTTCAGATGATGTTGACATCGTGGAATGCATAAGGGTTATTATGAACATCACGATCCCTCTATTGATCCAAGATTGTCTCGATCATGTATGTGATGTTTCCGAACCATAGGGTAACACATTTAAGGGAAATACAACGCTTGGAGATCATTCTGGAATTGATGGAATCACAGGATGAAGGAGAAAGAGAAATCAGAAATGTTCTGTGAAAGAACTGAAATTGTTTTGGAGATTACCTAAGGAAATTAGGAAAAATCAGAATCATTCCGAAAGATTCCGAAGTTGTTCGGAATAAAACGAAAGGTGATTTGGATGAAAGAGAATCTAATAATATGTATTTCATATTAATTATTGGAATTAATATTAAATAAATATTTAAATTAGATTTATTAGGGCAAATTCCCATAATGGGCCAAGTTTCCGAAGGGGATAAGACCCAAGAGGGCAAACCATCATAGGAAAAGGGTCGTCGCCCTAGCAGGAGCGGGTAGGCCTTGGCCATTTGGGGCCCACGACTGGCTGGCCACCTCCTCTCCCCTACTCCCTTGTTCGGTCCCACACGGGAAGCCGTTTGGAATGGTACATCCTCTTTGTCTATACGAAGGGGTGCCCATGGGTGGAAATAAACATAACAATTAATCCAATAATTCTTTAAAACAATTTTACTTAGACGAATAAATCTCTCTCCCTCACGTGTAGTTTCCACGATTGGAACCGCATACGGGGATTGAGATATCTCTCTCTCTTGTTGGCTCTTGTGCTGACGTAGTCCCTGGAAGGACTATACACGCAAGAGACAACACAACTGCGGCACACTGTTGTGCTGCATTGATTCTGGCTAGGAGATATATTTCCGCAATTTTGACAAGTCGTGTTGCACCGTACGTGTGAGATGCCTCGGGGTTGCTGCCATTAGTGGCACCGGATCATCGTACAAGAACCGAAGTAAGGAATGACCTGCAAGGAGGTTCGTGATCTTGAGGTCGGACGGGTACGACTACATTATCTATATTATGCGATGCACGAGCGTTAAGCTCTTTCGGTCTACAAAGGTATGTAACCTAAAGGCCCTCTCTCCATTACAACATTACTTCTAGATAGATCCTGGTTAGGTGTGTTCTCTGTAGAATTTTTTTTGTTTTCTGTCACGGAATCTCTTTAAAAACCATAATATTTATTAGATCCAAACACCTTAAACTATTTATAGTACTTCAATACTTTCTCTAAATACTTTAAAAATATTTTGATGCCAAACAGAGTATGTTTCTTTGACCTAGGAAATAATAAAAGTCGTTTTTTTGCCAAATATTTATACTAGTATAATACTTGACAATCTTTTATTCTCAAAAGATTTTTTTTAATTTTTTCTGGAATTACTATTTTTTTTTGGCACATTAGGGTGCGCTGGTATCCAGGTGCACCCTTGTATTTTCGGTGGTCATGCATTCTATGACGGTGCCGGTGCACACGACAATATTCTCCCCCAGCCTTGACCAACACATCGCGTCGCATTTTAGCTCGACACGCAGAGTACGTTCTGCAGCCAATTCGGCCTAACCTACGCGCCGGTCGGCCGGCGCTAATCAAAATCAATATACTACTAGTAGCAGTACCAGTACCAGTATACACCTACGTATGGTGGGCATTCGGTTTTCGGTTAATTCGGTTCGTTTTTTCGGGTTTCTCTATGATTCGGTTTCTACAAAATAGGCATCATAATTATTTTGATTTTCTAATTAATTGATAGTTCGGTTAGTAAAAAATTCGGTTCGGTTTTCAGTTTTTAACCGAACTTCTGAAAATAACAACACCGTGCCATAATTTATGTCAGATCCATACGAGCTAAACCACTCATCGGCGCATCGGAAGCAACCTCTAGGTCGGCGGGTACATGAAGCAATACGGGCTTGTTTGATTCATAGGATAGGAAAAATATAGGAATAGGAAAACCATAGGATTGATATGTCATGCCAATGTGAATTCTATAGGAAGAGGGATCTTGTTTGATATGGTAAAGGAATTTTTCCATGAGGTGTGACCTAATGTTGTTTTCCTATAGGAATTGCACTACAAGATTCCTATAAGATTAATTCCTATAGGATATGTTCCTATGAATCAAACACTAACATAGGAAAAATTCTCGTAGGATTCAAATCCTACACAATTCATATGCAATTCCTATAAATCAAACAAGCCCTACATGGCTAGCTGATGTCTTGAATGCATGTGTAGAAAAAGAACATAATAAGCATGATGTCTATCTTGCTCATTTAAAAAAATGATGTCTATCTTTCAAGCTGTATACATTTAACAAATTGTATGTATTAAAAATTTAACTAAAATACATGATTATATTCGAAACAGGAAAATAATTGAAATACTTCCAACAAAATTTATAGACACAATTGATAGTTAAACCACGAACATGTACGTGTATGTGGCTGGAGACATACGTACATATATGGGTTGCCTGACAGTTTTTTGCATGCATGTCTTTTTGTCGCATGAGTTAGTATCTACGTACAGTAATGGACGCCTGTGACAGAATTACAAATATATTTAGCTTTATCACGTATATTTTTTTGGTTTGTACGATTATTTCGGTTAACAGAGAGTCAAAACCGAATTAATATGTATAAATTCGGTTAATCATATTTACTAACCGGAATTAGTTTCGGCTAATTTCGGGTTCGGTGTATTCGGTTTCGATTTCGGTTAATTTGGTTTCAATGTTCGGTTTCGGGTTTTTATGCCCACCCCTACACCTACGTATAAATATACTCATTAGTAGTGTTGATTAATCCTGTGGAGGCGACGCGAGCGAGACAAGCAACAGTACTCACCATCAGTGGAGTCGTCTTCATCTTTCTCGTCCCCTCACATGCCCACGCCATCATCATCATTCTTCCCCCTCCCTTTACGCACTCCACGCTTCCCTTCTACTCCTCCCCTCCCCTCCCTCCCTCCCTCCTCGCCGCAATTCTTCATCATACCTCGTTTGAAACCAATCGTCCTTCCCTCCCCAACTGCATACTGCCTCGAGCCCTTGACCACGAAACTAATCCTGAAGAAATCGCTTCCGGCATTCTTCTTCCGGCCAGCGGCAGCTCGGCAAGCTCTCCGGTCCAGCGAGTGAGCGAGCGAGCAAGCGAGCAAGCGCTTCGCAGACCAGACAAATACTAGCCAGGAAGGGACGCCAGGCGTTCCGAGCTTCCCAAACCCAAAGCTGCTCCGTTCTTGGCAGTGGCACGAGCTGTCAGCTTTTTTTTGTTCTGTTACTTCTTTGGAACTTGCCTGTCGCTCGAACCCCAAAAGGATCGCTTCTTTCTGCTCTACCTTCCTTCCGTCCGCAGCGGGGACACTCCTTGCAATCGCGATAAAAAATCTTTGCCGTTTCCGATCCTACCTGCACGCCGGAAACTGCGGGAGGCCCAGGCCGCAGGCGATAACCCCCACTATCCCGCCTCCGCGGGAATCGCGATCTGCTGGACAGATTGCCTTTCGTTTTTTTCTACAGCGCCAAGAGCGAGTCCGACCTCGCCAAATTCCCTTCTCTTTCGGACCTTCCAAGACTCCGCGTGCTCCACCTGTAGCGGCGGGCGGCGGGCGGCGGGAGACATGGAGTGGGACAAGGCGAACTCCGCCGCCGCCGCTGCGGCCGGCGAGCCGGCGGACGAGAGGGGCGGCGGCGCGGGGGAGGCGCTGGGGTACGTCAAGGTGATGACGGACGAGCAGATGGAGGTGCTCCGCAAGCAGATCTCCATCTACGCCACCATCTGCGAGCAGCTCGTCGAGATGCACCGCGCCCTCACCGCGCACCAGGACTCCATTGCAGGTATGTCTCCTGTCCTGTCTATACGGACACTTCGTTGCAGCTGGGTTCGGTTTACTCTTTCTGTGCGAAGGGGAGAAGAGACTCTCATTTTTTATTCAAGGACGCAGCTTTTGTTTCTTTGCGAATAAAAATTCAGATGTTATGGGGGGTTGTCGGATCTGTAAAAGTACTACCAGCACTATGTTTCGAGTTATAGATAATATAATTTAACCTTTTTAGGGTAACATAATTTAACTATTTTAGGAATTTCTTACTTTTATGTTTGTTTGTCACTTCATGCATGCGTAAATCCCCACACATTTCGGTTGATGTTCTTGTTCACTCTGTTGTCTTTTACTGGTACCATTTGACTATGTTCGTGCTAGTAGATGCCCACTTGTTGCTATGCGCCATCCTTTGAGATTATTATTTGCTGTTGTTGTTATAGATTGATTGATGGTTGCAACGGTAATGCAGGGGGAAGGGTAGTAAAGATGGCGTGTCATTTTCTGTCATTAATTATGCAGGGTTCTGTTGATGTTTCTCGTTTGTTTAGCATACTGATAAGTGCTCTAATAGTAATGGCCCTCCTATTGATTAGTGCAATATGACATTTGAGAGATTGTGTTGTTAGCATTTTCTGTCATTAATTATGCAGGGTTCTGTTGATGTTTCTCTTTTGTTTAGCATACTCATAACTCCTCATAATAGTAATGGCCCTCCTATTGATTAGTGTAACATGACATTTGAGAGATTGTGTTATTAGGCCATTGAAAGCCACTACCATTGGTTGGAGTTGGTGGTTCCAACTTTTTCCCCCTCGAACATGCCTCAAAACGCGCCCATCATTTGTATTAGAAGAAAAAACTGAAACGGGCTCAAAGAAGTGCAAAAGTCAACTACAAAACCCTACAAACAAAAACAGAACTGCAAGAAAGAAGACTAAAAACGGAAAAAGAACAAAACTGCCTAATAAGACAAGAGGGTGGGCATGGAGAGTCTCAGTTCCTTTGCCCCTCTTACAGCTAACACATCACAGAATATTCTTCAAAAAAGCAATTAAATTCTCTTACCGTAAGCACTGCAGGATTTACTGGACAGCTCGTCACAAAACCTTACTCCCTGCATTTGTTATTACCAGGTTCATGATGAAGTAAACTGAATGGCATAGAAAATATAAGAAAGTGCCAAATCATCAATCTGATGACTTGTTGTCAGGAAGATGACAATAGCTTGGGCCCACACTATGAACTGGAAGTATCCCACTCACTGTTTTGAGTTAATGTACTTATTTTGGAATCTTCGAATTTGTTTGGTCCAGGTCATATTCATGGCTATGTTAATGTTACACCGTACAAGCACTGAATGATTAGTCACCGTGGGGCGTGGGCAGTCTATGTGCTAAGTTTTAATAATGGGTGCATTATACTATTATGGTCCAGAGAAGAGTTCAACGCTGCAAATAAATGAAATAGAGCCAATGATGCATAATTGCATTTATAGTGACTAGATTGTCATGTGGGACCGAATGTTATATCGTGCCATGTTCCCATGTGCTCCACCCTATTGGTCCGAAATCTTCTGCAGAAAGTGAGCTTGACATGCAGGAATCTCATACTCCCATGTTAGTAGTACTAATACTTGTCTTTTTACTGGGTCAAACAATAATTCTTGTTCTCCCATTTTATTAATTTTATCATCGCGTACAGTTTGCACACTTGTCCATTTCTTAGTGGAACATCATTTTATACTCCCTCCATCCCAAAATATAAGGCACCTAACATCATTTTATACTTCCTCGGTCCCAAAAAATAAGGCACCTAAGGTGTAGTCAAAAGTCAACGTTTTCTAAGTTTGACCAAGATTATACATAAAAATTTAAATATTTGCAATACCAAATCAATATCAATAGACTTATTTTCTTAATGTGTCCATTCCATAATGTAGATATACCTATTTTTCCCTAAATATTTGGTCAAAGTTAATAAGATTTGACTTTTGACCAGTCCTTAGGCGCCTTATATTTTAGGATGGAGGGAGTACTAGGTTATATCAGCTACTCCTAACTAGATTTCATCTTCAAAACTTAAGCATGATATTTTCCAATTAGCAATATCTGTCAACTTGTTGATATATAATACGCCGCTTCATCCTACTAGTAAGCACCTAATGGCCTTGCAATTGTTTTTTCCCTTATCCCAGGATTTTGTAATATAATTAATGTAATACCACTAAAAGATTATGCTTTTATGGTAGACTTCCAAACACAAACCTATGGCAACAACTATTCCAGATAGGCTTCTAAAACACAGTTTGCTGAGGCTTTTCCTATTCTGGATTTTTTCTCTTGGTCTATTCTTTTTTTCGCGAAAATGCAAAAGCCTTGAGTTTCGATGCATTGATAGAAAAAGAAGATCCTTGGTCTATTCTACTGTATGTGTTGTCTTTTTTTTTTTGAAACGAGGCTACTGTATGTGTTGTCGATAGAACAGTCAGGTCCTTTTGTAGCCAGCTGATATTTCATTTCTTCAGGTATGAGGCTTGGTAATCTGTACTGTGATCCTCTAATGGTTCATGGAGGTCACAAGATCACAGCAAGGCAGCGGTGGACACCAACCCAGATGCAGCTGCAGATCCTCGAGAGCATTTTTGACCAAGGAAATGGAACACCCAGCAAGCAAAAGATCAAAGATATTACAGCGGAGCTCTCGCAGCACGGCCAGATCTCGGAGACTAATGTCTACAACTGGTTCCAGAACAGACGTGCACGCTCGAAGCGGAAGCAGGCAGCTTCTCTACCAAATAACGCTGAATCTGAAGCCGAGGGGGACGAGGACTCCCCGACAGACAAGAAGCCTAAATCAGATGGGTCACAGCAGCAGAACATGGCTGCGAGAGCTCACAATCCTGAAAGGATCTCAGAGATGCATCATCACTTTGACACGGAGCGTGAGCATGGTACGATGTATGGGTCCAGCAACGACAACAACTCGAGATCGTCTGCGAGTTTGAACCAGATGTCCTTCTACGAGAACGTCATGACAAATCCAAGTATGTTCAGCAAACACCATGTCTCTTTTTCACAGTGCAACATAAAATTCCCTGCGAAGCTACTGAATCTGATATTGGCTGATCTGTGCAGGAATGGACCAGTTCTTGGGGAAGGCGGAGACCTCCGGGAGCTTCTCGCAGATCCGGCCCGGTGGAAGCTTTGACATGTATGGATGACACGGCGATTCTGGATTACACGGTGTCCCTGTAGAAATGTCAAGGTGTTCAGCATGCGTTGGTTTTGCTGAGGTCTGAGGAGTTTGCCTCAGTTAGTAGTGTCTAAGTGTTGGTTTTCACGGTCTTGTTGGCCTCCTCGGTAGATTAACTTTCTTGAGTGAAATGTGTTTTTCTCGTGGAAATAGTTTTGAGAAGCTGATGTATAGCATTTTCCCTTAGCATATATATTCCTTCAAGTGTTGGTTTGCAGTCTGACGGTTTGCAATTTTAGCCTGAAAAAAAAGGTAAGCTTGCTTTGGATTCGCTTGTGTCGCTGTATTTCAGATTCCGACGATGTTTGATCACCCACAAATTACAATCCTTTGAGAAATCAATGGAGTTTTCCAGCCAATCTGATTGCAAAGATTTAGTTAGCATTCATCATTTGCACTCGTCAGCAGTGTCTATCAATACTGCATTTCATCCTAGAGTAGTACTCTCTCCGTTTTAAAATATAAGATGTTTTAAGTTTGTGAAGAAAATGTATCTAGACTTATTTTAGTGTGTAGATTCATTCTAAACTTGAATAAACCTACATACTAAAAAAAGTCTAGATACATTGGCTTCACAAACCTAAAACATCTATTTTAAAACAGAGGGAGTAGTTACCACTCAGATCTTCAAACACACAAACAACACCGCCCATTTCATGTACAGAACTGCTGACATGCCTACTGTCTACACCAATTTACAACACAAAAAACGCTAGCCAGTGATCCTAACGAGGAGCCACCGTCCCGGAGGGGATGCCACTGTTGTCTTGGCCGCTGTTGGAGGCGTGGGATGAGTCGAAGATCTCCCCTGTCAGAGACATGGATGCAGAATTAGGCAGTGCGGCCGAGGACCCCGTCTCCATGGAGGTTGTGGAGAGGAGATCCTCCCCTTCGGGCAACACGCTCCGGATGCCATCGAGCTCCCTGACGATCTCGGCCATGTAAGGCCTCGCATCGGTCTCGTCCCGGCAGCACTTCAGGGCCAGCGAGAGGAACCTCGTGGCGCATTCCGGAGGGCATGAGGACATTCGGCTGTCGATGATTCTAGAAATGTCTCCTGATCGGTAAGCCGCGTTTACCTACAGTAAGAAACATAAGTATATACTAGTGTGCTAATGACTTTCTACTGAATTATTGTTAGTCTCACTGAATGATCAAGAGCTCAGAAATAAAACTATGTATCCTACTTCTCATCTGCATTCAGTTAGTTAAACTGTACATTAGGCACAGATCAGGGTGGCAACCTCTGTACCTCTCTAACGATGTTTTTACCGAACTGGATTGGCTTCATCCCAGTCAATAGTTCAAGAAGCACAACGCCAAGGCTGTAAACATCACTTTTTTCTGTCAACTTATGAGTTAAGAAGTATTCGGGATCGAGATAGCCCTGCCAAAAGGAAACAAGATAGATATGATCAACCAAACTTCAACACTAAGCTTACATTCACATTACTAGGTGTGATGAGACTTACTGGAGTGCCCTTAACAACAGTGGAGATATGAGCTGGCATTGTTCCTGAAATATCCGGGACGGGAGCAAGCCTTGAAAGACCAAAGTCAGCCACCTTCGCTACGAACTTGGAGTCCAGTAGAATGTTTGTGGCCTTAACATCGCGGTGAAATATGGGAGGATCTGCCTCGGTGTGTAGATAGAGGATCCCCTTCGCAGCACCCAGTGCAATATGCAACCTCTGAGCAAAGTTCAGAGGTCTTTTAGAAGTCACTGCAAAAAGTATCAAATTAGATGTTAGTTGCTTGAAATCCTACACATGTTTAAGAATTATCACTTAGGTTTTTTTAGTTATCAAACAAAAGCACATAATATACCAACATGCATCACATATAAAAACACGTATAGTTCGAGAACAAAATACTAGAAAAACTTAAACGTGTGAGAACTTGCCACTTACTCACCAGAAAGATGATCACGTAGAGTACCATTTGGCATAAATTCATACACCAACATCTGCAAGCAAAACACAATTCTCTATGAGCAGCAAATCCTGAAGTCTGCAGATACTTTTCCATATATAAGTAACTCAGCAGATCTGAGGTGACTGGAGAACCCTAAGCATAAGCATGTTTAACACAGCATTACCAATATATTTTGCTGATTCTTACATAATGTATATGGGGTTGTGGAGGAATTTCAACAATATATATGTATTTGATTAAAAAACTGAGACACACACCTGTTCATCTTCTTCATCACAATAGCCAACCAGAGATACCAAATTACGATGATGCAATCTTGATAGCAGTTCTATTTCTGTGCAAAATTCCTTCGAACCTTGCAGAGAATCTTCATGTGCTCGTTTGATTGCAACGGCAGTTCCATCAGCTAGATTTCCTCTATATACTTTTCCATAACCTCCCTGACCGACTTCAGCTGAATCATCGAAATCATTGGTTGCTGTAGCCATTTCTTCAAATGTGAAGCATCTCACACCATCGACCTTGACAGAAAACCTCGACAGTACTGCAAAATAATCTACTTCTTCAGATGTGGATTCAATTTAATGTCTATTGCAGCACTGTAAGTTTACTTGCTATATAGTTGAAACATATTAGATGCTTTAGCTCCCTATCCTACTAAAAGAAAGATACTCCTATATAACACTAGTTGCCAGGTAAAGCAGCAAGACATTTCTAATTTGCCAGACCGCAAGGTTTTTATATATAGCACACGAAAAGCTATGTTCATTAAACAAATATAATGACTTACATGACCGCCTCGAAACTGTTCGATGTTTTGAGCGTCTTCTCATTATAAAAATTGTAGAAACCACAGATACTGCAATAGCAGCAGTAATTGTTCCTGCCAAAATCCCTGCTAGTGCACCCTTGTTTAAACCTGATGACATCACAGTTGGAAATTCTGCAAAACAAGAAGAGGCAAACCTAGTGAATCATAGGCTGGAAGCAGGCAAAGAAACTACCAAGATTTATATGTAGCGTGCAATTATTTTCAATTTGAACTCTATAGAGCATATTAATTCATATGGTTGGAGAATCAAATTAAAAATTCATATATTTCTAATACTACTAGCATATGAAACAGTTGCAACAACTCTGTTAATATCCCATTGCCTATTTTGCAAAGAAATTGTTTAATTAGTCAAATTGTGAATGGTATACTTTGATGCAAAGTAAATTCAACATACCATCTGCATAGGAACCAAGCGTGAAATTGAGAAGCTCGTATGGACCAAAAATATCTGATAGAGTGATCTCCCATCCTGCAAGTAATTCCCTGAGCCGCATAACTTCTGACATAGTGAATAAACTAGTATTATTTGGGAATAACTTTAGATGCATATTAAGCCTTGGACCAGCCTCCCATATGTACTGCTCAACGTATAGCTGGTAAATACTCAGGTCCAATAAAGAGGTTGCATCGATCTCAAAGGCTTCTTTGTATGAGCGGAAGTCTGAGATCCCTGGACTCTTCAGCCGAAATCCAACTCCGAGAGGCACAGCACATAAGCAAGGTATAGGAGACGCTGGGTTGTATTCATAATTTTTATCCTTCGGACAAGCAACACAGTCTATACTAACTTGTGGTCCAGATGGTGCTCCGTTTACAGATGTGGGTTGACATAGTCCGGCTGCTCGAGCTGCATTAGAAGCGTCACACACGGGATTTCCAGAAAGCCTGCAGAATAATGATGGTAATGATTATTTCTCACACCAGAAAGAGAAATGATTTGGTTCACGAGCTCCTTGTGACCAATATTATATTTGTCCATCTTACTGGATCCATATCAACCTTAACATTTCTTATATAGGTCTGCACAAGCTGTAACTTGACAGCTGATGCTACTTGTCACCAAAATTTTCAGATTTCTTGAAATCAGATTTCCATATTCCCAGCAAACTATATAGCTGAACCTGGGCTATGTATATGCGTGTGCAGGAAGTACAAACTGATAGAGAAGACATACAGAAGAATGACAGCTTTTGGAGGCACAAATCCATCCGGAATAGTTTCAAGGGAGTTGTTTTGGAAGTTCCTGCATTATAAGAAAATACATTACACATACACATCTCAAACAGATTAACAGAAAGTACATTTGCGAAGAGTATCATACAGAACAAGGCTTCTGTTTCCCGTAAAAGTGATGTTACTCCAGATTGCCGATGGAACGGACCCATTGAGACGGTTCGCTTCAATTGACCTGCAAAACAGCATCTTCATATAGCTTTAACAAAATAAATAGCAAATTACTGCTGTCCGACATACTTCTACTTGTAAAGCAAGATCAGTTTTTTGGGAGGAAGCTTTGCTCATTTTTTCAGTTTTGTTCACAAGAAAGAAAAAATCACAAACCTAGACAGCGATTACACACTCAGATCAGTTTTCATGAACCTTTATTTCGAGTCACTAGTTGTTTTGCAAAAGAAATGTAGTAATTTGTAGTTCAAGAGGGAAAACGTTCATCTTGAATGGCATGATAGGTTAGCTACCACTACAGAAAAGCATGGTTATTAAGGATTGGAGCAGTGCCTTGTAAGTTAAATTAAACGTTACTTACAAGAACTGAAGATTAGGCAACCCAGAGAAGTTCCCTGGAATAGTTCCATTAAGAGAGTTATGCGATAAATCACTGCAAGAAACAAGAAGTTAGTTTTCTTATTTAAACAAGTATATAAGGTTACCAAGACCAACCACCAACGTACATTGTAGTGATATTTGCAGCAAGCCTATTAGTTGGTATAGATCCTGTCAGTTGGTTCCAGCTCAGATCCCTGAAATTGCATGCCAGAATTAGCAAAGAGATGCAAATAGTGTCCTGGGTATCGTAAACATAAACTGGATGGGCAATCTTATTGAGAGATAATAATTTAAAAAACATATTCTGGACAAAGCAATTGTTCCAAAAGTGCTGATATGAACTGACAAAAGGATAGTATCTGATAGTAGGACATAAAAAATAAAAAGGAACTGCAGAATTTATTTTGATCTGGACTTACACATAGCCAAGTTCAGGTACGCCACTTAGATCAGGGATAACTCCTTGCAAACTGCAATTCCTAAGACTCCTGGCAACATGAAAAGGGATTATGAACTTCAGTACACATCTTGATTTGAGTTTGCATACAATAGAGAATGGACACTAGTCTTATTAAATGAACCGTCTCCACAGTCTGAGGGCCTCATTAATTGGGTAGGGGCACTTTCTTCCAAATACCTAAGATTTTACTCTGTGTCTGAACTAAATCTTAATAAATCCTTAAGAAACTCCTTTCATTCAAACACCCCTCGAGGGAAACAAAATAACTATAACTATAGAGATTTCTAGAGTTATGGACTAAGTGCATCAATATCTGGCTGCTACATAACGTTATAAACAAGAAGATTCAGGGAAATATAAACTGTCGCTGGATACCAACTACTATGTCACGCTTAGCATTTTTTGCTGGTGCCTCAAGTCTCTACCCATAGATTTTAAACAAATTTGGCTTCACTAACTAACTACATTATGTAGAACATCGATTTTCTCCACTAAAACATGTGATTACCCATGTAAGTCTGTCTTTCTTAATAATATGGTTGCATAAGAAACTACATATGCAGTCCCCTGCATCTTACTAAATACTAAATTGAAGGAAATGACAATAAGGAGGAAAGGGGTTGTACTCACAGCTTTAAAAGTGTTTGTATATTGTTGTATGCAGCAGGGATGGAAGTTCCACTGAAGTTATTGTTATCAGCCTGACTAGAAGTAAAAAGATACATATATAAGAAATGAAAGTTGTTAGCTAAGTGTTGTCTAAAAGAAGAGAGAAACATTTTGCGGGAAAAATATTTTCTAGTGTTTATTAACACAAGAAAGGAAAACCCAATTAGATTTAAGCGGAATTTCATACAGCAGTCAAATTATATAATAGAGTATAGTCCTGAAATCTGCAGGTTGCAGCATTACTTAATCTTCTTAGATGAGCAAAACTAAAGTAATAATCACGCAACCAGCATAATATATACATATTCTCTGAAAGAAACCAAAACATATTGTGATACAAAGTAACTTTCTATGTCAAAGAAGTCTCAATGTTACACAAAATGTACTTACAATATTTTCAAACTACGCGTCTCGGCTAACTCTGGAGGAAGATGTCCAGATAAATTATTGGTATCCACAAGACTGCACAGTTTACAACAATTGATGAGTATAAGCCCATGCAGCAGAATACATAATAGGGAAAAAAAGGAAAGCTCAGAACTCAGAATAAAAGCAGAGATGCACTTACAGATGAAGGAGCGCAGGCATTCTGGACAATTCAGATGGGATTTGCCCACTTAATGAATTGTTGTTCATGTGACTAAAGATAAGAAAAGAGTCAAGATTATGACGAAGCTTAAATAAGAAGCAACATAGGAATGAAAGCGAGAATATGAAGATCTTGAAACTTACAGATGCTTCATGCTCGTTAAATTAGCAAATGATTTAGGTATAGGTCCAGATATTTGGTTTTGGTCGATTTGTAATCTGTTTAACTTCTTGAGATAGCCAATCTCATCTGGTATGGAACCAGATAGTTGATTACCATTCAAAGTTCTGCAAAATATGAGGTAGTGACAGTTTAGATTATTATGAATGTTTACTTGTATGTAGAGAAATAGCACTCGTCTTCCATGCAGAATTGAAGCAAAACTCTAGACAGAAACGCACATTACTGAAAAGTGAGTGTAGAAGGGTAAAAGTAACCCGCACAAAAATTGTCACGAGAGGAGGAAAACTTCAGAGATGTGATGCATTAATTAAGATGAGGTAAAAAACAGATATATGCAAAACTACCTGCCTAGGAACCTAGGTTCCTTAATTTTTATTACTTTTGGGCCTCTTTGTACTACTGTTGATGATTATTAATAGATCGGTGCAATTTCGCAAAAAAAAAGCCACATTGTTTTATCCGTTTACTGCATATTTTAGATAAAGCAGAAGATTTGTCCACTGTGCCTGTCTAAATTTCAAAAGATGGGACCGAAACACAAAGGTAACTCAACCCCAAATGCTGAACTAAATACATGTGCCTTTATATTTGTTTTGGTGAAAAAATGAGAGAAGGACGATACAAATGGTGTGCCATTTCCAGCACGCAGGGTTAGCTGCTTAAAGTTCTACTTATCAAGATAAAACGTATGTGAGTTCATGTCCACACTGAAAATGGAGTACACATGTTAGTTCAGATACGAGGAACTTACAAAAGTTTGAGCGTTGTGATATTGCCTATCTCTTTCGGGATGTTACCAGTCAAATTGTTCCACATAAAATCCCTTCCAAGAAAAAAGACAGCAGTTAGCTCACATATGTGAGAAGTTGGGTACCCAATGGTACAACCTGAAAATCATACATGCAGAATAAAGAACTAGCCATGAGAGAAAAAGTTCAAATGGTACAAGATCTGGTATTATTATTTTTATCTGGTTATTGCAGGTAATATTGAAGAAACATTTAAAAGCGCTAAATTCAGTTAGCAGCTTTAACTATTCATCAAATCATACTTACAATTTTCTCAGCTGAGACAGAAGACCAACCTCTGGTGCCAAAGTTCCAGAAAGATTCATCTTAAACAACTCCCTACAAGTATACAGAAAAAAAAGTTGAATCTAACCATTAACATGGCGGAAAAAAGAAAAGTGCGATATGAATAAAGATGTCGTGTTAACCATACAAGTCTGTTACATGAAGATATGCGTCACTGGATATCTTGTTGCAGATGACCCCTGTCCAGTTCGATTTGCATGGATCTCCTTTATTCCAATTCTTAAGGTTATTCATAGGGTCAATTAATCTTCCTCTGATAGCATTGAGAGCATTTGCTGCATGTGAGAGGGACAAATTTAATGTATGGCAGGAAAATATTGATATATGATCTCAATGAAAACCACCACCTTATACGAAAGAACTAGCGTAGATACCTTCAGTAGGGTGAATGCTTTGTCCCCTCACGACATCCACATGGAAAATGCACAAGACAAGCAGGATTGCTGCATACAGGAACCCTCTGAAGGTGGCCATGTCTGTACAAGAGAATCAGCAGCAACTTGGCGTCTCTGACCAACCTGAGATCATAAAGAAGCAAAGAAACAAGTTGCTTAGGACCACTCCAAAGATTGATGCTTCCAGGATGAAGGTGCTTATTCCTGGCATCTAACTAAGGTGTGAAAGCATTTCGATTGACTCTGATTCTGAACAAATAACAACGTGCCTGGCCTAACTCTGCTTGTTTGGGAGAATATATGGCCCGGAGCGATCAAAATGAATCCCCCTTGCGTTCATTGACTAGAGAAAAATAAGCCAGCTCGCATAATACTTAAACTCCACTGGGTGATGACAGTGACGGTAAGGCAGTAAGATCATACTAATCAGCAATTGGGACTTGGCAGCTGAATTACCACGCGGGACGAGAACCAAGCGCTGGCTCGGTGGCTTGATCTCACGGTGGTGAGCTTGACCACCCGGGTTCTGAGTCGCAGGTGCGACCAAATTAAATGGGGTGTTATTTAGCGCGTATTGATCCGCAGCTGGAGAGTTTTCATCTACGTATAACCAAGGAAGGGATACTTCCCCTGTTGGTCAATGTTTTAAAGGCCCTTTGAGCACAAGGTAAGCAGCAGCAGGAGGAGCAGGTAAAATTTTGCACGGCAACGGCATGCACGTTTCCGCGAAGTATTGGGTAGGACTAGCACAAAGCATCTCTCTCGGTTACTTTTTCGGTTACCAGTTTTCACACAGAAAAGGGGCTGGGATGGTGCAAATGGAGAAGTACTAGAATCCAAAAATGATCAAGAAAGCTATGTGATGTGATGAACAGAAGAAGGCGAAACTGTAAATAGAGTGAAATTGCAATCAAAGAGAAAAAAGCGTGTGAGGTGAACTCGCCACCGGAGAACAGAATAGTCGCGAAGGAGAGGATCGGAAACCAAATGAAAAAAAGGCTGGCTTTAAGTCCCGCTAACAAATGAATTCAATTGAACAGCAGCTCCATAGGGGAGCAGCAGCAGCAGCAGAATTTTTTGATTGGATAATGAGAAGCGGTAGGGGAGGAGATGGATCGAACACCTGTGTGGCCGGAGACGGCTGGAGGACCCGGGCGCGGGCGGCGAGAATGCGGACGCTCCCTCCCCGACGACGGCGACTAGTACCGGCAAAGGAAAGGGAGGCGTACCTCCGCCTTTTGTAGCTACTGTTCCTGGTGGCGCTTTCCACCCGCCCCCTTTGGGGTTGCGGCACGGCCAACGGCGAGCGAGTGGGTTGTTGGTCACGGGAGCCCCTTCGGCAGAGGAAGGAGAGAGTGGTCAGTGGTACTACTACTAGTAGCAGCAGCTGGCTTATTCTATTGTTGCTTGAGGGCGTGGCGAGGGCTGGGTCGGGGAGGAGGACGACGGCACCCGCGTGCGCCACCCTACACCGTGGAACGGAACGGAAGGCCTCGTGCCACTGTGCGACCTCGCTCCTGGATTGCAGGGACCGCATGTGTCAAAACAAGAGATTCGGGAGAGAGAAAAAGCGGAGGAGTGGCTTCTTGCTGCGGTTTCGTCTTCTGTTCATACTACCGGTGACATCTGACACCCACCATCCACGAGTCGAGATATGGGGTTTGGTGGATCGAGTTGGACTGTTCATGTGGCTGTGAACTGTGACGTTGACCTCGGTCTGCCTGGGACCTCCGTCCGATTCGACACCGTTGGCTGTCTGCTCCGATCAGGTGGGAGTAGCTGCTGAAGTCGATGGTGCAACAAAAGCAGTAGGTACTCAAGATTGGAGAGGAATCGTACATGATAGTAGAGGAGTAAAATTAAAGAGGTGGTCTGGTCTATGTCGCTCCGTGCTTTTTCTTTGTCAAAAAAATGATGCTCTTGCTTCAAAAGAGGTACCTGAAAGTGCTTCATACTCCCTCGTTATGTTTTAGCTTTTTCATAAAAAAGTACTCCCTTCGCTTTTAAAATATAAGATATTTTAGGTTTATGAATAAAATGTATCTAGACTTTTTTTGTGTAGATTTGTTCCAAACTTGAGTGAATTTATATACAAAAGAAGTCTAAATATATTTGCTTTACAAAGCTAAAACATCTTATATTTTAAAACGGAGGGAATATGTACCTAGACGTGATTCAGTATTTATGCTCACTCATTTTGATATTTGATATCTATGTAGTATACATTGAAATATCTAAAACATCTTATAATTCTTAGCAGGGGAAGTACTTACCAGATCTAGCATAAGATTAGATTACTCTAAGTACAGGTTCTTTTTAGGTAAAGTGGGTACTATGCATAGAAATATTTGTCCGCATAAATAAACATTTTTTCAAGGATATATCCTGAGAGATATCTTTTTCATATAAGAAGGGCCAAGAGGCCATGACATTACAACACGCTGGGGCACATGCGCCCCGAGCGCAACTCCACGCTGTTTAAACAACAGCACACAAACCCTATACAACTACTCGCGGCATCTCCACTTGTCCACCTGCCCTAGACAGTCGCGGAAGAGCCCAGCGGCCCTCCAAAGCCCCGCCTCGTCCTGGACTTTCCGAATGACCATAGCCGTGGAGGGTGTGGCTCCCTCAAAAACTACGTCATTTCAGTGCCGCCAAAGCGACCATCATACCATTGAGATACCTGTCTAGAGGTCGCGCTCACAGCCTCTACCTCCACGCCTCCCTTGGAGCCAAGCCACGAGCCTCGTGTCCTGCTCCGGCATCCAGTGGCTCTTGCCCCACCAGCCTAGGCATGCGGCCCACACTCCCGGGCCAGAATGCAGCCCATCAGGAGGTGATCAATGGTCTCTCTGCCTTGGTCGCAAAGCGGACATGCCGTTGGGTGCTGAATCCCGCGCATGCTAAGCATGTCCGTTGTCCAGCATTTGTTCCTCACTACAAGCCACAACGCTACTTTGCAACTGGCGGGGGCGCGCGAGCGCCAAATCTGCAAGGCTCCCGCCATGGAAGTTCGACCAACAAACAGGGCCTGGTAGTTGGATTTGTCCGTGTAGCGGCTGCTCGGATCCCAATTCCACTTGAGGACGTCATGCTCGCCCACCGTGTGGGTGGTTCCTTCAAGCCGGTCCGCCACCTCGAGTAGTTCCCTGATGGCTTCGGCGCCCAGGTCTGGGGAGACGTCGTGAATCCACCCTCCCATCCACACCCTCTCGAACCATGCGGGTGCGGGCTGCGTCTGCGGAGACAACCTCAAAGAGGTTCAGTGCAAAGTCGTAGATACGTCCACAATGAAGCCATCTGTCTGTCCAGAAGAGGGTAGTGGTTCCATCGCCCACCACCGAGACTGTGGCAACTTTGAACATTTGTCTAGCCAAATTAGGAACCCGTATGTCGAGCTCGCTCCAAGACTTGTTCGGCTCCACCCGCCTCAATCACAGCCATCTCGTCCTAAGCGCAACGTTCATGAGCCGCAGGTTAGGAATGCCTAGGCCACCCAACTCTTTGGGCATACAGACCCTGTCCCATGCCACGAGGCAGTGGCCCCCGTGAACATCCTTCCTCCCTTTCCACAAAAACCCACGGATGATCTTTTCAATGGCGGTGATGGTCTCTATAGGGATGTCAAGGGACATCATCATGAAGATCGGAATGCCGAGAGAGTTGTCCTGACGAGCTCCAGTCGTCCACCTCTGTTGAGCATAGAGGCCTTCCACGATGGTAGCTTGACAGCCACCAGATCGACCAGGGACTGCAGCTATGCAGCCGTTGGCCTCCTCAGCGAAAGTGGTAACCCCAGGTATCGCAACGGGAATTGCATGATTGGGCATTGCAATTCCTAGGTCACCCTTGCCCTGTCTTCCTCAGCACACCTAATCAAGTTGGCCGAGCATTTAGCAAAGTTGGTTCGGAGGCCAGATGCAGAGCCAAAGTCCTTAGTGATCCTAGCGCTTACTTGGAAATCCACTGACGTCGGCCTAAGGAAGACGACCACATCATCCGCGTAGATCGAGGTGCGTTGTTGCAGGCCTGTAGCCGCAAGACGGGTAAGCAACCCCTGGTCCTCGGTCGCAACGACCATCGGGTGGAACACCTCCATAAGCAGGATGAGAAGCTGCGGCGAGAGTGGGTCCCCTTGCCCGAGGCCTCGTCTGTTGGCAATCCTCGCCCCGGGGCAGCCATTTAGAAGGACACGAGTGGAAGCCGAGGAGAGTAGAGCACATATGCAAGTGAGGATGCGCTCTCCAAAACCCAACTTCCTGAGAACCTCGAGCAAGAAAGCCTAGTCCACTGTATCGAAATCCTTTGTGATGTCGAGCTTAAGTAGCACTGCGGGGGTCTTGCTGGCATGCAGCTTTCGAGCTGTACCCTGCACCATCATAAAGTTGTCGTGCAAGAACCTTCCACGCACAAAGGCACTCTGGTGTGCTCCCACCAGCTACAGGAGGATCGGAGTGATGCGGTTTGCAATTACCTTGTCTACCCATTTGGAAAAAACCATGTATGAGGCTGATCGGTCGAAAGTCCCTGATCTCCTCAGCTCCCGGCTTCTTGGGCAGAAGCGTGACCAGGGCGTCGTTTACAACCCCAAATCCACGACAGTCCATTCGAGAGAGCGAGTGGAAAGCCTCCATGATATCATCCTTAATGATGCTCCAACAAGTCACGTAGAAGCGCGCGGAGAAACCATCCGGTCCCGGGCATTTGTCCAATGGCATGTACCGAATGGCATCCATGACCTCAATTTCTGTGAAGACCCCGTCGATATGCTAGAGGTCCATGGATGGTAGCCCGAGGATGTCTAGGTCCAAAGAGAAGGGTCGGTCCACATATTCCTCTAGGAGGCGCTCGAAGAAACTGTCCATGGCCTCGGCCTTCTGAGCGTGCTCCGAGATCCGAGCATTATCCACCAGCAAGTGACCGATGGAATTCTTCCTCCTCATGTGACTAGCGTGTGTGTGTAAGAAGCGACTACACGCGTCCCCTTCTCGAATCCACAAAATACGGGATCGTTATCTTGCCAGTGTCCTCTCAAGGTAGGCTAACCCCAATAGCTTTTTATTCAGGAGGCGGCGTAGTCCATGCTCTTCAGGCGAGAGCTGCCTGCTTTCTATAGCGATGTCAAACCGAAGAATTAGCTCTGTAGCCAACAGAATTTGCAGTTTGATACTGCCTATGAACTTGGAGCTCCACCGGGAAAGTTCCTTAGCCACAACTCGCAGCTTCGTGTCTAGCCTCTTGAAAGGGTTTGGCTCCCACTGATGCGAGGACCACGAGGCCTCAACCACCTCCATGAAGCCATCCACCTTGGTCTATAAAGATTGGAACTGGAACCTGTGTCCTCTCTCCAAGTCAGGGGCAAGACTGAGGAGCAGAGGGCAATGGTCTGACGGACCTGAGGATAACGCTGAGAGAAAAGCGTCAGGGTAATGAGATTCCCAGTCCACCGTCACGAACACCCTGTCTAGCTTCTCCAGGGTCAGTTGGTCACGTTCATTGGACCACGTGTATCTGCGACCATTGAGGTATAGCTCCTTAAGTTCCAGGTTTGCCAGGGTGTGCCGTAATCTAGACATCATGCGGCGATGAAGGGCACCCTGGTTCTTATCCTGGGGCCTGCATGGAGATCAACCCGGAGGATAGGTTGACTATCGGATTGAAGTCACCTATGATAATCCAGGGGTCTACGTGGAGATCCCGAATATCCTGAAGCTCCTGGAGGAAAGTCAGCTTATCAGCGTCTTGTTGGGGTCCATAGACTCCGGTGAACCACCAGCTATGGTCCACACCCGTTGAGATACGGGCAGTGATCGCGTGGTTGGAGTAGTGTGAGTGGGTGACGGAGACTAAGTTTGATTGCCACGCAAGCAGGATGCCACCATGGGTCCCATCTGTCGGGAGGAAGAAGAACTTATCAAAGGAGGGGCCAAGGCACTCCCTAACCACACGATCAGTGATGACCGCCATCTTAGTCTCCTGCAAACATACCACAGCAGCCCTTGCCAGGGCGAGGACCCGTGAAACCGCTAGATGACGCGCAGGAGAGTTCAAACCACGCGCATTCCAATTACCAATGCAAAAGTTTGGATCATCCATTATTATAGCAGGAGGGGGAAAGCAAAAGCTATCAGAGTACAGGAACCACGTCAATCAGACAAGGCACTCCATCGGTGCGTCATCAAACAGGGGTAGGGCTTCCGGTAACCAACCAAACAGATGAAGCACCACGTCGATGTGCTGCTGGCGCAAGGGTCTTGCAAACAGGTCCAAGTAGGCGTCGAGAGCATCATCCACAATCACCTCGCCCTCCTGAGCGATTCCCAACCCGTGTGGTAAGTGTACGCTGTTATTGTCGGATCGGGGTGCCAGGCGCAAAGCGGCCACAGATCCGTCCACTCATCCTCATGGGTCCGGAGCACTTCCTCTTGTTCCGACAGCTCTTCGAAACCGGTCTGCTCTGAACTGAGTTGATGGGCTTCTTGTAGGCATCACGGAAAACATCTGTGCTCAGTGTCCCCAGAGGCGTCATGGCAGGAGCCCTGGCATCCGACCTCTGCTGCTGAGGCAGCTCAGAGTCGACCGGGGAGAGGGTGACAGAGAAGACGTCCATCATATCCAAAACCGATCTCTGTGAGCCCGGCAGATCAGAGCCAGACCAGACGCTAGGGGTCTTCCTTCAAGGGATGAAAGCAGGCCAGGAGACGGCAGTTGTAAGCCTCCCCGATCCCCAGGCGAGGTGCACGGGTCCACCATCGAGCCGGAATCCTCTTCCAGGACGTGCCTGCCGTGCTAACTCAGATCCCCAGAAGTAGCACAAGGGCCCACCATGGTAGCGGCACGCACAGGGCCATGATCCAAGTCCCCGCCTCCACGCGACGCATCCATCGCCACAGGGTCACATCCCCCGCCCATGTCTCCACACGTGTCGCGCACGCCTCCACGCGGTGTAACCGCCACCACCACTTCGTGTTCCCCACTTCTGACTCCACGCGCCAATTCAAACAGGGGAAGGTTGCGTCCCTGGTCAAAAAGCGGCTGGTCAAAAGGAAGATCGACAACATGGACCAACTGATGTGTCTCGCGCCCGGCCGACAGACGCTCCTCCTTGCGGCCCCCCTCGTCCTTGACGTCGTCTTCTTCCTCGACCACCTCTGGCCATGGTGTGACCTCCAGAGGGGAATTAATGGTGGCACGGCGGCTGCCACTCCAACCATCATCATGAAGGGTTTCGCGGCATAGTAAATCAAAATTTTCTACGGAGCGAACAGAGGGAAAGCCAAGATCTAATCTAGGAGATGCAAACAAGGAGAGAGATTGGATTAGATCTTCATACCCTTGAAGATTCGCACAACGGAACGTTCGTCGGAACGTGGGTGATGTAGTCGTACTCGCTTCTCCTCCTCGCGATCCGATCCGATCTAGCACCACAAGTGGCGGTGCCTCCGTGAGATGCACACGTGCAGCACCTCGACGTATCCTCCTTCCTCGGACCAGCAAGTATGGTGGAGAGATAGATTGGATCTACAACACGACGGCGTGGTGTATATGGTGGAGAATTTCTGCAGCAGGGCTTCGCCTACAAACAGTCGGGAGGGAGAGAGGAAAGCTAGCAAGGCGGCTAGGGTTTGGAGGAGAGGTGTAGGGGTTTGGTGCGCCCCCACCCCTTTTTATATAGAGGGGGGCGCAGCCCTAGCCCCTCCCCCAAGCCCAAAGGATAAGGAGTGGGGGGCATGGACTCTCCCCTCTTCTAGAAACCCTATCTCTAGTTTAAACGATTTAAACTCTCTAGGATCGGCTGGGCGCTATGGGGCCTTGTGCCCCTGGCCCAATGCGTCCAGGACACTCCCTCATAGGCCCATGCCCCATCCCGGAAGGTGGGGCCACGTTGCTCCCCTTCCGGAAGGTTCTAGAAGCTTCCGGTACAATACCGATTAACCCGGAACAATTCCGAACTCCAAAAACTGCACTGCTTTATATGAATCTTATTCTCCGGACCATTCCGGAACCTCTCGTGATGTCCCGGATCCCATCCGAGACTCCGAACAAAAATTCATAAACCAATTATCCAATCTATCCTAGCGTCGAGATACGTTAAGTGTGTGACCCTGCGGGTTCGAGAATATGCAGACATGATCTTCTATCAATAATCAACTGCGGGGTCTGGGCACCCATATTGACTCCCACACATTCATCGATGATCATATCAGATGAACCACGATTCCAGGATTCAAACAATCCCATATATATATTCCCTTCGTCTCGCGATATTTTACTTGCCCGAGATTCGATCGTTGGTACCGTCATACCTAGTTCAATCTCGTTCACAGCAAGTACTTTACTCGTTCCGTAATCCGATATCACTTTGTGATTAACTCCTTAACCACATGCTTGCAAGCGGTGTTGATATCGATTACCGAGTGGGACCGAAGTATATCTCTCCGACTTGGGAGGGACAAATCCCATCTCGATACATACAACCCAACAGATACTTTCCGATCACCTGAGAGACACCTTTATGATCACCCTCTCATAGGATGACGTTTTATGACCTCAAAGCTTTCTTCTGATACCAGGGATTTGTATTATCTCATGGTCTAAGGAATACAATATTTGACATAGGAAAAGCTTCGCAAAGACGAACACGATGACACGATCTAATTGCTTTGCTTAGTTTGGGTTTGTCCATCATATCATTCTCCAATGATATGATCTCATTATCAATTGACAACTCATGTCTATGGTTAGGAAACCTTAACCATCATTGATCAATGAGCTAGTCCATATAGGCGTACTAGGGACACGGTGTTGTTCACAAACCACACAAGTATTAATGTTTCCGCTTAATACAATTCTAGCATGGAATATAAACTTTATCATGAACATGAATTATAATAATAACATCTTTATTATTGCCTCTAGGGCATAATTCCAACAGTCTCCCACTTGCACTAGAGTCAATAATCTAGTTTACATCTGGTAACAATCTCACACCCATGGCACTGAGGTGTTGATCATGTTTTACACGTGGAAGAGGTTTAGTCAATGGATCTGCGGCATTCAGATCTGTATGTACTTTGCTAATCTTCAGATCTCCATCTGCAATATAATCTCGGATTATATGAAACTTGCGGTTGATATGCTTGGTCTTTGGATGATATCTTGGTTCCTTAGCGAGTGCTATGGCGCCAGTGTTGTCACACAATATCTCCAGTGGTTCCAATGCACTTGGAACCACGCCAAGCTCAGTGATGAAGTTTCTGATCCAAACTCCTTCACTTGACGCTTCTGCAGCAGCCATGTATTCCGCTTCCACTGTAGATCCCGCGATCACGCTTTGCTTGTAGCTTCTCCAGCTCACAGCTCCTCCATTCAAAATATAAACGTATCCTGTCTGGGATTTGGAATCATCCTTGTCGGTGTCAAAACTAGCGTCGACGTAACCTTTTACGACAAGTTGTTCATCACTCCCATAGACTAAGAACATTTCTTTAGTCCTATTTAGGTACTTTAGGATGTTCTTCACGGCTGTCCAGTGTTCCACTCCTGGATCACTTTGATATCTGCTCGTCAAACTAAGAGCATTGGACACATCCGGTCTAGTACACAGCATGGCATAGATGATGGAACCTATGGCCGAGGCAGAAGGCACTTTGCTCATAGATTCCCTATCATTTACCGTAGCTGGACACTGAGCCTTGCTCAATATCTTACCTGATAACATAGGCACTGAACCTTTCTTTGCCTTATCCATTCTGAACCTTTTCAGAACTTTGTCTAGGTATTGTTGGAATTATGCCCTAGAGGCAATAATAAAGATGTTATTATTATTATAATTCTTGTTCATGATAAAGTTTATATTCCATGCTAGAGTTGTATTAAGCGGAAACTTTAATACTTGTGTGGTTTGTGAACAACACCGTGTCCCTAGTACGCCTCTATGGACTAGCTCATTGATCAATGATGGTTAAGGTTTCCTAACCATAGGCATGAGTTGTCAATTGATAATGAGATCATATCATTGGGAGAATGATATGGTGGATAGACCCAAACAAAGCAGAGCAATTAGATCGTGTCATCGTGTTCGTCTTTGCGAAGCTTTTCCTATGTCAAATATTGTATTCCTTAGACCATGAGATAATGCAACTCCCTGGTATCGGAAGAAAGCTTTGAGGTCATCAAACGTCATCCTATGAGAGGGTGATCATAAAGGTGTCTCTCAGGTGATCGGAAAGTATCTGTTGGGTTGTATGTATCGAGATGGAATTTGTCCCTCCCAAGTCGGAGAGATATACTTCGGGCCCACTCGGTAATCGATATCAACACCGCTTGCAAGCATGTGGTTAAGGAGTTAATCACAAAGTGATATCGGATTACGAAACGAGTAAAGTACTTGCTGTGAACGGGATTGAACTAGGTATGACGGTACCGACAATCGAATCTCGGGCAAGTAAAATATCGCGAGACGAAGGGAATATATATATGGGATTGATTGAATCCTGGCATCGTGGTTCATCCGATATGATCATCGATGAATGTGTGGGAGTCAATATGGGTGCCCAGACCCCGCTGTTGATTATTGATAGAAGATCATGTCTGCATATTCTCGAACCCGCAGGGTCACACACTTAACGTGTCTCGACGCTAGGATAGATTGGATAATTGGTTTATGAATTTTTGTTCGGAGTCTCGGATGGGATCCGGGATATAACGAGAGGTTCCGGAATGGTCCGGAGAATAAGATTCATATAAGGCAGTGCACTTTTTGGAGTTCGGAATTGTTCCGGGTTAATCGGTATTGTACCGGAAGCTTCTAGAACCTTCCGGAAGGGGACCAACGTGGCCCCACCTTCCGGGAGGGGGCATGGGCCTATGAGGGAGTGTCCTGGACGCATTAGGCCAGGGGCACAAGGCCCCATAGGGCCCAGCCGATTCTAGAGAGATTTGACTCGTTTAAATCTCGGGATAGAATTTCTAGATAAGGGAGAGTTTAAATCGTTTAAACTAGAGATAGGATTTCTAGATAAGGGAGAGTTTAAATTGTTTAAACTAGAGATAGGCTTGGAGGAGGGGCAAGGTCTGGCCGCCCCCCCTCTATATATAGAGGGGTGGTGCGCCCCCTCCCCACACACACACCTTCCTCCAAGCCCTAGCAGCCTTGCTACCTTCCTCTCTCCCTCCCGACTGTTTGTAGGCGAAGCCCTGCAGCAGAAATTCTCCACCATATACACCACGCCGTCGTGCTGTAGATCCAATCTATCTCTCCACCATACTCGCTGGTCCGAGGAAGGAGGAGACGTCGAGGTGCTGCACGTGTGCATCTCACGGAGGCACCGCCACTTGTGGTGCTAGATCGGATCGGATCGTGAGGAGGAGAAGCGAGTACGACTACATCACCCACGTTCCGATGAACGTTCCGCTGTGCGAATCTTCAAGGGTATGAAGATCTAATCCAATCTCTCTTGTTGATTGCATCTCCTAGATTAGATCTTGGCTTTCCCTCTGTTCGCATCCGTAGAAAAATTTGATTTACTATGCCGCGAAACCCATCAGTGGTATCAGAGCTAGATCTATGCGTAGATGTGTTTCACGAGTAGAACGCAACATGGTTGTTTCGGGCGTTGATGTTTTCTGTTGCAAGCCTCTTGTTTGTGTTCTTCTTATGACGCGGGATAGTGAGATTGAAGCGGTCCAGGCCAACCTTACGCGTCATCGTTCGTGAGACCGGCTCCGCACTTGACGTGTGTCTTGTTCCACACATGCGGCTGGTGGATGTCAGTTTCTCTCACTATAGTTGTCATGGGATTAACACCGGAGTTTGGCAACCATAATATCAGCGTTGTGGCTTTCCGTAGGTAAGAATCGTTCTTAGCATCTACTCCCATAAAGCCACGTAAAACATGCAACAACAAAGTAGAGGCGTCTAACTTGTTTTTGCAGGGAGTGTTTTCTGTGATATGGTATGGCCCAAGATGTGATGTGTATATTGTATGCGATGATCATGTTTTGTAATGTTTCACGACTTGCATGTCAATGAGTACACAACCGGCAGGAGCCATATGGTTGTCTTTATAATTGTGTATGACCTGCGAGTCAACTTCTTATACGCCATGTAATAGCTTTACTTTATCGCTAAGTAGTTATCAATAGTTGTAGTTGCTATTCGTGGTGGAGGCAATCATGGTGGAGTGATGGAGATCATGCCGGAACGCACAAGATGGAGATCATTGCGCGAAGATTGTCTATACCATGTCACATAAAGTTATATGCATGTGATGTTTATCCTTTTATGTATCTTATCATGCTTAGATCGCGACGGTAGCATTATAAGATGATTCCTCACTTAAAGATCAAGATAAAAATTGTGTTCTCCCCAAGTATGCACCGTTGCGAAAGTTCGTCGTGTCCAAGCATCACGTGATGATCGGGTGCTATAGACTCTACGCTCACATACAACGGGTGCAAGCCAGTTTTTGCACACGCGGAAATACTTGGGTCTAACTTGACGAGCCTAACATGTACAGACATGGCCTCGGAACACAAGAACCGAAAGGTTAAGCATGAGTCATATGAATGATATGATCGACACTTCGTTGTCCACCATTGAAACCACATCTCTTCTCGTGATGATCGGATTAGGTGTGGTGAATTTGGATCGTGTTCACTAAACAACTTGAGGGATGTTGAATTTAGTGGGAGTTCATCTAGTAATTTGATTAAGTTGAACTATTTATCATGAACATAGTCTAAATTGTACTTGCAAATACTGTAGATCCAATGGCCAAGTCCAACTTCAACTTCAACGTTTTTGCTGAGAAAGAAAAGCTTAGAAACAATGGGTCTAACTTCACCAACTGGTTCCGCAATCTAAGAATCATTCTGTCTGGCGGACAAAAGGACTATGTCCTTGAGAAAGCGTTAGGTAACCCCCCTGCTGCAACTGCGCCGGCTGATGAGAAAGCTGTCTATCAGTCGCGCAAAGATGATTATGGTGTGATTAAGAGCACCATGTTGTTTGCTATGGAACCGGAGCTTCAAAATCGTTTTGAAACCTATCCCGGGCCCTTTGAGATTCTCGAGGAGCTGAAAACCATGTTTCAGACTCAAGCCCGTTCTGAGAGATATGAGATCTCCGAGAAGTTCTTTAACTGCAAGATGGAGGAAGGGAGTTCCGTTAGTGAGCACGCCATAAAGATGTCGGGCTACACTCAACGCCTTGAGCAACTGGAATGCACGATTCCAGAGGAGCTCAAGATTGACAGGGTTCTGCAATCACTCCCTCCCAGCTACAAAAGTTTTGTAGTGACTCATAATCAGATTGGTTCCACTGATACGATCACCGAGCTCTTCGCAAAGCTGAAGGCTGCGGAAGTGGACATCAAGAAGGATAATCATGTGTTGATGGTCAACAAGCCCTCCTTTAAGAAAGGTAAGGGAGCAAAGAAGCCCTTCAAGAAGGGAGGCGGCAAGCGCAATGCCCCTGCCGAGAAGAAGCTCAGGTCTGGTCCCAAGCCGGACACTGAGTGCTTCTATTGCAAGGACAGGGGTCACTGGAAGCGCAACTGTCCGAAGTACTTAGCGGAGAAGAAGGCTGGCACCATCAAAGGTATATTTGATATACATGTTATTGATGTTTTCCTTACTATCCCTCGTTGTAGTGCCTGGGTATTTGATACCGGTTCAGTTGCTAATATTTGTAACTCGAAACAGGAGCTACGGAATAGACGGCGGCTTGCGAGGGATGAGGTGACGATGCGTGTTGGCAACGGATCAAGAGTTGATGTGATGGCCGTCGGCACGCTCTCCTTAGTTTTACCTTCGGGATTAGTTTTAAACCTTAATAAATGTTATTATGTGCCTGCGTTGAGCATGAACATCATTTCCGGATCGTGTTTATTGCAAGACGGTTATTCATTTAAATCGGAGAATAATGGTTTTTCTATTTATATGAGTAACATCTTTTATGGTCATGCACCTCTTGTGAATGGTTTATTTCTTCTAAATCTCGAAAGGGATGAAACACACATCCATAACATTGAGGCTAAGAGATGCAAAGTAGATAGTGATAATACTACTTATTTGTGGCACTGTCGTCTAGGTCATATTGGAGTAAAGCGCATGAAGAAACTCCATTCTGATGGACTTTTGAAGTCTCTTGATTTTGAATCATTTGACACATGCGAACCATGCCTCATGGGCAAGATGATCAAAACCCCGTTCTCCGGTATGATGGAGCGAGCAACGGACTTGTTGGAAATCATACATACCGATGTATGCGGACCGATGAGTGTTTCGACGCGCGGTGGATATCGCTATTTCCTCACTTTTACCGATGACTTAAGTAGATATGGGTATATCTATTTAATGAAACATAAATCTGAAACGTTTGAAAAGTTCAAAGAATTTCAGAATGAAGTGGAGAACCATCGTAACAGAAAGATTAAGTTTCTACGATCCGATCGTGGGGGCGAATATTTGAGTTATGATTTTCTCACGCATCTTAAAGCAAGCGGAATTGTTTCGCAACTCACGCCACCCGGAACACCACAGCGCAATGGTGTGTCTGAACGCCGGAATCGAACCCTATTAGATATGGTCCGATCGATGATGTCTCTTACTGATTTGCCGTTATCATTTTGGGGTTATGCATTAGAAACCGCTGCATTCACTTTAAATAGGGCTCCATCTAAATCCGTTGAGACGACACCGTATGAACTGTGGTTTGGTGCTAAACCTAAGTTGTCATTTCTTAAAGTTTGGGGATGCGAAGCTTACGTCAAGAAGTTGATGCCGGACAAGCTCGAACCCAAAGCGGAGAAATGCGTCTTCATAGGATACCCTAAGGAAACTATTGGGTATACCTTCTATCACAGAACCGAAGGCAAAGTGTTTGTCGCAAAGAACGGTTCCTTTCTTGAGAAGGAGTTTCTCTCGAAAGAAGTGAGTGGGAGGAAAGTAGAGCTAGACGAGGTTATTGAACCTTCTCTTGAATTGGAGAGTAGCGCAGCACCTGAAATTGTTCCAGTGCCGCCTGCACCAACAATAGAGGAAGCTAATGACAAGGATCATGAAGCTTCGGACGATGCTGCTACTGAACGTCGCAGGTCGACAAGGTCGCGTGCCCCTCCTGAGTGGTACGGCAACCCTGTCTTGACTGTCTTGTTGGTAGAAGACAGTGAACCTACGAACTATGAGGAAGCGATGATGAGCCCAGACTCTGAGAAATGGCTGGAAGCCATGAAATCCGAATTGGGATCCATGAGCGAAAACCAAGTATGGACTTTGGTGGATCCTCCTAGCGACCGAAAGGCCGTTGAGTGCAAATGGATTTTCAAGAAGAAAACGGACGCGGATGGTAATGTTACCGTCTATAAAGCACGGCTTGTCGCAAAAGGTTTTCGACAAGTTCAAGGTGTTGACTACGATGAGACTTTCTCTCCCGTAGCGATGTTTAAGTCCATTCGGATTTTATTAGCAATTGCTGCGTTTCATGATTATGAAATATGGCAGATGGATGTTAAGACTGCTTTCCTCAATGGCAACATTGATGAAGAGTTGTATATGATGCAACCCGAAGGTTTTGTCGATCCTAAGGATGCTAGTAAAGTATGCAAACTTCAGCGTTCCATTTATGGGCTGAAGCAAGCATCTCGGAGTTGGAACCTTCGTTTTGATCAAGTGATCAAGAGCTTTGGATTTGTTCCAAATTGCTATGAAGCTTGCATCTACAAGAAAGTGAATGGGAGCTCGGTGACGTTTCTGGTACTGTATGTGGATGACATATTGATTATCGGAAATGACATCAACATGCTTAACGATGTGAAGAGTTATTTGAACAAGTGTTTTTCAATGAAAAACCTAGGTGAAGCTGCTTATATATTGGGCATCAAGATCTATAGAGGTAGACAAAGACGCCTGATAGCTTTAAGCCAGAGTACATACCTAGACAAAGTTCTGAAAAGGTTCAGAATGGATAAGGCAAAGAAAGGTTCAGTGCCTATGTTGTCAGGTAAGATATTGAGCAAGGCTCAGTGTCCAGCTACGGTAAATGATAGGGAAGCTATGAGCAAAGTGCATTCTGCCTCGGCCATAGGTTCCATCATGTATGCCATGCTGTGTACTAGACCGGATGTGTCCAATGCTCTTAGTTTGACGAGCAGATATCAAAGTGATCCAGGAGTGGAACACTGGACAGCCGTGAAGAACATCCTAAAGTACCTAAATAGAACTAAAGAAATTTTCTTAGTCTATGGGGGTGATGAACAGCTTGTCGTAAAAGGTTACGTCGATGCTAGTTTCGACACCGACAAGGATGATTCTAAATCTCAGACAGGATACGTTTATATTTTGAATGGAGGAGCTGTGAGCTGGAGAAGCTGCAAGGAAAGCGTGATCGCGGGATCTACAGTAGAAGCGGAATACATGGCTGCTGCAGAAGCGTCAAGTGAAGGAGTTTGGATCAGAAACTTCATCACTGAGCTTGGCGTGGTTCCAAGTGCATTGGACCCACTGGAGATATTGTGTGACAACACTGGCGCCATAGCACTCGCTAAGGAACCAAGATATCATCCAAAGACCAAGCATATCAACCGCAAGTTTCATATAATCCGAGATTATATAGCAGATGGAGATCTGAAGATTAGCAAAGTACATACGGATCTGAATGTCGCAGATCCATTGACTAAACCTCTTCCACGTGTAAAACATGATCAACACCTCAGTGCCATGGGTGTGAGATTGTTGCCAAATGTAAACTAGATTATTGACTCTAGTGCAAGTGGGAGACTGTTGGAATTATGCCCTAGAGGCAATAATAAAGATGTTATTAGTATTATAATTCTTGTTCATGATAAAGTTTATATTCCATGCTAGAATTGTATTAAGCGGAAACTTTAATACTTGTGTGGTTTGTGAACAACACCGTGTCCCTAGTACGCCTCTATGGACTAGCTCATTGATCAATGATGGTTAAGGTTTCCTAACAATAGACATGAGTTGTCAATTGATAATGAGATCATATCATTGGGAGAATGATATGGTGGATATACCCAAACAAAGCAGAGCAATTAGATCGTGTCATCGTGTTCGTCTTTGCGAAGCTTTTCCTATGTCAAATATTGTATTCCTTAGACCATGAGATAATGCAACTCCCTGGTATCGAAAGAAAGCTTTGAGGTCATCAAACGTCATCCTATGAGAGGGTGATCATAAAGGTGTCTCTCAGGTGATCGGAAAGTATCTGTTGGGTTGTATGTATCGAGATGGAATTTGTCCCTCCCAAGTCGGAGAGATATACTTCGGGCCCACTCGGTAATCTATATCAACACCGCTTGCAAGCATGTGGTTAAGGAGTTAATCACAAAGTAATATCGGATTACGGAACGAGTAAAGTACTTGCTGTGAACGGGATTGAACTAGGTATGACGGTACCGACGATCGAATCTCGGGCAAGTAAAATATCGCGAGACGAAGGGAATATATATATGGGATTGATTGAATCCTGGCATCGTGGTTCATCCGATATGATCATCGATGAATGTGTGGGAGTCAATATGGGTGCCCAGACCCCGCTGTTGATTATTGATATAAGATCATGTCTGCATATTCTCGAACCCGCAGGGTCACACACTTAACGTGTCTCGACGCTAGGATAGATTGGATAATTGGTTTATGAATTTTTGTTCGGAGTCTCGGATGGGATCCGGGATATCACGAGAGGTTCCGGAATGGTCCGGAGAATAAGATTCATATAAGGCAGTGCAGTTTTTGGAGTTCGGAATTGTTCCGGGTTAATCGGTATTGTACCGGAAGCTTCTAGAACCTTCCGGAAGGGGACCAACGTGGCCCCACCTTCCGGGAGGGGGCATGGGCCTATGAGGGAGTGTCCTGACCGCATTGGGCCAGGGGCACAAGGCCCCATAGGGCCCAGCCGATTCTAGAGAGATTTGACTCGTTTAAATCTCGGGATAGAATTTCTAGATAAGGGAGAGTTTAAATCGTTTAAACTAGAGATAGGATTTCTAGATAAGGGAGAGTTTAAATTGTTTAAACTAGATATAGGCTTGGAGGAGGGGCAAGGGCTGGCCGCCCCCCTCTATATATAGAGGGGTGGTGCGCCCCCTCCCCACACACACACCTTCCTCCAAGCCCTAGCAGCCTTGCTACCTTCCTCTCTCCCTCCCGACTGTTTGTAGGAGAAGCCCTGCAGCAGAAATTCTCCACCATATACACCACGCCGTCGTGCTGTAGATCCAATCTATCTCTCCACCATACTCGCTGGTCCGAGGAAGGAGGAGACGTCGAGGTGCTGCACGTGTGCATCTCACGGAGGCACCGCCACTTGTGGTGCTAGATCGGATCGGATCGCGAGGAGGAGAAGCGAGTATGACTACATCACCCACGTTCCGACGAACGTTCCGCTGTGCGAATCTTCAAGGGTATGAAGATCTAATCCAATCTCTCTCGTTGATTGCATCTCCTAGATTAGATCTTGGCTTTCCCTCTGTTCGCATCCGTAGAAAAATTTGATTTACTATGCCGCGAAACCCATCAGGTATGTACTCTGGCTTAAAGCTATCAGGCGTCTTTGTCTATCTCTATAGATCTTGATGCCCAATATATAAGCATCTTCACCTAGGTCTTTCATTGAAAACCACTTGTTCAAATAACTCTTCACATCGTTAAGCATGTTGATGTCATTTCCGATAATCAATATGTCATCCACATATAGTACCAGAAACGTCACCGAGCTCCCACTCACTTTCTTGTAGATACAAGCTTCGTAGCAATTTGGAACAAATCCAAAGCTCTTGATCACTTGATCAAAACGAAGGTTCCAACTCCGAGATGCTTGCTTCAGTCCATAAATGGAACGCTGAAGTTTGCATACTTTACTAGCATCCTTAGGATCGACAAAACCTTCGGGTTGCATCATATACAACTCTTCATCAATGTTGCCATTGAGGAACGCAGTCTTGACATCCATCTGCCATATTTCATAATCATGAAACGCAGCAATTGCTAATAAAATCCGAATGGACTTAAACATCGCTACGGGAGAGAAAGTCTCATCGTAGTCAACACCTTGAACTTGTCGAAAACCTTTCGCGACAAGCCGTGATTTATAGACGGTAACATTACCATCCACGTCCGTTTTCTTCTTGAAGATCCATTTGCACTCAACGGCCTTTCGGTCGCTAGGAGGGTCCACCAAGGTCCATACTTGGTTTTCGCTCATGGATCCCAATTCGGATTTCATGGCTTCTAGCCATTTCTCAGAGTCTGGGCTCATCATCGCTTCCTCATAGTTTGTAGGTTCACTGTCTTCTACTAACAAGACAGTCAAGAGAGGGTTGCCGTACCACTCAGGAGGGGCACGCGACATTGTCGACCTGCGACGTTCAGTAGCAGCATCGTCCGAAGCTTCATGATCCTTATCATTAGCTTCCTCTATTGTTGGTGCAGGCGGCACTGGAACAATTTCAGGTGCTGCGCTACTCTCCAATTCAAGAGAAGGTTCAATAACCTCGTCAAGCTCTACTTTCCTCCCACTCACTTCTTTCGAGAGAAACTCCTTCTCAAGAAAGGAACCGTTCTTTGCGACAAACACTTTGTCTTCGGTTCTGTGATAGAAGGTATACCCAATTGTTTCCTTAGGGTATCCTATGAAGACGCATTTCTCCGCTTTGGGTTCGAGCTTGTCCGGCATCAACTTCTTGACGTAAGCTTCGCATCCCCAAACTTTAAGAAACGACAACTTAGGTTTAGCACCAAACCACAGTTCATACGGTGTCGTCTCAACGGATTTAGATGGTGCCCTATTTAAAGTGAATGGAGCGGTTTCTAATGCATAACCCCAAAATGATAACGGCAAATCAGTAAGAGACATCATTGATCGGACCATATCTAATAGGGTTCGATTCCGGCGTTCAGACACACCATTGCGCTGTGGTGTTCCGGGTGGCGTGAGTTGTGAAACGATTCCACTTGCTTTAAGACGCGTGAGAAAATCATAACTCAAATATTCACCTCCACGATCGGATCGTAGAAACTTAATCTTTCTGTTACGATGGTTCTCCACTTCATTCTGAAATTCCTTGAACTTTTCAAATGTTTCAGATTTATGTTTCATTAAATAGATACACCCATATCTACTTAAGTCATCGGTAAAAGTAAGGAAATAGCGATATCCACTGCGCGTCGAAATACTCATCGGTCCGCATACATCGGTATGTATGATTTCCAACAAGTCCGTTGCTCGCTCCATCATTCCGGAGAACGGGGTTTTGATCATCTTGCCCATGAGGCATGGTTCGCATGTGTCAAATGATTCAAAATCAAGAGACTCCAAAAGTCCATCAGAATGGAGTTTCTTCATGCGCTTTACACCAATATGACCTAGATGACAGTGCCACAAATAAGTAGTATTATCACTATCTACTTTGCATCTCTTAGCCTCAATGTTATGGATGTGTGTTTCATCCCTTTCGAGATTTAGAAGAAATAAACCATTCATAAGAGGTGCATGACCATAAAAGATGTTACTCATATAAATAGAACAACCATTATTCTCCGATTTAAATGAATAACCGTCTTGCAATAAACACGATCCAGAAATAATGTTCATGCTCAACGCAGGCACATAATAACACTTATTAAGGTTTAAAACTAATCCCGAAGGTAAAACTAAGGAGAGCGTGCCGACGGCCATCACATCAACTCTTGATCCGTTGCCAACGCGCATCGTCACCTCATCCCTCGCAAGCCTCCGTCTATTCCGTAGCTCCTGTTTCGAGTTACAAATATTAGCAACTGAACCGGTATCAAATACCCTGGCACTACAACGAGGGCTAGTAAGGAAAACATCAATAACATGTATATCAAATATACCTTTGATGGTGCCAGCCTTCTTGTCCGCTAAGTACTTCGGACAGTTGCGCTTCCAGTGACCCTTGTCATTGCAATAGAAGCACTCAGTGTCCGGCTTAGGACCAGACTTGAGCTTCTTCTCAGCAGGAGCATTGCGCTTGCCGCCGCCCTTCTTGAAGGGCTTCCTTGCACCCTTACCTTTCTTGAAGGTGGGGGGCTTGTTGACCATCAACACATGATTATTCTTTTTGATGTTCACCTCCGCCACTTTCATCTTAGCGAAGAGCTCAGTGATCATATAAGTGGAACCAATCTGATTGTGATCAACTACAAAACTTTTGTAGCTAGGAGTGTCAATCTTGAGCTCCTCTGGAATCTTGCAGTCCAGTTGCTCAAGCCGTTGAGCGTAGCCCAACATCTTAATGGCGTGCTCACTAACGGAACTCCCTTCCTCCATCTTGTAGCTAAAGAATTTCTTAGAGATCTCATATCTCTCAGAACGGGCCTGAGTCTGAAACATAGTTTTCAGATCCTCAAGAATCTCAAAGGGCCCGGGATACTCTTCAAAACGATTTTGAAGATCCGATTCCATAGCATACAACATGGCGATCTTAATCAAATCATAATCATCCTTGCGCGACTGATAAACAGCTTTTTCATCAGCCGGCGCATCTATAGCAGGGGCGTCACCTAGCGCTTTCTCAAGGACATAGTCCTTTTGTCCGCCAGCGAGAATGATTCTCAGAATGCGGAACCATTTGGTGAAGTTATACCCATTGTTTCTAAGCTTTTGTATCTCATCAAAAACGTTGAAGTTGAAGTTGGACTTGGCCATGGGATCTACAGTATTTGCAAGTACAATTTAGACTATGTTCATGATAAATAGTTCAACTTAATCAAATTACTAGATGAACTCCCACTAAATTCAACATCCCTCAAGTTTTTTAGTGAACACGATCCAAATTCACCACACCTAATCCGATCATCACGAGAAGAGATGTGGTTTGAATGGTGGACAACAAAGTGTCGATCATATCATTCATATGACTCATGCTTAACCTTTCGGTTCTTGTGTTCCGAGGCCATGTCTGTACATGCTAGGCTCGTCAAGTTAGACCCAAGTATTTCCGCGTGTGCAAAACTGGCTTGCACCCGTTGTATGTGAGCGTAGAGTCTATAGCACCCGATCATCACGTGATGCTTGGACACGACGAACTTTCGCAACGGTGCATACTTGGGGAGAACACAGTTTTTATCTTGATCTTTAAGTGAGGAATCATCTTATAATGCTACCGTCGCGATCTAAGCATAATAAGATACATAAAGGATAAACATCACATGCATATAACTTTATGTGACATGGTATAGCCAATCTTCGCGCAATGATCTCCATCTTTTGCGTTCCGGCATGATCTCCATCACTCCACCATGATTGCCTTCACCACGAATAGCAACTACAACTATTGCTAACTACTTAGCGATAAAGTAAAGCTATTGTTGGAGATATGCCCTAGAGGCAATAATAAATGCAGTTATTATTATATCTTTGTGTTTATGATAAATGTTTACATTCATGCTATAATAGTATTAACAAGGAAACATTGATACTTGTGTGATTTGTAAACTTAATTTGAAGTCCCTAGTATAGCCTCTATACTTCACTAGCTTGTTGGTTGATTAATGATTGTGGTTTCCCTATCATGAACATTGAGATGTTATCAACAACAAGATCATATCGTTAGGAGAATGATATGGTGGACATACTCCTATAGATAAGCGTAGCATAAAGATCAAGTCATTTCATTAGTTCAATTGCTATATGCTTTCTGATACATAGTAACCTAATTCCTTCGACCATGAGATCATGCATATCACCTTTACCGGATGGATGCTTTGATGACATCAAACACCACACCGTAACTGGGTGGTTATAAAGGTGGCATTGAGTGTTCGGAAAGTATTGGTTGAGACACATGGATCAAGAGTGGGATTTGTCCATCCACATGACGGATAGATATACTCTGGGCCCTCTCGGTGGAATGTCATCCAATTAGCTTGCAAGCATGTGACTTGGTCACAAGGGATCACATATCACGGGAACGAGAAAAGAGTACTTGTCAGTAACGAGGTTGAACTAGGTATGCAGAGATACCGACGATCATAACCTCAGATAAGTAACATATCGTGAGACAAAGGGAAATTGGTATCGTATGTAAGTGGTTCATTCGATCGCAAAGTAATCGTAGAAATATGTGGGAGCCATATGAATTTCCAGATTCCTCTATTGGTTATTGTTCGGAGAAGTGTCTCGATCATGTCCGCATAATTCACGAACCGTAGGGAGACACACTTAAGGATTCGACGTTGTTTGAGTAGTTATGGTATTATGAGAAATAGACCGAATGTTGTTCGGAGTCTCAGATGGGATCCGGGATATCACGAGGTGATCCGGAATGGTCCGGAGAATAAGATTCATATAAGGAAAGTCCCGTTTCGGAGTTCGGGAATGATTCCGGTGTTTTCATCGGGAATGTTCTAGAAGGTTCCGGATTGTCCGGCACTCCGGGGGGGGAAGGGGTACATGAATGTGTCATTACATGTTGGAATGATTGCATCATGTACTTAGTGTTATCGCTGTTCCAAATAAGGGATTAAATCAAATCCTAGTTTGAAAAGTCAAACGGCAAGTTTGAAAAGTCAAACGGCCAAAATTGGAAGGTGGGAAAGAGGAGGAGCTCCAAACCGAGTTGGGGAGGGAGACCTCCTCCAACCGGCGGCCACCAAGCCGAGTTGGGGAGGGTCTCCTCCCCATGGCGCGCCAGCCCCCTCCCACCTATATAAGGAGGGGCAGGGCTCCCCTCCTAGACACACAACTTTCACCTCTAGATCTCCGGTTTAGAGCCGTTTTGGTTTAGAGCTTCTAATTGCTTTAGCCAGTGGTTTAGAGCCTTCTAATTGGTTTAGAGCCTTCTAATTGGTGTGTCTAATTACTAGACCACTAATAGCCTCTCTCATAAGCTCCACCATACTCGCACCGGCTTAAGGCGAAGCCCTGCGGGATCTCCCCTCTACTTCAGGTACCACGCCGTTGTGCTGCCGGAATCGCGAGGAGAGTGCTACAACCTCCGCTGCCTGCTGGAACAAGGGAGAGGAAGGTCTTCGTCGAGTACCGAACGTGTGACCGACTGCGGGAGCGCTGCCGGAACGTGGCGCCGGAAGGATCGTCTACACGATCTTGAGATCGGAAAGAGTATGACTACATCACCCACGAGAATCCGCTCTCGTTAAACGCTTTGGAATCTTCGAGGGTAAGTTATAGCATCGACTCGTTGCTACAATCTAGTAGATAGATCTTGGCTTGTTTGTTTGTATGCGATAGAAAAATTTTGTTTTCCATGCTACGAACCCCTACAGTGGTATCAGAGCCGTGTCTATATGTAGATCTGTTGCACGAGTAGAACACAATGGTCATTGTGGGCGTTGATGCTTTTATTGTCGATTGCTTATTGTGTACTTTGCATCTTGCGGTATGTTGGGATGAAGCGGCCCGGGCTAACCTTACATGACATCGTTCATGAGACTTGCTCCACGCTTGACATGCAACTTGTATTGCATAAGTGGCTTTGCGGGTGCCTGTTTCTCCTAGCATAGTAAAGATCCAATACACAACGGGTGATTAACAATACTTGTGTCAACGTTGTGGTTCATGTTCGTAAGTTAGAACGACACTTATTAAAAGCCCCAAACCACGTAAAATATGCAAAGAAAGTAGAGGCGTCTAACTTTGTTTTGCAGGGGTGTGCAGTGATGTGATATGGCCATGATTGTGATTATATTTGATGTATGCAATGTTCCTTATTGTAAGTCGGCAACCGGCAGGAGCCATATGGTTGTCTTTAATTTATGTTAAGACCCACGTGTCTATTCAAAGTAGTTGTAATAGGTTGAAGCCGGTGGACGACAACCATGGAGAGGCGTCATTGACATTGATGCAATGCCGGTGATGATGGAGATCATGTTCGTGCTTGAAGATGGAGATCAAAGCACAAAGAAGAAAGGCCATATCATATCACATATATATTGAATTGCATGTGATGTTAATCCTTTATGCATCTTGTATTGCTTAGTAGACGACGGTAGCATTATAAGATGATCCCTCATGCACATAAATTTCAAATCATAAAGTGTTCACCCTTAGTCAGCACCGTTGCTAAAGCTTGTTGTTTCGAAGCACCACGTGATGATCGGGTGTGTTAGATTCCGCAAGTGTATACAACGTGAGCAAGCCAGATTTGCTCATGCGGAAACTAAGGTTTGATCTTGACGAGCCTAGCATGTACAGACATGGTCTCGGAACACGGATCACCGAAAGGTAAAGCATGAATCATATAGTAGATATGATGAACATGACGATTGTTCGCCATTGAAACTATATCAACTCTCGTGATGATCGGTGTTGATGTAGTGGATTTGGTTCGTGTGATCACTAAAACAATGTGAGGGATATTGTTTTGAGTGGGAGTTCACCTAGTTTAATTACATTAATTAATTTGAACTCAATTTGTCATAAACTTAGTCTAAACTATTGCAAATATGTTGTAGATCAATGGCAGCCCCTACCATCAATTTTAATGCGTTCCTAGAGAAAGAAAAGTTGAAAAACAATGGAAGCAACTTCGCGGATTGGTTCCGCAATTTGAGGATTGTCCTCACAGCTGGTAATTTGACCTATGTGCTGGATGCACCGCTGGGTGACCCACCTGCAGCTAATGCTTCCGATGAAGTAAAGAATGTTTACCTCGCTCGGAAGAATCAGTACTCCATAGTTCAGTGTGCTATCTTGTATGGTTTGGAATCGGAGCTTCAGAAAAGGTTTGAGGATTCAGACCCATATGATATTGTCGAGGATCTCAAATTGATTTTTGAGACTCATGCGGCAATTGAAAGCTATGAGGCTTCTGAAAAGTTCTTTAACTGCAAGATGGAAGAAGGCAGCTCCGTCAGTGAGCATGTGCTTAAGATGTCAGGGCACGCAAACAAACTTCAAAGCTTGGGTATAGTGATTCCTAATGCTTTGGGGATTTACCGTGTCCTCCAATCACTACCACCAAGTTACAAGAACTTTGTGATGAACTACAACATGCAGAACATGAACAAGACGTTGCCAGAACTCTTTGCCATGTTGAAATCTGCAGAAGTGGAGATCAAGAAAGAGCACCAAGTGTTGTTGGTCAATAAGACCACCAAATTCAAGAAAGGCAAGTCTAAGCAAAAGGGACACTTCAAGAAGGGTGGTAAGAAAGCTACCACGCCGACGAAGAAGACCAGGGCTGGACCTAAGCCTGATACTGAGTGCTTTTACTGCAAGGGAGAAGGTCACTGGAAGCGGAATTGCCCAAAGTACTTGGCGGATTTGAAGAACGGCAACATCAAGAAGAAAGGTATATCTGATATACATGTTATTGATGTGTATCTCACTAGTACTCGTAGTAGTGCCTGGGTATTTGATACTGGTTCGGTTGCTCATATCTGTAACTCGAAACAGGTGCTGCAGAATAAACGGAAGCTAGCGAAGAACGAGGTGACGATGCGCGTGGGAAACGGATCAAAGGTTGATGTGATCGCGGTCGGCACGCTACCCCTTCATCTACCATCGGGATTAGTTTTATACTTAAATAATTGTTATTTGGTGCCTGCGTTGAGCATGAACATTATATCGGGATCTTGTTTATTGCGAGACGGTTACTTGTTTAAATCCGAGAATAATGGTTGTTCTATTTATATGAGTAATATGTTTTATGCACATGCACCTTTGATAGATGGTCTATTCTTATTGAATCTCGATAGTAGAAATACACATATCAACAACATTGAGGCTAAACGTTTGAAATCAAACGATAATTCGACCTATATGTGGCACTGTCGTCTTGGTCACATCGGAGTGAAACGTATGAAGAAACTCCATTCCGATGGACTTCTTGAATCACTTGATTTTGAATCACTTGAAAGATGCGAATCATGTCTGATGGGAAAAATGACTAAGACTCCATTTTCTGGTATGATGGAGCGAGCTACAGACTTATTGGAAATCATACATACCGATGTGTGTGGTCCAATGAGTGTAGCATCGCGCAGTGGTTATCGTTATGTTCTTACCTTCACGGATGACTTGAGTAGATATGGGTATATCTATTTCATGAAACATAAGTCCGAAACTTTCGAGAAGTTTAAGGAGTTTCAAAGTGAGGTAGAGAATCAACGTAACAAGAAGATTAAATTTCTACGTTCTGATCATGGAGGTGAATATCTAAGTTACGAGTTTGGCGAGCATTTGAAGAAATGCGGAATACTTTCACAATTGACACCGCCGGGAACACCACAGCGTAATGGTGTGTCCGAACGTCGTAATCGAACTCTCTTAGATATGGTTCGTTCTATGATGTCACTTACAGATTTACCGCTATCATTTTGGGGTTATGCATTAGAAACAGCCGCATTCACTTTAAATAGGGCACCGTCTAAATCCGTTGAAACGACACCGTATGAATTATGGTTTGGGAAGAAACCTAAATTGTCGTTCCTTAAAGTTTGGGGATGCGAAGCCTATGTAAAGAAGTTACAGCCGGACAAGCTTGAACCCAAAGCGGAAAAATGCGTCTTCATAGGATATCCGAAGGAAACTATTGGGTATACCTTCTATCATAGATCCGAAGGCAAAATCTTCGTTGCCAAGAATGGATCCTTTCTAGAGAAGGAATTTCTCTCGAAAGAATTGACTGGAAGGAAAGTAGAACTCGACGAGGTTGTCGAACCTTCTCTCAATATTGCGAGTAGCGCAGCACCGGAAGAAGTTCCTGTGGTGCCTGCACCAATAAGAGAGGAAGCTAATGATGGTGATCATGAAACTTCGGTTGAAGTTGCTACAGAGCCTCGGAGGTCAATGAGAACTCGTACCACTCCAGATTGGTATGATTCCGTTATGAATGTCATGGTGGTGGACAACACCGATGACCCCGAGACATATGAGGAAGCGATGATGAGCCCAGATTCCAATAAATGGCAAGAAGCCATGAAATCCGAGATTGGATCCATGTACGAAAACCAAGTATGGACTTTGGTGGACTTACCGGATGGCCGAAAGGCTGTCGAGAACAAATGGATTTTCAAGAAGAAAACAGATGCTGATGGTAATGTTACTGTCTATAAAGCTCGACTTGTCGCAAAAGGGTTTCGACAAATTCAAGGAGTTGACTACGATGAGACTTTCTCACCGGTAGCGAAGCTAAAGTCTGTGAGGATTATGTTAGCAATCGCTGCATATTATGATTATGAGATATGGCAGATGGATGTCAAAACAGCATTCCTCAATGGAGACATTGATGAAGAGTTGTATATGATGCAACCCAAAGGTTTTGTCGATCCTAAAGATGCTAACAAGGTATGCAAACTTCAACGGTCCATCTATGGATTGAAGCAAGCATCCCGAAGTTGGAATCAACGTTTTGATAAGGTAATCAAAAGTTTTGGTTTTATACAAACTTATGGAGAAGCTTGTATTTACAAGAAAGTGAGTGGGAGCTCTGTAGCATTCTTAATACTATATGTGGATGACATATTATTGATTGGGAATGATGTAGACCTTCTTAATAGTGTCAAGGAATATTTGAATAATAGTTTTTCAATGAAGGATCTTGGCGAAGCAGCTTACATATTAGGCATAAAGATTTATAGAGATAGATCGAAACGCCAAATATCATTGTCACAGAGTACATATTTGGACAAAGTTCTAAAGAGATTTGGAATGGAAGAAAGCAAGAAAGGGTTCTTGCCCATGTTGCCCAATACGACCTTGAGTAAAACTCAAAGTCCGACATCGGCAGAAGATAGAGAAAGGATGAGTAAGACTCCCTATGCCTCAGCCATAGGATCTCTAATGTATGCCATGCTATGTACTAGACCCGACATTGCATATGCTGTTAGTTTAACTAGCAGATATCAAAGTGATCCAGGAGTGGATCATTGGACAGCGGTCAAAAACATCCTTAAGTACTTGAGAAGAACTAAGGATATGGTTCTTTCTTATGGAGGTGATGAACAGCTCGTTGTTAATGGTTACACCGATGCTAGTTGGAACACTGATCCGGATGATTCTAAATCGCAATCCGGATACGTATTTATTTTGAATGGTGCAGCAGTTAGCTGGAGGAGTGCAAAGCAAAGCGTTGTGGCAAGATCTTCAACTGAATCGGAATACATGGCTGCTTCGGAGGCTTCACAAGAAGCGATATGGATGAAAGAGTTCATTACAGAGCTGGGTGTGGTTCCTAGTGCGCTGGACCCAATGTCTATCTACTGTGATAACATGGGTGCCATAGCCAATGCGCAAGAACCAAGGTCACACAAGAAGCTGAAGCATATCAAGCTGCGTTTTCACGCTATTCGAGAACATATCCAGGATGGGGATATAAAGATTTGCAAAGTACACACAGATCTGAATGTGGCGGATCCGTTGACTAAACCTCTCCCGAGGGCAAAACATGACCAACACCAAACTGTCATGGGTGTTCGGTATATTACCATGTAATCTAGATTAGATGACTCTAGTGCAAGTGGGAGACTGTTGGAGATATGCCCTAGAGGCAATAATAAATGCAGTTATTATTATATCTTTGTGTTTATGATAAATGTTTACATTCATGCTATAATAGTATTAACAAGGAAACATTGATACTTGTGTGATTTGTAAACTTAATTTGAAGTCCCTAGTATAGCCTCTATACTTCACTAGCTTGTTGGTTGATTAATGATTGTGGTTTCCCTATCATGAACATTGAGATGTTATCAACAACAAGATCATATCGTTAGGAGAATGATATGGTGGAAATACTCCTATAGATAAGCGTAGCATAAAGATCAAGTCATTTCATTAGTTCAATTGCTATATGCTTTCTGATACATAGTAACCTAATTCCTTCGACCATGAGATCATGCATATCACCTTTACCGGATGGATGCTTTGATGACATCAAACACCACACCGTAACTGGGTGGTTATAAAGGTGGCATTGAGTGTTCGGAAAGTATTGGTTGAGACACATGGATCAAGAGTGGGATTTGTCCATCCACATGACGGATAGATATACTCTGGGCCCTCTCGGTGGAATGTCATCCAATTAGCTTGCAAGCATGTGACTTGGTCACAAGGGATCACATATCACGGGAACGAGAAAAGAGTACTTGTCAGTAACGAGGTTGAACTAGGTATGCAGAGATACCGACGATCATAACCTCGGATAAGTAACATATCGTGAGACAAAGGGAAATTGGTATCGTATGTAAGTGGTTCATTCGATCGCAAAGTAATCGTAGAAATATGTGGGAGCCATATGAATTTCCAGATTCCTCTATTGGTTATTGTTCGGAGAAGTGTCTCGATCATGTCCGCATAATTCACGAACCGTAGGGAGACACACTTAAGGATTCGACGTTGTTTGAGTAGTTATGGTATTATGAGAAAGAGACCGAATGTTGTTCGGAGTCTCGGATGGGATCCGGGATATCACGAGGTGATCTGGAATGGTCCAGAGAATAAGATTCATATAAGGAAAGTCCCGTTTCGGAGTTCGGGAATGATTCCGGTGTTTTCATCGGGAATGTTCTAGAAGGTTCCGGATTGTCCGGCACTCCGGGGGGGGGGGGGGGAAGGGGTACATGAATGTGTCATTACATGTTGGAATGATTGCATCATGTACTTAGTGTTATCGCTGTTCCAAATAAGGGATTAAATCAAATCCTAGTTTGAAAAGTCAAACGGCAAGTTTGAAAAGTCAAACGGCCAAAATTGGAAGGTGGGAAAGAGGAGGAGCTCCAAACCGAGTTGGGGAGGGAGACCTCCTCCAACCGGCGGCCACCAAGCCGAGTTGGGGAGGGTCTCCTCCCCATGGCGCGCCAGCCCCCTCCCACCTATATAAGGAGGGGCAGGGCTCCCCTCCTAGACACACAACTTTCACCTCTAGATCTCCGGTTTAGAGCCGTTTTGGTTTAGAGCTTCTAATTGCTTTAGCCAGCGGTTTAGAGCCTTCTAATTGGTTTAGAGCCTTCTAATTGGTGTGTCTAATTACTAGACCACTAATAGCCTCTCTCATAAGCTCCACCATACTCGCACCGGCTTAAGGCGAAGCCCTGCGGGATCTCCCCTCTACTTCCGGTACCACGCCGTTGTGCTGCCGGAATCGCGAGGAGAGTGCTACAACCTCCGCTGCCTGCTGGAACAAGGGAGAGGAAGGTCTTCGTCGAGTACCGAACGTGTGACCGACTGCGGGAGCGCTGCCGGAACGTGGCGCCGGAAGGATCGTCTACACGATCTTGAGATCGGAAAGAGTACGACTACATCACCCACGAGAATCCGCTCTCGTTAAATGCTTTGGAATCTTCGAGGGTAAGTTATACCATCGACTCGTTGCTACAATCTAGTAGATAGATCTTGGCTTGTTTGTTTGTATGCGATAGAAAAATTTTGTTTTCCATGCTACGAACCCCTACAGCTATTACATGGCGTATAAGAAGTTGACTCGCAGGTCATACACAATTATAAAGACAGCCATATGGCTCCTGCCGGTTGTGTACTCATCGACATGCAAGTCGTGAAACATTACAAAACATGATCATCGCATACATTATACACATCACATCTTGGGCCATACCATATCACAGAAAACACTCCCTGCAAAAACAAGTTAGACGCCTCTACTTTGTTGTTGCATGTTTTACGTGGCTTATGGGAGTAGATGCTAAGAACGATTCTTACCTACGAAAAGCCACAACGGTGATATTATGGTTGCCAAACTCCGGTGTTAATCCCATGACAACTATAGTGAGAGAAACTGACATCCACCAGCCGCATGTGTGGAACAAGCCACACGTCAAGTGCGGAGCCGGTCTCGCAAACGACGTCGCGTAAGGTTGGCCTGGACTGCTTCAATCTCACTATCCCGCGTCATAAGAAGAACACAAACAAGAGGCTTGCAATAGAAAACATCAACGCCCACAACAACCATGTTGCGTTCTACTCGTGAAACACATCTACGCATAGATCTAGCTCTGATACCACTGAAGGGTTTCACGGCATAGTAAATCAAAATTTTCTACGGAGCGAACAGAGGGAAAGCCAAGATCTAATCTAGGAGATGCAGACAACGAGAGAGATTGGATTAGATCTTCATACCCTTGAAGATTCGCACAGCGGAACGTTCATCGGAACGTGGGTGATGTAGTCGTACTCGCTTCTCCTCCTCGCGATCCGATCCGATCTAGCACCACAAGTGGCAGTGCCTCCGTGAGATGCACACGTGCAGAACCTCGACGTCTCCTCCTTCCTCGGACCAGCAAGTATGGTGGATAGATAGATTGGATCTACAACACGACGGTGTGGTGTATATGGTGGAGAATTTCTGCAGCAGGGCTTCGCCTACAAACAGTTGGGAGGGAGAGAGGAAAGCTAGCAAGGCAGCTAGGGTTTGGAGGAGAGGTGTAGGGGTTTGGTGCGCCCCCACCCCTCTTTATATAGAGGGGGGGCGCAGCCCTATCCCCTCCCCCAAGCCCAAAGGATAAGGAGTGGGGGGCATGGACTCTCCCCTCTTCTAGAAACCCTATCTCTAGTTTAAACGATTTAAACTCTCTAGGATCGGCTGGGCCCTATGGGGCCTTGTGCCCCTGGCCCAATGCGTCCAGGACACTCCCTCATAGGCCCATGCCCCCTCCCAGAAGGTGGGGCCACGTTGGTCCCCTTCCGGAAGGTTCTAGAAGCTTCCGGTACAATACCGATTAACCCGGAACAATTCCGAACTCCAAAAACTGCACTGCTTTATATGAATCTTATTCTCCGGACCATTCCGGAACCTCTCGTGATGTCCCGGATCCCATCCGAGACTCCGAACAAAAATTCATAAACCAATTATCCAATCTATCCTAGCGTCGAGATACGTTAAGTGTGTGACCCTGCGGGTTCGTGAATATGCAGACATGATCTTCTATCAATAATCAACAGCGGGGTCTGGGCACCCATATTGACTCCCACACATTCATCGATGATCATATCGGATGAACCACGATGCCAGGATTCAAACAATCCCATATATATATTCCCTTCGTCTCGCGATATTTTACTTGCCCGAGATTCGATCGTTGGTACCGTCATACCTAGTTCAATCTCGTTCACAGCAAGTACTTTACTCGTTCCGTAATCCGATATCACTTTGTGATTAACTCCTTAACCACATGCTTGCAAGAGGTGTTGATATCGATTACCGAGTGGGCCTGAAGTATATCTCTCCGACTTGGGAGGGACAAATCCCATCTCGATACATACAACCCAACAGATACTTTCCGATCACCTGAGAGACACCTTTATGATCACCCTCTCATAGGATGACGTTTGATGACCTCAAAGCTTTCTTCCGATACCAGGGAGTTGTATTATCTCATGGTCTAAGGAATACAATATTTGACATAGGAAAAGCTTCGCGAAGACGAACACGATGACACGATCTAATTGCTTTGCTTAGTTTGGGTATGTCCATCATATCATTCTCCAATGATATGATCTCATTATCAATTGACAACTCATGTCTATGGTTAGGAAACCTTAACCATCATTGATCAATGAGCTAGTCCATAGAGGCGTACTAGGTACACGGTGTTGTTCACAAACCACACAAGTATTAATGTTTCCGCTTAATACAATTCTAGCATGGAATATAAACTTTATCATGAACATGAATTATAATAATAACATCTTTATTATTGCCTGTAGGGCATAATTCCAACACATCAGAGGGTCGCCGGCGCTGCCACTCCTCTGCGCGCGCATTGTGGAACCTATGCCGCTCCCCGCGCGATTCTAGCCGCTCACCAGCAGGCCTGCCCGAGCCGCCATCGCGCCCTTCACCCCCACTACGGCCACCGCCTCCATGGCCATCACCATCACCACTGCTATCATCATATTCATTGCCTTCCAGATCATCGCCTGGCCGCGGGAGGTAGCCGTCCACTGTCATGTCTTCAGCATGCACCTGACGAATTTTAATCACATACTGAAGCATGTACTTCTCGAGGGGAATGAGAGCATCACCGGGGAGGACCAACCCCTCATCTTCTTCCATCATATCATCGGGATCTTCAATCAGTAAAGCTTTCTCCCGCGCCAGCCGGTCGATGCTGTCGAGCCAGGCCACCACCTAGAAGCTTCCCAGATCCTCCCGACTTGCCGTCGAGGCACCCAGCCGTTCAACCCACGCGGTAGAGCCGAGCAGCGCCGTCACCGTGGAGCGGTTCCAGGCGTGCGCCGGTATGCCGGTGAGCTTGAGGTGGGCACGGAACCACAGCGACTGCGCACTTCTTGCAGCTGCCTATTCCACGCGAGAACCGAAGAGAGAAACCCCGCCCGTCCACCACTCCGGCAGCCACCACGTCGTCTCGCACCTGTCTGCTGCCGCACACCAAGAGGAAATCCGCCGGCCACGATCTGTGCATCGTGAAGTTGTACTCGGCCCTGGGCACCTAGGCCGCAATCGCCGCACCGGCCTCGATGGTGGAGATCTTGGTCCTCTGCCCTGACACAAAAACAGCAGCACCCAACGCAGGGCACCTTCCGCCGCCGCGATCTCTATAGAACGCGGGATGATCACCGATTCCAGGACCGGGGCGGCCGCTTCGCGTCGAGATGTTGACGAAAGGTCACAGGAAGGGGCGCCTGCCACGGTCGTGTCCCCGCCACGCCGGTGCAAAGATGGGCTTCTTCTGCGGGCACCACCACCAGGCGCAGCCCAACCAGTCGGTCCAGCTTAGCCCCCTGCTGTGTCGTTGCGCCTGCCATGACCTCCACGCGCCTTATGCGCCCCAGCACGCCCATGGCGTTCTTCCCGTCCGCCACGCGTGCCGTTCTCCATGGTCGTCGACCGACCCATGAACCTGGACCCGGCCGAGCTTGGCTGGGCCAGAGGGGAACGGTGGCTACCTAGACGCCGACGTGCAGGGACGCGGTAGGCCAAACCAGGGTCTGGCGACGGCGAGCGTGCACGCCGCGACGATGGCGTGGGCGCCGATTGAGTATGGCTGCCCAGCCTGCCGTGCACGTCCCCGCGGCCGCCGGCCGCATCCAGCTGACGTCCACATGGGCGCCTCTGCTGCTGCTCAGCATCCGGCGGAGCCGCTTGCACTGGTCCATGCGCACCGGGCTGCCTCTGCTGCTCCTCGACTCCTCCAGCTACTCCACGCGGTCGGGGCCGCTGCCTCTCGCCGCGCCGCTTCGGGCAGTCCCGAGCATGGTGACCTTCCTGGCGACACTGCAGGCACACCGTCTCGTACTTGCAGTTCTTAGCGATATTGCAACGCCGGAGGCAATTGAAGCAGCAGCCGCGAGGTCAGGCGAGAGGTCTTCGCGGATGGCCAACGCAGGGAGCTCTGCGGAGCCGCCACCTCTTCGTCATCGGAGTAGTCGGCCTACCGGCGCGCCTGGGAAGAGATAGGGGAGGAGGGGTTGGGGGTTGGGGAGGGGCGGCCATGGAGGAGAAAAAGGGGGGTTGTGTGTGCACCGATGCCGGGGTAGCGGCCGGCGTGGGGCTGAGTACGCCGCCGCCGGAGTAGCGGACGGCGGTGGGTTAGGGCTAGGCTCCACCTCCAGCCTTTTTGAATATCATCTATAACATCTATATCATCTAAAGAACCAATGCGGATTAGGAAATCGAGATCTTGAAATCACAAAGTCGAACTCATCGGTAAATTGTTATTTAAGCGTACACTGCGATCTTATATTTGCAAATATATAGGGTTGGAAGTGATCCCACAAATCCGAAGGAAACCTAGAGATTCCCACTTCTGGGCAAGCCTAAAGAAGTTCCCATCGAGGCTAGGGAGGACTCAAGGCCAACATCATGTAAGCGTGGAAGAGAATAGGGAAGAAGCATATGCTTCAAGACCGGAGTCTCTGGCTTGGCGCCCCTATTTGTCGTCTTCAGCAGGAGCGATTCCCTTCCGCCTAAAGGCGTAAGTAGATGGACTACGGCCTAATAAAACGTAAACTTACTATTTTTTACTTTTCTAATTTAAAAAACGTATTTTAAATAAATTTTCAAAATGTTCAGATTTGAAATTTGTCCGAAATCAAAATTTGTTTAGATTCGAAATTTGTTCAAATTTTTAAAATTCAAATTTGAAAATGTTCTTATTTGGAACAATGTTCAAATTTGAATATTGTTCAGATTTAAAAATTATTTGGATTTGGAAAATGTTCGAATTTGAAAAAAATAAAATAGAAAATAGAAAAATAGTTTTAAAAACAGGAAAAAACCCTAGAAAAACAACAAAAGAGAATAAAGAAAACCGGAGAGACCACCTAAACGGGTTGCGGCCCAGCTTGTAGGCCATGTGTGTGGTCCTTCCCGCAACAGCGACAACTAGGGTTTCCCTCCCTGGCCCCTTCACACCGGAGTCTCTGGCCTGACCCGATGAAATCCACTCGAAACCCCGGAGTGTGTTTTCCTCATATCACAGTCTGGAGACTACCCAGTGTTTCCGCCCCAGCAACTCTAGACTTAAGAGCATCTCCACTAGGCTACCTAGGACGCCGATCCGGACGTCGTAAATAGGTCTGAACGCCGAAATTTTGCCCAGTCACGTACCTAGGAACCTGTTTTCGTCCGGATTTGGGCCAATTTTGGTCCGGACTACCCATGCCATACCCAGGATCCTGGGTATGCCCTGGGAACACCGGACGAAGCGAATTCGGCGAGTGGACCCGCCCAGTCAGCATATTTTCGCCCTTATTCATCCAAAGTTCGCCCAAAGTTCGCTCATATTCGCCCAAAGTTTGCCTATATAGAGTATATTCGTCCAAAGTTCGTCCATATAGACCATATTCGCCTAAAGTTCGCCCAAAATTCGGGCATATTTGTCCAAAGTTCGTCCGTATCGCCCATATTTGTTCAAATTTCGCCCAAAGTTCGTCCATATAGACCAGATTTGCCCAAAGTTCACCCAAAATTCGGACATATTCGCCCAAAGTTGGTCCGTATCGACCATATTTCCCAAATTCGCCCATATAGACCATATTCGTCTAAAGTTCGCCCAAAATTCGGGCATATTCTCTCATATTCGCCCAAAGTTTGCTCATAGTTCGTCCATATCGCCCATATTCGCCCAAAGTTCATCCGTATCGACTATATCCACCCAAAGTTTGCCCAAAGTTTGCCAAAATTTGTTAAATTTTAGCCAAACGCAGGAACTTGCCTGGGTACGCGAGTGGAAACTAGACATACCCATGCCGAAAAGTTCTGTCCGGCTAAAAAAAGTCCGGATTTTGCCCTAGATTCGCCCAACGAGTAGAGATGCTCTAAGTCTCCGTACTGTCAACACCAGAATCTCCGGCCTGACGATGGGCATGCATGCTTAATAACGTGTTTCAATATTTATGCTCACTCATTGTTATATGTATATAGTGCACGTTGAAATATCTAAAACATCTAATAATTCTTAACAATGAAGTACTTATTAGATCCGGAATCAGATTAGATTACTCTACGTCCATGTTTTTTTTAGGTAAAGTGAGTACTATACATAAAAATATCGTCCCCATAAATAAGCATCATTTATATCATCTAAAGGACCAATGCGGATTAGGAAATCGAGATCCTGAAACCACAAAGTTACACTCCTCGTTAAATTATTATGAGGGTCGAAAGTGATCCCACAAATCCAATAGAAAACTAGACTTCTCACTTCTGGGCGGGTCCAATGAAGTTCAAACAATTTTTTTGTTCAGTCCGGAATTTTGTACACTAAGGATGGATATAGATGAAGGGAATAATAAAATATTATTATCTTATTCTAAGTTTATAATCAATGTTTATTTTTATAATGTGTATTTAATAAACAAAACAAAGTGACTCTCGTTACACTAGCTCAACTCGACGGTTCAACGGGCGGGCGACCGCTGCGACGCCACACTACCATGGAACGGAAGGCCTCGTGCCACTCCGTGACCTCCTGGATTGCAGGACCGTATGTGTCAAAACAAAGATTCGAGAGAGAAAAGTGGATGAGTGACTTATTGCTGCGGTTCCGCCTTCTGTTCATATTGGGGTGGAGAACGAATCGCTAGTTTGGTGGCAAGGCTAGCGAGTGTGCAGCCGGTCCACTCGGGTTCGAGTCCTCAAAAAGGCCGAATTAAACAGGGTGTTATTCACGCGTATAATCCGCTACTGGAGAGGTTTCCGTCTATTTAATAATGTGTAGCCCAGATCATTTATTTCCTAGGGTCAATGTTTTTTCTGCACGACGAGCCGAGATGAGTTTTTGGGTTGGTGGCTCTCGGCTCTGGCAAGTTGGACTATTCATGTGGCTGTGAACTGTGACCTTTTTTTTTGAACATGGGAACCGCCCCGAAGTTCGTAGAAGCTGCGATTAACTAACCAGGCGGGTACAATTTACATCAAGCCGCCAAAGGCATCCACTGCACTAAATAATCTAATGGAGAGGGGTGACGAGTGCGTGAACACTTCGTTAGGAGACCCCAAGAGGAAGGTATGATGAGCACAGCAGTGAGTTTTCTCTCGGTAAGAAACACAAGGTTATCGAACCAGTAGGAGGAAGGAAATGACTCAAAGGTGTTGCTAGCAACTTGGAGACCTGCACAACACAAACTCAAGACTTTGCCCAACGAACAGTGAGGTTTTCAATCTCACCGGTTTGCTGTAACAAAGGATTAACTGTATGGTGTGGAAGGTAATGGTGGTTTGCAGCAAGTAAACAGCAACAGTGGAAGATGTATCAATTGTAAAGATTGGACCGGAGTCCATAGTTCACTAGAGGTGTTCTCCTTAGATAAACAAACATGACATGCTGGGTAAACAAATTACAGCAGGGCAATTGACAGGACTGAGCAAGGCATAACAATGCAATACTAGACATTCATGATCCTATGAGATTCGATTGGGCAATACAACAAGATACATAAACCGCCATCCAACTGCATCTATGACTAGAAGTCCACCTTTGGATTATCATCCGAACCCCCTTCAGTATTAAGTTGCAAGCAACAGACAACTACTTTAAGCAAAGTATGTAAGGTAAACAATCCACTTATTCCATAAACAAGAGAACGTTGTTTTCTCCCTAGTGGCAACAACACATCTACAACTTTTGAGATTTCTGTCACTTCTCTTAGATTAAATAGAGGCATGAACCAACTATCGAGCATAAATACCCCCTCTTGGAGTCACTGTCAACCACTTGGCCAAGATAGCTACTAACAACGGAGAGCATGCAAGATCACAAACAACATAGACATGATAGAATCAATAAGAAAAAACCATTAATCAATCTGACATAGTAATCTCAATATCCATCGGATCACCGCAAACACAACATGCATGATTACAAATAGATGAGATCTTGATCATGAACGGAGATCATAAGATCTAGACATGAAAGCTCAAGGAGGAGATACAACCATCTAGCTACTACATGGACCCGTAGTCCAAGGTGGAACTATGCACGCTTCATACCGGAGGCTGGCATGATGAAGAAGAAGGCCTCCGGGATGATCTCTCCTCCGGCAGGGTGCTGGGAAGATCTTCAGATCCCCCGATCTTGGGATGATGGTGGCGGCGGCTAGACGGTTTCGTGGAATATTGATCGGGTATTTAGGGTTTTTTGCATCGGGGGGATTTATAGGCGAAGAGGCGATTGCACCCTCCCAGGCGTGGGCCAGGCCTGGCCGCGCAGCCAGGGGGTGTGGCCCCCTCGAGGCCCTCCTCCGTCTCGTCTTCTGGCTCCGTGTTCCCCACGGTAAAATATTGACTTTGGCTTTTCTCCCGTCCAATTGCGAGAATATTGATTTTCTGCCTTTCTGGAACCAAAAATAGAAGAAAACAGGCAACTGGCACTGTGGCATCTTGTTAATAGGTTAGTACCAGAAAACATATAAAAACACCTCAAAGTGTAGACAAAGTAAGGCAAAGTTGATACTAAACACGCATGGAAAATAAAAAATTATGAATACGTTTCCGACGTATCAAGGGGCTCGAAATTTGCAAAAAGAACCCTAGGAAAGAAATGGAAAAAGCAATCAAGTTCTAGGGGGTTTCTCCGTCGATCGCCGGTGAACTCAAGGCGTCGCCGTCGAGGTCCGTGATACTGCTCAAGGGGAGAACCTTCCTGAAGGTAATATGCCCGAGAGGCAATAATAAAGTGGTTATTATCGTATTACTTGTTTATGATAAATGTTTATTTTACATGCTATAATTGTATTAATACGAAAACGTTGATACATGTGTGTTTAATAAACAAAAGGAAGTTCTTAGTTATGCCTCTCTCATAAAAGTAGCTCGTTGATTAACAAGATGATCAAGGTTTTCTGATCATGGACATTGGATGTTGTTAATAACGAGGTCACAACATTAGTGTAATGGTGTGATGAACATTCATCCGAAGTATAGCATTACGATCAAAGTCATTGAGTTTATATTTCTATAACATCATACGAAGTGATCCTAATCCTTAGACCATGAGATTGTAAGGTTCGCAACATAGAAAACAAAAAAATTCCTACGATGGGAACAGCTATGTACCAAGATCTATCTACTAGATACAAGCAACGGGTGGATATACATCCGTAGAGAACATACCCTTAAAGACCGACAAAGCTTAACGAGTCCAAACTCGAGGTTGATGTAGACGATCTCTTGCCGATCTCAAGATCGAGAGGAAGTCCTAGCGCCGCAAAACAGCAGCGCATCTGTGCTCGCACACACGTACAAGACACCGAGCAACCTCCGCCTCATTGCTCCAGCGATGCAGCGGAAGCACAACTCTTTCTTGCCGAATAGCCAGCGAGAATATGTATCTCGCTAGTCCGAGACCATGGGCGATAAATTCTAGAGGGGGAGAGAGATCCTTCACGAGGAGGTGTGCTTTGAGAGGATGAGAGGGGGGCCTTTTATAGGGGAGAAGGGGGCACCCAAGGGGCATGGCGCCCAGCCATAGGGGCTGCCCCCACCTCTTACACATTCATGTGGGTGGACACTCCACTCACTCAAATGCCTTTCAATTTCATCCACTCAAAATCCCACTCAAATTCCCATTAAATTTCCACCAAATTGAATGCAAATTCTCATTAAATAAAACTCCTTTTATTTATTCAGAATTTTGTCAATTACTTTAATGAAAAACATTCTCATATAACCCCTTGCTAGTATTTCATTTCACATGCGAAAACACTTTCTGCAATTTCACCCGAAAACCTGTTTTGGTATCTAGTCAAATAAATTCCTGCGCTTGTTATTCTTTCCGGCATGAAACTTATGCTCCAATTGGATGTCGGTGTCTCTTAAGTGTGTCACCCTACGGTTAGTGAATAATGCGGACATGATCGAGACCCTTCTCCGATCAATAATCAGAAGCGGGATCTGGAGACCCATACTGACTCCCACACATTCAACGATGACTTTCTTGTGATCGTCGGAACCTTTTACTCTAGTATCTTAATCCCTTTGTTTCACGATATATTACATGTCAGAGATTCGATCATCGGTATCTCAATACCTTGTTTTATCTCGTTACTGACATGCACTCTTTTATTGTTCCCGTGATATAACATTCTAGTGATCAAATCACTTGCTTGCAAGCTAATGAATGTGATATCATCGAGAGGGCCCAGAGCATATCTATCCATCATCGGGATGAACAAATTCCACTCTCGATCCATGGGCCTCAACACAACACTTTAGTAGTTCTGAATCCATCTTTATAATCACCCAGTTACAGGTGACGTTTGATGTTATCAAGAAACTATTCCGGTGTTAGTGATTGACATGATCTCATGGTCTAAGGATTAGGATCACTTCGTAAGTTGTTATAGCAATATAAACTCAATAACTTCGATCGTATTGATATACTTTGGATGAATGTTCATCACATCATTACACTAATGTTGTAACCTCGTTATTAACAACATCCAATGTCCATGATCAGGAAACCTTGACCATCTTGTTAATCAATGAGCTAGTTTTATGAGGGAGGCATAACTAGGAACTTTCTGTTTGTTTACTAAACACACATGTATTAACATTTCCATATTAATACAATTATAGCATGCAAAATAAATATTTATCATAAATAATGAATACGATAATAACCACTTTATTATTGCCTCTCGGGCATATTCCCTTCAGTCTCCCACTTGCACTAGAGACAATAATCTAGTTTAGAAACTTTGTGTATTGAACATATATGGCTTCCTGGTGTTCCATATACACAATTGCAAGTGGTTAACATAATCTACGGATCTGACGCTTCAGGTCCTTGTGTATTTGCATGTCTTTGCGTCTTCACGCATCACTCATTCTCCAATGAGATGACATTGTATAAATTTGGTCTTTTGGTGAGACATTTAGTTCCTTCGGGTTAAATCATGTAGATAATATTGTCATACAATCTATATTTATTGTTAGCCCGTTGCAAACCATACCATAGTTTGATAACAAACTACTTGACACAAATTTCCTCATTTGCTGCTACTATAGCAGTCATATACTTAGCCTTTTGTTGTAGTATCCGTCACAATGTCTTAACTTTGGAATTTATCCAAATCCTTCATGAAACTTTCTTTCCATTTCATTGTGCCACCCATAGTTTAAATTGAGATAAATTTAATTTGTATCTTATGACAAAACTAGTATCAATGTAACGCTTTACAATGAACTATTTATAATTGTTTGTCACCTCTACACAAATATATTCTTAGTTCTTCCAAAAGATCATAAGAATATCCTCACTATCGTCCAATGATCATTTTATGATGCATTCTAGTATATGCTCATAACACTTAGAGCATAGGACATATCTGGATGTGTACATATTATGGTATGATTGATCAAAACATCCTTGTGATTTCACTCATCAAGTGTCAAAGCACTTGAATCTTGTTTTACTTATCAAGTGTCGATACACTTGAATCTTGATTCAATTCCTTTCATGCGTCAAGAACCGTTTCTTGTTGTTTCTATATTGAACTCCTTCAATATCTCATATATGTACGTTTGGCACAACCATATTAGCGTCACAGTCTATCCACTATAGACATTCATGCTAAATATTTGGGTTTTGCCTAAGTCTTTCATCGAAATGAAATTCTTAACCTTTGTCAATAAAAGATACATCATTTATAATCAACAAGATGTCCTCCACATAATGTATTAGAAATATGTCTCAGCGTTCCTACTTAATTTCTTGCAAATGCAAGCATCTTCATCGTTTCCTGATGAAAAACTCATTTTTCATCATGGTGAAGATTCCAACTCCATGATGCTTACTTCAACCATTGAAGTTTGCATGCCCTTTTAACATCCTTTGAATTTAACAAAACCCTTTGGACTGTGTCTTGTACACGTCCTAGGTAACCATTCTATTAGAAGAATTTTGTTTTGTTTATTCATCTACCATATACCAAATTATATGTAGTGGTTGCTACTTTAATCCGTCCAGACTAAATATCGCTATGAAAGATCCAATCTTGTCATAGTCAACTCCTTGAACATTGTCATAAAATACTTTACGACATTTCGACTATTTCATAGACGTGAGACATCCATGTCTGTTTCTTTATAGATCCAAATACAACCGATAGTTTTTTACACCTTTCCGGAGGGTCTTCATAGTTCAAAACTTGATTTCTCGTGTATGGAACTATAACGAATTTTATGGCTTCAAGCCATTTGACAGAGTCAGGGCCCATCATCGCTTTTTTGCATGTAGTCAGTTCATTATTGTTAAACAATAATGATTTACTCTCAAATCTTAGCATTTGATTGTTTATCCGACCGACTTGGTTCAGTAAGAACTTAGATCTCCGTGACCACAACCTTTGAGGCACATGAGCTATGAGCATTATGGCAGTCTCAGGAACGATTCCCAGCGCTGCGCAACTCAGCACATTTAGCTAAGGTTCGCTAACCTTATCAAAGTTCTATTGTCCTCCCACTTAACTTTTGCGAAAAATTTCTTCTTCAAGAAACTTCACGTTTCAAGAGACAAACCATTTTGTCCTTAGTGTTATGGAGGAATATCCAATGGTTATTCGAAATAACCTACAAAGACATGCTCATCCGACTTTGGTTATAAACATCTTACTTATGTTTAGCATACAAAAATTTAAGAAATGACAATTTGAGTTTTACCCCAAACCATAAATTCCATGTGTCATTTCAACGGATCAAGATGGATCTCTTTTTAGTGTAAAAGCGGTAGTCTCTAAAGCTTTAATCTTTTAAAACATAATGGCAGTTTTATAAATAACTGTAACATCCCTAAAATCATGATTTCAAAGTTTGCATATCATTCATGCATGCATATAGAATTGAGATCAATTTCAAAACTCATTTCAGAAAAACAAAGCACATAGTGCTATCATTTCATGTGAGCAAACTTAAATCAAATGGACATCCCCATTTGAGAGTTTGAATGTTTTTAAAACTAGGTTGTTTGTCTCCCTTGTTGAATGGTTTGAGTGTGGAATTTGAACCAAGCCCTACAAATGGAAATGGTTTCAAAAATCATTTTGCAAACATTTGCAAATCAAGTGCAAAGCTCCTGTTATTTTGTTTCTCCAAAAGTGACCAAGCCTTTGCAAAGTAACCACATGGTTTTATGCCTAGATTTGCGACTATTGCACACTGCAAAAATCTCAAATTGATTTAAATTCAAATGGGACTTGAATTCATTTGAAAACCATTTCTGAAAATCAAAACAGAAAAAGAAAAGGGTAAAAGAAAAGAAAAAGGCCAGGCGCTCCTAATCTAGCCCAGCAGCAGAACTGGCCCAGCTAGCCCACCCGGCCACTCTCTCGCTCGCTCGCACGCGCAGACGCACCCACACTGACGCTGACACTCGGACCCCACCCCCTCTAGGTAGCACTCGCTGACTGGTGGCCCTCTCCTCGTCACACCTTCTTCCCCAAAACACGCCCGCAGACCACGTCCCCGCTGCTGTTGATGCCGGTAATGGCGCGGCGTAATTAGCCTTGATGCCGCAAGCGTTTCCTGTCGCGCTTGAGCCTATTTAAACCACACCCCGCCGCAGTCATTTTCCCCCACTCTCCTCGCTCACTCCGCCACCAGGCTGCGCGCATTTGACCTCGAAACCCCGCAGTACCGACGACTCCGGCGACTAATTCCGGTGAGCCTCGACCGCCCCCCTCTCTCTGGTTCAAACTGTCGTGTCCAGCTTGATCTTGCGCACCTCCTGATACCCTTCGTTTGCATTCTCGTGACCCAGGCCGTCGTCCCCGTTCGTGCCTGCAACCGACTGCGCCGCCGCTTGACTCCGACGATCAATTGAGGTAAAACCCGAGCGCCCCTTGCCCCCTCCTTCATACGAGAATGTTCGCCTTCGTCTTGTGCATCTCCTGACCCCTCTGGTTCATTCTAGGGCGACGCCACACCTCGGCAACAACCTCGACTGCAAGCGACAGACGCCGCCCACAACTCCGACGAGCCCCAGCGACCGTACCCGTGCGCCCCTTCCCAAACCATCGCCACCTTGAGCATCAGCAGCCTCCTGCGGTTCTGGTAAGCACACCCTTTCTTCCACGGGCAACCTAGAACGCCAGCGCCGCCGCTGACAGACGCGCCGCCGCCAGCCGCCGCCGCTAGCGCCGCTCGTATTTGGTCAAAGCGATTAGGATCGTTAGATACAGATCCTGCGGCTAAAATTAGAACTTAAGCGAAGAGGTAAGCGAGCATCTGAGCCACCAGATCTGACTTAGATCCTACGGCCCGCAGAGCTCGATCCGTCCGAACCGGTACGCGCTAGTAGGGTTAACACACGTGGCTAGGGTTTGATTCAAAAACAGATTTGAAATCAGATTTGGATCCAAAATTGAAATGGCTATAACTTTTGATTCCCACGTTAGATTTTTGCAAATTTTATATCGTTGGAACCAGGGAGACAAGCCCTTTCTGATTATGCAATGTGTTTAGTGAAAAGTTTCTGTTAAAATGAATTTTTATGCAGAAACTTGTTTAGGACTATTTTGAGTATAGAATTTGTTTAGTAATTTATTTTAGTGCTAAATAAGTTTGGTTTAGCAAGTTTTTGACTTAGTTGTGTTTCAGTATCTTTCACTTTATTGGTTGGACTTTAAAATCATCACTTAGCATTCTTGCATGCATGCATACATATTTTTGTTTGTATATGAATTGTATGTGATTGTGGTTACAATCTTTGTGTAGATTTTGGTGCTAGTGATTGTGATTGTGAAGAGTGCTACTCTCCCCATTACCAAGGCAAGTGGTACTTCATGAATATTTACATCCCTATATTTTGTACAAGCATTAGAAATATTTTTGCTAAGTCTTGCATGTTATTTTTTTGCCAAATGCTATGTTGGGAAATCCTAAGTAGTTGTAGAATTGCTAGGAAATTTCCTATGTTAAGTTACTATGCCATGCTTAGCCTAGCTAGTAGCAAACAAGGGTTGGTAATGTATATACATGCTATGATGAAAATATTTCTAAGTCTTTGGACTTATTTTTTTCTTAATAAAACAACTAAGTCAATGAACCTCCTGGGTGGAATGGGACTTGAATGGTGGTTTTTGGTTGAGTGGTTACACAAGGCCCATGGACATGGTTTACCTTGTGTATCTACTTGTGGTATGCCACCCAGGCACAAAGGGATTTTAGAGGCCAAGTGTTGAGAAGCTTATAGTGCAGCCACTTGGCAATATGGGCTCTGCCTGGATCACATAATTTGCTAGAACTTAGCCATTTGGACAGTTGGTGGTAGTGGGAATGATAGGTTGGAGCGCATCCATTTGGTCTAAGGAAAGGCTTCTGAAAGGTCCTGTCTTGGGAAACCAAGTCTGGTGGGGAAAGTGCACAACCTCTGCAGATGGAAAATCTAAGTAATTAGCCAAGTCCATGGCAATGGACAACCTGAGCATCAAGACATGGAAGCCATCAAGAATCTCATCACTCCAACTTCTAAGTAAAACTTGTGGGTGAACAAGGGTGAAGGATCCCAATGTCTATTGGTGGTTCCTTGGGAAATGTTTTGACAAAGAAAAACTTAGTGATTTCAACTAATAGGAAAAACCTATTTTGAGCAAAGCAAGCCAAGCTACACTTAGCCAAAATGCATATAGTAATATAGTCCACTTAAAATTTACTAAGGTATCACTTGCCAATACTATTCCAAAGTATTGACCCACTGTGGCTGTAACTTGTGATGTTGCAGGTTACTCCGATGATGATTAGGTGTCATGAGTCTACACTCAACATGCTTGCCTGTGGCACATGAAGATGAAGACTTATGTTTATTTATTTATTCCAAAACTCTTGTACTAGGCCTGTGGCCTTGAGTTGTAAAAGACTATGTTTTATCTCTGGAATGAATGTAATAAATGACCTTTGTATCTGTGTACTTCATCTTAAACTGTGGATGCTAGCAATGATCCAGGGACTAGAATTGCAATCACAGGGATCCTTTTCCTTTACAAAGGAGGGATCTTACAGATGGTATTAGAGCACTGTGTTGCCTGTAGGATTATGACCCTAGGATTGGAAACCACTAAGGAAAATTTTTCAACTACTTCTACACTTGTTTATTCTTCTCGTAAACTTTTATAATCTTCTCATTCTCATCTCTATTTGTAGATGAACTCCATCAACGAAGCTGTAAAGAAAGGACCACTCATGACCATGACCTTGGAGTGTGAGACTGAGTTTCCCAAAATTCTCAAGTACCTCATGGTGGCAATGGAAATACATGGTGCAGCTGTGTACAAAGGCTTTCCAGTGATGGATGAAGGAGTTGAGTACTGGTGGGTGCAACTTCACTTGTACAAAAACAAGGAAGACAACCACAAAGAAAAAGGATTCTGCATGTACACCAACACTGTGGTGCATACCACATTCTTTGAGTCAGCAAGAGAAGCAGCTTGGAGGACTATCAAAGAACTTAGAGCTAGAGTCAAGTGCAGAATGCTCAACCTCCAAAAAGACTTAGAGAAAGAGAAGGAACATACCCAAGAGTTGGAAGCCACCAACCAAACCTTAAGAGGAGATATTATAGACTTAGTGATGGAATCATGTGAGCAAGATAGGCTGATTGCCTCTAGGAACATTGTGTTAGCCAACAGATCCAGTGAGATAGGATTGTAAACGCACTTCGTTAGTTGGACCACCACCTATCACCTTATTTTCCAAAATGATACCTTAAATAAGTTTGGACCTTGGTTGATGTAATGGATTCATGTATGCATGACTTGTGTGATTTGTGTTCCAAGGATATGTATGAGATGTTTGTCTTTGTTTTATCTTAAATTGTGTTGTTCTAACTTTTCTATCTTATAAATAGATGCCTATTACCATCAGCACTGTTGAGGAGTTCCAGGTTACCCGCTTTGGTCCTCGTATCGTTGAGCTTACCACTTTGCTCAATATCCCTCTTCCCACCATCATGGTGCATCCACTCACCAAGTTCGAGAGGAAGGACCTCTGGGGCTTCAAGGTGAACCAGCCCGGACGCCAGACTGAGCCTACTATGGAGGCCATCGTCTTCAAGCTTATGCACGATGACAGGGAGAGAGGCATGGAGGTAGTCATGCAGGACCTGATAGGACGTCTGCTAGGCCGGCACTCCCGACAGGTTAGAGGCACCCACTTCCACGTCTTCGGAAGACGTGATGGGGATGGAGAGTCCATCGACTTCGAGGACGACTCGAGGGACGCAGCAGAGCCGATACGTCTGTATCTCCAGGACTTAGAGTCTCTCATTAGGCACGTGGACACGGACAAGACCAATGTCATGCTCAGTAATGGCGAGCTCCAGGTGCAGCTTCGCAAGAAAGACAAGCTCTTCACGCAGCAGGACGAGATAGTCAAGGAAATGGAGGCGAAGTTCGAGACCCAGGACCGGAAGTTCAAGAGTCAGGAGAAACGTGTCCAGGATAGGAACAAGAAGATCAGGGACATGACTGAATAACTGCAGTCCAAGGACTTCGAGCTAGAGCAACAGCAGACGATGATAGAGAGGCTTCGTTCCCAGAAGAGGGCTCTCAAGGCCAAGATTGAGTCCTTAACCACTACTATTGAGGAGAACAAGACCGCGATGGAGAACGCAGGTCTTAACTTTGTCAAGGAGGAGATTGATGCTGATGAGTAGACTTGACTACTCGTTTATCTTTTATTATCGTACTTGTTATTTGTGAAATTGTTATTTGACCATCCGACATGTGGATGGCTTGCCACTTGTGTGTTTTACTTTGAGAACTTATTATCTTGTTGTTGAACTTTATCTTCTGTTGCATGCTTGTGTTTGCTTATGTGATGTAATGTGCATGAAAACATCTATGGGTATCTCATTCTTATCTCTATTTGAACAAACCACAAATGCCTCCCCGTCGCGCAAACCCCAACCCCAACAACAACAACAACATCACTCCAGAAATGCAGCAAATGATGAATGCTCAAACACAGCTCATGCAGATGATGACAACATTCATTCAGAACCAAAACAACAACAACAACAACCCCAATAACAACAACAATAACAACAATCACAACAACAACCCTCCGGGCTTTGATATGCTCACCAGATTTCTGCGATTGAGGCCAGCTAAGTTCTCGGGGACAACTGATCCCATGGTGGCCAATGATTGGCTACGTTCTGTAAACAAGGACTTAGTAACCGTGGGCTGCACGGAAGCTGAAAAGGTCAGATTTGCAGCACATCTGCTAGAAGGGCCAGCCGCCACTTGGTGGGATAACTTCCAAATCACCACTCCTATAGATGAGGTGACTTGGGCTATCTTTGAGGATGGCTTTCGCACTGCTCATATCTCATCAGGAATAATGAGCCTGAAAAAGAAAGAGTTCCACAATCTGAAGCAGCGCCACCGCAGCGTGGCTGAGTACATTGAAGAGTTCAACAATCTGGCGCGTTATGCACCGGATGAGGTTGACACAGATGCCAAGAGAAAGGAAAAATTTCTGAAAGGCTTGAATGATGAGCTAAATCTGCAGCTGGCTGTGGCATATGTTCCCACTTATCAGTCACTCTGTGACAAGGCTGCAATATTGGAGAACAAAATGAAGCAAGTCGAGAGTAGAAAGAGAAAGCACTCCGACAAGCACAGCTCGGGGTCGTCTCACAAACGATCTCACTATGATGACAGTGGAAGCTCAGGATCCCACAGGCATGGGAAATTCAACAAGCACCACAACCACAACCGTCATGACAACAAGCATCACCGCAGTCATGACAATGACAAGTACAAGAACCACAAGAGTGGACATAAGAACCACCACGATGGTAATGGAAGTGGAAGTCAGCCTGCTAAGAGAGACATCAGTCAGGTTGAATGCTTCAAATGCAAGAAGATGGGACACTATGCAAATGAGTGCCCCGAAAAGAAAGTTGAAGGACCTGTGAAGCCCAATCCTTTCCAGAAAGGACAGGTGAACCACATCAGTGTGGAGGAGGTCTATGAAGAGCCTGACGCTGTTGCTGGTAAGTTCAGACTCAATTCCATTCCAGCATTTGTACTCTTTGATACTGTTGCATCGCATTCATTCATATAAAAGGCATTTGTTGATAGAAATGGGCTTCCGTCTGAAAACATTGGGTGTCCAATAAAAGTTAGTTCTCCGGGTGGAGAAATGATAGTAAGTCTTGGATGCCGGGATCTAGTAATAGAATTTGGAAAACATAAGTTTCCAGTGAGTCTGATAATCCTAGATTCCCAAGGACTGTACGTAATATTGGGAATGGATTGGATGGCTAAGTATGAAGGAGTACTAGATTGTGCTAATCGTATTGTTGCACTCACAACCCCGGAAATAAAAAGAATTAAATTCAAGTCAAACTTTGAATCCAAGGGAAGTAAGCTAAATTCTCTTAAGGGGGATAGCATGGACAGTGTGCCAATTGTGTGTGAGTATCCAGATGTGTTTCCGGAAGAATTGCCGGGAATGCCACCATATAGGGATGTGGAGTTTCTGATAGATTTGGTGCCAGGGTCTGGACCAATAGCAAAGAGACCGTATAAAATGTCAGTTGATGAACTGAAGGAGCTCAAGAAGCAACTAGGAGAACAGTTGCAGAAAGGATTTATTCAACCCAGTTCTTCATCTTGGGGAGCCCCAGTTTTATTTGTGGAGAAGAAAGATAGAAGTCAAAGGTTATGCATAGATTACCGATCACTCAACGAGGTAACTATCAAGAACAAATATCCTTTGCCTAGAATCAATGACTTATTTGATCAGCTTGAAGGAGCATGTGTGTTCTCAAAGATTGATCTAAGGTCAGGCTATTTTCAACTCAAGATAAGAGAGCAAGACATACCTAAAACAACATTCACCACGAGGTATGGATTGTATGAGTATACCGTAATGCCTTTCGGCTTGACCAATGCTCCAGCCTACTTCATGAATATGATGAACAAGGTGTTCATGGAATTTCTTGACAAGTTTGTTGTCGTTTTCATCGATGACATCTTGGTCTACTCCAAGAGCAAAGAAGAACATGAAGGACATTTGCGTTTGATACTTGAGAAATTAAGAGAGCATAAACTTTATGCCAAATTCAGCAAGTGTGAATTCTGGTTAGAAGAAGTTGGTTTTCTTGGTCATGTTATGACAAAGGATGGTGTAGCAGTTGATCCTGCTAAAGTTTCAGCTGTGACTGAATGGGAATCTCCTAAGAACGTGAAAGAGTTTCGTAGTTTCCTTGGCTTAGCAGGTTACTACAGAAGGTTCATTGAGAATTTCTCAAAGGTTGCTAAGCCTATGACTGAGTTGTTAAAGAAAGACAAGAAATTTGCTTGGTCTGAAGGTTGTGAAGTCAGCTTTCAAGAATTAAAGAAGAGACTTGTGACAGCACCAGTTCTGTGTCTGCCAGATTTGGAAAAGGATTTCCAAGTATATTGTGATGCATCTCATCAAGGTTTAGGTGCAGTACTTATGCAAGACGGTAAAGTTGTGGCTTATGCCTCGAGACAACTCAAAACCCATGAGGTAAACTACCCTACTCATGATTTGGAGTTAGCCTCTGTCGTCTATTCACTCAAAACGTGGAGGCACTATCTTTTGGGAAAGCGTTGTGAGGTGTTCACAGATCACAAGAGTTTGAAGTATATCTTCACCCAGAAGGAAATCAATATGAGGCAAAGAAGATGGTTAGAGCTTATCAAGGATTATGACTTAAGTTTGCAATACCACCCCGGTAAAGCAAATGTTGTAGCAGATGCTCTTAGTCGTAAGGTATTTGTAAATGGCCTTACCAAAGGAGAATTACCAGATGATTTGTGTACCCAATTCAGAAAACTCAGATTGGAGATTGTGCCTGAAGGACATCTCATGTCTTTGGATGTTCAACCCACTTTGTTGGACAAGGTCCGAGAAGCTCAGAAGACCGATATGGAAATTGAAGAGATTAAAGAAAATATTGGCCAAGGGAAATCTAAAAATTTCCATGAAGACGAACAGGGTACTTTATGGCATGGGAAACGTATCTGTGTTCCACAATATCCGAAGTTACGGAAACTGATTTTGCAGGAAGCACACAACTCTCCATATTCTATTCACCCGGGTAACACCAAAATGTACATGGACATGAAAGAAAGATTTTGATGGAACAATCTCAAGAGGGACATCGCCGAACATATTTCTTTGTGTGATGTGTGTAGTAGAGTAAAAGCGGAGCATCAGAAACCAGCAGGTTTGCTTCAACCACTACCTATTCCTGATTGGAAGTGGGACAAGATTGGTATGGATTTCATTACCGGATTACCAAGGACCAGATCAGGATATGATTCCATATGGGTAGTAGTGGATCGCTTAACTAAAGTGGCTCATTTCATACCCGTAAAGACAACTTATACAAGTGCCAAGTTAGCCAAAATCTACATGAGTAGAATTGTATGTCTACATGGTGTGCCCAAGAGTATTGTGTCTGATAGGGGAACTCAATTCACTTCCCATTTTTGGAGACAGCTACATGAGTCATTGGGAACGAGGTTGGAATTCAGTACTGCTTTTCATCCTCAAACCGATGGACAAACGGAAAGGACTAATGAAATTCTGGAAGACATGTTGAGGGCATGTGCCCTATACTATGGAGCCAGTTGGGATGAAAGTCTGCCTTACGCAGAATTTTCTTATAACAACAGCTATCAAGCCAGCATTGAGATGGCACCGTTTGAGTTTCTCTACGGAAGAAAATGTACCACCCCATTGTTATGGAATGGTGTGGGAGAAAGAAGTTTATTCGGGCCAGATCTTATCAAAGAAGCCGAAGAGAAGGTCAAATTGGTTAAGGACAGGTTGAGGATAGCACAGTCCCGACAGAAAAGCTATGCAGATCCTAAGCGTAGAGAAGTCACCTACGAAGTTGGTGATAGAGCTTATCTTAGTGAAATGATTCAGAGTCAAAGGAAAGTTGGCACCAAGATATGTTGGGCCATTCAAGGTTCTAAGTCGCAAAGGAGAAGTCGCTTATGAAATTGAACTGCCAGAATATTTGTCAGCAGTCCATAATGTGTTTCATGTGAGTCAGCTTAAGAAATGTCACCCAGAAATGGAAGAAACTTCTTTGAAGGATACCATACCTTTGGAAGAAGTGTAACTAGAATGTGACCTCACATATGAGGAGAAACCTATCAAGATTCTTGAGACTGCAGAAAGAGTCACAAGGACAAAGACTATCAAGTTCTGCAAAGTACAGTGGAATCATCATACCGAAGAGGAAGCAACATGGGAAAGAGAAGATGATCTTCGGAAAGACCACCCTCACCTATTTGCTAGCCAATCCGAATCTCGAGGGCGAGATTCACCTTAAGGGGGTTAGATTTGTAACATCCCTAAAATCATGATTTCAAAGTTTGCATATCATTCATGCATGCATATAGAATTGAGATCAATTTCAAAACTCATGTCAGAAAAACAAAGCACATAGTGCTATCATTTCATGTGAGCAAACTTAAATCAAATGGCCATCCCCATTTGAGAGTTTGAATGTTTTAAAAACTAGGTTGTTTGTCTCCCTTGTTGAATGGTTTGAGTGTGGAATTTGAACCAAGCCCTACAAATGGAAATGGTTTCAAAAATCATTTTGCAAACATTTGCAAATCAAGTGCAAAGCTCCTGTTATTTTGTTTCTCCAGAAGTGACCAAGCCTTTGCAAAGTAACCACATGGTTTTATGCCTAGATTTGAGACTATTGCACACTGCAAAAATCTCAAATTGATTTGAATTCAAATGGGACTTGAATTCATTTGAAAACCATTTCTGAAAATCAAAACAGAAAAAGAAAAGGGTAAAAGAAAAGAAAAAGGCCAGGCGCTCCTAATCTAGTCCAGCAGCAGAACCGGCCCAGCTAGCCCACCCGGCCACTCTCTCGCTCGCTCGCACACGCAGATGCACCCACACTGACGCTGACACTCGGACCCCACCCCCTCTCCGTAGCACTCGCTGACTGGTGGCCCTCTCCACGTCACACCTTCTTCCCCAAAACACGCCCGCAGACCACGTCGCCGCTGCTGTTGATGCCGGTAATGGCGCGGCGTAATTTGCCTTGATGCCGCAAGTGTTTCCTGTCGCGCTTGAGCCTATTTAAACCACACCCCGCCGCGTTCATTTTCCCCCACTCTCCTCGCTCACTCCGCCACCAGGCTACGCGCATTTGACCTCGAAACCCCGCAGTACCGACGACTAATTCCGGTGAGCCTCGACCGCCCCCCTCTCTCTGGTTCAAACGGTCGTGTCCAGCTTGATCTTGCGCACCTCCTGATACCCTTCATTTGCATTCTCGTGACCCATGCCGTCGTCCCCGTTCGTGCCTGCAACCGACTGCGCTGCCACTTGACTCCGACGATCAATTGAGGTAAAACCCGAGCGCCCCTTGCCCCCTCCTTCATACGAGAATGTTCGCCTTCGTCTTGTGCATCTCCTGACCCCTCTGGTTCGTTCTAGGGCGACGCCACACCTTGGCAACAACCTTGACTGCAAGCGATAGACGCCGCCCGCAACTCCGACGAGCCCCAGCGACCGTACCCGTGCGCCCCTTCCCAAACCATCGCCACCTTGAGCATCAGCAGCCCCCTGCGGTTCTGGTAAGCACACCCTTTCTTCCCCGGGCAACCTAGAAAGCCAGCGTCACCGCTGACAGACGCGCCGCCGCTAGCGCCGCTCGTATTTGGTCAAAGCGATTAGGATCGTTAGATGCAGATCCTGCGGTTGAAATTAGAACTTAAGCGAAGAGGTAAGCGCGCATCTGAGCCACCAGATCTGACTTAGATCCTACGGCCCGCAGAGCTCGATCCGTCCGAACCGGTATGCGCCAGTAGGGTTAAGACACGTGGCTAGAGTTTGATTCAAAAACAGATTTGAAATCAGATTTGGATCCAAAATTGAAATGGCTATAACTTTTGATTCCCACGTTAGATTTTTGCAAATTTTATATCGTTGGAATCAGGGAGACAAGCCCTTTCTGATTATGCAATGTGTTTAGTGAAAAGTTTCTGTTAAAATGACTTTTTATGCAGAAACTTGTTTTTGACTATTTTGAGTATAGAATTTGTTTAGTAATTTATTTTAGTGCTAAATAAGTTTGGTTTAGCAAGTTTTTGACTTAGTTGTGTTTCAGTATCTTGCACTTGCTTGGTTGGACTTTAAAATCATCACTTAGCATTCTTGCATGCATGCATACATATTTTTGTTTGTATATGAATTGTATGTGATTGTGGTTACAATCTTTGTGTAGATTTTGGTGCTAGTGATTGTGATTGTGAAGAGTGCTACTATCCCCATTACCAAGGCAAGTGGTACTTCATGAATATTTCCATCCCTATATTTTGTACAAGCATTAGAAATATTTTTGCTAAGTCTTGCATGTTATTATTTTGCCAAATGCTATGTTGGGAAATCCTAAGTAGTTGTAGAATTGCTAGGAAATTTCCTAAGTTAAGTTAATCTGCCATGCTTAGCCTAGCTAGTAGCAAACAAGGGTTGGTAAGGTATATACATGCTATGATGAAAATATTTCTAAGTCTTTGGACTTATGTTTTTCTTAATAAAACAACTAAGTCAATGAACCTCCTGGGTGGAATGGGACTTGAATGGTGGTTTTTGGTTGAGTGGTTACACAAGGCCCATGGACATGGTTTACCTTGTGTATCTCACTTGTGGTATGCCACCCAGGCACAAAGGGATTTTAGAGGCCAAGTGTTGAGAAGCTTATAGTGCAACCACTTGGCAATATGGGCTCTGCCTGGATCACATAAGTTGCTAGAACTTAGCCATTTGGACAGTTGGTGGTAGTGGGAATGATAGGTTGGAGCGCGTTCATTTGGTCTAAGGAAAGGCTTCTGAAAGGTCCTGTCTTGGGAAACCAAGTCTGGTGGGGAAAATGCACAACCTCTGTAGATGGAAAATCTAAGTACTTAGCCAAGTCCATGGCAATGGACAACCTGAGCATCAAGACATGGAAGCCATCAAGAATCTCATCACTCCAACTTCTAAGTAAAACTTGTGGGTGAACAAGGGTGAAGGATCCCAATGTCTATTGGTGGTTCCTTGGGAAATGTTTTGACAAAGAAAAACTTAGTGATTTCAACTAATAGGAAAAACCTATTTTGAGCAAAGCAAGCCAAGCTACACTTAGCCAAAATGCATATAGTAATATAGTCCACTTAAAATTTACTAAGGTATCACTTGCCAATACTATTCCAAAGTATTGACCCACTGTGGCCGTAACTTGTGATGTTGCAGGTTACTCCGATGATGATTAGGTGTCATGAGTCTACACTCAACATGCTTGTCTGTGGCACATGAAGATGAAGACTTATGTTTATTTACTTATTCCAAAACTCTTGTACTAGGCCTGTGGCCTTGAGTTGTAAAAGACTATGTTTTATCTCTGGAATGAATGTAATAAATGACCTTTGTATATGTGTACTTCATCTTAAACTGTGGATGCTAGCAATGATCCAGGGACTAGCATTGCAATCATAGGGATCCTTTTCCTTTACAAAGTAGGGATCTTACAATAACACCTTTGATCCAACCATGTCAAACAAGGTTTCATTAAAAATCTCAAACACTCCATATTCCTATGGTGTTTCGGGAGATGCAAATCTAGGTATTTTTGCTAAACTTGTAACTCAAATAAATCCCTTTTATGATAAAATCATAAATCATTTATTTTCTTGTTACACTTGCAACTCAAATAAATCCTTTATGATAAAATCATAAACCATTTATTTACTTGTTACAATGATTTTCACTTCATCTTGAATGTCTTTGAACGTTTTCAAATATTTCATACTTCTTTCTCATTAAGTGAACATTCACTCAAATTTCCGGAAAAACCATACGAAGTTGAAATCCATCGCTTACGACTACACGTAATGGACTACGTACATCGATATGTATAGATTCCAATATTTTAGTTGTTCGTTCTTCTTTGGCCTTTGAACGAAGTTTTAATTATCCCGAGGAAAGTCTCATAAGCGTCACTTGATCAAATCAAAGACTCCAAAAATCCATGAATATGGAGATTCTTCATATTTTCTTTCCAATATAATTTAAACGGCGATGTCACTTCATAAGTGATCTTTCAATCATTTGTCTTGTGACATTTTAGCATTAGGTTTTATGGATGTGATTTCTCCAACTAGATTTGTAAATCATACATCTTATATGGAATACGCTAATTATTTGAACAACCTTTGTTCTCATAATACCTGATTTAAATACAATTGTTAAAACAAATCTTAAAGTCAAGCTTTGATGTCAACAAGAAATACAAACAACGGTTTGATTGGTTTCGATGAGAATCAGCACATATTCTCTTGCTAGTTACTTAGGCCATTGTGGTTCATGAATTACGTCGTTCCGTATGAAATTTCATACCAACCAATTCGGTATCCAATACCCAAGAACCGCGTTGTTTAACAAGCAAATAATACAACCATAACATGTATATCATCCATATACCTAAATTGGATATTTCTAATCTTTTCTTTTCTGCCAAATATATTTTATTTATTCTCTTTCAGCATTTCCTTTTCCTTTTAAAAGAATCTATCAACATCAATAGTGGCGCCATATACATGACACATAGTCCAAAGCGTGTATATTCAAATAATAATATCTTTGGACTTGCACTTTGAAGTAGATCACCATCATCAAAATGACCGGAATTCTTTCAAAATCCATTCTTTAATAATCTTTTAGTGTAGTAAACACTTTATACATCTTCTATTCATCCTTATCATGACGTCTTTCATGATCAAGCTAATGTAGCTTATGAACGCGAATCTTGAGTATAATGTTACTTTTCAAAACCCTTTTGGATGATTAGGATGTCTAGCATCTCCAACCTTTGCAAATTATCATCTAATATGAGAACACATATTACTCTATCTTATTGCAACCAAAACATTGTTTCAGATATCGTTATATCTGCCACACATGATGGTTTCTGAAACAATTCTTTTAGCTCCTAGATAAACTTGGTATTAAAACAATCAAGAATCATGGAGGCAAACATGATACTTAAGATACTAACACTGGAATTGTTACTCTCGATTTAATACCAATTATTAAATTTCATGGAGTAAACAGAGTTTGCTGAAAGTTTGCAATAGGACTTTAAACTTTAGATTGACACTCAACACAATTTGATACTAGTTCGTAAAGTAAATATCCATAATTCTATAGTTCTATTATCTCAACTACAACTAAGCATCAGGTGGTGAACAAATCCCAATGACTACAACAAATTATGCAAATTCACTTTGATTTAATTTATGATAAATTGAGTTCTACTAATCCAAATTAGAAATAAACTCCCACTCAAAAATGACATCCCTCATGCCTTTTTCGTGATTACATGAACCAAATCCACTACACCAAGTCCGATCATCACGTGAGTCGGTGTAGCTTCAAAGGTGAGCATCAAATGGGCATCATATCTTCCATATGACTCATGCTTAATCTTTCGGTTCGTGTTCCGAGGCCATGTATGTACATGCTAGGCTCGCCAAGTAAGAACCTTAGTATTCGCGTGTGTAACTGTCTTACACCCGTAATATGGTCGTGGATCCAAGAACACCCGATCATCACATGATGTTTAGAGCGACAAAACATAATCGATGCATACTTAAGGAAGAACACATTCTTATCTTGATATTTAAATGAGGGATCATCTTATTATGCTAATAAAACGCCAAACAAGCAATATAAGATGCAATCAAACATCACATGTTTGTAAGTGAAATGATATGGTTCCGGCATATGATCTCCATCATGTGCACCGTGGTATGATATCTATGATACCTCTATGTGTAAGGCCAAGATCTATGGAGCCTACACGTTATGTGTGTTGTAAGAGTATCATCTTATACTTCTACTTACAACATCACCATATCATAACACTAGCCCAACAATAATCTAAACTAGACGCCTCTAATTTATCCATTGCAAGTTTTACGTGGCTTAGGGCTTTCGAAGATAGAACCGTTCTTACCTACGAACATGCACCACAACGAGGATAACCAAATTGTTGACAACTCGTTGCAAATTAGATATTGACTATAGTAGGAGATAAAGACACCCGCTAGCCACTTATGCAAAACTAGTTGCATGTCAAGCGTGGAACAGGTCTCATGTGCGAAGACATGTAAAGTTGTTTGGGCCGCTTCATCCCACTATGCCACCAATATCCAAAGTACAACTCAGAAGCAATAAAATGATCATCATCGCCCACATACTCATATGTGTACTACCCGTGCAAAGCATCTACGTATAGATCCCACTCTTATACCACGGTAGGGTTCGCAGCATAGAAAACAAAAAAAATCCTATGATGGGAACAACTATGTACCAAGATCTATCTACTAGATACAAGCAACAGGCGGATATACATCCATAGAGAACATACCCTTGAAGACCGACAAAGCTTAACAAGTCCAAACTCGTGGTTGATGTAGATGATCTCTTGCCGATCTCAAGATCGAGAGGAAGTCCTAGTGCCGCAAAACAGCAGCGCATCCGTGTTCGCACACACGTACAAGACACCGAGCAACCTCCGCCTCCTCGCTCCAGCGATGCAGCGGAAACACAACTATTTCTTGTTGAATAGCCACCTGGAACATGTATCTCGCTAGTCCGAGACCATGGGGGATAAATACTAGAGGGGGAGAGAGATCATTCACGAGGAGGTGTGCTTTGAGTGGATGAGAGGGGGGCCTTTTATAGGGGAGAGGGGGGCACCCAAGGGGCATGACGCCCAGCCATGGGGGATGCCGCCACCTCTTCCACATTCATGTGGGTGGACACTCCACTCACTCAAATGCCTTTCAATTTCCTCCACTCAAAATCCCACTCAAATTCCCATTAAATTTCCACCAAATTTAATGCAAACTCTCATTGAATAAAACTCCTTTTATTTATTCAGAATTTTGTCAATTACTTTAATGACAAACATTCTCATATAACCCCTTGCTAGTATTTCATTTCACATGCAAAAACACTTTCTACAATTTCACCCGAAAACCTGTTTCGGTATCTAGTAAAATAAATTCCTGCGCTTGTTATTCTTTCCGGCATGAAACTTTAGCTCCTATTGGATGTCGATGTCTCTTAAGTGTGCCACCCTATGGTTCGTCAATAATGCGGACATGATCGAGACCCTTCTCCGATCAATAATCAGAAGCGGGATCTAGAGACCCATACTGACTCCCACACATTCAACGATGACTTTCTTGTGATCGTCGAAACCTTTTACGCTAGTATCTTAATCCCTTTGTTTCACGATATATTACATGTCCAAGATTCGATCATCGGTATCTCAATACCTAGTTTTATTTCGTTACTGACATGCACTCTTTTCTCGTTCCCGTGATATAACATTCTAGTGATCAAATCACTTGCTTGCAAGCTAATCAATGTGATATCACCGAGAGGGCCCAGAGCATATCTATACGTCATCGGGATGAACAAATTCCACTCTCGGCCCATGGGCCTCAACATAACACCTTAGTAGTTTTGAATCCATCTTTATAATCACCCAGTTACGGTGTGATGTTTGATATTATCAAGAAACTCTTCCGGTGTTAGTGATTGACATGATCTCATGGTCTAAGGATTAGGATCACTTCGTAAGTTGTTATAGGCTATTTACTCAATATAAACTCAATGACTTAGATCGTATTGCTATAATTCGGATGAATGTTCATCACATCATTACACTAATGTTGTGACCTCGTTATTAACAACATCCAATGCCCATGATCAGGAAACCTTGATCATCTTGTTAATCAACGAGCTAGTTTTATGAGAGAGGCATAACTAGGATCTTTCTGTTTGTTTATTAAACACACATGTATTATCGTTTCCGTATTAATATAATTATAGCATGCAAAATAAAAATTTATCATAAATAAGGAATACGATAATAACCACTTTATTATTGCCTCTCGGGCATATTCCCTTCAGAGATCATGTCAATCACTAACACCGGAAGAGTATCTTGATAACATCAAACGTCACACCATAACAGGGTGATTATAAAGATGGGTTCAGAACTACTAAAGTGTTATGCTGAGGCCCATGGATCGAGAGTGGAATTTGTTCATCCCGATGACAGATAGATATGCTCTGGGCCCTCTTGGTGATATCATATTGATTAGATTGCAAGCAAGTGATTTGATCACTAGAATATTATATCACGGGAACGAGAAAAGAGTACATGTCAGTAACAAGATCAAACTAGGTATGGAGATACCAATGATCGAATCTCGGACATGTAATATATCGCGTATCAAAAGGATTAAGATACTAGCGTAAAAGGTTCTCACGATCACAAGAAAGTCATCGTTGAATGTGTGGGAGTCAGTACGGATCTCCAGGTCCCGCTTCTGATTATTGATCGGAGAGGGGTCTCGATCATGTCTGCATTATTCGCGAACCGTAGGGTGACACACTTAAGATACACCGACATCCATTTGCAGCAAAAGTTTCATGCTAGAAAGAATAACAAGCGCAGGAATTTATTTCACTAGATACCGAAACAGGTTTTCGGGTGAAATTGCAGAAAGTATTTTTGCATGTGAAATGAAATACTAGCAAGGGGTTATATTTGAATGTTTGTCATTAAGTAATTGACAAAATTCTGAATAAATAAAAGGGTTTTATTTAATGAGAGTTTGCATTAAATTTGGTGGAAATTTAATGGGAATTTTAGTGGAGAAAATTGAAGGGGCATTTTGTGAGTGGAGTGTCCACCCACATGAATGAGGGAGAGGTGGGGGCACCCTCCATGGCCGACAGCCATGCCCCCTTGGGCTGCCCCCCTCCCCTATATAAGGAGCCCCTCTCCTCACTTCTCACTCACACCTCCTCGTGAAGGATCTCTCTCCCCCTCTAGTATTATCCCCCACTATCTCGGACTAGCGAGATACATGTTCCCGGTGGCTATTCGGTAAGAAAGAGTTGTGCTTCCACTGCATCACTGGAACGAGGAGGCGGAGGTTGCTCGATGCCTCGGACGTGTGTGCGAGCACGGATGCGCCACTAAGTTGCGGTGCTAAGGACTTCCTCTCGATCTTGAGATCGGCAAGAGATCGTCTACGTCAACCACGAGTTTGGAATCGTTAATCTTTGTCGGTCTTCAAGGGTATGTTCTCTATGGACATACATCCGCCCGTTGTTTGTATCTAGTAGATAGCTATTGGTACATAGTTGTTCCCATCATAGGAAATTTTTTGTTTTCTATGCTGCGAACCCTACAGTGGTATCAAAGCCGGATCTATGTATAGATGCTTTGCACGGGTAGTACACATATGAGTATGTGGGCAATGATGATCATTTTATTGCTTCTTAGTTGTACTTTGGATATTGGTGTCATAGTGGGATGAAGCGGCCCGGACAAACTTTACATGTCCTTGCACATGAGACATGTTCCACGCTTGACGTGCAACTAGTTTTGCATAAGTGGCTAGCGGGTGTCTGTCTCTCCTACTATAGTCAATATCTATTTTGCAACAAGTTGTCAACAATTTGGTTATTCTCGTTGTGGTTCATGTTCGTAGGTAAGAACGGTTCTATCTTCGAAAGCCCTAAGCCACGTAAAACTTGCAATAGATAAATTAGAGGCGTCTAGTTTAGATTGTTGACGGGCTAGTGTCATGATATGATGATGTTGTAAGTAGAAGTATAAGTCAATACACTTACAACACACATAACGTGTAAGTTCCATAGACCTTGGCCTTACACATAGAGGTATGATGGCGATCATACCATGATGCACATGATGGAGATTAAGTGCAAGAACCATATCATTTCACTTACAAACATGTGATGTTTGATTGCATCTTATATTGCTTGTTTGGCGTTTTATTAGCATAATAAGATGATCCCTTATTTAGATATCAAGATAAAAATGTGTTCTCCCTTAAGTATGCACCGATTATGTTTTGTCGCTCCAAGACATCACGTGATGATCGGGTGTTCTTGGATCCACGATCATATTTCGGGTGTAAGACAGTTACACACGCGAATACTAAGGTTCTTACTTGGCGAGCCTAGCATGTACAGACATGGCCTCGGAACACGAACCGAAAGATTAAGCATGAGTCATATGGAAGATATGATGTCCATTTTATGCTCGCCTTTGAAGCTACGCCGACTCACGTGATGATCGGACTTGGTGTAGTGGATTTGGTTCATGTAATCACGAAAAAGGCATGAGGGATGTCGTTTTTGAGTGGGAGTTCATTTCTAATATGGTTTAGTAGAACTCAATTTATCATCAATTAAATCAAAGTGAATTTGCATAATTTGTTGTAGTCATTGGCATTCGTTCACCACCTGATGCTTAGTTGTAATTGAGATAATAGAACTATATAACTTTGGATATTTACTTTACGAACTGGTATCGTATTGTGTTGAGTGTCAACCTAAAGTTTAAAGTCCTATTGCAAACTTTCAGCAAACTCTGTTTACTCCATGAAATTTAATAATTGGTATTAAATCAAGAGTAAAAATTTCAGTGTTAGTATCTTAAGTATCATGTTTGCCTCCATGATTCTTGATTGTTTTAATATAAAGTTTATCTAGGAGCTGAAAGAATTGTTTCACAACCATCATGTGTGGCAGATATAATGATATCTAAAACAATGTTTTGGTTGCAATATGATAGAGTATAATATATGTTCTCATATTGGATGAGAATTTGCAAAGGTTGGAGATGCTAGACATCCTAATCATCCAAAAGGATTTTGGAAAGTAATGTTATACTCACGATTCACCTTTATAAGCTATAGTAGATTGATCATGAAATTCGTCATGATAAGGATGAATAGAAGATGTATGTAAAGTGTTTACTACACTAAAAGATTACTAAAGAATGGATTTTGAAAGAACGTCGATCATTTGATGATGGTGATCTACTTCAAAGTGCGAGTCCAAAGGTATTATTATTTGAATATACACGCTCTGGACTATGTGTCATGTATATATCGCCACTGTTAATGTTGATAGATTCTTTTAGAAAGAAAAGGAAATGCTGAAAGAGAATCTATAAAATATATTTGGCAAAAAAGAAAAGATTGGAAATATCCAATTTAGGTATATGGATGATGTACATGTTATGGTTGTATTGTTTGCTTGTTAAACAATGTGGTTCTTGGGTATTGGATACCGAATTGGTTGGTATGAAATTTTATATAGAACGACACAATTCATGAACCACAATGGCCTAAGTAACCATCAAGAGAATATGTGATGATGTTCATCGAAAACAAACAAACCGTTGTTTGTATTTCTCGTTGACATTAAAGCTTGCCTTTAAGATTTGTTTTAATAATAGTTATTTAAATAAAGTATTATGAGAACAAAGATTGTTCAAATAATTACTGTATTCCATATAAGATGGATGATTTACAAATCTAGTTGGAGAAATCACATCCATAAAAACTAATACTAAAATGTCGCAAGACAAATGATTGAAACATCACTTACGAAGTGACATTGCCGTTTAAATTATATTGGAAAGAAAACATTAAGAATCTCCATATTCATGGATTTTTCGAGTCTTTCATTTTATCAAGTGACGCTTGTGAGACTTTCCTCGAGATAATTAAAACTTCGTTCAAAGGCCAAATAAGAACGATCGACTAAAATATTGGAATTTATACATATCGATGTATGTAGTCCATTATGTGTAGTCGTAAGCGATGGATTTCAACTTTATATGCTTTCTTCATAAATTTGAGTGAATATTCACTTAATGAGAAAGAAGTATGAAATATTTACAAAGTTCAAAGACTTTCAAGATGAAGTGGAAAATCATTGTAACAAGAAAATAAATGGTTTATGATTTTATCATAAGGGATTTATTTGAGTTGCAAGTGTAACAAGAAAAAAATGATTTATGATTTTATCATAAAGGGATTTATTTGAGTTACAAGTTTAGCAAAAACACCTAGGTTTGCATCTCCCGAAACACCATAGGAATAAGGAGTGTTTGAGATTTGTAATGAAACCTTGTGTGACATGGTTGGATCAAAGGTGTTATTTATAAAACTGCCATTATTTATTAAAAGATTAAAGCTTTAGAGACTACCGCTTTTACACTGAAAAGAGCTCCATCTTGATCCGTTGAAATGACACCTATTTTGGGGTAAAACCCAAGTTGTCCTTTCTTAAAATTTTGGTATGCTAAGGATAAGTAAGATGTTTACAACCAAAGTCGGATGAGCATGTCTTTGTAGGTTATTTTGAATAACCATTGGGTATTCCTCCATAACACCAAGGACAAAAGGGTTGGTCGCTTGAAATGTGAAGTTTCTTGAAAAAGGAATTTTTTCGCAAAATTTAAGTGAGAGGACAATAGAACTTTGATAAGGTTAACGAACCTTAGCTATATGTGCTGAGTTGCGCAGTGCCGAAAAACGTTTCTGGAGGCAGCCATAATGCTCATGGCTTATGTGCCTCAAAGGTCGTGGTCACGTAGATCTAAGTTCCTATTGAACCAAGTAGGTCGGATAAACAATCAAATGCTGAGATTTGAGAGTAAATCATTATTGTTTGACAATGATGAACCGACTACATGCAAAGAAGCGATGATGGGCCCTGACTCTGTCAAATGGCTTGAAGCCATAAAATCCGCGATAGTTCCATACACGAGAAATCAAGTTTTGAACTTGGAAGACCCTCTGGAAAGGTGTAAAAACCTATCGGTCGTATTTGGATCTGTAAAGAAATAGACATGGATGTTTCACATCTATGAAATAGTCGACATGTCGGTAAATTATTTTACGACAATGTTGAAGGAGTTGACTATGACAAGATTTGATCTTCATAGCGATATTTAGTCTAGACGGATTAAAGTAGCAACCACTACATATAATTTTGGTATATGGTAGATGAATAAACAAAACAAAATTCTTCTAAAAGAATGGTTACCTAGGAAGTGTGCATGACACGATCCAAAGGGTTTTGTTAATTCAAACGATGCTAAAAGGGCATGCAAACTTCAATGGTTGAAGTAAGCATCGCGGAGTTGGAATCTTCACCGTGATGAAAAGGAGTTTTCATCAGGAGACGATGAAGATGCTTGCATTTGCAAGAAATTAAGTGGAAGCGCTGAGACATATTTATAATACATTATGTGGAGGACATCTTGTTGATTGGAAATGATGTATCTTTTATTGACAAAGGTTAATAATTTCATTTCGATGAAAGACTTAGGCAAAACCCGAATATTTTGCATGAATGTCTACATGGATAGACTTTGACGCTAATATGGTTGTGTAAAACGTACATATATGAGATATTGAAGGAGATAAATATAGAAACGATAAGAAAAGGTTCTTGTCGCATGTAAAATAATTGAATCAAGATTCAAGTGTATCGACACTTGATAAGTGAAACAAGATTCAAGTGCTTTGACACTTGATGAGTGAAATCATAAGAATGATTTGATCAATCATACCATGATATGTACACATCCAGATATGTCCTATGATCTAAGTCTTATGAGCATATACCAGAATGAATCACAAGATGATCATTGGACGATTGTAAGGAAATTCTTATGATCTTTTGAAGAACTAAGAATATATTTGTGTAGAGGTGACAAACAGTTACAAATAGTTTATTGTAAAGCGTTACATTGATACTAGTTTTGTCATAAGATACAAATTAAGTTTATCTCAATTTAAACTATGAGTGGCACAATGAAATGGAAAGGAGTTTCCATGAAGGATTTGGATGAATTCCAAAGTTTAGACATTGTGACGGATACTACAACAAAAGGCTAAGTATATGACTGCTATAGTAGCAGCAAAGGAGGGCATTTGTGTTAAGTAGTTTGTTATCAAACTAAGGTGTGGTTAGCAACGGGCTAACACTAAAGATATATTGTATGACAATAGTGTTGGAGATATGCCCTAGAGGCAATAATAAATGTAGTTATTATTATATCTTTGTGTTTATGATAAATGTTTGCATTCATGCTATAATAGTATTAACAAGGAAACATTGATACTTGTGTGATTTGTAAACTTAATTTGAAGTCCCTAGTATAGCCTCTATACATCACTAGCTTGTTGGTTGATAAATGATTGTGGTTTCCCTATCATGAACATTCAGATGTTATCAACAACAAGATCATATCGTTAGGAGAATGATATGATGGACATACTCCTATAGATAAGCGTAGCATAAAGATCAAGTCATTTCAATAGTTCAATTGCTATATGCTTTCTGATACATAGTAACCTAATTCCTTCGACCATGAGATCATGCATATCACCTTTACCGGATGGATGCTTTGATGACATCAAACACCACACCGTAATTGGGTGGCTATAAAGGTGGCATTGAGTGTTCAGAAAGTATTGGTTGAGACACATGGATCAAGAGTGGGATTTGTCCATCCATATGACGGATAGATATACTCTGGGCCCTCTCGGTGGAATGTCATCCAATTAGCTTGCAAGCATGTGACTGGCTCACAAGGGATCACATATCACGGGAACGAGAAAAGAGTACTTATCGGTAACGAGGTTGAACTAGGTATGCAGAGATACCGACGATCATAACCTCGGATAAGTAAACTATTGTGAGACAAAGGGAAATTGGTATCGTATGTAAGTGGTTCATTCGATCGCAAAGTAATCGTCGAAATATGTGGGAGCCATATGAATTTCCAGATTCCTCTATTGGTTATTGTTTGGAGAAGTGTCTCGATCATGTCCGCATAATTCACGAACCATAGGGAGACACACTTAAGGATTCGACGTTGTTTGAGTAGTTATGGTATGATGAGAAAGAGACCGAATGTTGTTCGGAGTATCGGATGGGATCCGGGATATCACGAGGAGATCCGGAATGGTCCGGAGAATAAGATTCATATAAGGAAAGTCCCGTTTCGGAGTTCAGGAATGATTCCGGTGTTTTCATCGGGAATGTTCTAGAAGGTTCCAAAATGTCCGGCACTCCGGAGGGGAAGGGGTACATGAATGTGTCATTTCATATTGGAATGATTGCATCATGTACTAAGTGTCATCGCTGTTCCAAATAAAGGATTAATTCAAATCCTAGTTTGAAAAGTCAAATAGCTAGTTTGAAAAGTCAAACGGCTAAAATTGGAAAGAGGAAAAGAGGAGGAAGTGGGAAACCGAGTTGGGGAGGGAATCCCTCCTCCAACCGGCGGCGCCCCCTCCAAGCCGAGTTGGGGAGGGACTCCCCTCCCTCCCCTTGGCCTCCGGCCCCTCCACCTATATAAGTAGGGGCAGGGATCCCTCCTCTAGACACACAAGTACCTCTCCTCAAACCCTAGCTTGGCGCCTACCACCATAGCCGCCGCCCCCTAGGGTTTTGCCCTAGCCGCCGACTTGGGGGTCCCCGGAACCCTAGCCGTCAGCTCTAGCACTTCCTCCTTGGTGTGTCTAAACCCTAGAACACCGAGGAGCTCTCTCATACTCCACCATACTCGCTCTGGCTTAAGGCGAAGCCCTGCGAGATCTCCCCTCTACTTCCGGTACCACGCCGTTGTGCTGCCGGAATCGCGAGGAGAGTGCAACAACCTCCGCTGCCTGCTGGAACAAGGGAGAGGAAGGTCTTTGTCGAATACCGAACGTGTGACCGACTGCGGGAGCGCTGCCGGAACGCAGCGCCGGAAGGATCGTCTACGCGATCTTGAGATCGGGAAGAGTACGACTACATCACCCACGAGAATCCGCTCTCGTTAAACACTTTGGAATCTTCGAGGGTAAGTTATTCCATCGACTCGTTGCTACAATCTAGTAGATAGATCTTGGCTTGTTTGTTTGTATGCGATAGAAATTTTTTGTTTTCCATGCTATGAATCCCTACAGTGGTATCAGAGCCGTGTCTATATGTAGATCTGTTGCACGAGTAGAACACAATGGTCATTGTGGGCGTTGATGCTTTTATTGTCGATTTCTTCTTGTGTACTTTGCATCTTGCGGTATGTTGGGATGAAGCGGCCCGGGCTAACCTTACATGACATCGTTCATGAGACTTGCTCCACGCTTGACATGCAACTTGTATTGCATAAGTGGCTTTGCGGGTGCATGTTTCTCCTAGCATAGTTAAGATCCAATTTACAACGGGTGATTAACAATACTAGTATCAATGTTGTGGTTCATGTTCATAAGTTAGAACGACACTTATTGAAATCCCCAAACCACGTAAAACATGCAAAGAAAGTAGAGGCGTCCAACTTTGTTTTGCAGGGGTGTGCAGTGATGTGATATGGCCATGATTGTGATTATATTTGATGTATGCAATGTTCCTTATTGTAAGTTGGCAACCGGCAGGAGCCATATGGTTGTCTTTAATTTATGTTAAGACCCGCGTGTCTATTCAAAGTAGTTGTAATAGTTGAAGCTGGTGGACGACAACCATGGAGAAGCGTCATTGACCTTGATGCAATGCCGGTGGTGATGGAGATCATGTTCATGCTTGAAGATGGAGATCGTAAGCACAAAGAAGAAAGGCCATATCATATCACATATTATGAATTGCATGTGATGTTAATCCTTTATGCATCTTGTATTGCTTAATAGACGGCGGTAGCATTATAAGATGATCCCTCATGCACATGAATTTCAAGTCATAAAGTGTTCACCCTTAGTTAGCACCGTTGCTAAAGCTTGTTGTTTCGAAGCACCACGTGATGATCGGGTGTGTTAGATTCTGCAAGTGTATACAACGTGAGCAAGCCAGATTTGCTCATGCGGAAACTAAGGTTTGATCTTGACGAGCCTAGCATGTACAGACATGGTCTCGGAACACGGATCACCGAAAGGTAAAGCATGAATCATATAGTAGATATGATGAACATGACGATTGTTCGCCATTGAAACTATATCAACTCTCGTGAGATCGGTGTTGATGTAGTGGATTTGGTTCGTGTGATCACTAAAACACTGTGAGGGATATTGTTTTGAGTGGGAGTTCACCTAGGTTAATTTTATTATTAATTTGAACTCAATTTGTCATAAACTTAGTCTAAACTATTGCAAATATGTTGTAGATCAATGGCAGCCCCTACCATCAATTTTAATGCGTTCCTAGAGAAAGAAAAGTTCAAAAACAATGGAAGCAACTTCGCGGATTGGTTCCGCATTTTGAGGATTGTCCTCACAGCTGGTAATTTGACCTATGTGCTGGATGCACCGCTGGGTGACCCACCTGCAGCTGATGCTTCCAATGAAGTAAAGAATGTTTACCTCGCTCGGAAGAATCAGTACTCCATAGTTCAGTGTGCTATCTTGTATGGTTTGGAATCGGAGCTTCAGAAAAGGTTTGAGAATTCAGACCCATATGATATTGTCGAGGATCTCAAATTGATTTTTGAGACTCATGCGGCAATTGAAAGTTATGAGGCTTCTGAAAAGTTCTTTAACTGCAAGATGGAAGAGGGCAGCTCCGTCAGTGAGCATGTGCTTAAGATGTCTGGGCACGCAAACAAACTTCAAAGCTTGGGTATAGTGATTCCTAATGCTTTGGGGATTTACCGTGTCCTCCAATCACTGCCACCAAGTTACAAGAACTTTGTGATGAACTACAACATGCAGAACATGAACAAGCAGTTGCCAGAACTGTTTGCTATGTTGAAGTCTGCAGAAGTGGAGATAAAGAAAGAGCACCAAGTGTTGTTGGTCAATAAGACCACCAAATTCAAGAAAGGCAAGTCTAAGCAGAAGGGACACTTCAAGAAGGGTGGTAAGAAAGTTACCACGCCGGCGAAGAAGACCAAGGCTGGACCCAAGCCTGATACTGAGTGCTTTTACTGCAAGGGAGAAGGTCACTGGAAGCGAAATTGCCCAAAGTACTTGGCGGATTTGAAGAACGACAACATCAAGAAGAAAGGTATATCTGATATACATGTTATTGATGTGTATCTCACTAGTACTCGTAGTAGTGCCTGGGTATTTGATACTGGTTCGGTTGCTCATATTTGTAACTCGAAACAAGTGCTGCAGAATAAACGGAAGCTAGCGAAGAACGAGGTGACGATGCGCGTGGGAAACGGATCAAAGGTTGATGTGATCGCGGTCGGCACGCTACCCCTTCATCTACCATCGGGATTAGTTTTATACTTAAATAATTGTTATTTGGTGCCTGCGTTGAGCATGAACATTATATCGGGATCTTGTTTATTGTGAGACGGTTACTTGTTTAAGTCCGAGAATAATGGTTGTTCGATTTATATGAGTAATATGTTTTATGCACATGCACCTTTGATAGATGGTCTATTCTTATTGAATCTCGATAGTGGAAATACACATATCAACAACATTGAGGCTAAACGTTTGAAATCGAGCGATAACTCGACCTATATGTGGCACTGTCGTCTTGGTCACATTGGAGTGAAACGTATGAAGAAAATCCATTCCGATGGACTTCTTGAATCACTTGATTTTGAATCACTTGAAAGATGCGAAGCATGTCTGATGGGTAAAATGACTAAGACTCCATTTTCTGGTATGATGGAGCGAGCTACGGACTTATTGGAAATCATACATACCGATGTGTGTGGTCCAATGAGTGTAGCATCGCACGGTGGTTATCGTTATGTTCTTACCTTCACGGATGACTTGAGTAGATATGGGTATATCTATTTCATGAAACATAAGTCCGAGACTTTCGAGAAGTTTAAGGAGTTTCAAAGTGAGGTAGAGAATCAACGTAACAAGAAGATTAAATTTCTACGTTCTGATCGTGGAGGTGAATATCTAAGTTACGAGTTTGGCGAGCATTTGAAGAAATGCGGAATACTTTCACAATTGACACCGTCGGGAACACCACAGCGTAATGGTGTGTCCGAACGTCGTAATCGAACTCTCTTAGATATGGTTCGTTCTATGATGTCACTTACAGATTTACCGCTATCATTTTGGGGTTATGCATTAGAAACAGCCGCATTCACTTTAAATAGGGCACCGTCTAAATCCGTTGAAACGACACCGTATGAATTATGGTTTGGGAAGAAACCTAGATTGTCGTTCCTTAAAGTTTGGGGATGCGAAGCCTATGTAAAGAAGTTACAACCGGACAAGCTTGAACCCAAAGCGGAAAAATGCGTCTTCATAGGATACCCGAAGGAAACTATTGGGTATACCTTCTATCACAGATCCGAAGGCAAAATCTTCGTTGCTAAGAATGGATCCTTTCTAGAGAAGGAATTTGTCTCGAAAGAAGTGACTGGAAGGAAAGTAGAACTCGACGAGGTTGTCGAACCTTCTCTCGAAATTGCGAGTAGCGCAGCACCGGAAGAAGTTCCTGTGGTGCCTGCACCAATTAGAGAGGAAGCTAATGATGATGATCATGAAACTTCGGTTGAAGTTGCTATAGAGCCTCGGAGGTCAACGAGAACTCGTACCACTCCAGATTGGTATGATCCCGTTATGAGTGTCATGTTGGTGGACAACACCGATGACCCTGAGACATATGAGGAAGCGATAATGAGCCCAGATTCCAATAAATGGCAAGAAGCCATGAAATCCGAGATTGGATCCATGTACGAAAACCAAGTATGGACTTTGGTGGACTTACCGGATGGCTGGAAGGCTGTCGAGAACAAATGGATCTTCAAGAAGAAAACAGATGCTGATGGTAATGTTACTGTCTATAAAGCTCGACTTGTCGCAAAAGGGTTTCGACAAATTCAAGGAGTTGACTACGATGAGACTTTCTCACCAGTAGCGAAGCTAAAGTCTGTGAGGATTATGTTAGCAATCGCTGCATATTATGATTATGAGATATGGCAGATGGATGTCAAAACAGCATTCCTCAATGGAGACATTGATGAAGAGTTATATATGATGCAACCCAAAGGTTTTGTCGATCCTAAAGATGCTAACAAGGTATGCAAACTTCAACGATCCATCTATGGATTGAAGCAAGCATCCCGAAGTTGGAATCAACATTTTGATAAGGTGATCAAAAGTTTTGGTTTTATACAAACTTATGGAGAAGCTTGTATTTACAAGAAAGTGAGTGGGAGCTCTGTAGCATTCTTAATACTATATGTGGATGACATATTGTTGATTGGGAATGATGTAGACCTTCTTAATAGTGTCAAGGAATATTTGAATAATAGTTTTTCAATGAAGGATCTTGGCGAAGCAGCTTACATATTAGGCATAAAGATTTACAGAGATAGATCGAAACGCAAAATATCATTGTCACAGAGTACATATTTGGACAAAGTTCTAAAGAGATTTGGAATGGAAGATAGCAAGAAAGGGTTCTTGCCCATGTTGCCCAATACGACCTTGAGTAAAACTCAAAGTCCGACATCGGCAGAAGATAGAGAAAGGATGAGTAAGACTCCCTATGCCTCAGCCATAGGATCTCTAATGTATGCCATGCTATGTACTAGACCCGACATTGCATATGCTGTTAGTTTAACTAGCAGATATCAAAGTGATCCAGGAGTGGATCATTGGAAAGCGGTCAAAAACATCCTTAAGTACTTGAGAAGAACTAAGGATATGGTTCTTTCTTATGGAGGTGATGAACAGCTCGTTGTTAATGGTTACACCGATGCAAGTTGGAACACCGATCCGGATGATTCTAAATCACAATCTGGATACGTATTTATTTTGAATGGTGCAGCAGTTAGCTGGAGGAGTGAAAAGCAAAGCGTTGTGGCGAGATCTTCAACTGAATCGGAATACATGGCTGCTTCGGAAGCTTCACAAGAAGCGATATGGATGAAAGAGTTCATTACAGAGCTGGGTGTGGTTCCTAGTGCGCTGGACCCAATTTCTATCTACTGTGATAACATGGGCGCCATAGCCAATGCGCAAGAACCAAGGTCACATAAGAAGCTGAAGCACATCAAGCTACGTTTTCACGCTATTCGAGAACATATCAAGGATGGGGATATAAAGATTTGCAAAGTACACACAGATCTGAATGTGGTGGATCCGTTGACTAAACCTCTCCCGAGGGCAAAACATGACCAGCACGAAACTGCCATGGGTGTTCGGTATATTACCATGTAATCTAGATTAGATGACTCTAGTGCAAGTGGGAGACTGTTGGAGATATGCCCTAGAGGCAATAATAAATGTAGTTATTATTATATCTTTGTGTTTATGATAAATGTTTGCATTCATGCTATAATAGTATTAACAAGGAAACATTGATACTTGTGTGATTTGTAAACTTAATTTGAAGTCCCTAGTATAGCCTCTATACATCACTAGCTTGTTGGTTGATAAATGATTGTGGTTTCCCTATCATGAACATTGAGATGTTATCAACAAAAAGATCATATCGTTAGGAGAATGATATGATGGACATACTCCTATAGATAAGCGTAGCATAAAGATCAAGTCATTTCAATAGTTCAATTGCTATATGCTTTCTGATACATAGTAACCTAATTCCTTCGACCATGAGATCATGCATATCACCTTTACCGGATGGATGCTTTGATGACATCAAACACCACACCGTAATTGGGTGGCTATAAAGGTGGCATTGAGTGTTCGGAAAGTATTGGTTGAGACACATGGATCAAGAGTGGGATTTGTCCATCCATATGACGGATAGATATACTCTGGGCCCTCTCGGTGGAATGTCATCCAATTAGCTTGCAAGCATGTGACTGGCTCACAAGGGATCACATATCACGGGAACGAGAAAAGAGTACTTATCGGTAACGAGGTTGAACTAGGTATGCAGAGATACCGACGATCATAACCTCGGATAAGTAAACTATCGTGAGACAAAGGGAAATTGGTATCGTATGTAAGTGGTTCATTCGATCGCAAAGTAATCGTAGAAATATGTGGGAGCCATATGAATTTCCATATTCCTCTATTGGTTATTGTTCGGAGAAGTGTCTCGATCATGTCCGCATAATTCACAAACCGTAGGGAGACACACTTAAGGATTCGATGTTGTTTGAGTAGTTATGGTATGATGAGAAAGAGACCGAATGTTGTTCGGAGTCTCGGATGGGATCCGGGATATCACGAGGAGATCCGGAATGGTCCGGAGAATAATATTCATATAAGGAAAGTCCCGTTTCGGAGTTCGGGAATGATTCCGGTGTTTTCATCGGGAATGTTCTAGAAGGTTCCGGAATGTCCGGCACTCCGGAGGGGAAGGGGTACATGAGTGTCATTGCATATTGGAATGATTGCATCATGTACTAAGTGTCATCGCTGTTCCAAATAAAGGATTAATTCAAATCCTAGTTTGAAAAGTCAAATAGCTAGTTTGAAAAGTCAAACGACTAAAATTGGAAAGAGGAAAAGAGGAGGAAGTGGGAAACCGAGTTGGGGAGGGAATCCCTCCTCCAACCGGCGGCGCCCCCTCCAAGCCGAGTTGGGGAGGGACTCCCCTCCCTCCCCTTGGCCGTCGGCCCCTCCACCTATATAAGGAGGGGCAGGGCTCCCTCCTCTAGACACACAAGTACCTCTCCTCAAACCCTAGCTTGGCGCCTACCACCATAGCCGCCGCCGCCGCCCCCTAGGGTTTTGCCCTAGCCGCCGACTTGGGGGTCCCCGGAACCCTAGCCGTCGGCTCTAGCACTTCCTCCTTGGTGTGTCTAAACCCTAGAACACCGAGGAGCTCTCTCATACTCCACCATACTCGCTCCGGCTTAAGGCGAAGCCCTGCGAGATCTCCCCTCTACTTCTGGTAGCACGTCGTTGTGCTGCCGGAATCGCGAGGAGAGTGCTACAACCTCCGCTGCCTGCTGGAACAAGGGAGAGGAAGGTCTTCGTCGAGTACCGAACGTGTGACCGACTGCGGGAGCGCTGCCGGAACGCAGCGCCGGAAGGATCGTCTACGCGATCTTGAGATCGGGAAGAGTACGACTACATCACCCACGAGAATCCGCTCTCGTTAAACACTTTGGAATCTTCGAGGGTAAGTTATTCCATCGACTCGTTGCTACAATCTAGTAGATAGATCTTGGCTTGTTTGTTTGTATGCGATAGAAATTTTTTGTTTTCCATGCTATGAATCCCTACAAATAGTATCGACATGATTGAACCCCAAGGAACTAAAGGTCTCACCAAAAGACCAAATTTATACAATGCCATCTCATTGGAGAATGAGTGATGCATGAAGACGCAAAGACATTCAAATACACATGGACCTGAAGCTTCAGATCCGTAGATTATGTTAACCACTTGTAATTGCTTATATGGAACACCATAAAGCCATAGGTGTTCAATACGCAAAGTTATCAAACTAGATTATTATCTCTAGTGCAAGTAGGAGACTGAAGGAAATATGCCCGAGAGGCAATAATAAAGTGGTTATTATCGTATTCCTTGTTTATGATAAATGTTTATTTTACATGCTATAATTGTATTAATACGGAAACATTAATACATGTGTGTTTAATAAAAAAAGGAAGTTCCTAGTTATGCCTCTCTCATAAAACTAGCTCGTTGATTAACAAGATGATCAAAGTTTCCTGATCATGGACATTGGATGTTGTTAATAACAAGGTCACAACATTAGTGTAATGGTGTGATGAACATTCATCTGAAGTATAGCATTACGATCAAAGTTATTGAGTTTATATTTCTATAACATCATACAAAGTGATCCTAATCCTTCGACCATGAGATCATGTCAATCACTAACACCGAAAGAGTATCTTGATAACATCAAACGTCACACCGTAACAGGGTCATTATAAAGATGGTTTCAGAACTACTAAAGTGTTATGTTGAGGCCCATGGATCAAGAGTGGAATTTGTTCATCCCGATGATGGATAGATATGCTCTGAGCCGTCTTGGTGATATCACATTGATTAGCTTGCAAGCAAGTGATTTGATCACTAGAATGTTATATCACGGGAACGAGAAAAGAGTACATGTTAGTAACAAGACCAAACTAGGTATGAAGATACCGATGATTGAATCTCGGACATGTAATATATCGCGAAACAAAAGGATTAAGATACTAGCGTAAAAGGTTCTCACGATCACAAGAAAGTCATCGTTGAATGTGTGGGAGTCAGTACGGATCTCCAGGTCCCGCTTCTGATTATTGATCGGGGAGGGGTCTCGATCATGTCCGCATTATTCGCGAACCGTAGGGTGACACACTTAAGAGACACCGACATCCATTTGGAGCAAAAGTTTCATCCCGAAAAGAATAACAAGCACATGAATTTATTTCACTAGATACCAAAACAGGTTTTTGGGTGAAATTGCAGAAAGTGTTTTTGCATGTGAAATGAAATACTAGCAAGGGTTTATATGTGAATGCTTGTCATTAAAGTAATTGACAAAATTCTGAATAAATAAAAGGAGTTTTATTTAACGAGAGTCTGCATTAAATTTGGTGGAAATTTAATGGGAATTTGAGTGGGATTTTGAGTGGAGAAAATTGAAGGGGCATTTTGTGAGTGGAGTGTCCACCCACATGAATGAGGGAGACATGGGGGCACTGATGACCCACAAGTATAGGGGGTGTATCATAGTACTTTCGATAAATAGGAGTGTCGATCCCAACGAGGAGCAGAAGGTGTTGAACAGTGGTATGGAGCAGGAAATCCCTATGAATACTTAGCAAACGGATTTTTAGTGGTTTTCTGATAAGACAACAAAACAAGGAGCAAGTAATAAATACAACGAACAAACAGAGCAAGTGTCCCAATCCTTTCTTAGCAAAGGACAAGACGGTGGAAATACTTATAATGACCAAGCATTCTCGAGGACACATGGGAATTCTGTCAAGTGCTTTCGCTTCAAATATCTGAGTACTCTTCTCCGGTGTTGTAAGTGTTGTGTGGGTGAACCTATGCTAACTTACCAACCTTACTTGGACTAATACATACTTGTGATTAACCCCCCTGCAAACATCCGTAACTACAAGAAAGTAATTAAGATATAAATCTAACCACAGCCTTAAACTCTCAGATCCTACACTCCCTTATGCAAAGGTGTCCTAACAGGGGTTCAGGTTTCTGTCACTCCGGCAACCCCACAATTAGTATACAAATACACAATGCATTCCCCTAGGCCCATAAATGGTGAAGTATCATGTAGTCTACGTTCACATGACACCACTAGAAGAATAGCACCACAACTTAAATACTAAACCATTGAATAATAACTCAACACAAATCCACTAATAACAACATGACTTCTCCCATGTCCTCAAGAACACAACGAACTACTCACAAGACATCATATGGATCAAGATCAAAGATGATATGGTAATGGATAACAATCTGAACATAAACAATAATCCAATGGTTCCACTCACAAGCATCAACTACAATAGTAATCAACACCGGGAAAGTTTCCCCTAAGAACTAAAGAAATATCCAACACAATAGTTACAGCGGGACGGAGTGGTGATGATGGTGCTGGTGGAGATGATGGTGTGGATGATGATGATGATGATCCCGATGAAGCCTAGCTTGACTATGGTGTTGATGGCGATGGTCTCCCCTCTCCGGGAAGACATTCCCTCGGCAGAAATCTGTCTGCCGGAGAGATCTTTCTCTCTTGGTGTTTTTCGCCCCCCAGAGGCGGCGGAAATCTATCTGTGGTCGCCCTCTCATGGCCTTAGGGTTTCGTAGGGAAGATATAGGCAAAGGGGCAGAGTCGGGAGTCTGGAAGGTGGGCCGCACCTGCCCTAGGCGCGGCCCAGGCGAGACCCGCGCCTAGGGGGTGTGGGCCCCCTACTGCCCCTCTTCGCTCCTCCTTCTGGCTTCCTCATTATTCTGGAATAATATTTTCCCATATTTTTCTGGTATTTTTCGATCATCGCGAAAATGCACCGAAACGTCTTCTTTTCCATCAGGAATCCATTCTCCGGTAGTCCATCCTCCAAGAATCATCCAACATGCATAAACAGATGAAAATCCATAAGTAATACCTCATAATAAGACATATATCAATGAATAGAGGTAAATTATGATATAGAATGGTGATGCAAATTGGGCGTATCAACTCCCCCAAGCTTAGACCTTCGCTTGTCCCCAAGCAAAAACTGAGCTCAGTAAACATGTCCGCAGGTTTATGGAGTGAAGTGTCGATAAAAGAATACGAACAAGAAGCATCACACTTACCGTTGCAGAACTCATAGGAAAAAGCAACTCACCATTATATAACTTAGATTGCAACAAGTATAGGAGTCACAATAGAGATGCATAAAGATAAATCATAATTGGAATTTGCAAACTCTTGTTCTTGGTCAGAGAATAGCTGGCAAACAGTCTCACAAATAAAGCTTTTTGTAGAAGTTTTATAACAGGAACACTCTTTGCTCAAAAACGTCTTTCGCAAGTGAAGGCTTTCAAAGTAATACTCAATAGATAAGTGCAAACAAGGAAGATAAAGAACATGATTGAATAAATCACTGTTCAAAATATCGGCCGATATGCCGATTAATCATCCGATTTATCGCTACTCGAGGGTGGCCAATATGCCGATTTTCTGATTTATCGTCCGATTTTCCGATTTATCGCCCGATAAATCGTCCCGATATGCTGAAAAATCGCCAATTTTCAGTCGACCGATAAATTACCGATAAGCGATATCCTTAATATTGGAATAAATCACCATATGAATGCTTGAAACACAACAACTCAAATGCTTGCTGGATATAAAGAGGAAGTAGGTTCACTGACTCAACTTGGAAGTGGGAGAAAGGTCCCTTTATAGAGGGAAGCAGGGATTACAAGTCATAAAGAGCTTCCAAAATATTATGGTACTTACTAGCTTTGAGCCCTCATTGCCCCTATCATAGGCATCTTGAGATGATTAAGGTTAAAGTGCACAAATATGGAGTAGATGCTTGACGAAATATAAGTTGGCAATCTCATGTCCCTTGAATATGAGGGCCACTCGTCATGCTACTCAACTTTAGTTACAGGTAAGTTCTTGTCATTGTAAGTACATGCATATCATAGAGAACCGCCAACAGGGTACCCATTTCACATGGTACAGGAGATTTCCCATAGCCAAATTACAAGGCAAGCAGACAATGAGCATCTCAGCAATCTTTTTATTTACTATGTGCATAGATTTTTATTGATGATGCTTCATAGATAGCTCACTATGGTGATGTTGCAAGTTTCCACCATGACTAGGCATGGCTTAGGCTAGCGGCCCAGGCGTTTCTCTAACACAAAATACAGACTCCATGGACTTACAAGTTCCCTCTTTATTTCACACCGTTGACATCCATAAACAAAAGAGCATGATATCAATTGTGTACAAAGTATAGGTGCAATGTTTTAAAACGTTCCCCGTGATAGCACGGTTCTGCTAATTCCAACGTATAGATGCAAGCATATACAACTTTGATGGCACCATGGTTCAAGTCTATTAGGGGCAAGAAATAAGGTGTGCCATGAAGTTCGTGAGAGCTTTACTAACTAGTTTGCACATAACAAAATACTTTTTAATTCGAAAGATAGATGAAGCTTGAGAATTTGCTTGGAATAGCAAAAGCTACTAGGTAGATATGGTGGACACAAGTGTCAAAAGTTTTGGTTCAAAGGGATTTGGAAACATGAGAAGTATGCCTTCTCAAAACAGGTTTTTGGCTAGCAAGGCTAGGTAGCAAGCAAGAGAGTTGAAAGAAACAAGCAAACATACAAGTAATAAATCCAAACATGCAATCTTCCTCGAAGACACAAAAGATCTTAAATAAAGAATACTAAGCTTATGAGCCAACAAGAAAGAAAATAGATGATACAAAATACCTGTAAGCTTTTTTCCTTTTTCTTTCAAACCTCAAAAATTGTTGCTACTGACTAGAGCTCGGTTTGCCAAAACAAATTTGATCCACTTGATGATCCCCAAAGTGATGCCAATACTGATCAACAATATCCATCATATAATAGAGATTGCAAACTAAAATAAGAAGTGCAAAAAGTAAAAGATGAGACTTCTCATTAATATTCAATAAAGGCACTCACACCAAGGGATACATAGATAATCAACTAAAAGAGAGATACTTACACATGCAAACTAAACTATAAGATAAAATCTCTACCACATATATGAATCCACTAAAAAGGTAAAAGATAAAAGGTAATGGTTGTGATACCACGGCACTCCCCCAAGCTTGGAACAAACCAAGGGGATGCCAAACCTGATGATGAATTACTCCTTCAGTGGTAGTGGTGTTCTCTTGATAAGCTCTTCAATCAGATTTCTTAACTCCTCAATCTCAAAGGTTAGAGTACGAATCAACTTCGAGTTTTGCTCAATGCGGTTCATGATCATATCGGACTGAGAGTTCCAGTCCTTATTATTCTTTCCCCACTCTTCCTTCTTAGTGTGTTCCTCCCTTGCACGCTTAGAACAAGGCATATCCCACATCGAGGGCAAGTTCCCTTTGGGCACATATTGAAATTGACGCTCATGTATAAGAGTGTGGAAGGGTTTCTTGGTACTTGGAGGAGGTGACAGTGGAGAGAGGGTATTACGTGGAGGTCTCCCTCCTATAGACATCCGTGTTGTCCTCCTAAGCTTGATAGGGTTCACCACCACTTCAATGCTTGCGATGGTAGAATGGGTGTCCGGTTGCTTGTCCTCCTCCATGTCACCTTCATACCCTACCGAAATCTCCTCCTCCTTGGGGACTTGAGGTTCTTCTTCCTCGGTCTTCTTGCCTTTATCGTTGGCGGAGACCATGGTGCTCTAAACTTGAGAAGTTTTCCTGACAGAAATAGATCGAAACAAAAATACAACGAGAACACGATGCACAAACCTCGGGGGATCCGGGGGGTATATATTACAAAGTTTCAATGCATAAGGAAGGTTCTGACACGGAAACAAAACGGAGACGAAGTTCGAGGGTGGCACACCCCCCTCAGGCGCGGCCAGGCTGGGCCCGCGCCTGGGGTGGGTTTGTCCACCCCGGACTCTAGTTCCTCCTCTATTCCGTCTCATAGTCTTCCTTATGTATTAAAAACATCAAAAATATAAAAAGATTGGATTTTCATGAACCTTTTGTTTTCACCATTTTTACCTATTCAAAGACGAACTCTGCAGATTCCTTTTCTCCTTCTCCTGAAAATTTCCTTCATACAAAACCCTTGCACAAACTCAATGACAACATTAGTGTAAGAAAAAACAATAAACCTTTGGGTACACACTTCAACTGAAAACCCATCAAAACAAAGCTTCTGTAAGAGACAAATGCAAATGATGGCAGAAATCTGTCAAAACAGACCAGCAGGTAAAGATTGTTTTTTTCTAAAACCTTCTGTTGCTCAAATAAAAAAGTACAAAACTGATGAAAGTTGGGTAACAACTTGGAGAACGAGCTCAGAAAAATGCAGCTCCATCCGAAGTACTGAGATCCCTCACGAATTTTTACAATACAACGCAAAAATCTGTCCCAGGACAACCACTTTTCACAACTCCTCTACTTCACAAAAGTATTTGAACTTGACACAAAAACCAAAACAAAAAGGATAAGGAGCGGTTATTACTGAGGTAATAACTTCCAAGACTCGAAAAAACTCTTGGGGTTATCTCCCAACAAGTACTTTTCTTTAATGCCTTTAAGTTAGGCTTGAAACTTTCAAAGATGCTCACATAGGATATATATATTTGAAGTGAAAGAGAGCATCAAGAAGCAAATAACCAACACACTTGAGTCTAACCCACTTCTTATGCATGGGGGTATCATGAGAAAACGAATTGTTGAAACAAAAAGCCACTAGCATAGGAATACAAAACAGATGCAACTTCAAAGCTTTCAACATAAAACGGGGAAACTTAACATTATTGGGATGCATAAAACCATGTTTCCCTCTCTCAAAATAACTTTAAGTAGAACTTTGAATAAAGTTGACAATATAACTGTCACTGGAAACAACTTTATCATCAGAATAAGCATACTTACAGTCACCAAAAAGAGGTCCAATGTCATAAACTGAATCAATAGAAGCAAGTTTTTCCATCCTGAAATCTTTATTAGGCAAGTTGTTTTCACAAGGAGCTTTAGCAAACTTGGAAAAGTTAAACTCATAAGAATCTCCATCAAACTTAGTTAAAACTTTTTCCTTCTTACGATCAATAATAGCTCCACAAGTGTTCAATAAAGGTCTACCAAAAATGATAGGACAAGTTTTGCTAGTTGCTGAATTAAGCACTAGAAAATCAGCAGGATACTTAATCTTACGACAAAGAACCTCCACATCTCTTACAATACCAATGGGTCAAATGGTTTCCCTATTAGCAAGGTGGATAACCACATCAATGTGCTCAAGATCACAAGGACCAATCCCATGCATAATTTCCCTGTAAAGCTCATAAGGAATAACACTAACTAGCACCAATATCACACAAACCATAATAGCAATGATCACCAATTTTAACAGAAAGCACAAGAACACTAGCTTTTCTATCATTACTAGGATGAGAGATAATATTAGAAGCATCTTCACAGAAGACAATGTGCTCATCCTCTATATTTCTAGTGATAGTGTCTTTGACAATAGCTACCACAGGTTCAACATTCAATTGCTTATCAGGCTCCACAGTTTCCTTTGTACCTTTGTTATTTGTACTAATAATCATACAATACTCCTTTACCTTAGCTGGGAAAGGTAATTTCTCAACATGAGGTTCAGGCACAAGATGATTAGTAGTACAAACTTCAGCACTTCTGACAGAAACATGATTAACAACATCTTTATAAGGAGCATGGTACTTATTCCACTTCTCCTTGGGAATTTCAATGTAAGAGGCAAAGGCCTTAAAACAGTTGGCAATACTTTGGGAATCAAGACCAAACTCATTGCTAATATCACGAAAGTCATCAGTTCCTATAAAAGATTTAATGCATTCATAATCATAGTTTATACCTCACTTTCTTCCTTTGTCATTCTCCCAAGCTTTAGTGTTATCTTGAATACGGTCTAAGAGATCTCATTTAGCTTCTTCCTTCATACATGTGAATGATCTAGCACAAGAATCATCTAGTAAATCTTTATCATGAAGAGAAAGCCTAGCATACAAGTTATTGAGAATAATATTGTTAGGGAGTTCATGAATAGGACATTTAAGCATTAGTAACTTCAATCTCCCCCAAGCTTGAGCTGTACTTTCTCCATCAAGAGGCCAAAAGTTATATATAAGATTTCTATCCTTATGAATCTCACTTGGAGGATAAAATTTAGAGTAAAAGAGAGATGCCATCTCCTCCCATTCCATGGATTGTCCATTCTTCAGCAGCTTATACCATTCTTCAGCTCTCCCTTTCAAGGATATGGAGAGTAAATATTCTTCACATGTTTAGTTGTGATACCCGCGCACTTAAACAACCCGCATAATTCATGGATAAAAAGCAAGTGATCACCGGGAAGGACAGTTCCATCCCCAAAATAATAATTATCCATAACACGATTAACAATACTTGTAGGTATCTTAAAAGGATCTATCTCAACAGGTGGTGGTTCATCTACTACCCTAGCAGTGTTAGTAGTTTTCCCAAACAGAAAACCAAGTGGGTTATCCATATTGGAAACAAAGTAACAAGCAATAACAAAAGCAATACTTACAGTAAAATTTTCCCTTGCCAGTTCCACTCTTCAATAGCGCTTCACTCCCCGGCAACGGCGCGAGAAAATAGTCTTGAAGACCCACAAGTATAGGGGTGTATCGCAGTACTTCCGATAAATAGGAGTGTCGATCCCAACGAGGAGCAGAAGGTGCTAAAAAGTGGTATGGATCAGGAAATCCCTGTGAATACTTAGCAAACGGATTTTTAGTGGTTTTCGTATAAGGCAACAAAACAAGGAGAAAGTAATAAAGACAACAAACAAACGGAGCAAGTGGCCCAATCCTTTCATAGTAAATGATAAGCCGGTGGAAATACTTATAAGGACCAAACGTTCTCGAGGACACATGGGAATTCTGTCAAGTGCTTTCGCTTCAAATAGCTGTGTACTCTTCTCTGATGTTGTAAGTGTTGTGTGGGTGAACCCGTGCTAACATACCGACCTTACTTGGACTAATACATACTTGTGATTAAACCCCCTTCAAACATCCATAACTACAGGAAAGTAATTAAGATATAAATCTAACCACAGCCTTAAACTCTGAGATCCTACACTCCCTTGTGCAAAGGTGTCCTAACAGGGGTTCAGGTTTTTGTCACTCCGGCAACCCTAGAATTAGTAGCCAAATACACAATGCATTCCCCTAGGCCCAGAAATGGTGAAGTATCATGTAGTCGACGTTCACATGACACCACTAGAAGAATAACACCACAACTTAAATACTAAACCATTGAATAATAACTCAGCACAAATCCACTCTTGAGAACATGACTTCTCCCGTGTCCTCAAGAACACAACGAACTACTCACAAGACATCATATGGATCAAGATCAAAGATGTTATGGTGATGAATAACAATCTAAACATAAACAATAATCTAATGGTTCCACTCACAAGCATCAACTACAATAGTAATCAACACCGGGAAAGTTTCCCCTAAGAACTAAAGCAATATCCAACACAATAGTTACAGCGGGACGGAGTGGTGATGATGGTGCTGGTGGAGATGATGGTGTGGATGATGATGATGATGATACCGATGAAGCCTAGCTTGACGATGGTGTTGATGGCGACGGTCTCCCCTCTCCGGCAAGACATTCCCCCGATAGAAATCTGTCTGTCGGAGAGATCTTTCTCTCTCGGTGTTTTTCGCCCCCAGAGGCGGCGGAAATCTATATGTGGTCGCCCTCTCATGGCCTTAGGGTTTCGTAGGGAAGATATAGGCAAAGGGGTAGAGTCAGGAGCCGGGCAGGTGGGCCACACCTGTCCTAGGCGCCGCCCAGGCGGGACCGCGCCTAGGGGGTGTGGGCCCCCTACGGCCCCTCTTCGCTCCTCCTTCTAGCTTCCTCATTCTTCTGGAAAAATAATATTTTCCCATATTTTTCTGGTATTTTCCGATCTTCGTGAAAATGCACCGAAACGTCTTCTTTTCCATCAGAATCCATACTCCGGTAGTCCATCCACCAAGAATCATCCAACATGCATAAACACATGAAAAGCCATAAGTAATACCTCATAATAAGACATATATCAATGAATAGAGGTAAATTATGATATAGAATGGTGATGCAAATTGGGCGTATCAACTCCCCCAAGCTTAGACCTTCACTTGTCCCCAAGCAAAAACTGAGCTCAGTAAACATGTCCACGGGTTTATGGAGTGAAGTGTCGATAAAAGAATACGAACAAGAAGCATCACACTTACCATTGCACAACTCATAGAAAAAAGCAACTCACCATTATATAACTTAGCTTGCAACAAGTATAGGAGTCACAATAGAGATGCATAAAGATAAATCATAATTGGAATTGGCAAACTCTTGTTCTTGGTCAGAGAACAGCTGGCAAACAGTCTCACAAATAAAGCTTTTTGTAGAAGTTTTGTAACAGGAGCACTCTTTGCTCAAAAACGTCTTTCGCAAGTGAAGGCTTTCAAAGTAATACAGATAAGAGTTTTGTGCAAACAAGGAAGATAAGGAACATGATTGAATAAATAAATGTTCAAAAAATTGGCAGATATGCCGATTAATCATCCGATTTATCACTACTCGAGGGTGGCCGATATGCCGATTTTCTGATTTATCGTTCGATTTTCCGATTTATCGCCCGATAAATCGGCCCGATATGCTGAAAAATCGCCGGGCGATAAATCGGCCCGATATGCTGAAAAATCGCCAATTTTCAGTCGACCGATAAATACCGATAAGTGATATCCTTAATATTGGAATAAATCACCATATGAATGCTTGAAACACAACAACTCAAATGCTTGCTGGATATAAAGAGGAAGTAGGTTTACTGACTCAACTTGAAAGTGGGAGAAAGGTCCCTTTATAAAGGGAAGCAGAGATTACAAGTCATAAATAGCTTCCAAAATATTATGGTACTTACTAGATTTGAGCCCTCATTGCCCCTATCATAGGCATCTTGAGATGATTAAGGTTAAAGTGCACAAAGATGGAGTATATGCTTGACGAAATATAAGTTGGCAATCTCATGTCCCTTGAATATGAGAGCCACTCCTCATGCTACTCAACTTTAGTTACAGGTAAGTTCTTGTCATTATAAGTACATGCGTATCATAGAGAACCGCCAACATGGTACCCATTGCACATGGTACAGGAGATTTCCCATAGCCAAAATGACAAGGCAAGCAGACAATGAGCATCTCAGCAATCTTTTTATTTACTATGTGCATAGATTTTTATTGATGATGCTTCATAGATATCTCACTATGATGATGCTGCAAGTTTCCACCATGACTAGGCATGGCTTAGGCTAGCGGCCCAGACGTTTCTCTAACACAAAATACAGACTTCATGGACTTACAAGTTTCCTCTTTATTTCACACCGTTGACATCCATAAACAAAAGAGCATGATATCAACTGTGTACAAAGTATAGGTGCAATGTTGAAAACGTTCCCCGTGATAGCACGGTTATGTTAATTCCAACGTATAGATGCAAGCATATACAACTTTGATGGCACCATGGTTCAAGTCTATTAGGGGCAAGAAATATGGTGTGCCAAGAAGTTCGTGAGAGCTTTACTAACTAGTTTTTCACATACCAAAATACTTTTTAATTCGAAAGATAGATGAATCTTGAGAATTTGCTTGGAATAGCAAAAGCTACTAGGTAGATATGGTGGACACAAGTGACAAAAGTTTTGGTTCAAAGGGATTTGGAAAGATGAGAAGTATGCCTTCTCAAAACAGGTTTTTGGCTAGCAAGGCTGGGTAGCAAGAAAGAGAGTTAAAAGAAACAAGCAAACATACAAGTAATAAATCCAAACATGCAATCTTCCTTGAAGACACAAAAGATCTTAAATAAAGAATACTAAGCTTATGAGCCAACAAGAAAGAAAATAGATAATACAAAATACCTGTAAGCTTTTTTTTCCTTTTTCTTTCAAACCTTAAAAATTGTTGCTACTGACCAGAGCTCAGTTTGCCAAAACCAACTTAGATCCACTTGATGATCCCCAAAGTGATGCCAATACCGATCAACAAGATCCATCATATAATAGAGATTGCAAACTAAAATAAGAAGTGCAAAAAGTAAAAGATGAGACTTTTCATTAATATTCAATAAAGGCACTCACGCCAAGTGATACATAGATAATCAACTAAAGGAGAGATACTTCCACATGCAAACCAAACTATAAGATAACATTTCTACCACATATATGAATCCACTAAAAAGGTAAAAGATAAAAGATAATGGTTGTGATACCGCGGCACTTCCCCAAGCTTAGAACAAACCAAGGGGATGCCAAACCTGATGATTCAGCTGGTTAGCTCTGCTTATTCTTCCTCAAACCAGCTGAACCATAGTAGACCCAGCACATGGTTCTGCTGGTTAGTTCTACTATGCCAAACGTGAATCGACTCTCAAAGAGAAGGATGAAGACAACGTGTTTTGTCTGTGAACTGTGACATTGACCTCGGTCTGCCTGGGACTCCATTTGATTTGACACCGTTGGTTGTCTGCTCCTCAGATGAACCGTCCCATCAGATGGGAGTAACTGCTAAAGTCGATGGTGCAACAAAAGTTGTAGGTACTGAAAGTTGGTGGAGGAATCGTCCATGGTATCAGAGAAGTAAAATTAAAAATGTGGTCTACGTCGCTCCGTGCCTTTTCTTTGTCAAAAAATGATGCTCTTGCTCCAAAAGAGGTGCCAGAAAGTGATTCATTGAGTACTCCACAGAGTTAACCCATGGAACATCGGGGTCTTTCTAGACCCCTCCTACCGTTCAAAAAAAAAGGAAGTGATTCATTGCTTATTACTCCCTTGTTCATAGTTCTAAGATGTTTTAGCTTTTTATAAAACATATGTATCTAGACCGTGTGCTAATATGTGGGTTCACTCATTTTGGTTTTTATATAGTCAACATTGAAATGTCAAAAAACTACTTAGAATTGTGAAGGAGGAAATACTTATCAGATCCAGGATAAGATAGTATTACTCTACGTCCAAGGTTTTTTTGTTTTGTAAAAATGACTATACACAGAAATATCGCCAACATAGATCATTTATGCTATCATCTAAAGGACCAATGCGCACTACGAGACCGAGATCCTAAAATCACAAAGTTGCACTACTCAATAAATTATTATTTAAGCGTACATCATGATCTTATACGTAACAAATACGTAGGCTCGAATGCGACCCCACAAATTTTATTGGAACCTAGAGATTCCCACTTATGTGGGGGTCCAATGAAGTTCAAATAATTCTTTTGTTTAATCTGGAATTTTCTACACTAAGGATGGATCTGGAGTGAGATGTTATGAGGACGCTTGGTTGAAGAATGCACCCCTTAAATTTCAATATCCAGGGCTATTCCAAATTGTTAGGCTTATATTTTTTTTATAACCATCAATGTCTTAGGTCACATTTAGAGGGATTTAGTTGGTCCACGGCCACCGGTGTAGAATGTATTAACTTTCAAACGTCAATCAGTAGAATCAAGTGTCTGAATTAATGAAGGTTGGGCAATTGACATATAGTACTTACAACACCTCTCGGTGTGGCTCGATAACACCAAAACATGAACAAAAAAGGAAAGCATTTTTTTCTAAATTGCGAACTGGCGTAGAAGGTTGGTCAATCCAAGAACAATACTTGGATATAATATTACTTTTCATAGACCAACAAACATGGATCTAAATATTTTTTTCCAGATCTTCTATGTATGCTTTGATGCATTGAAGAAAGATTTCAAGGCTTCCTGCAAGAAGGTCATAGGATTAGATGGTTGCTTTTTCAAAGGACTTGTGAAGGGTGAACTGTTGTGTGTTATAGCTAGAGATGCAAACAACCAATTGTATCTAATGGCCTAGGCTGTAGTTGAATAAGAGATCATATGGTAAATTTGCTTTGTATTGTCCAAATGTTGTGAAAATTAGGTATGTTACTATCCATGTTCCAGTGCTGCAAATGTTATTGTCCATGTGATAAGAAACAAGTCGATCTTGAGTCGAGCTAAAAAACAAGTCAGACATATACATATGACATCACTACATTGCACAAACAATATTCATACAAAGATAATTCAAACAAACCCACATATAGCCATCACTGCATTTATCAAATTTAATTCATACAAATTTGATAATTTTTCACAAGTCAAGCTCTTCGCACTAAGATCATCCCTACTAATACACCTGACATAAAGATAAATATGCCAAACATTACACTCATACATCATTATCAACTACCTTATCTCATATTTATCCCTAATACTACTAATCTATGTCTTTTTCTCCTTAGGGTCATCTTGCAGAGCTTGAACAATTTGTCCTCTTCTTGTTTGTTCTTGAGTCCGATGATGATTTCCTTCAGAGGGCAACCTTCATTGTGTAAATCACCAATCAAATCATTGAAAAACTGGGGAAACGGGGGATCATGCCATTCTACATAGTCGCACCCTCCTTTATGTTCAATAGTCCAAAGATTAAGAAGCGAATAGATAAGAAAACAAACAAAGTGAACATAGAAGAATGCAACAAAATTAAGCTAACCGTAGCATCCACGCACACATAATATCTTCTTCCTGGATTGCGATCACTCCGGGAGATCCATCGTCGCGTCTTCCTTGATGGCTTGTAGTTGCACATCTTTGGCGGCTCATACGCCATTCCACTCTCCTAGTAGCTCACCATCTTTCGTCCATCTCCGTCGAGTTTGTGCAGCAACCGGACTATCGGAGGACCACGACATCATCCCTTCCGCCGCGGCGCCGCCGCTTTGAAATCCGCTACGTCGCCCTCAAGGACAAACCCTAACTTATTGTCCCCCAATCTCAATTCGATTTTGAAACGAAGCAGTACCCCCTCGAGTTATATTAGTAGTTGGCCCACCATTAATAGAAATCCTGGTCCAACATTTGCCATGTCAGCAAATTCTCCCTTAGACTGAACCAAGGTTCAAATTAGACCGAGATCTTTAAGTTGATTGTGCTGGGATTAAGAGTTTAGGGTTTTGTTTAGTTTTCCTCTATGAATTCATGGTTCGTTTTGGACCTTTCTCTGGAAAATACCTACTACTCTTGCTTGGTAGTATTGATAGATCTGAAGTTTTGAACCTTGAATTAAAAACGTTCTAGAAAAAAGGACCTCCACTTTGACCTGAGAGCATATTTGACCTTTCCTAAACCAGTTGTTCATAGCTTAGGTAGTACCCCCAAATAACTGGCTAACAAAGTCGGCGAGACAAGCTGTTGTTTTCATCATATAAGTTAATTGTAATCAGAGAAGAAACAAACTGTTGGCCACACTGTGTCACCGTCATATGAATTTTGTAGGGCAGGTTGACACGCACGCGTACGACTTGCATTTTGAGCTGAGTTTGTTTATTCTTTATTTGTGTACACTCTTGATGTCACTTTTAACTGGGATTCCCATTATGTATTTAGCACAAAATTAGGAAGACATTTTACATCACAATTTGAAGAATATTAGAAAGGAGCCTATCATGCTTCTTTTATAATTAAATGCGTTGAGTAAAGTACTCCCTCCGTCCCGAAATAGATGTCTTAGATTTAATAAAATTTAGATGAATCTATTCACTATTTAGTATATTTAGTATATAGATTCATCCAAATTTTAACAAACCCGCGGCATCTATTTTGGGACGGAGGGAGTACAATACTATTTATGGCCAGAAATTCGAGACATTAACCATCTTACTAAATGGCTTAATAGAAAAATGTGTTTTCTGTTGTCGTGACAAAGTTGATTAAACATCCCATCTTGTGCAAATTTTCTCTTGAGAAGTGTGATCCATTGTTCGTTTGACGACGTTGTACATGGTGATTTGTTTGCCATACCTACCTACTTTTTCCCTTTAATAGAAAAAACCTACTAATACTCTTGCTTCGTAGTAGTATTGATGGATCTGAAGTTTTGAATGAACCCTTGGATTAAAACCGTTCTAGAAAAAAAAAAAGGACTTCCACTTTGACCCGAGCAGCACATCTGACCTTTGCTAAACCAGTTGTACATAGCTTAGGCAGTACGGACCCCCCAAATAACAGGCTAATAAAAGTCAGCGGGACAAGCCGTTGTTTTCACCATAACTTCCAAGTGTGACCAGAGAAGAGACAAAATGTTGCCGACAATTCGTGACCTGATTGCCTGATCTTTCACTACGGCACACACGTTCTTTGCCGTGTGGGCAAAAGACACGGCAAAGGTCTTTCGGAACACGACAAATGCCACACGGCAACGTTCGCCACGGCAAAGGCCCTTTGCCGTGTGTTTTCTAAATAAGACACGGCAAAGGCTTTGCCGTGTGTCTCATGCGTAGACACGGCAAAGTAAAGTAACATAACGGTTCCCGCGGAGATGACGGTGTCTATTCTTTGCCGTGTGTCTTCTTGAAAAGTACACGGCAAAGTTGTCTTTGCCGTGTGTCTCCTTGAAAAGTACACGGCAAAGAAGCTGTCTTTGCCGTGTGTCTCGTGGAAAAAGTACACGGCAAAGAAACTGCCTTTTTTTTTAAAATAAAAATAATAATTTTGTTTCAAACTTTTTTAAATATTATTTACTTGATAATCTCATATAGAATATTTGAACCCTTTGTATGTTAAATATTATGTCAAATTGCAATCATAATCAAACTTCCCCTGTGGTCACCCATCCTAACACTACTTTAGGCCTAGCACGCTTAACTTCTTCGTTCCTTCCAAACGAGCTACCAAGAAAGAAATCATACCTTGTTGCTAATACTTTCATATCAATGATATTAACTCTTGGACCATGATGTCACACATCTCAGTTTTAGATTCCAAACAATTATTTAAGTAAACAATAATGAAAAATAATAATAATCTTGAATCCAAATAAAAAATAAAATAATTTTATTTTATTTCCTTTTTCTATTTAATATGGAATAATTCATATATTTAAATCCGTAAATCGGAATTCGACAAATAAAATGTCTAAATCGATCAGAAAAATGTGAGGAATCCAAATATGACATCCATATAATCTTGTGAAAATGGGGTGGTATCATTTTGAATTATCCATTTGGTGGTTGCTTCATAAAACCTCCCGTTTTTTGTGCCCGGAAAATGGAAAATGGCTTTTTGGTGCGAGGAAAAGGAAAACTTCCTTCAGCAACATTATTCGCCATTCCATAATGCACATGCATGCATGATATGGATATATTATCACAAACTATGCCTTGATTCTAGCCATAATATTGGTCATTTGACTCGAAAGTCACGAAACCTCGAATGAGATAGGTCATTTTGTGAAGGGTTTTATTGAGACATATTCAATATAACAAGTTTGATATTTTTACTTCCAACCATGTCACATAATATGACACCACGCGAAGGTTTCGCATTGTTTCGATCGTTTTTGAATTTTTTATGACTCTTTTAAACTATCGACAAACTTTTTCGAACGACGGGTATGAAGATTCTTAGCTCGGAGCTGAGCCTCTCTAAACTTTCACTGGATCTTTGATAAAATAGCATATTGTGAACCTAAAAATTATTTTTGTAAAAAATCATGCCCATCAGATCATGTACCTGTAGTTCATATCTGACCCACTTCCTACTGTTTCGGCAGGAATTTGTCTTTTTCACCTGGAGTGGACAGAAAGGTTTGAGATCCCCCCGTTGGGACATTGTCCATTTAAGGTGGTCTAGTATTTTTGAAAAATAGGATGGTAGCATTTTAAATTAGCCATTTGGTGGTTGCTTCATAAAATCTCTCGTTTTTTTCGCTCAGAAAATAGAAAATGGCTTTTTGGTGCGACGAAAAGAAAAACTTCCTCCTGCAACATTGTTCACCATTCCATGAGGCACATGCATGCACAATATGGGCAGATTATCATAAACTATGCCTTGATTCTAGCCATAACATTGGTCATTTGACCCGAAAGCCAGGAAACCTCGAATGAGATAGGTCATTTTGTGAAGGTTTTTTTGAGACATATTCAATATAACAAGTTTGATATTTTTTCTTCCAACCATGTCACATAATATGACACCACGCGAAGGTTTCGCATTGTTTCGATCGTTTTTGAATTTTTTATGACTCTTTTAAACTATCGACAAACTTTGCCGAACGACGGGTATGAAGATTCTTAGCTCGGAGCTGAGCCTCTCTAAACTTTCACTGGATCTCTGATAAAATAGTATATTGTGAACCTAAAAATTAGTTTTATAAAAAATCATGCCCATCAGATCATGTACCTGTAGTTCATATCTGACCCATTTCCTGCCGTTTCGGCAGGAATTTGTCTTTTTCACCTGGACTAGACAGAAAGGTTTGAGATCCCCCAGTTGGGACATTGTCCATTTAAGGTGGTCTAATATTTTTGAAAAATAGGGTGGTAGCATTTTAAATTAGCCATTTGGTGGTTGCTTCATAAAATCTCTCGTTTTTTTCGCTCAGAAAATAGAAAATGGCTTTTTGGTGTGACAAAAAGAAAAACTTCCTCCTGTAACATTGTTCACCATTCCATGAGGCACATGCATGCACAATATGGGCAGATTATCATAAACTATGCCTTGATTCTAGCCATAACATTGGTCATTTGACCCGAAAGCCAGGAAACCTCGAATGACATAGGTTATTTTGTGAAGGTTTTTTTTAAACATTTTCAATATAACAAGTTTGATATTTTTTCTTGCAACCATGTCACATAATATGACACCACGCGAAGGTTCCGCATTGTTACGATCGTTTTTGAATTTTTTATGACTCTTTAAAACTATCGACAAACTTTGTCGAACGACGGGTATGAAGATTCTTAGCTCGGAGCTGAGCCTCTCTAAACTTTCACTGGATCTCTGATGAAATAGCATATTGTGAATCTAAAAATGATTTTTAAAAAAAATCATGTTCATCCGGTCATGTACCTGTAGTTCATATCTAACCCACTTCCTGCCGATTCGGCAGGAATTTGTCGTTTTCACCTGGAGTGGACGGAAAGGTTTGAGATCCCTATGTTGGGACATTGTACATTTAAGGTGGTCTAGTATTTTTGAAAAATGGGGTGGTAGCATTTTAAATTATCCATTTGGTGGTTGCTTCATAAAATCTCTCGTTTTTTTCGCTCAGAAAATTGAAAATGGCTTTTTGGTGCGACGAAAATAAAAACTTCCTCTTGCAACATTGTTCACCATTCCATGAGGCACATGCATGCATAATATGGGCAGATTATCACAAACTATGCCTTGATTCTAGCCATAACATTGGTCATTTGACCCGAAAGCGAGGAAACCTCGAATGAGATAGGTCATTTTATGAAGGTTTTTTTGAGACATATTCAATATAACAAGTTTGATATTTTTCCTTGCAACCATGTAACATAATATGACACCACGCGAAGGTTTCGCATTGTTTCGATCGTTTTTGAATTTTTTATGCATGTTTAAATCTACGGTCAAAACGGCGAGCATGAAGATTCTTATTCAATATAAATATCTAAATTTTGAGTGTACATAGATAGATCTTATTTTTCTGCAAATTTTGATATATTATTTGTATTTTTCTGAATTAGAATGATTTTTTTATGATTTTCCTAAGAGTAATGTGATAAAAGGCAAAAAAAAAAGAAAAAAAGACTTTGCCGTGTGTACTGCGAAATACACACGGCAAAGGCCCTTTGCCGTGTGTACTACGGAATACACACGGCAAAGGGCCTTGTGTACTACCGAATACACACGGCAAAGGACCGGCGAGGGCACACGGCAAAGAGACCACCGTCTACGGCCGTTAGCTCCTCCCGTTAAATGGACTTGTGGGGTCACGGGTCCCACCTCGTTGCTGTGATAACACCTATGCCGTGTGTCGTTGTCAACTTTGCCGAATGTATTTTCTTTGCCGTGTTCCTTTATGGGTCTTTGCCGTGTATATTTCTTTGCCGTGTTCTTTTTCAGAAATTTGCCGTGTTCACGTACTTTGCCGTGTATTTTCTGAGTTACACACGGCAAAGACTGTCTTTGCCGTGTTTCGGTGCGTTTGACACACGGCAAAGACGTGCCTACACGGCAGCGACATTTTTTCCCGTAGTGTTTGTAGGAGCGAGGGTCGACAAGCACGGCTTGCATTTTAGTACTGTACTACTAGGACGCCGTTGATCGGTCCAAGATGGCGACACTCGGATAGAGCGAGGCATGTGTACTCCTACTATTCCGCTCGCTCCTTGTGAACTCAACTGGGAGAATCAAGACCGGAGAAAGTGGAAGACATTTCCGTCCTTGGGGAGCCGGGACCGGGAGCAGCGTATGTGGCCGTACTGTGACGCACTGGTGAGGCGGCGATGATGGTCTCACTATCTTGTGCTAATTAAGAACGGACTATTATTCCGTTGCGTGGGGATCACTACACGAGCGATGCTTGTCCTGTGAGGCTAACCGCGCGCGGAGTAACGTAGACTCGTGCATGCATGGTAACTTGTGAGGTACTCCGGTTAGTGCAGGAAGATCCATATATAGGAGTATATGATTGCGTCCTCTTCCGCTGCTAGTGCTAGCTTCTGGATGGTCCAGGTTTGGTTACCTATAGCTTGTCTCACCTGCTTCGATCGCTTATAGCTTCTGGGAAACAAACAATTTTATGCAGAGATCAAGCCGATGATTCCGTTTTCACTTCCAAAAAGGTGGTCTGTACGCACGTGGCACGGCTGGCTTCTCTGTTTAGTATGCATGGTAAGTACAACCAACACGTGCTCGATCGGCGATCTTATCATAAGTAGAATAAACACCAGAGGATAACCATGCATGATTAAGCTAGCGGCCGGCTCCTCGCTTTAGACATGTCAAAAGCAAAGCACGCGGGTTGACAGACAGACAGCAGATGGCACACACCTTCTCACTGAAGGCAAGAAACCACGGACCTCGCTGTCTAAACCGTAGATCGACCATGGATGAACCCGAGAGGAAACGGCGCCTCATGCGTGGTGACGTAAGAAAAGGGGATTCAGCGTAGAAATTGACGGCATGCAAGGAACATAGGAAGATTCACGTAATAAAACGGTGCCTCGCCCCCACTCACTTTTTTAGCTAGGCTCCCACGGCACCGCTAGCTAGTCAGCTAGTGGATATCTTCATGCGTTATCTGATAGGTCTGCTGCTGCCGCTGCTGATAAATCAAATGGGGGATCATGAAAACCGGACACCGGTTCACACACACAACACAAGAGAGGGGGACCTTTTTTTCAAACAAAACAAATACATACGCATTTGTTTACAAGGGGGTCACCATTGCCAAGTTGCTATTTGAGAATTGCAGGGCCAGGGACTGTTACTTTCAGCCAACAAGAATCGTACGGGAAAGTAAACGGCAGACCAGATGCTAGTTTACACAAGTACGGGAATCGTACATCCCGTCGATTGGTAGTCGACTGTAATGAAAGCTCTCTATTTTCCCGCCAGAAAAAAGGGATCTGAACGTGACATATGAGATATCGGTGTCCGACGAATGCCTTCGAAGGAACTAGAACATCCCACTGGTTGGCGGTTCTCACTCTGAAATCCGGACCTATTTTTAACCGGACAAAACTAGATTCCGGCATGACAACGTCGAGTTTTCCGGCTGTGTTTCCATGTCGAGGTCCCGTTTTCGGCTAAAATTCAGTCAAATAAGACGAAATTTGGCGAATATAGTTCATTAATTAAGAGGAAATACATATATACTCCCTCCGCTTAAAATAGATGTCTATGTTTTAAATTTATCAAAATTTGGATAAATCTAGACACTATTTAGTATATAGATTCATCCAAAATAAGAGAAACCTAAGACATCTATTCTTAGACGGAGCGAGTATTACATAGAATTCAGGTGAACACCCGAATTTAAAATGCATTTAGACTAAAAAATAACTAAAAAAACTAAAGAAGGCCGAAGCCGTCGTCGATGTGGATGCCGATGCCGAGGCCGATGCCGCTTCTACATGCGTAAGTTGTTGTAGAAGCAGGTGTAGCCGGAGTCGGCCTTGCCGTCGTCGTCGCCATCGCCCGACGACTATGGTGGGCGGGAGCTGCCCTGCCCCGGGTCATCGTACCTCCACGGCTGGTAGGACGGTCCGGCTTTGTCATCATCGTCGAGGACGATGAGCGGTGCGCCCTGGTAGGCGAACTGGCGGCGATCGCTCGCCTGCTGCTCGCCCTCCTCCTGCATCCGCTAAACGCGGAGCCTCTCGGACTCCTCCCAGTCCGCCTTGGACCAGGCGAGGATGTTCGGCTCAGGCATCGGCGACGGCGGCGTCGATTTCCGGAGAGACTGCTTCATCGCCATCTTCATGGCGAAGGCTTCCTCATCGACCGGCGCCACCTAGTCGGCCGGCTCCGGATTCTGCGTGCGAAGGCGGCCAGTGGGCGGCGACTGCGCTGGAGCCGTCGCGGGAGCCGAGGAGGCGGTGGCGCGCCATTACGGTGACGCGTGGGCCGATATCCGGGCAGTTATTGCCTGGCGGTCCTTCACGGGGTTTGACGCCGGAGGATAACAACGACTCGGCTTCAGCCGCTGACTGGACGGATCCACACGCCGTCTGTTTTTTCGTCGAATTCCAAGGATCCTAGGAATGTCCTGAAAAGTCTAGACCAAAGTTGGCCCAAATTCAGACGAAAATAGGTTCTGTGCCAAATTTCGACGTCCGAAACTAAAATTCGTCCTAAAATCAGCTCTTTGACACCCTTCGACGTGCGCTTCACGACAGTTGCCTCTCTCCGTCAAGTGCGTGCCACGCCAGCACTGACAATGGGCCTCACCTGCCAGAAATGCTGTTAGATGCCTAAACACGGCCAGTTTAGAGCTTTCTGTCACCCCCCATACCCCAAAAGTGGTTTTCATGTGTCAAAAAAACCAAAGATAATAGATTTTTAACAAAATCGTCTCAACTATGTTAATTCTGCGTATTTTTCTCCGGATTGCAGGTCAGCAGAGCTTGGCGTCGCACTCAGCATGCAACCGGAATAGCATGTCATTCGTTTAATTAAGGAACTGTAACAAGGAAGAGGCCCAGATCACTTCAGGCCTTGTTCGGTTCCGCTGGGATCCCAGCCCGACCCAGGAGGGCCTTTCTGGCCCGGGGAAAGAAACCCCCACCTGAAATGAATGTGCGAGTACTGCTGAATGAACTACTTCCTGCGTTTTTTAATATAAAACGTTTCGATAAGTCAATTTAACCTGCCCGTCAAAAAAGTCAATTTAACTTGCCGAAACATCTTATTTGAAGGAGGGAGTAGAAGACACTTGAAAATCACAATATTAAACTGGGTGTCCCCCAATCGATTTTCCTAAGACCTTGTTTGGTAGTAGAGGTTTTGTGGGGATTATCCCCACCAAAACCCAATTCTCTACTTATTTTTAAAATAGTGTTTTGTAAAGGGGATTATCCCCATTTTTCTTAACTTTTTCCCAGTTTTTCTCAAATTCCTGGTTCATTTTTCTCAATACCCAATAAATTACCCCTATCTAGTGTATAGTTGGGGATTGGATTTTTGTGGGGATTTGAGCGGATTGGGTGAAGGTAGGGTTTTCACCCAATCCCTTTAAAATTATCCTATCTAATCCCCACTAAACCTCTAGTACCAAACATAACCTAATAGGGACTGAGCAGTTAACAGCAAGATATTGAAAAAGCTCCAATCTAGACTAATAAAAAGATGTACATCCAACCGGACGTTCCTACATGGAAAAAAAAATGGAACTATGGTCGATAGAATGTTTTGGTACTGAAAATGAAAGCGTGCGGATAGAGACAGAGCTTATGGATACCCCTAATTTCGAAAAACTAAAATTACATTTAAATTTTTCAAAAAGTTCTTAAAACGTTTTAATGTAATCATGATTCATCTTACAGGCATGTAAAATCTCAGTGTGAAATTCAGCGTATTTCTGGCTACACAAAAATAAAATAAAAATGAGAAAAATTTGTAGTTTTGAAATGTGCATTACTCAGATGCACACTTTTGTTATTTGTGTGTAGCCTAGAGTAAAAAAGTATCTCGCATTGAGATTTTGTACACTAGCAGTATAGATCATTGACAAAATCTAGGCTTTTTTAGATATTTTTTTGAAACTTCAAAATAAAATTTCAATTTTTAAAAATAAAGGTTGTCTGGAGCTTCGCATCCATTTGGAATTTCTGTACTAAAAATGCCTTGATGCAACATGGGCTCTTCTAGTTCCCAAAATTTTCTATGAACCGCTTCCACGATCAACAAATTTAAAAGGGTTGAACAGGGAGTTGTAAACTAGTTGCAAGCTCATATGGGTCAAATGTTGGAGAACGATTCAGTGAATATAAAAATACTTTAAATATCAGGAAAACTGGCACAATACTTCTATACTCATACAAATTTCAGGGGGAAACTAACATTATGGAGCACACACGAGAGCTAAAAAAATTGTAAAAAAAATAGAGCAACTGAATTGATGTACATGGTGCAAAATCAATATTCCATGAAAAAATAATTACAAGCACAAAATGACCAAAGAGTTCGCATGTATTGTTTGTTTCCAAATGATTAGATGGCGTGTCATTGGGGTACTTTCTATGCATCACAAATATAATGTTAACATTTCCGCAAAAGCATAAAGTAATATAATATGGACCAAAAGCTTCAACCATTTCAATATAGATATCGTTTTACTTTGTCAATTTTACAAACATGCATTAAGTTTGGCATGGTCTTCATGGATCGATGTGCAAGCGGTGATGAACACAGCAAATACGTTGAGGGAAACATGTGAAGGGGAAACAGCAAACACAAACAAAAAAATAGTTAGACAAAAAAAACCAACAAAGTAGCCTCCAGACCATGAAATTCAAGGCAACCCACTCAAGGAAGAGTGGTGCAACCATAGATCCTTGATTGAGAAGATTATCATGAACAACTAGAATCTTTATTTTTTTCTCAAAAGTACGGTCAATTTAGAAAACAAGTATAAGAAGACTACCACTCACTATAAACAATGAGCGTAATACAAACTCCACACCAGAGCTAGTACAGTTAAATTTGAATTTACCTATAAATCATCATTGAATCGAAAAGGATAACAAAACTTTTGTACAATTTTTAGCTCATGACAATGAATATATAAAAAAGTTTCGCAATGTTTCTATTATACCACTCTCAGAGATTTACTCTCTCCATCTAAAAATAATGTCACATATTTATCTAAATTCACTTGTATCCAGACATATATAGATACATGCAAATGTACATAAATTTATTTCCAAACACACGGAGTAATATTTACGAAATAGTGTTTCATGAGTGTTACATCAATGACTTGAGCATTAAAACATATAATAGTGTGTTGGATCATACAACAACTTTCTGCAATTCTTAGTTTCGTCTTGCCCTACAACTAGAAATAAAAAAACAGAAAATTATGTAAGTCTTGTCAACAAAACTAGAAACAGGACCGGATAATGATGCTAAAATGAAGCCTCTTAGACTAGACATAGTCCTACGTTAGACTAGACAAGGCATGCATCTATCCATGCCACTCTCTCCCTCCGTTTGGCTAGGATCTCAACAGAACTAGACTGCACAGTTTTCCGACGCTATTTAGCTCCAAATTTCGACATGGAAACGAACGAGTGACGGTGCGCTTAGCTTGGGCTGGACTATTGGGGTCAACAGGCACATTGTTGGCTTATGATTCACATCAACACAAACCTAATGTATTGTCTGAATTATATGGTAACTTATGAATGACTTAGTCACTTGCAAGTAAGGTATGAATTATATATCTCTTTGTCCAAAAATAACTGATTTAGATTTTTTAGAATTGTAATCTAGATGTGTTTTAGTGTGTATGATATCTATACCACTATATAGTGTATCAATATAGAAGCATATGAGCCGTTGGATCTTTCTCAATCGGATGGCTTGCATTCAATAGAATAAAATCAGTAGTAACGTGGCAGAACAAGCACCATTGGATCTGTTAATCTAATGGTCTGTGTTTCAGGGATTCGCGCGGTGGGCCTTGCTCTGTCCTCAGCTATCACGTGACATGCTAGGAAAGGAAAATATTAAAAAAAGAACTAATTGGGGCCATGGGAGTCTTCTAGGCTGTTCAGAGCCTGAGACCATGTCTGAATAAAAGCGAAACTGCAACATTGGCGTGCTTAGGCACGCCAAAAGTGGTTCATATTTGTCTTTTAGCTTTTGGAACTACTCCCTTCGTTTATAAATATAAGATGTTTTAGGTTTGTGAATAAGTTGTATCTACTAAAAGGTGTAGATACAACTTATTCACAAACCTAAAACATCTTATATTTCCAAACGGAGGGAGTAGTTTCGTATATTCTGGAGGTGGTTCTAAATTGAGCAAAAGAGGGAATCGAAGCAAGAGGGTGCTGCGATGCCAAATATGGTTCTAAATTGATTAGTCAACCTGCTTGTGACATGTGTCCTCTGGTGTCATATCTTAGACAAAAAATAAGACTATTCTTGTCAGGGTAGGACCACATGGTGCAGGAATTTGGAATAGCTACATTGTGGAGTTGTAGCCAAATTGCATGGTGAAGCCAAATTCAGTTTTTTGTCAGATTTAGCTATAGCAACATTGTGGCTGCCCTTACGAGCAAGAGAGAGCATTTTTACCCACAAATAAATAGATGGTTAAAAAGAGCATGTAAGCATGCTTATGAGAGAAAATGGTCCAGTAATTTAACAAGTCAGGGAACATATCCTCTTGCAAACTTGAAATACGAGTTAGTTAAAGACAGTGCAAGTAGAAGGTAAACAGGAAAAATATCTTTAAACGAGTTTCTGTTTCTCATTTGACCGGTTTGCACATCATGAAGCGCTAAATTTGTTGTGTGCGTCTACCGAATTTTTCTTATAGTCCTATATGGACAATATATATCTGCTTCATGTAAACCGGTCCAAATGAAAAATCTGAAGCAAATGATAATCAGACATAAACTAAGGAAATTTGACTGAATTAGAGATTTCGATGTGTATATATAGCTTTTTTTTGTCACACACATCCCACTAGATAGTGATTTAAAAATTGTCGAGTTTTTTAAATTAGGTTTTGTTAATAACTCAGAGTTGTCGCATCTCTTTTTATCGTATAACCTTGAGTGAGTAATTGCAGTGAAATTTTGAAAATATTTGTGGCATAATTATTTTATACAAATACTGGCAATCTAAATTTATCCAACATGCAAAGCATGTGCCATTTACTAGTATATATATATATATATATATATATATATATATATGAATCTGAACAAATTCAACTCGCTTGTTTCGTGAGAGAGTACATATTTGAAGAGGAGTGTAGTTTCAGATTTACCTTCCGCGAGCCACCCGATACCTCAGCCAGGCACCGCTAGCATAGACTCGTCCTTGCCGCAGTGGTGGCGCTCTGCAGCGGCAGCACCGACTCCACGCGGAAGCTCACCAGACGGGGACCTGCACAACCAACAAAGCCATCAACAATCTGTCTATATCTGCCTAGTTAGCGGGGAATAGGCTACCGGAGGCCGGGGTCGTACCTGAGGAGGCGAGGGGGGTGCACCCGACGCGCGACGAAGGGAAGGTTGAGCCGCAGAGGAAGAAGGTACGAGCGTAGTAGCATCGACCTGGCGGCGGCGGCGGCCATCTCGTCTGGTTGCCGACTAAAAAAGATCATGACTACGATGGATTTTCGCCTGGGAAAAGAACATGATCACACTCCTCCTGGACCCTATCCCAGAGGCTTTGCCAGGCCCATGGAAAATCTTATTTGGGTGCGGCTGGGCCTTCTCCCTACGACCAGGCCCGCCTCTAACGCTGCAACCAGCGTTCTCCCTGACCTCTGCCTCCTCTTCGTGGCGAGCACCGCCGGCGGCTTGGTAGAGGCGAGCCGAGAAGTGCAGCGAGGCGAGGCGAGCAAGCGATGGGGCGCAGGATCCTAAACGACGCGCTGCGCACTATGGTGAACGCGGAGCGGCGGGGGATGGCGACGGCGCAACTCCAGCCCATCTCCGGCGTCATGATCTCCTTCCTCAACATCATGAAGCACCGAGGTATGTATGAACCCACCCTTTGTATCCTCCCATCATGCTGCTGCTTCTTCGAAAACCCTCTTCGTTCCTCGCGCCTCGTAATATCTCCTCTTAGGCTCTTACGTCCAAGAAGAGCACGGGGTTTCATCCATGGTGAGATAGGAGGTTGATTTGATGTCAGAAGTACTCACATTGGTACGTACGCCTAGTGTATATATGTGGTGATTTGTGAGGGATAGACCGCTAAGTAGATGTGGTTTTACAGTTTTGATTTAACTGTGAGAACAAAAATGATCCGACCCCCTCATGTTAAGGATGAGGAGCTACTTGATGTTAACATTTCGGAATAGCGTGGGCTTTTCGGTATCCTGTGATCTACTGATTTATTGCCAACTTATTATGAAATGGACAAAATGTACGGTGACATAATTTACTTTGCATTGAGTTACTGTTGAATGTGTGAAGTTGTGAACTGGTGTTTGGAAGATGAAGGCAAGTAACATATTCATCGGATGCCAGCATATTTGTAATTAGATGTATGTTCTCTATACCTTTGACAAATTTATGGTGTCGCTTTTATCTGTGTACTGGATCTAGCTATATTTATTTCATCCGACCACCTGCTAGAATGGCGACCGGTACTCTTAGTAGTTAGTACATACATAGACGATCATTCTAGTTTGTGAGCTTTGTGGCATGAGATCCGTGGTGAATATCGTCAACAACAATTGTACTGAAAATGTGACTGCTCATAATTATCATCCTTTTGTAAGACAGAAAGGTGTAGTCGAGTTTTGAATGGATCAACTCCAGCCTATGTGAAGGAGTTAGTTTTGCGTTATTATGTCAATTTGCTGCTTTAACATATGACATCTCCTTGTTTGTAATGAGGAAGAAGAATGGTGTCTTGTACTGCATGCATTATGCACCTTTATTTAAGGGGAACAAGTGGAAACAAAGTTATAGGGAGTAGTGGCTTGCCGTTTCCTTTTTCATTTTGGCTCCAGCACGAGAAAATAAAGGAAAATTAAATATCACGTGCTTGCAGTGTTCTTTAGTTTCCTTATGTTTCCTCATCTAATATCTACGATTCCAAGTTATTTTAAAACATTTAGCTCCTTGAGAGGGTATGAAACCTTTCTTTTACGGTGCTATTTTTCCCTGAAATTTATTTTGTTGACTTCCTTTTTCAATTTTTCTCAGGTTACATTAAAAAATTTGAGGTCTTTGATCCACATAGGGTGGGAAAAATTACTGTGGAACTTCAGGGAAGGATTAAAGATTGCAAAGCTCTTACTTACAGACAGGACCTCAGAGCTAAGGAAATAGAAAAATACAGAACTCGGATGCTTCCGACACGGCAGGTATTTTATCAACTCATATTTAATATTTGTGAACATTCATATGCTCTGTTAGTTGTGAGATACAGTTGCCTTGCTTTGTCTATTTGGATACTGCTACTGATATTGAGAGAAACAGAAAGGTAAAGATACGGTGTCTCATAGTTTGCTAATTAAATGATTATTACTGAATGTATTCTGCTATATTCAGTGACAAAATATTCAATCCATTATGCCTACGTGCAACTAAGCTTTTGCTAGAGCAGAGGGATTATCTTGTTTATATCAGTAAGTAAACTTAATGAAAACATATTAATCAATATCTGCTGTCAACATGAAGATTTTATCTCTGGCAATAGCATTTATGTGACAACAAATCTATCAACCTGTCATTGCGATAGATTTTTTGAGTAATTGAATGAATATAGGTATAGAAGAATGTCTCATAACTGTTCAAGTATCCGTGATGCAAATACACTTTGGAAAGCAAGGCAAGTGAAAATCTCCACAGGTTATCTCTTTCAGGTGGCATCATGTAGGGTTTGCTAACTTTGTTGAATTAACTGCATGATAGAAATATGGTTACTCATCTTTGATAGATGACTTGCCAAGTGTGAAGAAGCACACATTCTCAGGGAGATTATATTAAACAATTAACTGATAGTGTTACCTAGTGTAAATGTTCTTGATGTTACTCGTTCATTTGGATCCTCTAATGTCACACCTCTGGAGGTCTGAAGTTATTTTAGCTAAGTGCGGACATCAAACAAAGCTTCTCTAGCTAAACTAACTTCTGAGTGCTTCACGATAAAAAAAAACTTCTGAGTGCTTGTGATAGAAAACTTAAGAGGGCTTATTTGTCTTGCTTAATTGTATGCTTTTTATTTATTTAAAAATTTAATAGAGAATTATTAGTATGCAGTTTACTTGTTTATAGTAGAACTCAGGAACACAACATTCTCTCTTCATTTTGCAGAGATAGTGTGTTATTTCTTACACATTTCTTTTTGTGATCTTATTTGCCCTGCAGTGGGGCTATGTTGTGGTGACCACTCCGAATGGTGTTCTAGATCACGAGGAAGCAATTAGGCAGAATGTGGGTGGCCAGGTCCTCGGTTACTTCCATTGAGAAGGAAACACAATTATCTCATGCTGAATCAGCCCAGGGGTGCCTTATTAGCTTTCTGTTATGACTGAAATCATGTTGTTTGGACTTTTAAGCCTGTTCTTTTTTGGTCATGAGAAACAGAATATGCAAACATGTTAAAGATATATCTCACGACACTAACATAAACAGTATAATCCTTCTCCAGGTAGATATTTCTGTAGGGTTAATGCACCCCTGTACTTGGAAATAAACGAGTAGCGCCCTACTTGGAGCATCTATGATCTTGTTGAGAACCTTTGTGCGTACTCTATTCCAAAACCTTGCCTGTATCGTGGATTGAATACACATTGTTAATCTGGGATATATGTACGGTATTGCTTGAGGATAGATTCATACGCTTACACTGGATGTCGCTCATGCATACAGGTAATGAAAGAATGATGAATGCGGCAGTGCAGAAACTTCCATGGTGGTGCTTGGTGATAACAACTTCCTGAGGGTATTGTTTCTGGTACAATATGATGCTTGCTATGGCTGTACTGTCTTCTACACATGCAGAGCAAATATGGGCGTGTTTGGTAGGTCAGTCCAACTCAGAAATCCTCTTCCCATCCGAGATATTGTTTGAAATCCTCTTCCCATCCGAGATATTGTTGTTTGTTAGCCCGGTTTACATATTTGGGCACTGCCCACCTCATATTGATAAGGCCTCTCAGCCCTGCCCAGTTGAGCTTCGCAACTTAGCTCGGCTGAGTCCATCCCGCAAACTGTCCCGCGTGCGATGCGCCCCGGTCCCGCGTGCGACGCGTAGCCGCTCGCGCCGCTTTCCCTCGAGAAAAATCCCCCAATCCCCGTTTCTCAAACGCTCTCTCTCCTCTCTGGTGGTTGTCATCGCATCGCCTCCTCACGGCGCCGCCTCGTCCAGCCATGGAAGGGCTGCCTCGCCGAGCCTCCTCGCGCCGCCGTCTCGCCCAGCCTCCTCGAAATCCCAGCGACCACACGCCTAGCCATGGAAGGTCCTCGAGGATCCCAGCGACCTCGCGTGCGTCCCCTACGCTGCGCTGCGCTCGGCCATGGAAGGTCCTTGAGTCGCCTCTCCCAGCGACATCGCACCGCCTCCTCGCCTAGCCTCGTCTCACCGGCGCCGAGCGACCTCGAGCCCATCTCCGCCACAGCTCCCTGGCTGCAGCTCGCCGGCACAGGGACCCGATTGATTTTTATTTTTGTGTACAGGGAGTCGATTGCTTTTTATTTGTGTATACAGGGACTTGATTGTTTTTCGTTTTTGTATATAGAGACTAGATTGCTTTTATTTGTGTATTCAGGGGCTTTTGGGTAAAGTTTAGGCCTCATCGGTATATCTCAACACATGCAAGCCACCAAACAACAGATGAATTCAGAATTTCTCACCAGACACGCTCTACCAAACACATGCCAAAATCTCAACTCAACCATGTTAAAGTCAGCTTGGCTGAACAGAGATATTAATTCTGAGGAGCCCTGGATACCAAACACACCCTATGTGTCTGGCAGTAGTTATTCCTCACGCTCATCTCCGTGAGTTGGTCCAAAACTTGATATGAGTCGCATTTCCGGGTTATGGGCAGTCTCGTGTTTGTAATTTTATTTTTCAAAAAGCTTAAAAGTTTCAATGGAATTCTTTCAGCCATTTTGATGATGTTCCAAACCTTGAACTTTGCGGTGTCATTTAAAGTCACACAATTCCATATCGAACCCGTCCCTCGCGGGTGACTCGGGGGAGCCCTACAGCCGACGCCGGCGGCCCCCTCCCCACCCTCTCCCCTCCTCCGCCGCTGCCGCTGGCGTGGCCACGGTGGCGGTGGCCCCCGCTGCCAAAGGTGGCTGGGGGGAGCCCGCGGTGGACGCGAGCCTTCAGGGCCTCCCGCCTTCTTCTCCCCCGCGTGCGGCGGCTTGGTGGTGCTGCGGGCCGCGAGGTGGGGCGACGGTCGACGTGCTCAGCGTTTGGTGGTGGAGGTGCCGGCCTCCGGCGGGGTCGGCGCTGCTGATGGCTGTGGCGGCGGCCAGGGCCCGACCTGGGCCCAGATGGGCTTCGAGGGCTGGCGGCGCTGCAGCTTCTCGGTGGCGGCTGCAGGCTATGGAAGCTGGGGTGGCGGCCCTGGATCACGTCGGCGCTTCTTCGGCCTTGGGCTTGCTGCTCCCTGGCTGCGTGGGCAGCAGGGACGACGACCCGGGGGCGCGGGGGTGGGTGGTTTTGCCGGTGGCATGGGCTTGCCTTGACGCGGTGGTTGCGTGGAGGACGGTGGGACTGGGGCGTCTCGGCGTTGTAGGGTTCGCAGCATAGAAAACAAAAAATTTCCTACGATGGGAACTATGTACCAAGATCTATCTACTAGATACAAACAATGGGCGGATGTATATCCGTAGAGAACATACCCTTGAAGACTGACAAAGCTTAACGAGTTCAACTCGTGGTTGATGTAGACGATCTCTTGCCGATCTCAAGATCGAGAGGAAGTCCTAGCGCCGCAAATCAGCAGCGCATCCGTGCTCGCACACACGTTCGAGGCACTGAGCAACCTCCGCCTCCTCGCTCCAGCGATGCAGCGGAAGCACAACTCTTTCTTGCCGAATAGCCATCGGGAACATGTATCTCGCTAGTCCGAGACCATGGGGGATAAATTCTAGAGGGGCAGAGAGATCCTTCACGAGGAGGTGTGAGAGACAAGTGAGGAGGGGGGCTCCTTTTATAGGAGGAGGTGGAACCCCAAGGGGGTGGCCGGCGCATGGGGGCTGCCCCCTTGCCCTCCCCTCTTCATGTGGGTGGACACTCCACTCACAAATCTCCTTTAAATTCCCTCCACTCAAAAGTCCACTCAAATTCCCATTAAATTTCCACCAAATTTAATGCAAACTCTCATTAAATAAAACTCTTTTATTTTATTCAGAATTTTGTCAATTACTTTAATGACAAACATTCACAAATAACCCCTTGCTAGAATTCCATTTCACATGCATAACCACTTTATGCAATTTCACCCGAAAACCTGTTTCGGTATCTAGTGAAATAAATTCATGCGCTTGTTTATTCTTTCGGCATGAAACTTTTGCTCCAGTTGGATGTCGGTGTCTCTTAAGTGTGTCACCGTACGGTTCGTGAATAATGCGGACATGATCGAGACCCTTCTCGGATCAATAATCAGAAGCGGGATCTGGAGACCCATACTGACTCCCACACATTCAACGATGACTTTCTTGTGATCGTCGGAACCTTTTACGCTAGTATCTTAATCCCTTTGTTTCATGATATATTACATGTCCGAGATTCGATCATCGGTATCTCCATACCTAGTTTGATCTCGTTACCGACATGCACTCTTTTCTCGTTCCCGTGATATAATATTCTAGTGATCAAATCACTTGCTTGCAAGCTAATCAATGTGATATCACCGAGAGGGCCCAGAGTATATCTATCCGTCATCGGGATGAACAAATTCCACTCTCGATCCATGAGCCTCAACATAACACTTTATTAGTTCTGAATCCATCTTTATAATCACCCTGTTACGGTGTGACATTTGATGTTATCAAGAATCTCTTCCGGTGTTAGTGATTGACATGATCTCATGGTCTAAGGATTAGGATCACTTCGTAAGTTGTTATAGCAATATAAACTCAATGACTTTGATCATAATGCTATAATTCGGATGAATGTTCATCACACCATTACACTAATGTTGTGATCCCGTTATTAACAACATCCAATGTCCATGATCAGGAAACCTTGATCATCTTGTTAATCAACGAGCTAGTTTATGAGAGAGGCATAACTAGGAACTTTCTGTTTGTTTATTAAACACACATGTATTAACGTTTCCGTATTAATACAATTATAGCATGCAAAATAAACATCTATCATATACTTGGAATACACATAATAAACACTTTATTATTGCCTCTCAGGGCATATTCCCTTCAGTCTCCCACTTGCACTAGAGACAATAATCTAGTTACATAGTGATAAATCTAACACCCATCGAGTTCTGGTGTTGATCATGTTTTGCTCTAGGGAGAGTTTTAGTCAACGGATCTGCTACATTGAGATCCGTATATACTTTACAAATCTTTATATCTCCATCCTTGACATGCTCGCGGATGGAGTGAAACCGGCGCTTAATATGCTTGGAATGCTTGTGGGACCTTGGCTCTTTGGCATTGGCAATGGCACCATTGTTGTCACAATAAATCACCATTGGGTCCAACGCGTTTGCCACCACTCCTAGTTCGGATATGAACTCCTTCATCCAAACTGCTTCCTCAGCTGCTTCTGAAGCAGCAACATATTCGGCCTCCGTTGTTGATCCCGCTACCACAGGTTGTTTGGAGCTCCTCCAACTAACCGCTCCACCATTCATGAGAAATACGTATCCGGATTGAGACTTAGAGTCATACGGATCGGTGTCAAAGCTAGCGTCAACATAACACTTAGCGACGAGCTCTTCTTTACCTCCGTATACAAGAAACATATCCTTAGTTCTTCGTAAGTACTTAAGGATATTCTTGACCGATATCCAGTGTTCCGAACCTGGATCCGATTGGTACCTACTAGTCAAACTAATAGCATGTGCCACATCCGGTCTTGTACATAGCATGGCGTACATTATAGAGCCTATGGCTGAAGCATAGGGGACTTTGCCCATTATCTCTCTTTCTTCCGCCGAAGCCAGACTTTGAGTCTTACTCAATGTCTTGCCTTGCAACATAGGTAAGAACCCCTTCTTACTTCCGTCCATTTTAAACTTCTTTAAAATCTTATCAAGGTATGTACTTTGCGATAGCCCTATTAGGCGCCTAGATCTATCTCTATAGATTTTTATGCCTAATATGTATGACGCTTCACCTAGGTCCTTCATTGAAAATTTGCTGTTTAGATAACTTTTAACACTGTTTAAAAGATCTATATCATTTCCGATCAATAATATGTCATCCACATATAATATCATAAATGCCACATTGCTCCCACTCACTTTCTTGTAAATACAAGCTTCTCCATAAGTTTGGACAAATCCAAACTCTTTGATCACCTCATCAAAGCGGAGATTCCAACTTCGTGATGCTTGCTTCAATCCATAGATGGATCGCTGAAGCTTGCACATCTTGTTAGCATCCTTAGGATCGACAAAACCCTTTGGTTGTATCATATACAACTCTTCCTCAATATTACCATTGAGAAACGTGGTTTTTACATCCATCTGCCATATCTCATAATCGAAATATGCAACAATTGCTAACATAATCCTAACTGACTTTAGCATCGCTATGGGAGAGAATGTCTCATCGTAGTCAACTCCTTGAATTTTTCGAAACCCCTTTGCGACAAGTCGATCTTTATAGACGGTCACATTACCATCAGCATCAGTTTTTCTTTTGAAAATCCATTTGTTCTCCACGGCCTTTCGGTCGTGAGGTAATTCCACCAAGTTCCAAACTTGATTTTCATACATGGATTCCATCTCGGATTTCATGGCTTCTAACCATTTGTTGGAATCCGGGCTCATCATCGCTTCTTCATACGTCGCAGGGTCATCATTTTCATCAACCATGAAATTCATGACAGGATTTCCGTACAGCTCGGGAGCTGCACGCGTCCTGCTTGACCTGCGAGGTTCGGTAGTACTCTCTTTCGGAGTAGTTCCCTCTTCAACAGGTGGAGCCAACTCCGGAACAACTTCCGGCGCTGCGCTACTCGCCATACTTTGAAGAGAAGGTTCAATAAACTCTTCGAGTTCTACCTTCCGACTACTCACACCTTTCGCGAGAAACTCCTTCTCTAGAAAGGATCCATTCTTGGCAACAAAAACCTTGCCTTCGGATCTGTGATAGAAGGAATACCCAATAGTTTCCTTAGGGTATCCTATGAAGACGCATTTTTCCGCTTTGGGTTCGAGTTTATCCGGTTGAAGTTTCTTCACATAAACATCGCATCCCCAAACTTTAAGAAATGACAGCTTAGGTTTGTTTCCAAACCACAATTCATACGGTGTATTTTCAACGTATTTAGATGGTGCCCGATTTAAAGTGAATGCAGCAGTTTGTAGTGCATAACCCCAAAATGACAACGGCAAGTCCGTCAGAGACATCATAGATCGAACCATATCTAATAACACCATTTCTATGTGGTGTTCCGGCAGGTGTGAGTTGTGAAACAATTCCACAATATTTCATGTGAGTGCTAAACTCGTAACTTAGATACTCACCTCCACGGTCGGACCGTAGAAATTTGATCTTTCTATTACGATGATTTTCCACTTCATTCTGAAATTCCTTGAACTTTTCAAAGGTTTCAGACTTGTGTTTCATCAAGTAGATATAACCGTATCTACTCAAATCATCCGTGAAAGTAACAAAATAACGATATCCACCTCGCGCCGACACACTCATTGGACCACATACATCAGAATGTATGATTTCCAATAAATCTGTCGCCCGTTCCATTGAACCGGAAAACGGCGTTCTAGTCATCTTGCCCATAAGGCATGGCTCACATGTATCAAATGATTCAAAATCAATTGACTCCAAAAGTCCATCCGAATGGAGATTCTTCATGCGTTTAACGCCAATATGACCTAGACGGCAGTGCCACATATATGCGGATATATCATCATTAAGTTTAATCCTTTTAGCATCAAAATTTTGAATATGTGTAACATTATCATCGAGATCTAATAGAAATAAACCATTCATCATCGGTGCATTACCATAAAAGATTTCATTCATATAAATGGAACAACCATTGTTCTCGGATTTAAATGAATAACCACTTCGCATCAAACACGATCCAGATACAATGTTCATGCTCAGTGCAGGCACCAGATAACAATTATTCAAGTTTATAACTAATCCCGACGGAAAGTGGAGAGGCAGCGTTCCGACAGCGATCACATCAACGCTTGATCCATTGCCGACACGCATATTGACCTCACCCCTTCCTAGCGGTCGCTTGTTTCGCAGCCCCTGATTCGAGTTACAAATATTAGCAACTGAACCGGTATCAAATACCCATGTGCTACTGCGAGCACTAGTCAAGTACACATCAATAACATGTATATCATATATACCTTTGTTTGCCTTGCCGGCCTTCTTGTCTGCCAGATACTTGGGGCAGTTGCGCTTCCAGTGACTAGTCCCCTTACAATAGTAGCACTCGGTATCAGACTTAGGTCCAACTCGGGGTTTCTTTTCAGGCACGACAATAGGCTTGCTGCCCTTACTTCCCTTCCGTTTTCCCTTCTTGTCTTTCTTGAAACTAGTGTTCCTATTGATCATCAACACTTGATGTTCCTTTTTTATCTCCACTTCTGCATTTTTAAGCATTGACAGAAGCTCGGGGAGAGACTTCTTCATGCCTTGCATGTTATAGTTCATCACGAAGCTCTTATAGCTAGGTGGCAGAGACTGCAGAACACGATGGATGCCTAAGTCAATGGGAATCGTTATTCCCAAGGACACAAGCTTATCGGCGTAACCCGACATCTTGAGTACATTCTCACTAACGGAGTTGTGCTCTTCCATCATGCAGCTAAAGAACTTTTCTGAAGCGTTGTAGCTCTCTACAGCAGCATGTGTGTCGAAAATCATTTTCAACTCACCCATTGTATCAAATGCATTGCCATTTTCGAAACGCTTTCGAAGTTCCGGCTCTAGCCCATACAATATGCCGCAATGAACTAAGTTGTGGTCCTCCTGACGAGTCTGATAGACATTCTTCTCCTCGTCAGGGGCATCATCAAAAGGTGGGGGGCCTAACGGCGCTTCTAGCACGTATTGCTTTTGTGCAGCAGAGAGGAGAATCCTCAAATTCATGGCCCATTCGGTAAAGTTGCTACCGTTCGTTGCTAGTTTCTCTTTCTTCATGAACATATTGAAATTAAAAGCAGGTGGTGCCATCTACAACAGAATTTGTAAAGTTTAGACTAAGTGTATGATAGATTGAGTTCAACTAATCCATAGTACGAATGAACTCCCACTCAAAAACGACATCCCTCGTGCCTTTTTGGTGATTACATGAACCAAATCCACTATACCAAGTCCGATCATCACGTGAGTCGGTATAGCTTCAAAGGCGAGCATCAAATGGGCATCATATCAACTATATGACTCATGCTTAACCTTTCGGTCCGTGTTCCGAGGCCATGTCTGTACATGCTAGGCTCGCCAAGTTAGAACCTTAGTATTCGCGTGTGTAACTGTTTTACAACCGAAATATGGTCGTGGATCCAAGAACACCCGATCATCACGTGATGCCTTGGAGCGACGAAAACATAATCGGTGCATACTAAAGGAAGAACACATTCTTATCTTGATATTTAAATGAGTGATCATCTTATTATGCTAACAAAGCGCTAAACAAGAAATATAAGATGCTATCAAACATCATATGTTTATTAGTGAAATAATATGGTTCCCGCATATGATCTCTATCATGTGCACCGTGGTATGATCACTATCATACCTATATGTGTAAATCCAAGGTCTATGGAGTTTACACGCTATGTGTGTTGTAAGAGTATCATCTCATACTTCTACTTACAACACTACCATATCATAACACTAGCCCAGCAACAATCTAAACTAGACGCCTCTAATTTATCCATTGCAATTTTTACGTGGCTTAGGGATTTCGAGATAGAACTGTTCTTACCTACGAACATGAACCACAACGAGGATAATCAAATTGTTGACAACTCGCTTGCAAAATAGATATTGACTATAGTAGGAGAGACAGACACCCGCTAGCCACTTATGCAAACTAGTTGCATGTCAAGCGTGGAACAGGTCTCATGTGCGAGGACATGTAAAGTTTGTCCGGGCCGCTTCATCCCACTATGCCACCAATATCCAAAATTATAATAAAGGAGCAACAACATGATCATCATCGCCCACATACTCATATGTGTACTACCCGTGTAAAGTATCTACGCATAGATCCGTCTCTGATACCACTGTAGGGTTCGCAGCATAGAAAACAAAAATTTTCCTACGATGGGAACAACTATGTACCAAGATCTATCTACTAGATACAAACAACGGGAGGATGTATATCCGTAGAGAACATACCCTTGAAGACCCACAAAGCTTAACGAGTTCAACTCGTGGTTGATGTAGACGATCTCTTGCCGATCTCAAGATCGAGAGGAAGTACTAGCGCCGCAAATCAGCAGCGCATCCGTGCTCGCACACACGTTCGAGACACCGAGCAACCTCCGCCTCCTCGCTCCAGCGATGCAGCGGAAGCATAACTCTTTCTTGCCGAATAGCCACCGGGAACATGTATCTCGCTAGTCCGAGACCATGGGGGATAAATTCTAGAGGGGGAGAAAGATCCTTCACGAGGAGGTGTGAGAGACAAGTGAGGAGGGGGGCTCCTTTTATAGGAGGAGGGAGGAACCCCAAGGGGGTGGCCGGCGCATGGGGGCTGCCCCCTTGCCCTCCCCTCTTCATGTGGGTGGACACTCCACTCACAAATCTCCTTTAAATTCCCTCCACTCAAAAGTCCACCCAAATTCCCATTAAATTTCCACCAAATTTAATGCAAACTCTCATTAAATAAAACTCTTTTATTTTATTCAGAATTTTGTCAATTACTTTAATGACAAACATTCAAAAATAACCCCTTGCTAGAATTCCATTTCACATGCATAACCACTTTATGCAATTTCACCCGAAAACCTGTTTCGGTATCTGTTGCCTGTCAAAACCCACCGGCGAGCAGCGACGAACAACACGAAGAGCCGGGAGGCTCCCAGAACTGCTGGTGGGCCCTGGTCCCTCGGGCAACGGCCTGCAAAACTCCGGCACACGTCCTGGCGGATGCGAGGGCGTGCCACCTGACCTATACCTGGTCAGGAAGGTAATGGGTTGCTTCGAGTGGTTTCCTGCATGGCAAACAAACACACGTAAAATTCAAGCCGCAACCGGCTCCCAGGTTTCCCTGTGAATCGGCTCCTGAAGCCGATTATCCCATGGTTCTGCATTAGATCTACGATAACATGGGGTTTTGCTTCATCAATACAAGTCAAATCGATCTACAATAGTTTAACGTTTTCACCACATAATTGGAACATCCTACACGTAATTGAGCCTGGTAGATACAAAAGATGATAGAAAACTAACCCTAGAGAAGGCCTAAAAACCAACGTAAAGTCAATTCCCGGAACAACTCCTCTCGGGTCGGCAAACCATATCTTACATATTACTGGATCGTTCAACCCGTTTGCAAGGCCTGATCATGTAGATATCAAACTAAACCTTGGAGAACAAGGTACAACTATAACAGATCAAATCGACTTAAATAAAGATCAAGCAAGATGCCACCCTTACACCCGGGAAAAGGTGCAAAGGCGGCGAGATAACTAGAGGTAGCATAACTAAACGATCATAGCAAAAAGGTACCGATGCTAGCCTAAACAAATCTATGATAATAGTGTTACTCGCCATCAACAAGGCTTCAGTACGAGTAACACCAAATAACGCATAAGTAGATACTGCCTAGATCGCAAGATGCGATCTAGGCAGCATGGCACTTACCCGAGAAAAACCCTAGAAACAAGGGGTGGCGATGCGCCGAGATTGTGTTTGTCGTGAACGTGATTGTCCTCCTTTCTCAATAACCTTAGGTACATATTTATAGTCCGGAGACTTTCTATCTTTGGAATAACTCTAACAACTCTATCTCTTACCTAAACCGAAACGGAACCTATTACAATATAAGATACACGGGCAATTTAGCCCAAATCAACGCACAAGGCCGATTCAACAACGCGTTGCATATACGTATCTTCTAAGCCCATCTTGACTCCGGCCCATCTCCTCCTTTGGCCAAAATGTGGCGATAACACATGCCCCCCTGGTTTTGGCAATAATAATTCCAAAACCACTCTGTTTTTTCCTTCTCCTCTTTTTTTCTGTATCGGGTTACGAGTTGCCAGAATGCGTTGCAGAACAGAATCGTCACGCCACCCCCTCATCATGATGCCCTGTCTTCTCCACTTCTCCGCAGTGCATGATTTGACAATTTCGGCAGCACATTCTGGGAAACCGCTATAGCATTGAACCACCTCCCACTATTCCCCTTATTTAAATTCATCTGAGCAGTTTGCAGCCCCATCTTCCTCCAACAGCCAAAAAACCCTCTTCCTCCGCCGAAAAAACCCTCTTCCTCCGCCATGGCCTCCTCTTCTTCCGCCCTTTCCTCCCAATCTTCCAACACGATTAGCGACAGGGAGCCAACGCCGGAGCACCCGCCAACGGCGGCGTACGAGACCCTCGCCCCACAATGGTGGGACGAGAGGGATTGGAACTTCGCCGCCTGGTCGGAGGACGACGAGTCCTTGACCGACGGCGAGGAGGGCCTGCAGTTCCTTGTTGACGGGGAACTGGAGGCGGAGAGCACCGACGACGCCTGGTCCTGGGATGGCGTCGAATCCTCCGACGAGGAGGAGGAAGCGGAGGAGGACACCTCCTCCGACGAGTACCCGCCGGTGAAGCGCTTCCGCGCCGGGTCCAGCGAGGACACCGAATACGACGACGAGGACGAGGAGGCCCCCGCTGGCATCTTCAGCAGCAGCAGCGAAGACGACGCTGGCAGCAGTGCCGACGACGAAGACAGCAGCGACGACACCGGCCTCTAGATTAGGAACTAGTAGTAGTAGTACTAGTAGTAGATTTCCTTTTGTAAGCAATCAGCTCCATTGTAAACAATCGTCTTTTGAATGAACAAAGATTGCTTTTGTCAACTCGAAGATTGCTTTTCCAACTCAATTTTGTCGATAGTCAAAATAGGTCGATGTTCCAGAAGCCGACAGTAATGTATCGGCTTTCACCATGCTACACTCATATAGTCAACCAAGTCACAGCCCAAAGAGCCGATGGTAAAACATCGGCTTTCCCAAAAACGTTGACAAGGTCAAATTTGGTCGCATACTTAGACAAATCTGAGCGGCCACTTTCCAGTTTCAAACGGTAGCATGTGACCCTCTTCAAAAAAGGGCGACCCAGATCTCCAATTGCTCACCGACCAAATCGAGCTCACAGCGACAAGAACCCTCGATCCCCAATTGCATAGATCCATCTCCGCCGGCAAACTAGATGGCGGAATCGTCCAACACCAACCCAGCGGTCTCTGGTCTGAAGGTACGCCTACTCCTCACAATCTGAACACGATGCTAGAATTAATGGCAAACACCTGAATTAATGCCTTATTCCACCATTAAAATTTCTTAGGTTTCAGACGTTCTGCTGCCGCATCCTTCTCTCCCAAATTCTCTCTGTCTTGGCCCCCGTACAGAATCTAGTCCTGCCCACCTGATCTCTTGCGAAGCAAACAGAATCCCCTTCGTAAGCCAAGACCTAGATTTGAACTCTTGGGCCGACTGCTTGCGAGCCTGGCCTAATCCCCCTGAACATTGGGTCTCTTGGTTCAGCAGGGTAGCTAGAGCTTACCAATCCCAATGGGAAACCACGGGAATAGCCGATGCCTTGCATTTGTCATTGTCTCCCCTTGAAAAACACGAAAATCTTCTAAAAAACATCGGCTATTTCTGGTCCGATGCTCTGAACTGCTTTATGTTCGGCCATGGCCCCATGACACCAACTCTGTTAGACGTGGTGATGATTACTGGTCTGGATGTTACATCACCCAGCCCCTCTGCTTTTAAACTGACCAAGGTCCCTTACAAGCTGTCTTCCAAAACAGACTGCACGAACTGGGGTGCCTACCTCCAACGCCATATGAAAACTAAAGGCCCTGTCACAGAGAAAGAACACACAGCCTTTCTCAACTTCTGGCTGGAACATTTCATATTCTGTGGCCCTTCCCTTGCTCCAACCAAAAATTATCTCTCCTTAGCCTACGAGCTTGCCAAAGGCACTCAACTTGGCATCGGCAAACTGTTCCTTGGAGAGGTCTATCGATATCTCCAGTTGATGTCTGTCAAACTATTCTCTGGCATAGCAGTCAAAACAGGAGGTCCTTGGTGGTTCATTCAGCTATGGGCTCAGTTGTATTTTCAAAACCACGTCCCAAACTTCCCCCTTTTGGCGAGTTGCACCTTTCCAGATGTCAAAGGGAAGCAGATCCGATGCACCAGCTACGGCCAAGCTTTGTATAGACTGCCAGGTAGTAAACTGATCCCTTAGGAAGCATCCAAGTGGTTCAGCACTTTCTTTCAAGGCCTGGACAATCCTATCTTCTTTCCTTACATGGAAGAATCGGAACATTTTGAAAATCCAATCTCCTTCAGGCTAGACAACTTTGCCGATGACACCAGCACTCGGCAGCTCTTTTCCACTGTGATCCGTCCCTGTTTCCTTCCAGTTGGCATGAGTACATCCAACAGAATAATCAAGCCTGGGTATGAATTCTACCAGCCGGTCGTGGTGGCTCGGAAATTTGGCCTTGGACAAGTACCTCCCCATTTCTTTCTCCACCATCTTACAGAGAGCAGAGCCGACCTGCCCGATCCTCTCACCAGTCAAAGGTGTTATTCCTTCTTCGATGCTCTGACCATCCCAATTCCTAACGACCTCACCTTCGCTTCATCAACCGATGGCTTTGAAAACTGGTGGTCGATGTGGAAGACTCATGTCTTCAGGAGAGCTCTGGGACCGTTGCTGAAACAGCTCGATGCTGAATATGATATCCCCGTAGAACAGGTACCATTACTTGTAAAAATTTCTTGAAGCATCTCACAAATGATTCTTCTAACAACCCGCTCTGTCTCCTTGCAGCAACAAGATGGTCCTGAACCTACACACGGTGATGGCTCCCCCTTCGAATTCTTCCCACCATCTCCAGTGGTCCTTTTATGCAAAAACTCGCCACCTTTGAAAAAGGTCGTGATGCAGAACCAGCCGATATCACCACAATCGGCTTCTAAGAACCAAGTAACTTCAAGGTCAGCTGCCCCTCGAGTTCCAACTAAAACAAGAACGGTGGTGAAGAAGGTAGCTGCCAGGAAGACTTTGAGGCGCCGGAGCCCTTCTCCAGGAAGTTCGCATGTACGCTGATCCATACCTTGGTTGATCTCTCTCATTCTTTCATTCTTGCAGACATGCTCGTGCTTACTAGCTCTCCCTCTCTTGCAGGCTTCCGTCGAAGGCACCTCCCACGAGGACACACAACCCAATCGAGGAGAATCGAGCCCAACAGACTCGGAGAGGACTGCCACACCAAACCAGCCAGATTTGCCACCATCGGCTCCCAGGAAAAGGCCGGTCCCTGAACCTACTGCCCCCCGAGCGTCAGTCGAGGCGGGGCCACCGGTGAGCCCCAAGCGGGCTCGCAAGGGACTGCAAACTTCTTCGTCGAGCCAAGAGGTTTCGAAAGTCATCAGCCTTCATGCTTTTACTACTTGTTTCTTCATCTGCTGATTCATCACCATTCGCATCGGCTAAACACCTTCCATGCAGACGACCGATGCTTCTAGTGGGAAGGCCGGGGCCGTGCCGACGCCTTTAGCCAACCCAGACCTGGCAATCCCCGAAGGTGCAGATGAAACGGCTACCACTTTGGCCAAGCCCCCAGCAACCACACACAAGCCGACTGTCTCGTCATCTGCTATCCCCTCGATCTTAGGAGAGGTACGTTAGCTTCTTTCGGCTCATCCTTCCATGTTGGACGCACACTGACGCTCTTTCGGGCTGCCAGGGTTGTGATATTTCAGGCTTGTTGACGTTCGACCCTGAATCCATCGAACCAACTCCCTCTGTCGCCAACGATGAACCACAAGCCAGGGCTGTTCTACCTCAATTCCAGCGTCTTAAAGCCTTGCTGTCCTCCCCGATCGAGGAGTTGATCGAGGGTTCTGAGGAGGTGAAGAGCGTTCTTGCCGAAATCAAGGACCAACTCCCAGTAGCATTGCAGGTGAAGCTTTGGCCCGTTGTAACTCTGTCTTTCTACGGGTCAAGGGTGAAGTTAGCTCGGGAAAGGATCAATCTGCGCCGCGCCCAACTTCCGCTGAAGGCCAATATTGCAGACAGATGTCAGCAGCTCAACGAGAAAAAGGCATCTCTGGATGCCAAAACTGACACCTCTGTCAGTACCGCCGAGCTCGCATCCTTAAAAAGGGAGCTGGAAGATCTTGAAGAGAAGGTCCGGGCGACTAAACAACTCATTCGTGACAAGGAAGCATCCATCGCCCGCTCCCAAGACGAAGCAGAAAGCCTCAAAGCTCAACTGAAGACCGATCTGGCAGAAATACGTGCCCTGAACAAGCAGCTAGTGACGGGCAAGGACGAAGATGACGAAGCCGAGATCGTCGAGGTGGATCGTGTCCGTGCTGATGCCCTCCATGCCTTCGAGGCATTCCTTGAGTAGTTCGTTCATGTAAACTGGCACCTGCTTGTAACAGTTTGAACCTCTAGAGTCGATGGCCGTGCATCGGCTGTATACTTTGTTTATTGGCCGATTTCATGTATCGGCCCCCATATCTCACTGTCCATCATCCCACATGCTTTGGGAAATATTTTTTTATTGGCCGATTTCACGTATCGGCCCCCATATCTCACTGTCCATCATCCCATATGCTTGGGAAATATTTCTTAAGATGCTGACCGTTGACAGCCACTGGGAATTTCACGCCATCCAGCTCCTCCAGCATGTACGCGTTCCCCCTTAAGACCTGATCGACCCTGTATGGCCCGTGCCAATTTGGAGACCATTTACCGTATGCTGCATCCTTGGTTCCTAATGGCAATACAGCTTCCCATACGAGATCGCCAACGTGGAACTCCTTTGATCTCACTTTCTTATTATATGCACGAGCTACCTTGGCCTTGTTTTCTTTGATTTTCTCAAGCGACCACAGCCTAAGCTCAGTCAAATCCTCAACACTGTCACTCATCAGGGCCGCATATTCTTCAGTTGTTAGATCATTCTGAAAAGTGACACGTCTCGATCCAGCCGTAATTTCCCAGGGAAATACGGCTTCTTGTCCATAGACTAGATGGTATGGCGAGGTTTTTATCGCTCCATGACATGACATGCGGTAAGCCCATAAAGCCTCTGACAAAACCTCGTGCCAACGCCTAGGGTGCTCGTCGACCTTCCTCTTGATCAGCTTGATAAGGCTCTGGTTGGACGCTTCAGCTTGCCCATTTGCTTGAGCATAGTATGGAGATGATCGAATCAGCTTAATCCCTGTGTCCTCACAGAACTTTCTAAACTCGTGAGAAATGAAGACCGAACCTCCATCGGTCGTGATAGTCTGGGTAATCCCGAATCTATGAATGACATCCTTCGAGCTCACTGACTTCATAGGGACGGCTTCCACCCATTTAGTGAAATAATCCGTAATGGCCAAAATCCACATGTGGCCTTTGCTTGACGGAGGATTGATCTTGCCAATCATATCCATGCCCCAACCTCGGAATGGCCAAGGCTTGATGATGGGGTTCATTGCTGACGCGGGTACCATCTGAAATTTTCCAAATTTCTGACATGCTTGACACCCTTTGTAGTACCTAAAACAGTCTTCAAGCATGGTGGGCCAATAAAACCCTGATCGCCTGATCAACCATCTCATCTTGTGAGACGATTGGTGAGTTCCACAGGCGCCTTCGTGTACCTCGTGCAGGAGCCGATTGGCCTCGGTTGGCCCCAGACATTTGAGCAGTAACCCTTCCATAGTCCTGTAGAACATGTCGTCCCCAATAAGCACATATTTCATGGCCTTGTACCTTATCCGTTTAGGTGCCCCCCGAGCCGAATCCTTCAAGTAATTGAAGATATCGGCTCTCCAGTCGTCCGCCTCCAGGAACTGTACCTGAACATCAGCTCCATCTGCTATGTCCTTGTATCCTGAAGCCATTTGTGCGAGATCATTCGCCTCGATATTCTGCGATCGCGGGACCCAGTGCAAGTTTATGTATCGGAACTGTGCCATCAGCTCACGGCATTGCAACCATAATGGGAAGAGCGACTCGCTCTCGCACTTGTATTCTTCCGTGAGTTGGGAAATCACCAATTTGGAGTCTCCAAAAATTTCCACTGCTTCTGCTCTAGCTTCGATGAGCAACTCCATTCCCTTGCGTATCGCCTCATACTCGGTGACGTTGTTGGTGCAAGGGGTAGATAGCCTGATAGAGAAGGAATATGTTGCCCCCCGGGGCGACACGAGTAGAATGCCGATGCCGCAACCATCATCACAAACCGATCCATCGAAGAACATAGCCCACGCTCGTATAGACAGTGCTGCTATATTGGTGTTGATCCTTTCGGCAATAAGATCGGCCAACGCCTGACCCTTAACCGCTTTCGCGGGTTGATACCGGATATCAAACTCCGATAATGCAAACATCCATTTGCCGAGTCGGCCTTTCAACATAGGAGCCGATAGCATGTGCTTTATGACATCTGATTTGCATATAATGATAATCTCTGCTGAGAGCAAGATGTGGCGCAGCTTGGTGCAGGTGAAAAACAGGCAGAGGCACAACTTATCAACCTCAGGATACCTTGTCTCTGCATCCAGCATCCTTCTGCTGATGTAAAACACAACTCGCTCCAGGCCATCGTAAACTTGCACCACCACTGAGGCGATGGACGTGTCAGCTACTGACAAGTAAATGTAGAATGGCCTATCTGGCTGGGGTGGAACCAACACTGGCGGCTTCGTTAAATATTCTTTGATTTCGTCGAAGGCTCGTTGTTGTTCTGTTCCCCAGCGGAACTCCTCATCAGATTTAATTTTTACCAGTCCCATGAACGACTCTATTCTTCCTGACAGATTGGAGATGAATCTTCTGACGAAGTTGATCTTGCCGATGAGAGACTGCAGTTCTTTCTTCGTGGTAGGTGGCTTCATTGTTCGCACTGCCTCTTGACTTTTCAGGCCGATCTCAATTCCGCGTTCATGGACCAAGAAACCCAAGAACTGACCGGCCGTTACACCGAAGGCGCACTTCTTTGGATTCATCCGTAGGCCAAATTTTCTTGTGCGGTCCAGGACGCGCTGCAGATCTCCCAAGTGCCCTTCTACTGAGGCAGACTTGACCACTACATCATCGATATAAATTTCCACCAGCTTGCCGATCAGATCATGGAAAATGTAATTCATGGCTCTTTGGTATGTGGCACCGGCATTCTTCAGTCCAAACGTCATGACTACGTATTCAAACAACCCCACCGAGCCTGGGACTCTGAATGCAGTCTTGTGTATATCTTCCGGAGCCATAAAAATTTGGTTGTAACCGGCATTGCCATCCATGAAGCTCAAGACTTTATGACCAGCAGCTGCGTTGATTAATGTCTCTGCTACCGGCATCGGATACTCATCCTTTGGAGTGGCTCTATTGAGATCCCGAAAATCTATGGCAACACGCCAGCGGCCATCTTTTTTCTCTAAAGGTACGATACTAGAAATCCACTCAGCATACCTGCATGGCCTGATCAACTTAGCTGTCAACATTTTCTCGATCTCTTTCTTGACTTCTTCCAAAATTTCGGCCTTCATCTGTCGTGCGCGCTGCTGGAACGGCCGAAAACCTTTTTTAAGCGGGAGTCCATGCTCGATGATGCTCCTGTCTAGCCCGGGTATTTCTGTATAGTCCCAGGCAAAGCAATCTGGATATTCTTTCAACAAAGCTATCATCGGACCCCGCAGATGCGGATCTAACTTCTTGCTGATAAATGTCGGTCGTGGCTTATCCCCAGGACCGATGTCAATTTCTTCTAGCTCATCAGCGGAGGTGAACCCGTACCCTAGCTTTCCGTCACCTGTTAAATCGATGCTAAAGACGGGGCAAACAGTTGGTGAGGGTAACAAAAATAATTTGGGCCGATTGACTGAATCGGCCCCCTTTGTAATTGCATCAATCAAGGAAGGTTTACAACTTATTCGTGCTCCACAATGGCAGGGCATCTCCCTACTACGACTGCATGACCTGCTTGTCGCAAGATTACTGCTTTTTATTTTTTGCGGCCGATCGCGGAGATCGGCCATACCACGTACGATCGTGGACTTTGCTACTCTGTCAGGCCGGTGGATAAGACCAGCCTAACCCCATTTTTTGTAACTTCAATGCGCTCACAGCCGTCTAGACTGATTCCAGAGATCGGCTCTTGGTCGTCTGCTTCCCAGACGTTCATGCCAGCTATGGAGATCTCAATCGAATCATCTGCGTGAATGACCTCCACTTCATCTCCATCCCACTGTATTAGGCACTGGTGCATCGTGGATGGAATGCAGCAGTTGGCGTGAATCCAATCTCTCCCCAGCAAAACAGCGTAGGTGCTTTTGCTGTCCACGACGAAGAATGACGTAGGGATGGTTTTTCTGCCCACGGTCAGATCCACGTTCAGTACGCCTTGCGTTTCTGAAGTTTGGCCGTTGAAGTCGCTTAACGTGACGTTGGTTTTGATCAGATCTGCAGTGGAGCGTCCCAAACGCCGTATTATGGAGTACGACATTATATTGACTGCTGCTCCGGTGTCAACCAGCATCTTGCTGATAGGCTTCCCATTGATATAACCTCGCAGGTACAGGGCTTTCAGATGTTTGTAGCTCTTCTCTCGTGGCTTCTCAAAGATAATCGGCCGTGGGCCGCAGTCAAACTGTGCCACTGGTAGCTCGTTGGTTCTTGGGGCGCCAAACTCTGGCGGGAGTGTGAACACCATGTTTGTGCCAGCCGATGTCTTTGCGTCGGCTTTTACTGGTTTGGGGCGCCACTCCTTCCTTTTCGGACGAGCCTCCGTTTCCAAGGTTTGCCGAACTTTCACGGCCAGATCGGGCCGTGCTTTCCTTAAAGCGTGGAGGTACTGCGCCTCGGCTTCCTCCAAGCTACGCAGTCGCTGAACCCTACGCTTTTGGGTGTGTCTGAGCCCATCGGGACACCACCTTGGCCGGTGATATCTGTCTTCTTCTTTTTCACCCTTTAGCTCCTTGAGACTTTGTACTCGAGATGACTCCTCTTGCCTGTTCTGAGGTGGGAGGGGTCCTAGACGCTTGAACACTGAGACTGGACCTGTGTCATCCTTCTGTTGTCCACACTCCGGGCAGTTGTCGATCGTGGGCAATCGGCTCATTCCCGCGTCCCAGCAATACTTGAAGAAAGGACAATCCCAATGTTTATCCACGCCTTCTTTTTCCTTCGACTTTTTCCTAGCGAGGTGCTCATATCCTTCATTGTCCCTATCGTGCCGACGACGTCGGTCATACTGACGCTCATACTTGTTAAGAAGATGCGTGGAGTGTGGCTTCTGATATCGCACGCTTCTCACTTGCTCCTCGGTTAAATACCGCCTGTCATCATAACGGGGCCGGTCACGTGGACTAGCCTCCTTTCTTTCTCTGCCCCGAGAGCGACCGCCTTCCTCCTTATATGTGTCACGGTGGTACACAGGTCCTACCATGTTAACATCGAACGAGAAATCCAACTGGCGCCTCGTGGAGTGGCTATGTTCTACCATGTTAACGCCGGGAAATGGGTTTGTGTCTACTTTCATGGCGAATTGCCCAAGGATCAGACGGCCCTGTTCTATGGCCGTTTGGATCTGGCGACGTAGCTCTTTGCAATCATTGGTGGTGTGGGTGAACGAGTGATGCCACTTGCAGTATGGTCTCCCGTTCATCTCTTGAGCCGTAGGGATTTTATGGCCTTCGGGTAACTTCAGCTGCTTTTCTTTCAGCAGTAAATCGAATATCTGCTCAGCTTTGCTCACATCGAAGTCGAACCCTTTTGCCGGCCCTTGCTGCTTTACCCATTTGCAGGACACAGGATCTGCCCCCCGAGCCCATTCAGCCACGGCCACCTCCTGGTCTTGTACAGGATCCTCTTCTTCTGTATCGACCAGACCTATCGGACGTTTGAACTTGTCTTGGTACAACTCAGGGTGGCGCTGTTCGTACATTGTCACTTTCTGGGCCATGTGCGCCAATGAATTGTACTCTACTTGGAAAGCCAGATCCTTGATAGGTGCTGAGAGACCCAATACTGCCAGCTCGACTGATTCTTTCTCAGTTAAACGAGCCGAATAACATCGGTTCTTGACAGTCCTGAAACGCTGGATGTACTCGGCTACCGTCTCTCCCCGCTTTTGTCGCACCTGCGCCAGATCTGCGATGCCAGCCTCGGTAGCTTCTGAATGATATTGAATGTGGAACTGCTCTTCCAGTTGCTTCCAGGTCTGGATTGAATCAGGTGGCAGCGAGGTGTACCACCCAAAAGCTGGTCCTGTCAGAGATTGCGCAAAGAACCTTACGCGTAACTGATCCGATGCTGAAATCATGCCTAACTGTGCCAGGTATCGGCTCACATGCTCGATCGAGCTAGACCCTTCTGATCCGCTAAACCTTGAGAACTCAGGAAGCCGATACTTGGGTGGCAGCAGAATCAGATCAAACTCGTTGGGGGTATGGCTTGGAATAGCCGATTGTCCTTCTCTTCGGCACGAAGCCGAACTGGTCTCTCAGGATAGTACGGATTTGCTCCACCGTTTGAGCTGCAGGGGCTAAATTCTCATGACTTGTTCCGGTGGCATACTTGGCTAGCCATGCCTGTTTATCAGCGTCCATCCCAGAGATCCCTGCTCCAGAAACACCTGCTTCTGAAACCCCTGCTCCAGAAACTCCTGCCCCAGCAATCCCTGCGGTTGCAATCTGGTTCGTGCGCGTCAAGCTGTTGCAGTCCGGCACGTAGGTGCACACATATCCATGTGGGATTTCTTTAGGTGGTTCACACAGGAATTGGCAATCGCCAGGGTCACCTCCAATCTTGTAGACGACGTACGCCGGTGCCCCTGGTGGCTCCAGAGCTGCAAGCGTGAATGGCAGTTGTGGCCTGGTCTGGAGCGGTCTTTCTCCCTGGTGAGTCCCTAAAGTAGGCCCCGACGGAGAGTACTGATGTTTCATGATCTCCTGAACTACGCGAACCGCGACACGCTCGAAAGCGTTCACTAAGCTCTCTGAATGGCGGTGAAGAGAATGAGCTACCATGTAATTAACTTCCTGTCGCAGAGCTCTGGTGCGCTCCTCTGAAGGAACGGACAGATCCACCTCATCAAGATCACCTTCGGGTGAGAACCCTTTCCACCTGATGCCATGTTTACGAGTCCTCTCAAAAGAGCCGATGAGATCGGCTTCGAAGAGAGCTTTGATATCATCGTACTTTGCCTTGTGCTCGTCAGGCAAATCGTCGTACGTGACCGGTCTGCCCTCCATCGCAGCGTCGGATGTTGATGCAGTTGTTGTTGAAGGTCCCACCGGGCGTGCCAGAATGTGTTGCCTGTCAAAACCCACCGGCGAGCAGCGACGAACAACACGAAGAGCCGGGAGGCTCCCAGAACTGCTGGTGGGCCCTGGTCCCTCGGGCAACGGCCCGCAAAACTCCGGCACACGTCCTGGCGGATGCGAGGGCATGCCACCTGACCTATACCTTGTCAGGAAGGTAATGGGTTGCTTCGAGTGGTTTCCTGCATGGCAAACAAACACACGTAAAATTCAAGCCGCAACCGGCTCCCAGGTTTCCCTGTGAATCGGCTCCTGAAGCCGATTATCCCATGGTTCTGCATTAGATCTACGATAACATGGGGTTTTGCTTCATCAATATAAGTCAAATCGATCTACAATAGTTTAATGTTTTCACCACATAATTGGAACATCCTACACGTAATTGAGCCTGGTAGATACAAAAGATGATAGAAAACTAACCCTAGAGAAGGCCTAAAAACCAACGTAAAGTCAATTCCCGGAACAACTCCTCTCGGGTCGGCAAACCATATCTTACATATTACTGGATCGTTCAACCCGTTTGCAAGGCCTGATCATGTAGATATCAAACTAAACCTTGGAGAACAAGGTACAACTATAACAGATCAAATCGACTTAAATAAAGATCAAGCAAGATGCCACCCTTACACCCGGGAAAAGGTGCAAAGGCGGCGAGATAACTAGAGGTAGCATAACTAAACGATCATAGCAAAAAGGTACCGATGCTAGCCTAAACAAATCTATGATAATAGTGTTACTCGCCATCAACAAGGCTTCAGTACGAGTAACACCAAATAACGCATAAGTAGATACTGCCTAGATCGCAAGATGCGATCTAGGCAGCATGGCACTTACCCGAGAAAAACCCTAGAAACAAGGGGTGGCGATGCGCCGAGATTGTGTTTGTCGTGAACGTGATTGTCCTCCTTTCTCAATAACCTTAGGTACATATTTATAGTCCGGAGACTTTCTATCTTTGGAATAACTCTAACAACTCTATCTCTTACCTAAACCGAAACGGAACCTATTACAATATAAGATACACGGGCAATTTAGCCTAAATCAACGCACAAGGCCGATTCAACAACACGTTGCATATACGTATCTTCTAAGCCCATCTTGACTCCGGCCCATCTCCTCCTTTGGCCAAAATGTGGCGATAACAGTATCTAGTGAAATAAATTCCTGCGCTTGTTTATTCTTTCGGCATGAAACTTTTGCTCCAGTTGGATGTCGGTGTCTCTTAAGTGTGTCACCCTACGGTTCGTGAATAATGCGGACATGATCGAGACCCTTCTCGGATCAATAATCAGGAGCGGGATCTGGAGACCCATACTGACTCCCACACATTCAACGATGACTTTCTTGTGATCGTCGGAACCTTTTACGCTAGTATCTTAATCCCTTTGTTTCATGATATATTACATGTCCGAGATTCGATCATCGGTATCTCCATACCTAGTTTGATATCGTTACCGACATGCACTCTTTTCTCGTTCCCGTGATATAACATTCTAGTGATCAAATCACTTGCTTGCAAGCTAATCAATGTGATATCACCGAGAGGGCCCAGAGTATATCTATCCGTCATCGGGATGAACAAATTCCACTCTCGATCCATGAGCCTCAACATAACACTTTATTAGTTCTGAATCCATCTTTATAATCACCCTGTTACGGTGTGACATTTGATGTTATCAAGAATCTCTTCCGGTGTTAGTGATTGACATGATCTCATGGTCTAAGGATTAGGATCACTTCTTAAGTTGTTATAGCAATATAAACTCAATGACTTTGGTCGTAATGCTATACTTCGGATGAATGTTCATCACACCATTACACTAATGTTGTGATCCCGTTATTAACAACATCCAATGTCCATGATCAGGAAACCTTGATCATCTTGTTAATCAACGAGCTAGTTTATGAGAGAGGCATAACTAGGACTTTCTGTTTGTTTATTAAACACACATGTATTAACGTTTCCGTATTAATACAATTGTAGCATGCAAAATAAACATCTATTGTATACTTGGAATACACATAATAAACACTTTATTATTGTCTCTCAGGGCATATTCCCTTCAGGTGCGGTGGTCTCACGCAGGCGGCGCCCAGCTCCGTCGGTGCCTTGCCGACTATGATGGGTTGGCGGTGGCGGTGGTTGGTGACTGCGGAGTGGACGCCGGGGCGACGGCCCCGGGATGACGGTCGCGGCAGGGGGTACCGGGGGAGTCGGTACCCAGGTGGTTTCCCTGTGGCATGTGGTGGCGGCGGCGGTGTGCGGCGAGGCGGCACAGCTTCCTCGCCTTGGTGGATTGGCTTGTTTGCTCGGGTATGGTGTTCTCCGCGTGAAAGCACTGCATCGACCTAGGTTGATGCCGACGATGTCGGCGTCCGCGGATGTCGTTCTCCTCGTTGGAGGGATAGTTGAGGAGCTCCTTCACCTCCCTCGTTGTTTCGGGTCACAGACTCTTCGGGTGAAAACATATGCCCTGGTTTCTGCCAGAGCGGGCATCGACGACGCTACCGTCGTTTTCCCTCTTGGGGGCGATGTCTTGGAAGGTTTGGTGCTCCGCTAGGCGTTTTGAGCTTGTGATGTTTGGTTGCTGCATCGTCGGCTATGAGTGCGCGCGGTCTCGGGACCGGTGTGATTGTCTGCGTGGCGGCGCTGTTGCCGTTGTGCGGGTGTTGGTGTTTCGGACCTAGTCGAGCTAGGTCACGTGTTTTTTGTGCCGTTTGGGGTATTTTTGGTCCGGTTCCCCTTTTAACCAGACCCGTGTATTTTTACGTCTGTATCGGATTTTGACAATTTCCCTCCAAACCAGCCAACTCTCTTCTTGTAATAGAATAGACAGTGCTCCTACCGGTTGCTCTAATAAAAAAAATTAAAGTCACACATGGAAGCCTCTGTACTACATTTTGAAACAACACCTTCAGTTTTGTAGTAATACCGAAAACCGAGGCCTTGCTTCGAAATATAGCTGCGAAGTTAGAACTTCACGGGAGGCCGCTGATGCTACTAACCGGCCAGAAGATTCCTTGGTATTAATTTTAAGTCGACGCTGCATCAATTGCTCCAGTTGAAACGTCCAGCAGCGCACTGAATCAATGGGCACACGAGTGATTCATGAAGTGACTAAATACGAGCATGAGTAGGAGTGATGTTTAACACGTACAGTTTCATGTTACTGCATGCGAGATCCTCAAATAAGTGTACTTCAGCCTCTTGTAGGAGAAGTACTGTAGTAGCTTTTAGGTTGTTGTGATGGCTCGCCGTACTACTTAGAGCTAATAAATCTATAAAAGCTAGTACCCCTCCGTTTCAAAATACACGCTACACTAAAAAAAACGCCCAGATATATTTGTTTTATAAAGCTAAATTATCTTATATTTTAAAACGGAGTGAGTATATCTTAGTTCTGGACAAAGTACCCACACGGTTTTAGTGTCCTATGTCGTGATACCTCCGTCCGAATTATAAGATGTGTTTGAACTCATTCTCGAAAAAAAAGATGTGTTTAAATAATTTTAATATTTTAATACTCCATAAACTACGTACCGAACTGAAACGATCGAACAGGTATGCTAAAGCAGATCGACCTGAATGTCTTTCTTTTTTCAAAACAGGACAGAGCTAAATGTCGTGTCTCCTGTGTGATGCTAGCATGTCGTGCTAACCCATCTGGCTATGCTACTGCCGCCCTGCATTGACCTCCACCCCTCAAGTTCGTTTTCAATCTTGACCGTTTATCAATCCATCCACCTAAACAGACTGGATCCTGTTGCGCCGTTGACCAGAGGTGTGGCACGACATGGATAACATGCTGGGCTGATGCATATTTGACCGTCATTATCAACATAGACAAAGACAACGACAACAGCCTGCCAAAGTTGCCGATTAGGAATTCAGATTAGAAATACACACGGAGTACTAGTAGCCCGTAACAGTTGACACCTGATAGTAACAGAAGAAGTCGTGGGACCGACCGCCTACTGTGACCAGTGATTTACCTCCAAGTTCCAATTTTGACCAGACCCTGTCCAGTCTACGACACGCGGGCCCCATTTAGCCACCCGCTACCTACTGACGATATGGGCCCGGAGACAAACCCCTCCCAAGATGTCATCGTGCGGCCCCATGAACCTCGACACGTCGCTCTATGGCTCTATCCCACCGAAGAAGCCGCCGACCCTTCCCGACTTTTACCGCCCATTTTTATATCCTCTGTTTGACTCCCGCCCCTAGGCTCCCACTGGCAACTGGGCCCCGCGAGCACGCTGGGCCCACACATCCCAACTCTCGTGACGGCCAGGCCCACGCACTTACCCCGCCCAGCGATTCGAAAACCGAATCAAAGCCAAATAAATAAATAGACGAGGGGAGAAAATTTTAACTGCGAGGAGCGCACACACGCATCCGTTGTTCTCGCTTCTTCCTCTCCCGTCTCCCCGTTGCCTCCTCCCCGCGGTCTCCCCTGCACACCTCATCGCCACGAGCAAAGGCCAAGGCGGACACGGAACGGAAGCAGGAGGAGCCCTCGGCGAAGCTTCGCGTGGGCCGGAGTGAGGGGACGACGCCGCTGACCGCTCGTCTACTGACCCGGATCCCCCCCGCGGCGGCGCGATCCCCGGCCGCCTCGCCGGATCGCCGGAGACAGCGTGAGTAGCTGGCAGCGATAGCCGCAGCAACCGGGTTCCGTTCTTAGCATGCGGTCGCGTCTAACGAGTGATTTTCTCCGGTTGCAGCTGCTGCAGTCGAGTCGACCCGGTGGGGGATTTTTTGTTGGTGGAGGCGGGGTTGCGATGGAGGAACTTCTGGGCACGGAGATCGGGAAGCACGACTACGACTGGTAACCATCTCTCCCGTTTGGCGGTGATCTGATTCGCTGAATTTGTGTGCGATTTCCATGCTTTCTTTTCCTTGTTCCTTCGCGACCGGCGAACCCTCGATGCAAGCTCAGCGAGAAATGGAGGGGCAATGCTGCGTTTTTCAAACGTTTTTGAAGGCTGCCTGTGGTACTGCACGAATCATGGTAGGGTAGTGCTGTCGGCTGCTTCTCGTTAAGGTTTCCTGGAAGTGAATGATTGAAGCGGTCTGGTTTGGTTAGGATTGGTTGGGTACGGATAGAAGTAGTATGTAACTGGATGCTTGGTCGGCGGGCTCCTTCCTAACAGAGCAAAGCATGGGGCATAACCTAGCGACTATCACTTTATCTTGGAAAGGCAAAATAAATAAATTCAACTTCGAGATTAGGCAGACAGGTAGCATTTCCAACTTTATAGGATGTCTTAAATCTGAAGCTATGACACTGTTATAATTCAATTAAGATGCTGTAATAATTCAAATAGGAATCTGTAATACTACTAGCAGAGAGATGTATTCCACTGTGAAAGCCAATTAGGAAAACTGAAAGATGGACCAGTAGCAACTGGCTACCTAAAGATATACTAGTTGATAAAATCTCAATCTTAGTTTAGCTGAGTTTGTAATTTTGTAGATAATCAATTTTTCAGTTGCACTTATATAGTACTCCCTGAGAGTAATATATAAAAACCGTGTCACACCTTAAATACTGGGTTGAGATAAGTAGATGCACATCTAGATGGATGATAGAGTCTATTCTGACGTCATTTGCATGAGCAGAGCATACCTTAAAAAATGTGTTGTTGCTCGAGGTATATGCATTCCTCTGTTTTCTATTCCTCATCTTTTTATGGATAAAACATTTCTGATCTTTGATGTGCACACATGTACGCATCTGGTACTGCTCATCTTATTCTGGTTGTGCATAACATGTGTGTGCATCCTTCAGGCTTCTTACTCCCCCGGGAACACCCCGTGCTCCTAAACTGGATGTTGCTGAGAAAGCCCCATCCTCAAATGTGCCTAAACGAACTATCAACAGATCAGCCTCTACCACCAGAGCATCAAGGGTTCGTACTATTCGCCTCAGATATTTTTACATGCTGGTTGCTTCAGTTTTCACTACCAAAATTATAGTTTCAAAGTAGTATGTTTTGCTTTATTGGCTTGTTACATGTTTGTCAATGACCCTCTGTGAATTTGTTATAGTGAGGTACAAGTAAAACTAGGAATGTACTGGACACAGAGTTTCAACCTCACCAAGTTCAAGACTCGACTAACTTGTGCAAAACTGCAGCCATCCACACATGCACCCACCCACGTCCACGCGCAGCATGGTATCAGTTATAATACTGCATTCATGAATTCAAGATGATGTTATGAACAACATATTAGAATTAACTGACCTAAATATAACATTTAACTAGTCACAGTAAACCAGTGGAGTCATTTGAACCAAGCCTACTGATTACACATATGATCTCATGGTTATATTACCTGTTCGGTGCTTCAAATTGTTGATAAGGTATTAGTTATTTAGTTCTCCTTTGTAGTTTTCATTCCTCACTGGGCATAGTTCAAAAGGCATGAGGTCTGATTTTACAAACAAAGTGATATTGCTGAAGTTTTGTCATTTAGTGTGATTAGGGGTGGGCAAACCCGGTTTGCCGGTTTCAGCTTAGTTCATTTTTTTATACTAAACTGGAAGTAAGAATCAGATTTGTGAAAGGAAATGAACTACACCCACTAGCCGGTTTAAAACGGTTTACAACGGTGTCAGTTTTGCCCACCCTTAAGTGTGATGACCTGAATAGTTGTTTGGGCCTGTAACTTCTGACCTGCAATCACAGTAGTAGGAATGCATGGTCTATCTATGGCCTTCTAATTGACAACTGAATACTGATCTTACAAATGCACAAGGTTAAAGAAGAATTGTATGGACCGAACATCTTGGGAAATTCATAGGATAATATACATCTTAATTTCAGGCTTCAATGGTATAGCTTTCACTTGCTATGGACCATCAAATCTTTTTTAAGTTGCAGGAAACTCTGAGTAAGTAAATACTTATAATGTTAACTTACCATAGACAGAACCGTTTGTTCTGCTCATTGGGCTATGCTTGGAAAATCAATAAAGTACATAATGCTCAGGCATGAGGCGTCTGGTTGAATTTCTCTATTATTGGGTTTCTATTAAGTAATTTGGAACGCCCTGCAATGTTATAGATGTGTTCTGATATCCATGTGATAAATCTCATTTTTACAGTCTATGATTTTTTTTCCAGTGAAAGTAACTGTACCTTTTGTCCAGTTAGGAATTGGGCAATGCACATACTTGAAATAATCTTATTGCCCTGTCTTTCGTCTAACCATGGAGCATACTTAACTGTACAACTTCTTGAAACCTAGCAATGTTTGCTTAGTTGGCTATATGGTGACGATCTTAACTAACATAACTGTGTCACATGTTTATTTCAGCCTTCCTTCCATGAGGCAGAGAATGGGCATTCCACAATTCCCAATAGACCAGCAAGAAGCAACTCTCGCCCTTCAATCCAATCTGCTCTTATGTCTAGCAACAACAGGCCATCAGTGCTCACTACTAGCAATTCTTCTATCAGTTTGAGACCTACAACCCCGACCAAGAGGACTAGCATTGTTCCCCCATCAAAGCCATCAGCTCCAGCTTCACGTGTAGTGACAGCACGATCATCCACTCCAGCCAAAACTCGTCCACCTAGTCCAGCCAAAACACGTCCATCTACTCCAGTCAAAAGCTGTTCTTATGGTTCCAACTCCATGGCCAACTCAACTGGTGCGAAGAGCACATCTGCACAGAACTCGAGGTCATCAACTCCAACCTCTCGTCCCCGAATGGTTTCCAGCTCATCATCAAGCACAGCTCCTCCAGTCAGTCGTCCCAGCTCATCCTCTGGTAGAATTCCTGCAATTTGTCGTACTAGCTCTTCCTCAAGTACAGCGTCAATAAGCCGTTCTAGTTCTCGTTCGTCTACACCTACCCGCCAACCTGTCATGCGCCCATCAGCTCCACCCATTGGTCGCTCACCATCAGTTGGGCGGATATCTAGCAGCAGTAACTTAACATCTAGTGGCCGATCGGTAGCCAGCCGTGGTCGAATGTCAGCACCTTCGTCAGCACCATCATCCCGTCCAAGTTCCCCAAATTCACGTCCGCGAGCTCCAGTTAGGCCACTAGATATTCTAGATTTTCCAAGTGATACTCCGCCTAACCTAAGGACAAAGCTACCAGAAAGGCCACTGTCTGCTGGTAGAGCACGGCCAGGAGTTGGTTTGGGAGCAAGGTCAACCCTGAATGCTGAACCAGTTACCTCAGCTCCTCTGAAGAAGGTGTCTGTGCCTGCTATTACCCGAAGTACATCCAAGGCACCTTCTCTTACTAGTGGACACCAGAATCGACAGAGCGATAGATATGTTATCGACAGTCAGCCTGCTAGACCCTCTCGGTCTACCACGAGTGAAGAAAATGGATTCGGCAGGACAATATCAAGGAAGTCACTTGACATGGCAATCAAGCACATGGTATGTTCAGCCCTCATACTTACACTATCTCTGGTATACTGTTAAAAATGGCAACCTGTCTTTTTGTTTATGTGGGAATGCTTACCAACAATTGTTGCGTTCACTGCACAAAGTTATCACTAGACTGATGCCATGGATGTTCTAGAAGAAAGTTAGGATGGTTTGTGAACTGTAATATTGTAGGTCTAGGACTTAGTACACCGTTAATTTTGGTACAGTTTCGCTATTACAGTATCATTTAGAAGAAGCTGAATAATTCGTATGTATGACAGGACATTCGACAAAACTTGGGTGGCATCCGCGGTGCATCTCTATTTCCACATAGCATCCGGTCTTCTACTGCAAAGGTCCGGCCAGCTCGAATGTCGGATCCTGGTCATCACACCCCAAATGGTGAGCACGACACCTATACCGACAATGGACACTTCTCCAGCGATTCCAATGGAGCCCTTTCACACTATGGTGGGAGCTCAACCGATTCCCCAGACAGGGAAAGCATTGGAACTAAAGAGACAATGAGTGAACTGGATATATACGGCAGCTCAAGGTACGAGGAGATGTTACTGAGGGAGGACACTAAGAACACAGACTGGCTGCACAATGTTGATGACAAGTCCGACCAGAGCCCCGTGTTCGATCACCGGTTCGAGCCGCTCCCAGAGCCTTTTGGTCCACTTTGATCTATGTTCACCATTCAAAAAGTTTCTGTCCATTGTTCTGTTTTTTCTTTGCAACTGCAAGGCTTTATGCTTATTTTAGGTGAAGCAAGAGCTTTATTTGCCTCACGTCCTTTGCGTCGAAGACACACCCACGAAGAGTTGTATGATGCTGCCTGTTTCTGTTTGATCTTCTATTTCCCCCATCTTTTCACATATCTGCACAAGATTGTGGGGTTTTTACTATGTACCTATGGTATTCCGAGACTGGAGGCTCAACTGCGGGAACACTACTTGTTTATTACACTTTAGTTATGAATATATTGTCGCATTGGCTTTTCAAGTTTCGATATGAAGCTTTAAATCCTTGACAACTTCTGTGCCCTAATCTAGTCTACCACATGTTTCTTTGTAATTTGAAGGAATATTGCACTCGCATGTTTATGCTTGAACACCTGGCATGTGCTTGCCTGGTAAAGTTGTTGATGAGCATCCAGATAGCTGGGATCAATGATGTGACACCCAGTGGCGGAGGACGGAAAAAAAATCTGAGATAGCGCAAACTCCAATAAAAATAAATACCAACTGGTTTTTGATGATCTTTGCAATCGACAAAGCCTTTTCAACTGTTGTTGTCGCTATGAGTAAAAGCAATGCCAATTCAACAAGGAGATAAACGATATGGAGCATGATCTATCATTCAAATATTAACATAATCTATGAATTCTCTAATTCTCTGCATATGAATAACGAATATCTTAAGGTTATCTTATATAGGCTCATGCTCATAATGAATATCTTAAGGTTTATCCTATATAGACTCTTTGTCCATGTAAATATGTGCTTTTGAAAATTTAATAGAAAATGACGCAGCGCGGACTTCCCCTACTATTTTTGCAAAAAAAGATAAATCTTCACAAGCTGAGAAATCTCATTCACATTGAAACTTTAAAATAAGTCAAGACAAGAAGTTCTGAAATAACTCTAACAACAACACATCAAAGCAATGATCAAAATCACTTGTAATAGATTCTATAGAATAATAGAAAGTGTACATACTCCAAAATAATCAATAGTAACCTAGTATCTTGTCGCTTTTAATGACTTTTCACTCATTTTGTTACCATTTCATCCATACTTAGGATCGTAATATTATTTTTGGGCGGATTCACATTTTTCGGGGGATCTAAACCATCGTTTCTCCAATTAAGCCAGAATGTCAATTAGAAGATTAGATCAATAATATATACAAACCAAAATAGAAACATAAAACATAACATCATATTATTAGAGTTGGTTTTAGCCACATGCCATAAGGTGACCAAATTACTCTCAGGTCCTCCTTAGATACCCCATCTAAGACATTATTTGGAGTATAGTTTTATTAGATTGAAAATTAGATATTGCAAAGAAAAAGAGTTGGTTTAAAACTAGATAATACCTAAACTTTATTTCACTTCTTACTAAGACAAGCATAACTTTCTTATACGAAGTCCGTTTTTAACATATGACCACTCAAAATGTTTAAAAAAAACGTGTACATCTAAATCTTCTTGCCAAAAATCAAGATAGGACGGCTACCCTACTTATCCTACTAGGAGCTTCGCCCATGGTTACACCCAGCCTCACCGTGATGTACGATTAGTAATAACTGTTGAGTAACAAAGATAACAATTCTTTTGTTTTCCCCAAGGAGGTTCTGTTTTGCATGTAGATTCTTCTACTCCTGGAGTTTACCGGTGTCTTTTCCCGTTGACGTTGTGTACAAATAAGATATTCACATGCCCCCCAAAAAAGAAGAAGATATTCACATGGCCATGTTACCTGCTTGGAGTACAACATTTTATGCATGTCTTGTCCAGCGTGTTGTCAGTTTGTTTGGAGCCTCTGGGAACCGATTTTTCGTATGGGTCTACTATAACAGTGAGCTCGTACCCGTCAGTTTGTCACCCGACGCTGTGACAAAAAGGATATCAGCCTGGATGTAGATATTCCGTATTCTGAAGTTGTGCGTGTTTTTAGCTAAACTGTGAAATGCTATCCGGAGCATTGTTTTTGTTACGAGGTGCTAGAAGACCTCCCGAAAATAAGGCCTTTTCGATCCTGGTGGCAGATCGTTGTTCGGAAAGCTGCAAAACTAGCCAATATACGGGTAGTATTAACGTACGGCTTCCGTTTCAAATATAAAATATTTTGGTAGACTATTTTAGCCTATGAAAACGTCTTATGATTTTTTTTGAGGTATGAAAACGTCGTCTTATGTTATTAGAACAGAGGAAGTCCCCTCAAAAATAGAACAGAGGAAGTAGTAGTTATAGCTATGTAGAAACGGGGAATTGTGGATCTTTTTTTCTTTGAGGTATATACACTTTTGATCCCATGACTTGCATGATAGGAGCAGATTAGTCCTACATCTTGCAAAAGAGTATAAAACTAGTCCTACAACTTGCATAGCTAGGACGAATTAGTCCAATTTCACCGAATTTCACGTTTTTAACCTAATTTGACTAGACAGACACTTTTGCAGAAAACCCCTTAGACTATGGCTAACCACACTAAAACCAAACTTGACACGTGGCATTTTAATTTTTATGAAAAGACCCCTATATATTTTACGGGCATATTCAACATGCGTGCCGTCTTATATATGATTTCCACTTGTCAGTAGGTGAAGAAATATGAATTAATAAAAGAGATACAGACGGGATTCAAACTCACGTGCAAACTACATCTTTTAGAAAAACTCCGTGCACACCAATACGTCACAGAGGGATTCTTCTTATGATCAAGAACGCTAGGTTATTACATGCAATTAGCAGGTTGATAGGGCAAAGGTGTCCGATCTTTCGATGAGATGATGATAGTCGATCTGATGGAGTACGGGCTTGACGATCCGACTACACGTGCGAGCACGAGCGCCAATGCAATCGCTAGGCCAATCTCCTGGAGGTTACCGATCCCGCGGGAACACGATCAGCCTGACCAGCGAGGGTCTTAATTCCTATCTGAAATCGAGAACAAGTAAGAACTAATATTGCAATCAAGATATTGCGGATTAAGAGGAAAGCTTTATTAAAAATGTGGGATCCTGAATAGGTGCGAAGTACAAGAGGCCTCTGCGACGCTCGAGCCTTGGCGAAGTTGCTATGATGGCTAACTTAATGTCTAAACAAAATCCGAGTCTAGGGTGACGGCTATGGGGAGTATTTAATGGCGAAAAGGTGGGGTTTCGGCCAGCCAGGGAAGTGGTGGCCGAATCCAACCTTAGAAGTCCTTTTCCCCTCAAATACGGACTCTAAAAAATGGCTAATTAAAATCCTGCGAAAATTACATGGGCCTGGCCCAAAATAAAATGTGTCGCAGCACCATATTAAGCTATGGACGAATTCGTGAAGTATTGATCTTGAATATTTCGTCTAAGCCTTCTTTCTTCATTATGGTGGCCTCAAAGTTCTGAAATCTTCATCTGTGGCCTTCTCTTGGATCATCACACGCTTGCTGCCATCTCCATGCATGGTCATGCTCCAATGCTTGTCCCTCTCATCCATGCTTGGTCTATCATTCCTAAGAGTAAGAAATACATCTGATTTAGGCAGCATCCTATTCTCATGTATGTGAGGAATAGTTCCAAGAAACGAAAGTATCTGATAGTTAAGTTGTTTGGCACGAGATCTTGTGATGGGTCCTTGTATGTGTGTAGCTGTAGGTACAATGGTTGTATCCATAGAAGGGATGTCCACATCATGCTTCTCTTCTTGAATTGAAGTCGTCCTCGACGCAATCTCATCTTCCTCACCAAAGTAAGGCTTCAAATCTGCAATGTTAAACGTAGGACTAACCGTACCAAAGTCTGCAGGCAACTCAAGTTTATATGCATTATCATTTATTTTCTCTAACATCTTAAAGGGACCAGCAGCACGCGGCATTAACTTAGACTTGCGAAAATCAGGAAAGCGATCCTTACGCAAATGTAACCAAACAAGATCTCCAACATCAAACACAACATGCTTTCTCCCTTTATCCCCAGCAAGTTTATACTTAGCATTCATATGTTTGATGTTATCTTTAGTAGTCTTATGCAAGTTTAATATCATTTCAGCGCGTTGTGTAGCATCCAAATTATATTGCACCGAAGTAGGTAAAGGCAATAAATCAATAGGTGCACGAGGAACAAAACCATAGATGATCTCAAACGGGCACATCTTTGTGGTAGAATGCAGCGAACGATTATAAGCAAATTCTATATGAGGTAAACACTCTTTCCACAATTTTAAGTTCTTCTTTAAAACATCCCGCAACATAGTAGACAAAGTTCTATTTACTACTTCAGTTTGTCCATCAGTTTGGGAATGACATGTAGTACTAAACAGCAATTTAGTCCCCAACTTAGCCCATAAACATCTTCAAAAGTGGCTAAAAAATTTAGTATCACGATCAGAAACAATAGTATTTGGCACACCATGCAAACGAACAATTCACGAAAGAACAAATCAGCAATATGCGCAGCATCATCCGTTTTATGACAAGGAATAAAGTGTGCCATCTTAGAAAACCGATCCACAACAACAAAAATACTATCCCTCCCCGTCTGTGTTCGTGGCAATCCCAAAACAAAGTCCATAGAAATATCCTCCCAAGGAACACTAGGAACAGGAAGAGGCATATATAAACCATGTGGATTAAGGTGAGACTTAGCTTTTTGACAAGTAGTGCAGCGTGCCACAAATCACTCAACATCTCGACGCATACGTGGCCAAAAGAAGTGTGCAGCAAGAACATCCTCCGTCTTCTTAACACCAAAGTGTCCCATCAATCCTCCTCCATGCGCTTCCTGTAACAACAAAAGACGAACAGAACTATCCGGAATGCATAGTTTGTTAGCACGGAACACAAATCCATCATTGAAGACGAACTTGTTCCATGTTCTACCATCTCTACAATTCTGCAACACATCTTTAAATTCAGCATCATGCACATATTGTTCCTTAATAGTTTCTAATCCAAATATTTTGAAGTCAAGTTGAGATAACAAAGTATAACGGCGCGACAAAGCATCAGCAATAATATTATCTTTACCCTTTTTGTGTTTTATAACATAAGGAAAAGACTCAATAAATTCAACCCACTTTGCATGACGACGATTCAACTTAGCTTGACTACGAATATGCTTCAAAGATTCATGATCAGAATGTATAACAAATTCTTTAGGCCATAGATAATGTTGCCAAGTTTCTAATGTCCGAACCAATACATATAATTCTTTATCATAAGTAGAATAGTTCAGACTAGCCCCACTCAATTTCTCACTAAAATATACAACAGGTTTTCCCTCTTGTAATAACACTCCTCCCAAACCAATTCCACTAGCATCACATTCAAGCTCAAAAGTTTTAGTAAAATCAGGAAGTTGGAGTAAAGGAGCATGTGTTAGCTTATCTTTCAATATGACGAAGGCCTGTTGTTGTGCATCGCCCCAAACAAAGGGCACATCCTTCTTGGTAAGCTCATTCAGCGGCGCGGCAATTGATCCAAAGTCTTTGACAAAGCGCCTATAAAAACTAGCGAGGCCAAGAAAACTCCTCACTTGTGTGACCGTCTTGGGCTGCGGCCAATTCTCAATAACTTCAATCTTGGCTGGATCCACTTCAATACCCTGTGATGTAACAACATAGCCAAGAAACGCAACTCGCTTGGTGCAAAAGGTGCACTTCGCAAGGTTACCAAACAAACGTGCATCACGTAAAGCATTGAAAACAACACGTAAATGGTCCAAATGATCCTCTAAAGATTTGCTATAAATCAGAATATCATCAAAGTAGACTACCACAAAACGTCCAATGAAAGCACGTAAAAATTCGTTCATTAATTCATGAAAGTGCTAGGTGCATTAGTTAAACCAAACGGCATGACTAACCACTCATATAAACCGAACTTAGTTTTAAATGTTGTTTTCCATTCATCTCCTAATTTCATACGAATCTGGTGGTAACCACTATGCAAATCAACTTTAGAAAACATGGTAGAGCCACTCAATTCATCAAGCATGTCATCTAAACGTGGAATAGAATGACGATATCGAATAGTAATATTATTGATAGCTCTACAATCAGTACACATGCGCGAAGAACCATCTTTCTTAGGTACCAAAATAATAGGAACAGCACAGGGGCTAAGGGACTCACGAATATGATCTCTGTCGAGTAGTTCCTGAATTTAGCGTTGTATCTCCTTTGTCTCCTCTGGATTGGTTCTATATGGCGCGCGGTTGGGCAACGTGGCACCAGGAATTAGATCAATTTGGTGCTCAATTCCTCTAATAGGAGGTAGTCCTTGAGGAAGCTCAGCGGGAAAGACGTCCTCATATTCCTGCAAAAGGTTAGCAATAGCGGGTGGCAAAGAAGGAGGCATATCCTCAAATAAAAACAAAACCTCTTTGCAGACAATTGCATAACATTGAGTATTGTTTACATCTAGTTCAACAATATCAATTTTATTTGCAAGCATACATGGACTCTTCAAACGAATTTCAGTAGCATGTGTAGAATCAGATTTAGTGTTCTTTGGTGGTATAAAATCTGCAGCAACAATCTGATTCTCACTTTTATTTTTCTCCTCAGTTTTAGCTCTACTAGCTCTAGCAAGATCATCTTTTAAAATCTGTTTGGGAGTCATAGGTTTTAGACCAATTTTCTTTCCATCATGCATAAGAGAATAGTGATTAGTTTTGCCATTATGAACAGATTCTCTATCAAATTGCTATGGTCTACCAAGTAACAAAGAACAAGCTTGCATAGGTACAACATCACAATCAACAAAATCAGAATATGTACCAATAGTAAAATGCACGCGTACCGTTCTTGTTACCTTGATCTTGCGAGAACTCTCAAACCATTGGATGTAATATGAATGTGGGCGTTGTCTTGTTGGAAGCGCAAGCTTCTCTACCATGTCAACACTGGCCAGATTATTACAACTCCCTCCATCAATGATGATCCGTATAGCTCTTTCCTTGACAACACCACGTGTTTGGAACAGGTTGTGGCGTTGATCTTGCTAAGATTTGCTCAATTGCACACTCAACACACGTTGTGTAATTAAGCTCTTGTATTGATCAGCAGCTTCAGCTCCCATTAGCTCTGTCTCTTCATCAGCATCAGAATTGTCTCCATCTCGAGCAGAAATAAGGGCTAGTGTATCTTCATCAAAGTCACTCACTGGATCGTATTGACCATCTTCCCGCACCATCATCACACGTTGTGTTGTGCACTGTCTCTCAATATGATCAAAACCCCAGCACTTGCGGCATTGTATATCCTTTGTCTTACCCGTGGAAGCCATAGAAGATGTACTACGAGTAGGAGCATTGGATGATGGTGGAGGAGCAGCTGGAAATCTTGTGGTGGCCTTAGATGTGGTAGTAGCTGGTGGCGAATCACGAGGAGGCGCTGATTGTCGGGATGTCCAAGTGGATGTGCGACCTGCAGAATTATTAGTCCTCCTCCATGGTGGTTGGCGATCCTGCACTTCACGTTCAGCTTTGCAAGCAAGATGAAACAAACGAGTGATAGAATTATATTCCTTATAATCTAATATGTGCTGAATGTCCTTGTTTAATCCACCAAAGAAACGTGTAAGCATTTGTTCATTAGATTCAACAAGACCACACCGAACCATCCTCGTTTGCAATTCCTGATAATACTCTTCTACAAAAAATTTCCCTTGCTCTAAACGTGTCAGATTCTTTAGTAAATCACGTTGATAAGTGGGAGGTACAAAACAAACACGCATAGCAGTTTTTAAAGCAGTCCAAGTACTAGGAATAGTAGTAGGATTTAAACGACAATACTCAGACCACCAAAGGGAAGCAAATTTAGTAAATTCACATGTAGCAGCACTAACACGCATATTCTCAGGATATTTTAAGCATGCAAAACGTTGTTCTACTTCCATCTCCCATGTAAGATATGCATCAGGATTATACTTACCCTTAAAAGATGAAATATTTAATTTAAGCTTTGCAACATGATCATCATCACGTACCGGTGGTCGAGCGTTGCGGTAGTAATGTCGGGGACGGCCAGCAGGTACCTGTGGAGGTTGTTCAACCTCCTCATCAAACAGATCGTCATCGTCGGGGTCGTAGTAGTACCCGTCGTCTGTCCCTAATGTCGCAGCAGCAGCCGCGGCGGAAGTCTGAGGTGCGTCAGCCGCAGCGGTAGCCGTCGGGGGTGCGGCAGCAGCCGAACCAGCAGTCCGACCCGTGATCGGAATGCGCCGTGCGACATGTGTGGGTGCGGGTGCGGGTGCGGGCAATCTTTTCAAAAGCTCCTTGAACCGAACGTCAAGCTTGGCGTTGAAGGATTTCTCGAGTCCATCGATCTTGTTCACGGCGTTGGTGAGCTTGGTGTCAAACTCCCCTAGGCGCGTATCCACGTCTTCAGCGCGACTGACCAAGAGCGCGGAGAAGTGGGCATGTAGTTCTTCGTTCGTCATTGTGGCAGGGTTCCGCGAAGTATCTGTCATGGTTAGTCCTTAAAAAGCACAGGTATATACTACGGAAATATGGTGGAAGGCACGCGTAATCCGTCAAGCAATATACGAAGCTCTTACAAGTTCTTACCAAACAACAGGAAAAGGCAATGTGCAACCGCGAGGATCAATGGGTCCAAAGATTGAACGAAGCGATTACCAGGAGTCGAAACACCGCACGTGGAGAATATCTGTGGAGCTCTGGGAAGGCTTAGCAAAGGGGGTTAGCAATTATCAAAACAGCAATGCAAAAGTTGAAAGAATGCTTAACGACGGTACTGTGCTGGTCCTAGGCTAGACCGTACTAGAGACGCGAGCTTAGATCACCAACGATATCACGACGTGACACAATAAGCAATGTATGATGATATGGCACCCTGAAAAGCGAACCGAGAGGCAGAAAATCACTATGATGGTGAGTGTCTAGAACTGATCTACGGGGTCTAAAAATAGGTTAGCCCCAAAAAAAAATTCGATTTTTTTTATTTTGCTCCGGAAAGCGCGCCGGCGCCAAAAAAATATCGCTATAACGGCCGATGGAGAAAAGTGATCCCCGGGGTCGAAAACTAGTATAGCCAGAAAAAAATTCGGAGGCGGTTGTAGACTTTTTTTTGCTCTCCTTCTGGACTTACGACCGGACTCGGAGCTCGACACGGACTTTTAGCTTAACACGGAAACAACAAAGAAGGAGAGTAAAAAGAAATAACTAGGAAACAATAACTCTACCTGGACTCGTATCGCGACAGGAAAACTGATCGGATCTGTGTCGCGGTAGGAAGGCGGTGGCGGAGTATTAGGGTTTATGGTGTCTGGGTGTATGACGGCGGAATATGGTGGCGGAATATGGTGGCGGTGATCGGCGAGTGTGGCGGTGACTACTATGATCAGAACTCGAAACTCTAAGGGACAAGACACTAAGACCAGCAACTCGACGCGACGATGTAGACACAAATTCAATAATGCAAAAACTGAAAAGATAATGCGAGGCGTAGATTGGTTATGGGATGGATCTAAACTCTAACTATGTTTTTGGCTTTTTCGTGGGTTATAGGTAAAAACAGATCTAATCTACGAAAATAGTAAAATCTCACCGAGCAATCTGAAATCTGATACCACTTGATAGGGAAAAGGTGTCCGATCTTTCGATGAGATGATGATAGTCGATTTGGTGGAGTTCGGGCTTGACGATCCGACTACACGTGCGAGCACGAGCGCCAATGCAATCGCTAGGCCAATCTTCTGGAGGTTACCGATCCTGCGGGAACACGATCAGCCTGACCAGCGAGGGTCTTAATTCCTACCTGAAATCGAGAACAAGTAAGAATTAATATTGCAATCAAGATATTGCGGATTAAGAGGAAAGCTTTATTGAAAAGGTGGGATCCTGAATAGGTGCGAAGTACAAGAGGCCTCTACGACGCTCGAGCCTTGTCGAAGTTGCTATGATGACTAACTTAATGTCTAAATAAAATCCGAGTCTAGGGTGACGGCTATGGGAAGTATTTAAGGGCGAAAAGGTGGGGTTTCGGCCAGCCAGGGAAGTGGTGGCCGAATCCAACCCTAGAAGTCCTTTCCCCCTCAAATATGGACTCTAAAAAGTGGCTAATTAAAATTCTGCGAAAATTACATGGGCCCGACCCAAAATAAAAGGTGTCGCAGCACCATATTAAGCTATGGACGAATTCGTGAAGTATTGATCTTGATATTTCATCCAAGCCTCCTTTTTCATTATGGTGGCCTCAAAGTTCTGAAATCTTCATCTGTGGCCTTCTCTTGGATCATCACACGCTTGCTGCCATCTCCATGCATGGCCATGCTCTAATGCTTGTCCCTCTCATCCATGCTTGGGCTATCATTCCTAAGAGTAAGAAATACATCTGATTTAGGCAGCATCCTATTCTCATGTATGTGAGGAATAGTTTCAAGAAACGAAAGTACCTGATAGTTAAGTTGTTTGGCACGAGATCTTGTGATGGGTCTTTGTACGTGTATAGTTGTAGGTACAACGGTTGTATTCATAGAAGGGATGTCCACATCACAGGTATAGGGGTTTTTTCATAAAAGTTAAAACACCACGTGTTAAGTTTTTGTTTTAATGCGATTAGCCATAGTCTAAGGAGTTTTCTACAAAAAAGTGTGTCCAGTACAAATTTGGTAAAAAAAGACGAAATTTAATGAAATTGGACTAATTTGTTCCAACTATGCAAGTTGTGAAACTAGTTTTATACTATTTACAAGATGTGGGACTAATCTGTTCCTATCGTGCAAGTTGTGAGACTAAAAATACATATACTTTTTTCTTTTCTGGATAATTATTTAGTTCTTTGCAACCTTGACGTCTTTACTAGCTATTGATATTCGTTGGTAAATCAGCGTCCTTATTATGGATCGGAAGGAGTATAATCTTAATATCAACATTTTATCTATAAAAAGGAACTATCAATATTATACACGTTGACGTTTCGTCGTAGCGTGATGTGGAAAACAGCAGTAGATTCTAGGAACAAAATACTTGGATAATCGACAGTAGCGCAGCAGGCGTAGGGGCTGCGCTGCTTGGAAGGCTAGTGAATGTATTTTTTCTACGGAGTACTCCATTCGAGACGAATGACGTCTTTGATGATCAGGCAATCGCTGAGTGGGTTGTTGATTCTAGGCCGTTTTTCTATACCGACGGCGACAAATCATTCGGCCGCGTTTCCAGACGCATAGTTTTTCTTGGATTTAGTCCATTTAATATTTGGGGTTTTTAAGCTTATTCCCGGGCGTTGAAAACCGTTTGTGAATGCCGCATGAAGCGAAAACGCGGGTGGGCCACAGATGTCGGCGACACAAAGCCGAGCTTCCGCATTTCTTCTCCCCTTCCCGCATTTCTTCTCCATTCTCCGCCACAACTCCCGTCGGTTCTGTAGGGTTCGCAGCATAGAAAACAAAAATTTTCCTACGATGTGAACTATATACCAAGATCCATCTACTAGATACAAACAACGGGCGGATGTATATCCGTAGAGAACATACCCTTGAAGACCGACAAAGCTTAACGAGTTCAACTCGTGGTTGATGTAGACGATCTCTTGCCGATCTCAAGATCGAGAGGAAGTCCTAGCGCCGCAAATCAGCAGCGCATCCGTGCTCGCACACACGTTCGAGGCACCGAGCAACCTCCGCCTCCTCGCTCCAGCGATGCAGCGGAAGCACAACTCTTTCTTGCCGAATAGCCACCGGAAACATGTATCTCGCTAGTCCGAGACCATGGGGGATAAATTCTAGAGGGGGAGAGAGATCCTTCACGAGGAGGTGTGGTGTGAGAGGAGGAGAGGGGGGCCTTTTATAGGGGAGAGGGGGGGCACCCAAGGGGCATGGCGCCCAGCCATGGGGCTGCCCCCACCTCTTCCACATTCATGTGGGTGGAGCTCCCACTCAAAATGAAAAGCCTTCACTCCCATTAAAAAGCCTCCACTCAAAAATCCACTCACATGCATTAAATTTCCACCAAATTTAATGCAAGCTCTCATTTAAATAAAACTCTTTTATTTATTTATTCAGAATTTTGTTAATTACTTTAATTAACAAACATTCACATAAAACCCCTTGCTAGTATTCCATTTCACATGCAGAACCAGTTTCAGCAATTTCAACCGAAACAGTTTCGGTGTCTAGTGAAATAAATTCCTGCGCTTTCCTTTTCTTTTCGGCATGAAACTTTTGCTCCAATTGGATGTCGGTGTCTCTTAAGTGTGTCACCCTACGGTTCGTGAATAATGCGGACATGATCGAGACCCCTCTCGGATCAATAATCAGAAGCGGGATCTGGAGACCCATACTGACTCCCACACATTCAACGATGACTTTCTTGTGATCGTCGGAACCTTTTACGCTAGTATCTTAATCCCTTTGTTTCACGATATATTACATGTCCGAGATTCGATCATCGGTATCTCCATACCTAGTTTGATCTCGTTACCGACATGCACTCTTTTCTCGTTCCCGTGATATAACATTCTAGTGATCAAATCACTTGCTTGCAAGCTAATCAATGTGATATCACCGAGAGGGCCCAGAGTATATCTATCCGTCATCGGGATGAACAAATTCCACTCTTGATCCATGAGCCTCAACATAACACTTTATTAGTTCTGAATCCATCTTTATAATCACCCTGTTACGGTGTGACGTTTGATGTTATCAAGAAACTCTTCCGGTGTTAGTGATTGACATGATCTCATGGTCTAAGGATTAGGATCACTTCGTAAGTTGTTATAGCAATATAAACTCAATGACTTTGATCGTAATGCTATACTTCGGATGAGTGTTCATCACATCATTACACTAATGTTGTGATCCCGTTATTAACAACATCCAATGTCCATGATCAGGAAACCTTGATCATCTTGTTAATCAACGAGCTAGTTTATGAGAGAGGCATAACTAGGAACTTTCTGTCTGTTTATTAAACACACATGTATTAACGTTTCCGTATTAATACAATTATAGCATGCAAAATAAACATCTATCATATACTTGGAATACACATAATAAACACTTTATTATTGCCTCTCAGGGCATATTCCCTTCAGTCTCCCACTTGCACTAGAGACAATAATCTAGTTACATAGTGATAAATCTAACACCCATTGAGTTCTGGTGTTGATCATGTTTTGCTCTAGGGAGAGTTTTAGTCAACGGATCTGCTACATTGAGATCCGTATGTACTTTACAAATCTTTATATCTCCATCCTTGACATGCTCGCGGATGGAGTGAAACCGGCGCTTAATATGCTTGGAATGCTTGTGAGACCTTGGCTCTTTGGCATTGGCAATGGCACCATTGTTGTCACAATAGATCACCATTGGGTCCAACGCGTTTGCCACAACTCCTAGTTCGGATATGAACTCCTTCATCCAAACTGCTTCCTGAGCCGCTTCTGAAGCAGCAACATATTCGGCCTCCGTTGTTGATCCCGCTACCACAGGTTGTTTGGAACTCCTCCAACTAACCGCTCCGCCATTCATGAGAAATACGTATCCGGATTGAGACTTAGAGTCATCCGGATCGGTGTCAAAGCTAGCATCGACATAACACTTAGCGACGAGCTCTTCTTCACCTCCGTATACAAGAAACATATCCTTAGTTCTTCGTAAGTACTTAAGGATATTCTTGACCGCTATCCAGTGTTCCGAACCTGGATCCGATTGGTACCTACTAGTCAAACTAATAGCATGTGCCACATCCGGTCTTGTACATAGCATGGCGTACATTATAGAGCCTATGGCTGAAGCATAGGGGACTTTGTCCATTATCTCTCTTTCTTCCGCCGAAGCCGGACTTTGAGTCTTACTCAATGTCTTGCCTTGCAACATAGGTAAGAACCCCTTCTTACTTCCGTCCATTTTAAACTTCTTTAAAATCTTATCAAGGTATGTACTTTGCGATAGCCCTATTAGGCGCCTAGATCTATCTCTATAGATCTTTATGCCTAATATGTATGACGCTTCACCTAGGTCCTTCATTGAAAATTTGCTGTTTAGATAACTTTTAACACTGTTTAAAAGTTCTTTATCATTTCCGATCAATAATATGTCATCCACATATAATATCAGAAATGCCACATTGCTCCCACTCACTTTCTTGTAAATACAAGCTTCTCCATAAGTTTGGACAAATCCAAACTCTTTGATCACCTCATCAAAGCGGAGATTCCAACTTCGTGATGCTTGCTTCAATCCATAGATGGATCGCTGAAGCTTGCACACCTTTTTAGCATCCTTAGGATCGACAAAACCCTTTGGTTGTATCATATACAACTCTTCTTCAATATTACCATTGAGAAACGCGGTTTTGACATCCATCTGCCATATTTCATAATCGAAATATGCAGCAATTGCTAACATAATCCTAACTGACTTTAGCATCGCTACGGGAGAGAAAGTCTCATCGTAGTCAACTCCTTGAATTTGTCGAAACCCCTTTGCGACAAGTCGAGCTTTATAGATGGTCACATTACCATCAACATCAGTTTTCCTTTTGAAAATCCATTTGTTCTCCACGGCCTTTCGGTCGTGAGGTAATTCCACCAAGTTCCAAACTTGATTTTCATACATGGATTCCATCTCGGATTTCATGGCTTCTAACCATTTGTTGGAATCTGGGCTCATCATCGCTTCTTCATACGTCACAGGGTCATCATTTTCATCAACCATGAAATTCATGACAGGATTTCCGTACAGCTCGGGAGCTGCACGCGTCCTGTTTGACCTGCGAGGTTCGATAGTACTCTCTTTTGGAGTTTCATGATCATTATCATTAGTTCCCTCTTCAACAGGTGGAGCCAACTCCGGAACAACTTCCGGTGCTGCGCTACTCGCCATACTTTGAAGAGAAGGTTCCACAACCTCTTCGAGTTCTACCTTCCGACTACTCACACCTTTCGCGAGAAACTCTTTCTCTAGAAAGGATCCATTCTTGGCAACAAAAACCTTGCCCTCGGATCTGTGATAGAAGGAATACCCAATAGTTTCTTTAGGGTATCCTATGAAGACGCATTTTTCCGCTTTGGGTTCGAGTTTATCCGTTTGAAGTTTCTTCACATAAACATCGCATCCCCAAACTTTAAGAAATGACAGCTTAGGTTTGTTTCCAAACCACAATTCATACGGTGTCTTTTCAACGGATTTAGATGGTGCCCGATTTAAAGTGAATGCAGCAGTTTCTAGTGCATAACCCCAAAATGACAACGGCAAGTCTGTCAGAGACATCATAGATCGAACCATATCTAATAAAGTACGATTACGACGTTCCGACACACCATTTCGCTGTGGTGTTCCGGCAGGTGTGAGTTGTGAAACAATTCCACACTCTTTCATGTGAGTGATAAACTCGTAACTTAGATACTCACCTCCACGGTCGGACCGTAGAAATTTGATCTTTCTATTACGATGATTTTCCACTTCATTCTGAAATTCCTTGAACTTTTCAAAGGTTTCAGACTTGTGTTTCATCAAGTAGATATAACCGTATCTACTCAAATCATCCGTGAAAGTAACAAAATAACGATATCCACCTCGCGCCGACACACTCATTGGACCACATACATCAGAATGTATGATTCCCAATAAATCTGTCGCCCGTTCCATTGAACCGGAAAACGACGTTCTAGTCATCTTGCCCATAAGGCATGGCTCACATGTATCAAATGATTCATAATCAAGTGATTCCAAAAGTCCATCCGAATGGAGCTTCTTCATGCGTTTAACGCCAATATGACCTAGACGGCAGTGCCACATATATGCGGATATATCATCATTAAGTTTAATCCTTTTAGCATCAACATTATGAATATGTGTAACATTATCATCGAGATCTAATAGAAATAAACCATTCATCATCGGTGCATGACCATAAAAGATTTCATTCATATAAATGGAACAACCATTGTTCTCGGATTTAAATGAATAACCACTTCGCATCAAACACGATCCAGATACAATGTTCATGCTCAGTGCAGGCACCAGATAACATTTATTCAAGTTTATAACTAATCCCGACGGTAAGTGGAGAGGCAGCGTTCCGACGGCGATCACATCAACACTTGATCCATTGCCGACACGCATCTTGACCTCACCCCTTGCTAGCGGTCGCTTGTTCCGCAGCCCCTGATTCGAGTTACAAATATTAGCAACTGAACCGGTATCAAATACCCAGGTGCTACTGCGAGCACTAGTCAAGTACACATCAATAACATGTATATCATATATACCTTTGTTTGCCTTGCCGGCCTTCTTGTCTGCCAGATACTTGGGGCAGTTGCGCTTCCAATGGCCAGTCCCCTTACAATAGTAGCACTCGGAATCAGACTTAGGTCCAACTCGGGGTTTCTTTTCAGGCGCGGCAACCGGCTTGCCGCCCTTACTTCCCTTCCGTTTTCCCTTCTTGTCTTTCTTGAAACCAGTGTTCCTATTGATCATCAACACTTGATGTTCCTTTTTGATCTCCACTTCTGCAGTTTTAAGCATTGACAGAAGCTCGGGGAGAGACTTCTTCATGCCTTGCATATTATAGTTCATCACAAAGCTCTTATAGCTAGGTGGCAGAGACTGCAGAACACGATGGATGCCTAAGTCAATGGGAATCGATATTCCCAAGGACACAAGCTTATCGGCGTAACCCGACATCTTGAGTACATGCTCACTAACGGAGCTGTGCTCTTCCATCATGCAGCTAAAGAACTTTTCTGAAGCATCGTAGCTCTCTACAGCAGCATGTGTGTCGAAAATCATTTTCAACTCACCCATTGTATCAAATGCATTGCCGTTTTCGAAACGCTTTCGAAGTTCCGGCTCTAGCCCATACAATATGCCGCAATGAACTAAGTTGTGGTCCTCCTGACGAGTCTGATAGACATTCTTCTCCTCGTCAGGGGCATCATCAAAAGGTGGGGGGCCTAACGGCGCTTCTAGCACATATTGCTTTTGTGCAGCAGAGAGGAGAATCCTCAAATTCATGGCCCATTCAGTAAAGTTGCTACCGTTCGTTGCTAGTTTCTCTTTCTCCATGAACGCATTGAAATTAAAAGCAGGTGGTGCCATCTACAACAGAATTTGTAAAGTTTAGACTAAGTGTATGATAGATCGAGTTCAACTAATCTATATTACGAATGAACTCCCACTCAAAAGCGACATCCCTCGTGTCCTTTTGGTGATTACATGAACCAAATCCACTACACCAAGTCCGGTCATCACGTGAGTCGGTATAGCTTCAAAGGCGAGCATCAAATGGGCATCATATCAACTATATGACTCATGCTTAACCTTTCGGTCTGTGTTCCGAGGCCATGTCTGTACATGCTAGGCTCGCCAAGTTAGAACCTTAGTATTTGCGTGTGTAACTGTTTTACACCCGAAATATGGTCGTGGATCCAAGAACACCTGATCATCACGTGATGTCTTGGAGCGACGAAAACATAATCGGTGCATACTAAAGGAAGAACACATTCTTATCTTGATATTTAAATGAGGGATCATCTTATTATGCTTAACAAAGCGCTAAACAAGCAATATAAGATGTAATCAAACATCATATGTTTATTAGTGAAATTATATGGTTCCCGCATATGATCTCTATCATGTGCATCGTGGTATGATCACTATCATACCTATATGTGTAAATCCAAGGTCTATGGATTTTACACGCTATGTGTGTTGTAAGAGTATCATCTCATACTTCTACTTACAACACTACCATATCATAACACTAGCCCAGCAACAATCTAAACTAGATGCCTCTAATTTATCCATTGCAAGTTTTACGTGGCTTAGGGCTTTCGAGATAGAACCGTTCTTACCTACGAACATGAACCACAACGAGGATAATCAAATTGTTGACAACTCGCTTGCAAAATAGATATTGACTATAGTAGGAGAGACAGACACCCGCTAGCCACTTATGCAAACTAGTTGCATGTCAAGCGTGGAACAGGTCTCATGTGCGAGGACATGTAAAGTTTGTCCGGGCCGCTTCATCCCACTATGCCACCAATATCCAAAATTACAACAAAGGAGCAACAACATGATCATCATCGCCCACATACTCATATGTGTACTACCCGTGTAAAGTATCTACGCATAGATCCGGCTCTGATGCCACTGTAGGGTTCGTAGCATAGAAAACAAAAATTTTCCTACGATGTGAACTATATACCAAGATCCATCTACTAGATACAAACAACGGGCGGATGTATATCCGTAGAGAACATACCCTTGAAGACCGACAAAGCTTAACGAGTTCAACTCGTGGTTGATGTAGACGATCTCTTGCCGATCTCAAGATCGAGAGGAAGTCCTAGCGCCGCAAATCAGCAGCGCATCCGTGCTCGCACACACGTTCGAGGCACCGAGCAACCTCCGCCTCCTCGCTCCAGCGATGCAGCGGAAGCACAACTCTTTCTTGCCGAATAGCCACCGGGAACATGTATCTCGCTAGTCCGAGACCATGGGGGATAAATTCTAGAGGGGGAGAGAGATCCTTCACGAGGAGGTGTGGTGTGAGAGGAGGAGAGGGGGGCCTTTTATAGGGGAGAGGGGGGCACCCAAGGGGCATGGCGCCCAGCCATGGGGCTGCCCCCACCTCTTCCACATTCATGTGGGTGGAGCTCCCACTCAAAATGAAAAGCCTCCACTCCCATTAAAAAGCCTCCACTCAAAAATCCACTCACATGCATTAAATTTCTACCAAATTTAATGCAAGCTCTCATTTAAATAAAACTCTTTTATTTATTTATTCAGAATTTTGTTAATTACTTTAATTAACAAACATTCACATAAAACCCCTTGCTAGTATTCCATTTCACATGCAGAACCAGTTTCAGCAATTTCAACCGAAACAGTTTCGGTATCTAGTGAAATAAATTCCTACGCTTTCCTTTTCTTTTCGGCATGAAACTTTTGCTCCAATTGGATGTCGGTGTCTCTTAAGTGTGTCACCCTACGGTTCGTGAATAATGCGGACATGATCGAGACCCCTCTCGGATCAATAATCAGAAGCGGGATCTGGAGACCCATACTGACTCCCACACATTCAACGATGACTTTCTTGTGATCGTCGGAACCTTTTACGCTAGTATCTTAATCCCTTTGTTTCACGATATATTACATGTCCGAGATTCGATCATCGGTATCTCCATACCTAGTTTGATCTCGTTACCGACATGCACTCTTTTCTCGTTCCCGTGATATAATATTCTAGTGATCAAATCACTTGCTTGCAAGCTAATCAATGTGATATCACCGAGAGGGCCCAGAGTATATCTATCCGTCATCGGGATGAACAAATTCCACTCTTGATCCATGAGCCTCAACATAACACTTTATTAGTTCTGAATCCATCTTTATAATCACCCTGTTACGGTGTGACGTTTGATGTTATCAAGAAACTCTTCCGGTGTTAGTGATTGACATGATCTCATGGTCTAAGGATTAGGATCACTTCGTAAGTTGTTATAGCAATATAAACTCAATGACTTTGATCGTAATGCTATACTTCGGATGAGTGTTTATCACATCATTACACTAATGTTGTGATCCCGTTATTAACAACATCCAATGTCCATGATCAGGAAACCTTGATCATCTTGTTAATCAACGAGCTAGTTTATGAGAGAGGCATAACTAGGAACTTTCTGTCTGTTTATTAAACACACATGTATTAACGTTTCCGTATTAATACAATTATAGCATGCAAAATAAACATCTATCATATACTTGGAATACACATAATAAACACTTTATTATTGCCTCTCAGGGCATATTCCCTTCAGGTTCCCCTAGCTCCTGCCCACCATGTGTCCAAGGGTTTCGTCAAACCTCTCCACCATAGGCGCATCAAAGGAGAAGAAGCCGAGAAAGCCGACGCCGAAGCCGGAGGCTGGATGAACGCAGACTGGGCGGGATTACCGGCGAAGGAAGATCGAAATAGACAGTCGGAAGGAGAGGACGGAAGGAGAGGACGGCAGGTTCGGAGGAGGCGTAGGCAATCATGGAGGAAAAATCAGCGTACTAGCGCTCCGCCCGTGCGACCATGACCCGTCCACCGCCCGTCGTCGCCACGCGTTATGGCGCGCCATGGGGAAGCCAACCAAGCGTCGGATCTCTGGTCGGGTTCTCGCCGATATCGCCGGCGATGTTACAGGAGAGCCACGCGAACCCGCGCCAGAGGTTCTCGTCGCCCCCCCCCCCCCCAAGTTTGATAGCGGGTTCAACCCGAATGCGCTCTTCCCCTGCCCTGTGCCTCGCCTGCCGACCTTCAACATTGACATCAACGTCCCCTACGCCATCTCTCCTGCGTACGTCGGGCCTTCAACGACCATGCGCTGATCGCCGGCAGCAATTCATCGCCCGTCCCGTTCGGCGACACGGATGCTCGTAACGTGTTCGGCGGAATGGCGGGCGACTCGTACATGGCGGAGATGATCTCGTCCGGCTCCGCGGCGGCCAAGAGCTTGTTCTTCACGCAAGAGCAATCCCACGCCGACGCCGAACATGGACTTGAATCCTAGGATTTCGCTGAAGGCCAGGCCGATGACCAAGACGGGGATGAGGAGGAGGCCAAAGAGGACGCTAGGGCGACGTCCAAGGGCAAGGGGAAGAATAAGACGAAGGCGATGATGTCGGTACCGCCGGAGCCCCGCGTCAAGTGGATGCCCCTTGAGGACATGTGCCGCGCCAAAGCATGGAAGTCGGTGAGCATGGACCCCATCACCGGCACAAACCAAAACTCGAAGAATTACTGAAGGCGTGTCAAGCTGGCGTTCGATGAGCGCACCCTATTGGACCCGGTGTACAATAAAGTTCACGTGGAGCGCGGCGAAAAGACCATGATCAATCACTGGGAAATTTCCCGTTTTATAATAATTTGATGGACGGACCTTTTTTGGACGAATTGCCGTTGAACAGTTTTGGACCATTTCCGTCAAACACCTTTGGAGGAGATTTCGCCTGCAGAAAATAATTAAAATATATCACTGGATTTTGGGTTTTGGAAAAATGACCGTTTCGAGACCAAAAATCACATCATCCGGCATTAAATTTTGGCATGGAAGATGCTCGGAGACTTTAGCCGTCAGTTTTTTTTTGTTGCATTCGCTCGATCTCACGGACTCACCAACCACCGAACTATTATGCGTGCTGCCACAACTACCCGTACAGTAGACAAATTCATGGTGAGATGAATCAGCTGGTACGTAGTGCTCTGTCCGTCAGGCCACCAGTGTTTGTTCAATCCTGAGTGTGAAATCGAGTTCGGTCTTCAGTGGGAAATCGAAGCGCCACTGGCGCTACGTCGGTCAAACCTAAGCCTGTACGTACGCGTGAATGGTGTACCCGTTGGCTTCAATTGTACCACCAGCTAGCGTACCACAGCAGAGCATAGTGCAGCGGCCAGCGGGAGAATGGACGGATCAAACGTGTAACTGAACTCACCGGCGGAGTAGCTGTAGGCCTGTAAATGCTGTACTGTAGTACAGCGGAGTAGCTTTAAGTCTTGGGTATTTTTTGCCATCATCTTTTCGCAAAACTAAATCTACGTCTCTAACCTTTTAGCAAAACTATTTCAGAATCAAATCCTTAAATCGACGCCGTTTTAAATGACGCCGACCCTAGGGATCAGATTCGGTTGAAGTTCTTCAGTTTAGTCAAATTTGGCAAAAAAAGTATATGTCTTGGGCGTTTACTTGTGTTTCACGAGTTGTATGATCGGAGAAAGAAGAAAACGATGTTCGTGCTGCCGGTCTGCTGTCACGCTATAGAAGGATGAAGTTCAGTGCTCTGTATTGTGGCTGCTGTAAAATACAAGAGCCCGTAGGCCAGGAGGCCAACTCATCTGGGCAGCTGTATAGACAAGGATTGGATCTCGATCAACTTCATACTCTACAATGGTACATTCATATCAACCGCAACGCTACAAAATTAGCCGTGCAGCGTGCAGTTGCCAAAGGGGCCTATCTCTTTATTCATCTGTTCCCCTCGCCCTTCCAAGTATGATCCTGAATTCACGGACAAACTTTCAGAAAATGTGTACACAACGACCCAGAATTATTTTCAGAAAATGTGTTTGTTTAGGATTTATTTATTCTACTTATTTAGAACATCTTCACCCGCGTTTCCAGGATGGCGCTTCCAGGATGTTTCTTTATTCGGACGACGATATTTTGCCCAGTCACATTTCCAAAACATTGAATTACACCGAGTTTGGCCCAAATTTCATCCGGCGTTTTCAGACCGAACCTAGGGCGCTGGAAACCGTCTGAGAACACCGGATGCAGCGAAAAACGGGTGAGCCAACCCTGTCGGCGACTGAAGGCCGAACTCCCGCTTTATTCTTCTTCCTCTTCCGTCTTTCTTCTCCATTCCCCACCACATCTCCCGCCAGTTCCCTGAGTTCTCGCATTTTTCTTCTCCCCCTCCCGCCTTTCTTCTCCATTTCCAACACATTTCCCGTCAGTTCTCCGAGCTCCCGCCCATCATGCCGCACAAGGCTTTCGTCAAACCCCGATCCCTATCGACGTTGCACCAGACACGCCGGAGGAGCCCATCCCTATCGACGACTGATCGCCAGATTTTATCTTGTGTTGTAATAATTTGATCGCCGAACCATTTTTGGACATACTTCTGTCGAACACTTTTGGACGAGATTTCGGCCGACGGAAAAAAAATCAAATATGTCGCCGATTTTGTCTCGTTTAGGAACCACGGCTAAAAACAAAAGAGAAACCGAACGTTTTCAAACCAAAATTATTCGACGTTAAATAGCACCGGATTTTGATCTCGGAACTCCTAACTAGAGAAGGTGCTCTTATGTGCTGGAGAACATGTGAGGAGAACTATTTTATTCTTGTGTGATGAATCCTCAGAAAACATGTGAGCTCGCTGACCTACAGCTACAGTCTACACACATACCCTGCAGGTTGCATTGCAATTGCAGCTGTCGACGACGGCGTCGGTCGGTCACCTTCGCCCAGGGCAAATACGTCACTGTCAGCGAAAAAGACAAGGACCCCATGAACTGACACGCTTCTCTTAAATGCACGCCAAATTTGCACACACAGTTCCTACCCACAGCCCACAGCTCCCACGCCGCGCCGCTACCGCATCCACACACACACACAGGTAACCCGTACACACCACCGCGCAGGGCCGCGCCAGACAGACAGAGTACAGCTCCCTCAGTCGCTCGCAAGTGAGATCGCCACAGTCTCCTCCACTCCTCCAGCCAGCGAGCGGGGGGAGACGAGGAAGGCCAGCGGCGGTCCGGCCTCGGCTCTGCTCTGCTCTCCGCGGCGCAATGCCGGCCGCGTCCGGCGCAGATCGGGCCGACTGAGACTCCTCCTGCTCTCCTCGCGGCCCTCGGTTGGCGCGTGACTCTGGATCTCGAGGCGGACGGCGCCGTGGAGGCCCCGCCGTTCCTCGATTTCCGCCTGGCGAGAGGTTTGGGACCCCTTCTCTCTCTTCTCTTCCCCTGGCGCCTTCCGTTTTCTTCGTTTTCGCTTTCTCGGCTGCATCGTGAGGAGGGACGGAACGGAAGGAGCCTTCGTGTTCGGCGGCTCCGCTCCAAACCTGGGGTTGGATTTGCCGCCCAATCGTTTATGCAATGTACATAGTACTAGTTTTTGTGTTGAAACTAGAGAACATGGGTTTCCTTCTAGCGGCAAAAAAAAAGGAGTTTCCTTAAATGCTGGAAGAGCTGGGTAGTGCTATAAGCGTGTTAATCTCTTGCTCAGAGTACTATCTCCACTGATTCATTATTATAGCATTACATTCCTTTTTTGGTTCTGTCGGCAATTCTTTTCTTTAAATCTGTACTGATGTACTACTGATTCAATTTTACAGAATTATGTACTAGTACTCATCTTCTTCACTTCAGTAATTCGGTTGTATGGCTGTGGTGTGGATTTGTGTAGCCCATGCAGCCATGAACACTTGCATTGATTGATCCCCGCTGCCCAGCCCCCACCTTCCATCCAAAAACCTAAAGCTCTCCACCCTCCTTTCCCTGCTTTGGTTACTCGCATCTCATCCGAGACCTTTACCCCCCCATCTCCTCTCCTTTTCACTAGTACCTGCGCTGTTGCTTTTTGTAAGCATCAACGGTAACAGGAATCACAACGATAACGAGAATCAGGCAGTGGATCATGTAAAGATTAGGTGAACCAGGTGCTGTACGCTGGTACTACTGTGGTTGGCATAAAGAGTTCGCCTCCACGCAAGGGAATCTAAAAATGTTTCCTGTGGAGCCTCGTTGAAACAAGTTGTTGGAATCATCTGTCCACTGTTTTCTTTACAATCACAGTAGCCCACGATAATTGGGTGTGTGCTTTATAGAAAGGAGTCCGCTGAGAGATGGCTGATGAGTATGTGAGATGGACAGGTTGCTATTGTCATATGCAAATTATGCCAACTGCCCCTGTTGAAGAAGATTAAGATACACTAGCAGTCAACTTAAATGGTCTTATGGCCCAAAAAGTCCGAGACTAGAGGACGAGACAAAATGAGCCTATGAGAGGGGAGTTTACAATGTAGCAGTTGACAAGTATGAGGTGCCCTGCATAGAATGCTTCACCGTGGAAGCATTTCACATGAAATAGGCTTTCGCCCCGCTATATATTATATAGCAACCACACCGTGGAAGCATTTCTCTACGCTTATTTTATTTGTATACAAGGATGAGATTGCACCAGATTTTTTGCTGGTCATTAGAATTCCAGCTGCACTACAGAGTGCAAAGTGAATATTCCTCGTTATGCTTAATGATTAGCTTAGATGTGTACAGATGGGGATTTCCTTAAACTCTCTCTCAAGAACATTATTGTGTTGTGCAAGGTACACTGTATATTGTTTATTTGACCAAGTACAGTGTCTGCATGTAATTCTGGTCTGCCAACACCTGTTAGCCTAAACAGTTGTGATATAGCATGTATGCTATTTGTTACTGCCCTATGAATTTGTCTTTAGTTGATCATCCAAACTGGGACCTTGATTTAGAAGCTATGAAAATGGAGGTGCTACTATGCTACCCACATACTGTTAATAGAAGAAAACATATCACCCATTCAACGCCCAAGTTCTCTTTTGTATTTTCTTGTGTGTAGATTATCATGTACAACCCATTAGGAATTTAGGATAGAATGGAATCCGCTTCTCAGTCCTTTTCATGTTTTCTCAAGCTCTCTTGAACATATTTTGTATTTATCTAGGTGCAAAGTTTATGCTTCATCTTTCATATTCTGCATTCCTTCCTTTTACCTGTTCTTTCTGTAAAGTCCTTTTTAGCCGTATCATCTATTGTTACCTTGATGTTTTGTTCGCCGCCTTCACTTACCTCTTGTTTTCTTTCTCTCATGATAGAAGATTGAAGAACTGATGAGAAAGCTTGGATTATAGAGTCAAAACATATTCGCTTGAAGCAAGTCTCAACCATGCAACATCTTACGCTTGCTGTGTTTCTGTCTGCTGCTGTTCTGTTTGCCTGCATCCTTGATGCTGAAAGTGCTGATCTGAACTCCGACAAGCAGGCCCTTCTTGCATTTGCTGCATCATTGCCCCATGGTAGGAAGCTCAATTGGAGCTCCACAACACCTGTCTGCACTTCTTGGGTGGGAGTGACATGCACACAGGACAATAGCCGTGTACACACATTACGCCTACCTGCAGTAGGACTCTTTGGCCCAATACCCTCTGACACGCTTGGCAAGCTTGATGCCCTGGAGGTACTGAGCCTCAGATCCAACCGCCTTACTATCGACCTACCTCCTGATGTGGGATCTATTCCTTCTCTTCATTCCCTCTATCTTCAGCATAATAACCTGTCTGGAATTATACCAACTTCCCTTTCTTCCAGTTTAACATTCCTAGACCTGTCCTACAACACCTTCGATGGAGAAATCCCATTGAGAGTGCAAAATCTAACTGGACTTACTGCAATCCTTCTCCAGAACAACTCTCTTTGTGGACCAATCCCTGACCTCCAACTCCCCAAACTGAGGCATTTCAATGTGAGTAACAACAATCTCAGTGGTCCAATACCAGTTTCCCTGCAGAAATTCCCGGCCAGTTCCTTCCTGGGGAATGCCTTTTTGTGTGGGTTTCCGTTGGAATTATGTCCTGGAACTGCCCCGTCTCCTTCTCCAACACCGTCACCATCAATGCCGAACAAGACCAAGAAGAGCTTCTGGAAAAGAATCAAGACTGGTGTTCTTATTGCAATTGCTGCTGCAGGAGGGGTATTATTGCTCGTCTTGATTCTTGTGCTGTTGATATGTATTTTCAAGAGGAAGAAAGACGCAGAACCAGCCGCAGCTTCCTCGTCCAAAGGAAAAGCTATTGCAGGTGGAAGGGTAGAAAACCCTAAGGAAGACTACAGCAGCAGTGTTCAGGAAGCAGAGAGGAATAAACTGGTTTTCTTCGAGGGTTCTTCATATAATTTTGACCTGGAGGATTTGCTGAGAGCTTCAGCTGAAGTTCTTGGAAAAGGAAGTTTTGGAACTACCTACAAGGCTGTTCTTGAGGATGGCACCACAGTTGTGGTAAAGAGATTAAAGGAGATGGTGGTTGGGAAGAAAGAGTTCGAACAGCAGATGGAGATAGTTGGCAGGATTGGCCATCACCAGAATGTTGTTCCGCTGCGTGCTTATTATTACTCCAAAGATGAAAAGCTACTGGTGTATGACTATGTCCCATCTGGTAGCCTTGCTACTGTTTTGCATGGTATGCCCTTTGTTATTCCTCTTATATTTGAAACCAATTACCCATTAGTGATTATGAACTTATAGCAGTCTAGCATATTCAACATGTTACCTCCAATGAAGCTAGGAAATTTGTAATTCAGACTCAGCTAACAGCCACCCTACAAGTAAATTCAACATTTAATAGCTGGGGATCTCTAAAGTGTAGATTCAATTTGAAAGTAACTCACCAAATTGGAATTTTGGAATCCTATTAGTGGGGGGTCTCACACAGCTAATTATTATCCCGAATCATTGTGTTATGTCGTTTTCTCTAAAAAGTTTGATTACAATTCTTGGTCAAGTCTAAGATGAAACCCCCAATTTCTGTGAATGAACTGGAAGCAGTTAACCTTCTTGACATATAAATTTATTTGGCCTTTTAACATACTACCTCCGCCCTAAAAAGGATGTCACAAGTTTGTCAAAATTTGAATGAATCTATAAACTAAATAGTGTCTAGATACATTCAAACTTAGACAAAACTGAGACATCCTTTTCAGGACGGAGGGAGTACTAAGCATTTGCAATCAGTTTTGTATAAGAGAACACTTATCAGATAGAAGGAATCAAGGAGTGTCTGCTTGTTTGTCCTAGTTCACCGTAGCACTGAACTGAGATTTAATGATTTACTTTGACCTGCACTTGCCTATGTCAGAGTCACCACTCAATAATCCTGGTTGATAAGACCTAGTGTCCATGGTGTCTGCTGACTTTTCAAATGAAATGACATTACTGTGGTTGACTATAACTATTTCAGGGAATAAAGCTACTGGAAGAGCTGCATTGGACTGGGAGACGAGAGTAAAGATATCTCTTGGTGTGGCCCGTGGACTCGCTCATCTTCATGGCGAGGGAAGCGGGAAATTCATCCACGGCAACCTCAAATCATCAAACATCCTTCTGTCACAGAACCTGGACGGCTGCGTCTCCGAGTTTGGCCTGGCACAGCTCATGACCACTCTACCTTCTCCCGCGCGGCTTATCGGATATCGCGCGCCAGAAGTCCTGGAGACCAAGAAACCAACCCAGAAGTCCGACGTCTACAGCTTCGGTGTCCTGCTCCTCGAAATGCTAACTGGAAAAGCGCCTCTCAGGTCCCCCGGCCGCGAAGACTCCGTCGAGCACCTGCCGAGATGGGTGCAGTCCGTGGTCCGAGAAGAGTGGACAGCGGAGGTGTTTGACGTGGACCTGCTGCGGCACCCCAACATCGAGGACGAGATGGTCCAGCTGCTCCAGGTCGCGATGGCGTGCGTCGCCATCCCGCCGGAGCAGCGGCCTAAGATGGAGGAGGTGATCAGGAGGATCGCCGAGATCCGCAACTCTTACTCGGGGGCGATAACGCCGCCGGAGGAGACCACGGAGGCGCCGTGAGAGCACGGAGACAGGAAAGGAGTTCCTTGTGTTTAGCAGAGGTAGCTAGCTAAGTAAGCTAGGCTAGGCTGCACAGTTATTTACTTGCTTATAGATAGCTTCAGCAAAAGTTGATAGCCGCATGCTTCGTGATTAATTTCTGATTTTTTTTTTGTTCGAGTAATTCTGCTGTGCCAAGTGTAGTGAGACTAGTGGTAATCTGATTCTGATGGTCGTTTCAGTTGGGATAAATCAGTAGTAGCTCTTCTGATCTTCAAATTGTGAGTGTTGTTCTGTGGTTTGGCATGTTTTACCAGAGTGATTTGATTCATTTGGACATTTTCCCTCCTCCCCTGTTTGTCACTTCTCTGATTTTCTGTCTAGTTCTGCGTTCGTACAGATGAATAAATATGCTTGTGGATTAAAAACATAACCCAAGTTTCTGTGGTGAATTAAAATGAATTGAATAATCGTCAAACAAAAAAATATGAAGACAAATTAGGGGGCATTCCGAGAATTGAACTCGGGACCTCTCGCACCCTAAGCGAGAATCATACCACTAGACCAAATGCCCTTCGCTGAACAAAAATTAAAAGCATAACTATTTGTCATATAAAAGGCGGACAATCTTGTACAAAGTAGTGTTCCGTTGGTTTTATGCGGACAGCTTTGGAACACGTCTGTCGAGTAGCTGTAGTCCTGTGTGCGGTGCGGTGCGGCACGTGTTGCCTACGACCAGGTATTACCGCGCGCGCCGAGTTGGATGGCGACCCCTCTTTACTTCCTCCGTCTGGTCTCGCGTGGACAATTAGATTGTTAGTTTAAACAATAAAATATAAATAATATAGTATAAAAATTATACCATTAGAAACTTTAGAGGTTATATTTTCTAATGGTATAACTTTCGTGATATATAAGTTATATTTTGTTGGTCAAATTAGTAACCTAGCTATACACGTAGGACCTATAATCCCAAACAGAGAGAGTATGGCGGATGGACCGTGCCCTACCGCAATCAAGACTCTTCTTCTCGGTCCTAGGCTCCTAGCTGTTAGGCGATGCGATTACATGTCAAAAGTAACATGAAAAACATGGACTAGTGGAGCCAAGCCCATGTGGTGAAAAGGTTAATGAGGTTTGTGGCTATATTTGCTAGAGAGCTCTATGATTTATTCGTTAATGATTTATTTGTTAGTTTTGAAGCAGCTAGCCCTGGATCTGGCAACAAGATTGCTTGCCTTGTAGTGGAGAAGCGTTCGAGGAAAAAATCTAGATGGTGGGAGAGTGTGCGGACCCCGGACTAGCTGTTCTAAATATCTTATGCATACAACTATGATCATGTGATCAATGTGTCGTGGAGCATAATCGAAACGATATTAAAGTTCACATCCATTACAATACTGAATACAAAAAGTCTTACAATAGACCACTTAAAAGTCTTACACATGTCTCGTTGGGCCAATTACCAAATGAAACTGCAGCGCAAACTCCAAAGAAAAACCGGGCCCAAGTCATGGCATAACTCTGCAGGCAACTGACTGGTAGAACATCCTAGTCCGCAAAGTCGTCGATGAAACCTCCATCCATCTCGTGCTAACCTTAAAAAAAATCCATCCCATGCTCCTCTATTTCTAACCAAGTTAATACTTTTAAATATACTCGCAAACCATCTTAAGATAATAAGAAGGGTATTTCATGCATAATTAAGTAGGAATGCTTTATAGTAGTCTTGTTTTGAATAAAACCTAGTTTCTTTTGTAGATATATCATAAAGAATTTTTTTTCAAGTGAACTATCTACTAGGTTTAGGTGTTACCCATCTCTGATCAATTTCACCATATTTCATTTTGTCAAGTCATTCCCAGCATTTCTTCTCATCTCCAACATGTTTCCAACAACATTTCTAAATTTATAGTGGCCTCACTAGCTGTCCATAACGGAGGGCACAACTATTCGAACAGTTTGACGCTATGCAAAGTTTGTACACTTTACCCATAATATCTAGTACATCCTCCCCGTGAGAGGCCACGAATCGTCATACAAAAATATGCGGGGTTAGAATAATAAAAAAAACCTTTCATTTGTCTACCGTAGTATAGGAACCTACCGTATGAGTTGGTTCTTTTAGCCTCCGGTGCAATATTACTTCCCTCTTGGGACAATGTCTCCATATGATTAGAGACACTCGTAGTGTCGTCTGATAGTAGTGGCTATAGTGTATCTCCCCTTTTGATGGAGAGCATACCCGGTTTTGAGGGAGTGTATACCTTATAGTAGTTGCGAGCTAACTCATACTAAAGTAAACAAACTACAAGTTAGGCCCCTTCCCATATAGGGATAATATGGTTGCACGGGTGATGCTAGATATCAACGGCACCAACACATAGAAGATTTTAGAACATCCTTATCTTAACTTTTTCATTTATCCCTGCATAAACACCTCACTTGGCAAGGTGATCTTGTCAAGGTTTTCTTTCAATATTTTAGGGTGGAAGATGGTTAACTCAACCTATAGTTTCATCTTAGTACCTACATAGGCTAAACTTGATGCTCTTAATGTCATATCGAGATAACTTTGGCTAACTAAACCAACATGTCCAGTAGGTAGGTGGTGGTATTTGGGTAGTTTCCTAAGAATCCTACTGAACCATAACTCATCCTATAGAGCCATGGATAAATAGCATCACTACTATAGTACTAGTAACAAATATGCACTTTGCAAAAATAGGGAAACATGCATAATAAAAATATAGGACAATGATGTGATGATAAGATGCTTCTCTGATCTCGTAAAGTGTCTAAAATTATTCTTCTTATTCAAAGAATTCCTCTCCTTCACGAATTCCTTCAATGTTATCATCTAATCGTTGAAACATAACAAGTATACAATCACCACAAAAATCAGATAAAATTCAAAAAATGCAAACAAGGTAACATTTGATATATATTGATTTATAAAGTTAATGGAAATTTATGTGAAATAATCTATGGTTATATTTTTCTTACTATAAATTTTCTAGTTCAATTATGTGTCTGATTTGACTTTAGTTCCACCAAAATTCTCGGTTAATCATAAAATCACTGCAAACGAGGGTAACATTTATTTTTCCATTTTTTGACATCTAAGATTTAGAATCAACTCATTTGATTTCTAGATTTTCCTAATTAATATTTCAAGTTGGAAAACGTACCGACTTCTCTTTTCAATCTAAGTTTTTTTATAGATCTCCTTAGGTTCAAAGCAGTGGCAATTGAAAGATAATTGTTCTAACTCTCCAAAGTTTATTTTAGTTTATTTGGATCTCTAAATATCTAGATATTAAATTTAAAAGTTATCATATAGGAGATATTAATTACGGTTTTCATAAAAATGGACCGAGCTACGTGGACCAAAACTAGACCGTCCCAACTACGTCTCCGACGCACACGGAAGAGAAAATATTAGAACACTCATGGATGAGACCCACTTATTAGCAGTTTACTAACGATGAAAGGGTAAGCTGCGGTCTGATGAAGATCTTGTTGGAATTATGCCCTAGAGACAATAATAAAGATGTTATTGTTATAATTCTTGTTCATGATAAAGTTTATATTCCATGCTATAATTGTATTAAACGGAAACTTTGATACTTGTGTGGTTTATGGACAACACCGTGTCCCTAGTACGCCTCTATGGACTAGCTCATTGATTAATGATGGTTAATGTTTCCGAACCATAGACATGGGTTGTCGATTAATAATGAGATCATGTCATTAGGAGAATGATATGATGGACAGACCCAAATTAAGCAGAGCAATTAGATCGTGTCATCGTGTTCATCTTTGCGAAGCTTTTTCCAATATCAAATATTGTATTCCTTAGACCATGAGATAATGCAACTCCCTGGTATCGAAAGAAAGCTTTGAGGTCATCAAACGCCATCCTATGTGAGGGTGATCATAAAGGTGTCTCTCAGGTGATCGGAAAGTACTTGTTGGGTTGTATGTATCGAGATGGGATTTGTCCCTCCCGAGTCGGAGAGATATACTTCGGGCCCACTCGGTAATCGATATCAACACCGCTTGCAAGCACGTGGTTAAGGAGTTAATCACAAAGTGATTTCGGATTACGGAACGAGTAAAGTACTTGCTGTGAACGAGATTGAACTAGGTATTGTAGGGGTTCGTAGCATGGAAAACAAAAATTTCCTATCGCATACAAACAAACAAGCCAAGATCTATCTACTAGATTGTAGCAACGAGTCAATGGTATAACTTACCCTCGAAGATTCCAAAGCGTTTAACGAGAGCGGATTCTCGTGGGTGATGTAGTCGTACTCTTTCTGATCTCAAGATCGTGTAGACGATCCTTCCGGCGCCACGTTCCGGCAGCGCTCCCGCAGTCGGTCACACGTTCGGTACTCGACGAAGACCTTCCTCTCCCTTGTTCCAGCAGGCAGCGGAGGTTGTAGCACTCTCCTCGCGATTCCGGCAGCACAACGGCGTGGTACCGGAAGTAGAGGGGAGATCCCGCAGGGCTTCGCCTTAAGCCGGTGCGAGTATGGTGGAGCTTATGAGAGAGGATATTAGTGGTCTAGTAATTAGACACACCAATTAGAAGGCTCTAAACCAATTAGAAGGCTCTAAACCGTTGGCTAAAGCAATTAGAAGCTCTAATCCAAAACGGCTCTAAACCGGAGATCTAGAGGTGAAAGTTGTGTGTCTCTAGGAGGAGCCCTGCCCCTCCTTTTATGGGAGGGGGGTCTTGGCGCGCCAGGGGAGGGAGGGAGTCCCTCCCCAAATCGGCCTTGGGCTGGGCGCCGGCCTAGAGGAGTCCTACTCCTCCTCCAGGTTGGTTTCAACTCCTCTTGCTTGTTTCCCACAGTTTCTTGTTTTGGCAGTTTGACTTTCAAACTGGACATTTGACTTTTCTGTTTTAGGATTCAATTTAATCCTTTATTTGGGACAGCAAGAACACTTCGTACATGATGCAATCATTCCAATAAGTAATGACACATTCATGTACCCCTTCCCCCCCTCGGAGTGCCGGACAATCCGGAACCTTCTAGAACATTCCCGATGAAAACACCGGAATCATTCCTGAACTCCGAAACGGGACTTTCCTTATATGAATCTTATTCTCCGGACCATTCCGGATCACCTCGTGATATCTCGGATCCCATCCGAGACTCCGAACAACATTCGGTCTCTTTCTCATAATACCATAACTACTCAAACAACGTCGAATCCTTAAGTGTGTCTCCCTACGGTTCGTGAATTATGCGGACATGATCGAGACACTTCTCCGAACAATAACCAATAGAGGAATCTGGAAATTCATATGGCTCCCACATATTTCTACGATTACTTTGCGATCGAATGAACCACTTACATACGATACCAATTTCCCTTTGTCTCACGATATGTTACTTATCCGAGGTTATGATCGTCGGTATCTCTGCATACCTAGTTCAACCTCGTTACTGACAAGTACTCTTTTCTCGTTCCCGTGATATGTGATCCCTTGTGACCAAGTCACATGCTTGCAAGCTAATTGGATGACATTCCACCGAGAGGGCCCAGAGTATATCTATCCGTCATGTGGATGGACAAATCCCACTCTTGATCCATGTGTCTCAACCAATACTTTCCGAACACTCAATGCCACTTTTATAACCACCCAGTTACGGTGTGGTGTTTGATGTCATCAAAGCATCCATCCGGTAAAGGTGATATGCATGATCTCATGGTCGAAGGAATTAGGTTACTATGTATCAGAAAGCATATAGCAATTGAACTATTGAAATGACTTGATCTTTATGCTACGCTTATCTATAGGAGTATGTCCACCATATCATTCTCCTAACGATATGATCTTGTTGTTGATAACATCTCAATGTTCATGATAGGGAAACCACAATCATTAATCAACCAACAAGCTAGTGAAGTATAGAGGCTATACTAGGGACTTTAAATTAAGTTTACAAATCACACAAGTATCAATGTTTCCTTGTTAATACTATTATAGCATGAATGTAAACATTTATCATAAACACAAAGATATAATAATAACCACATTTATTATTGCCTCTAGGGCATATCTCCAACAGTCTCCCACTTGCACTAGAGTCATCTAATCTAGATTACATGGTAATATACCGAACACCCATGGCAGTTTGGTGTTGGTCATGTTTTGCCCTCGGGAGAGGTTTAGTCAACGGATCCGCCACATTCAGATCTGTGTGTACTTTGCAAATCTTTATATCCCCATCCTGGATATGTTCTCGAATAGCGTGAAAACGCAGCTTGATATGCTTCAGCTTCTTGTGTGACCTTGGTTCTTGCGCATTGGCTATGGCGCCCATGTTATCACAGTAGATAGACATTGGGTCCAGCGCACTAGGAACCACACCCAGCTCTGTAATGAACTCTTTCATCCATATCGCTTCTTGTGAAGCCTCCGAAGCAGCCATGTATTCCGATTCAGTTGAAGATCTCGCCACAACGCTTTGCTTTGCACTCCTCCAGCTAACTGCTGCACCATTCAAAATAAATACGTATCCGGATTGCGATTTAGAATCATCCGGATCAGTGTTCCAACTAGCATCGGTGTAACCATTAACAACGAGCTGTTCATCACCTCCATAAGAAAGAACCATATCCTTAGTTCTTCTCAATTACTTAAGGATGTTTTTGACCGCTGTCCAATGATCCACTCCTGGATCACTTTGATATCTGCTAGTTAAACTAACAGCATATGCAATGTCGGGTCTAGTACATAGCATGGCATACATTAGAGATCCTATGGCTGAGGCATAGGGAGTCTTACTCATCCTTTCTCTATCTTCTGCCGATGTCGGACTTTGAGTTTTACTCAAGGTCGTATTGGGCAACATGGGCAAGAACCCTTTCTTGCTTTCTTCCATTCCAAATCTCTTTAGAACTTTGTCCAAATATGTACTCTGTGACAATGATATTTGGCGTTTCGATCTATCTCTATAAATCTTTATGCCTAATATGTAAGCTGCTTCGCCAAGATCCTTCATTGAAAAACTATTATTCAAATATTCCTTGACACTATTAAGAAGGTCTACATCATTCCCAATCAATAATATGTCATCCACATATAGTATTAAGAATGCTACAGAGCTCCCACTCACTTTCTTGTAAATACAAGCTTCTCCATAAGTTTGTATAAAACCAAAACTTTTGATTACCTTATCAAAACGTTGATTCCAACTTCGGGATGCTTGCTTCAATCCATAGATGGACCGTTGAAGTTTGCATACCTTGTTAGCATCTTTAGGATCAACAAAACCTTTGGGTTGCATCATATACAACTCTTCATCAATGTCTCCATTGAGGAATGTTGTTTTGACATCCATCTGCCATATCTCATAATCATAATATGCAGCGATTGCTAACATAATCCTCACAGACTTTAGCTTCGCTACCGGTGAGAAAGTCTCATCGTAGTCAACTCCTTGAATTTGTCGAAACCCTTTTGCGACAAGTCGAGCTTTATAGACAGTAACATTACCATCAGCATCTGTTTTCTTCTTGAAAATCCATTTGTTCTCGACAGCCTTTCGGCCATCCGGTAAGTCCACCAAAGTCCATACTTGGTTTTCGTACATGGATCCAATCTCGGATTTCATGGCTTCTTGCCATTTATTGGAATCTGGGCTCATCATCGCTTCCTCATATGTCTCGGGGTCATCGGTGTTGTCCACCACCATGACATTCATAACGGAATCATACCAATCTGGAGTGGTACGAGTTCTCGTTGACCTCCGAGGCTCTATAGCAACTTCAACCGAAGTTTCATGATCACCATCATTAGCTTCCTCTCTTATTGGTGCAGGCACCACAGGAACTTCTTCCGGTGCTGCGCTACTCGCAATATCGAGAGAAGGTTCGACAACCTCGTCAAGTTCTACTTTCCTTCCAGTCAATTCTTTCGAGAGAAATTCCTTCTCTAGAAAGGATCCATTCTTGGCAACAAAGATTTTGCCTTCGGATCTATGATAGAAGGTATACCCAATAGTTTCCTTCGGGTATCCTATGAAGACGCATTTTTCCGCTTTGGGTTCAAGCTTGTCCGGCTGTAACTTCTTTACATAGGCTTCGCATCCCCAAACTTTAAGGAACGACAATTTAGGTTTCTTCCCAAATAATTCATACGGTGTCGTTTCAACGGATTTAGATGGTGCCCTATTTAAAGTGAATGCGGCTGTTTCTAATGCATAACCCCAAAATGATAGCGGTAAATCTGTAAGTGACATCATAGAACGAACCATATCTAAGAGAGTTCGATTACGACGTTCAGACACACCATTACGCTGTGGTGTTCCCGGCGGTGTCAATTGTGAAAGTATTCCGCATTTCTTCAAATGCTCGCCAAACTCGTAACTTAGATATTCACCTCCACGATCAGAACGTAGAAATTTAATCTTCTTGTTACGTTGATTCTCTACCTCACTTTGAAACTCCTTAAACTTCTCGAAAGTTTCGGACTTATGTTTCATGAAATAGATATACCCATATCTACTCAAGTCATCCGTGAAGGTAAGAACATAACGATAACCACTGCGCGATGCTACACTCATTGGACCACACACATCGGTATGTATGATTTCCAATAAGTCTGTAGCTCGCTCCATCATACCAGAAAATGGAGTCTTAGTCATTTTTCCCATCAGACATGCTTCGCATCTTTCAAGTGATTCAAAATCAAGTGATTCAGGAATTCCATCGGAATGGAGTTTCTTCATACGTTTCACTCCGATGTGACCAAGACGACAGTGCCACATATAGGTCGAATTATTGCTTGATTTCAATCGTTTAGCCTCAATGTTGTTGATATGTGTATTTCCACTATCGAGATTCAATAAGAATAGACCATCTATCAAAGGTGCATGTGCATAAAACATATTACTCATATAAATAGAACAACCATTATTCTCGGATTTAAACAAGTAACCGTCTCGCAATAAACAAGATCCCGATATAATGTTCATGCTCAACGCAGGCACCAAATAACAATTATTTAAGTATAAAACTAATCCCGATGGTAGATGAAGGGGTAGCGTGCCGACCGCGATCACATCAACCTTTGATCCGTTTCCCACGCGCATCGTCACCTCGTTCTTCGCTAGCTTCCGTTTATTCTGCAGCACCTGTTTCGAGTTACAAATATGAGCAACCGAACCAGTATCAAATACCCAGGCACTACTACGAGTACTAGTGAGATACACATCAATAACATGTATATCAGATATACCTTTCTTCTTGATGTTGCCGTTCTTCAAATCCGCCAAGTACTTTGGGCAATTCCGCTTCCAGTGACCTTCTCCCTTGCAGTAAAAGCACTCAGTATCAGGCTTAGGTCCAGCCCTGGTCTTCTTCGTCGGCGTGGTAGCTTTCTTACCACCCTTCTTGAAGTGTCCCTTTTGCTTAGACTTGCCTTTCTTGAATTTGGTGGTCTTATTGACCAACAACACTTGGTGCTCTTTCTTGATCTCCACTTCTGCAGATTTCAACATGGCAAAGAGTTCTGGCAACGTCTTGTTCATGTTCTGCATGTTGTAGTTCATCACAAAGTTCTTGTAACTTGGTGGTAGTGATTGGAGGACACGGTAAATCCCCAAAGCATTAGGAATCACTATACCCAAGCTTTGAAGTTTGTTTGCGTGCCCTGACATCTTAAGCACATGCTCACTGACGGAGCTGCCTTCTTCCATCTTGCAGTTAAAGAACTTTTCAGAAGCTTCATAGCTTTCAATTGCCGCATGAGTCTCAAAAATCAATTTGAGATCCTCGACAATATCATATGGGTCTGAATCCTCAAACCTTTTCTGAAGCTCCGATTCCAAACCATACAAGATAGCACACTGAACTATGGAGTACTGATTCTTCCGAGCGAGGTAAACATTCTTTACTTCATCGGGAGCATCAGCTGCAGGTGGGTCACCCAGCGGTGCATCCAGCACATAGGTCAAATTACCAGCTGTGAGGACAATCCTCAAATTCCGGAACCAATCCGCGAAGTTGCTTCCATTGTTTTTCAACTTTTCTTTCTCTAGGAACGCATTAAAATTGATGGTAGGGGCTGCCATTGATCTACAACATATTTGCAATAGTTTAGACTAAGTTTATGATAAATTGAGTTCAAATTAATTAATGTAATTAAACTAGGTGAACTCCCACTCAAAACAACATCCCTCACATTGTTTTAGTGATCACACGAACCAAATCCACTACATCAACACCGATCATCACGAGAGTTGATATAGTTTCAATGGCGAACAATCGTCATGTTCATCATATCTACTATATGATTCATGCTTTACCTTTCGGTGATCCGTGTTCCGAGACCATGTCTGTACATGCTAGGCTCGTCAAGATCAAACCTTAGTTTCCGCATGAGCAAATCTGGCTTGCTCACGTTGTATACACTTGCGGAATCTAACACACCCGATCATCACGTGGTGCTCCGAAACAACAAGCTTTAGCAACGGTGCTAACTAAGGGTGAACACTTTATAACTTGAAATTCATGTGCATGAGGGATCATCTTATAATGCTACCGTCGTCTACTAAGCAATACAAGATGCATAAAGGATTAACATCACATGCAATTCAATATATATGTGATATGATATGGCCTTTCTTCTTTGTGCTTTGATCTCCATCTTCAAGCACGAACATGATCTCCATCATCACCGGCATTGCATCAAGGTCAATGACGCCTCTCCATGGTTGTCGTCCACCGGCTTCTACTATTACAACTACTTTGAATAGACACGCGGGTCTTAACATAAATTAAAGACAACCATATGGCTCCTGCCGGTTGCCGACTTACAATAAGGAACATTGCATACATCAAATATAATCACAATCATGGCCATATCACATCACTGCACACCCCTGCAAAACAAAGTTAGACGCCTCTACTTTCTTTGCATATTTTACGTGGTTTGGGGCTTTCAATAAGTGTCGTTCTAACTTATGAACATGAACCACAACGTTGACACAAGTATTGTTAATCACCCGTTGTGTATTGGATCTTTACTATGCTAGGAGAAACAGGCACCCGCAAAGCCACTTATGCAATACAAGTTGCATGTCAAGCGTGGAGCAAGTCTCATGAACGATGTCATGTAAGGTTAGCCCGGGCCGCTTCATCCCAACATACCGCAAGATGCAAAGTACACAAGAAGCAATCAACAATAAAAGCATCAACGCCCACAATGACCATTGTGTTCTACTCGTGCAACAGATCTACATATAGACACGGCTCTGATACCACTGTAGGGGTTCGTAGCATGGAAAACAAAAATTTCCTATCGCATACAAACAAACAAGCCAAGATCTATCTACTAGATTGTAGCAACGAGTCAATGGTATAACTTACCCTCGAAGATTCCAAAGCGTTTAACGAGAGCGGATTCTCGTGGGTGATGTAGTCGTACTCTTTCTGATCTCAAGATCGTGTAGACGATCCTTCCGGCGCCACGTTCCGGCAGCGCTCCCGCAGTCGGTCACACGTTCGGTACTCGACGAAGACCTTCCTCTCCCTTGTTCCAGCAGGCAGCGGAGGTTGTAGCACTCTCCTCGCGATTCCGGCAGCACAACGGCGTGGTACCGGAAGTAGAGGGGAGATCCCGCAGGGCTTCGCCTTAAGCCGGTGCGAGTATGGTGGAGCTTATGAGAGAGGCTATTAGTGGTCTAGTAATTAGACACACCAATTAGAAGGCTCTAAACCAATTAGAAGGCTCTAAACCGTTGGCTAAAGCAATTAGAAGCTCTAATCCAAAACGGCTCTAAACCGGAGATCTAGAGGTGAAAGTTGTGTGTCTCTAGGAGGAGCCCTGCCCCTCCTTTTATGGGAGGGGGGTCTTGGCGCGCCAGGGGAGGGAGGGAGTCCCTCCCCAACTCGGCCTTGGGCTGGGCGCCGGCCTGGAGGAGTCCTACTCCTCCTCCAGGTTGGTTTCAACTCCTCTTGCTTGTTTCCCACAGTTTCTTGTTTTGGCAGTTTGACTTTCAAACTGGACATTTGACTTTTCTGTTTTAGGATTCAATTTAATCCTTTATTTGGGACAGCAAGAACACTTCGTACATGATGCAATCATTCCAATAAGTAATGACACATTCATGTACCCCTTCCCCCCCTCGGAGTGCCGGACAATCCGGAACCTTCTAGAACATTCCCGATGAAAACACCGGAATCATTCCCGAACTCCGAAACGGGACTTTCCTTATATGAATCTTATTCTCCGGACCATTCCGGATCACCTCGTGATATCCCGGATCCCATCCGAGACTCCGAACAACATTCGGTCTCTTTCTCATAATACCATAACTACTCAAACAACGTCGAATCCTTAAGTGTGTCTCCCTACGGTTCGTGAATTATGCGGACATGATCGAGACACTTCTCCGAACAATAACCAATAGAGGAATCTGGAAATTCATATGGCTCCCACATATTTCTACGATTACTTTGCGATCGAATGAACCACTTACATACGATACCAATTTCCCTTTGTCTCACGATATGTTACTTATCCGAGGTTATGATCGTCGGTATCTCTGCATACCTAGTTCAACCTCGTTACTGACAAGTACTCTTTTCTCGTTCCCGTGATATGTGATCCCTTGTGACCAAGTCACATGCTTGCAAGCTAATTGGATGACATTCCACCGAGAGGGCCCAGAGTATATCTATCCGTCATGTGGATGGACAAATCCCACTCTTGATCCATGTGTCTCAACCAATACTTTCCGAACACTCAATGCCACTTTTATAACCACCCAGTTACGGTGTGGTGTTTGATGTCATCAAAGCATCCATCCGGTAAAGGTGATATGCATGATCTCATGGTCGAAGGAATTAGGTTACTATGTATCAGAAAGCATATAGCAATTGAACTATTGAAATGACTTGATCTTTATGCTACGCTTATCTATAGGAGTATGTCCACCATATCATTCTCCTAACGATATGATCTTGTTGTTGATAACATCTCAATGTTCATGATAGGGAAACCACAATCATTAATCAACCAACAAGCTAGTGAAGTATAGAGGCTATACTAGGGACTTTAAATTAAGTTTACAAATCACACAAGTATCAATGTTTCCTTGTTAATACTATTATAGCATGAATGTAAACATTTATCATAAACACAAAGATATAATAATAACCACATTTATTATTGCCTCTAGGGCATATCTCCAACAGGTATGCCGATACCAACGATCGAATCTCGGGCAAGTAAAATATCGCGTGACGAAGGGAATATATATGTGATTAATTAAATCCTGGCATCGTGGTTCATCCGATATGATCATCGATGAATATGTGGGAGTAAATATGGTTTTTCAGATCATGTTGTTGATTATTGATAAAAGATCATGTCTGCATATTCTCGAACCCGTAGGGTCACACACTTAACGTCTCTCGACGCTAGGATAGAATGGACAATTGGTTTATGAGTTTTTGTTCGGAGTATCGGATGAGATCCAGGACATCACGAGAGGTTCCGGAATGGTCCGGAGAATAATATTCATATAAAGGAAAGCAGTTTTTGGATTTCAGAATCGTTTCGGAGTATTCGGTATTGTACCAGAAGGTTCTAGAAGCTTCCGGAGTGGGACCAACATGGCCCCACTTGTCGGAGGGGTGCGTGGGCCTACGAGGGAGTGCCCTGGCTGCTTTGGTCCAGGGGCACAAGGCCCCATAGGCCCATCCGGCTAAACCCTAGGGGAAACCCTAGGAAAACCTTCTAGAAGGAGGGAAGACTTGCCCCCCACTCCACCCTTGGGGCCGCTGCCCTAGGGCTTGGAGGAGGGGCCAAGGGGGCCGACCAGCCCCCTATATAAGGTGGGCAGGGGGCGCACCCTCCCCTCACCCCAAAACCCTAGCCGCCAGCTGCTGCCCTTCCTCTCTCTCTCTCTCTCCCGACTGCGTGTAGGCGAAGCCCTGCTGCAGAAACTCTCCACCATAGCACCACGTCATCGTGCTGCAGATCCAATCCATCTCTCCACCCCACTTGCTGGACCAAGGAAGGAGGAGACGTCACGGCACCGTACGTGTGCATCTCTCGGAGGCACCGCCACTTGCGACGTAGGATCGGATCGGATCGCGAGGAGGAGATGGCTAGTACGACTACATAAACCACGTTCTTTTGAACGTTTCCGCTGTGCGATTTCTTCAAGGGTATGAAAATCTCATTTATCTATCTCGTTGATTGCATCTCCTAGATTAGATCTTGGCTTTCCCGTTCGCATCCGTAGAATTTTTTTGATTTACTATGCTGCGAAACCCTTCAGTGGTATCAGAGCTAGATCTATGCGTAGATGTGTTTCACGAGTAGAATGCAACATGCTTGTTATGGGCGTTGATGTTTTCTGTTGCAAGCCTCTTGTTGTGTACTTCTTATGGCGCGGCATAGTGAGATCGAAGCGGTCCAGGCCAACTTTACGCGACCTCGTTCGCGATACCGGCTCCGCACCTGACGTGTGGCTTGTTCCACACATGCAGCTGGTGGATGCCAGTTTCTCCCACTATAGTGTTGGAATTATGCCCTAGAGGCAATAATAAAGATGTTATTATTATAATTCTTGTTCATGATAATGTTTATATTCCATGCTAGAATTGTATTAAGCGGAAACTTTAATACTTGTGTGGTTTGTGAACAACACCGTGTCCCTAGTACTCCTCTAAGGACTAGCTCATTGATTAATGATGGTTAAGGTTTCCTAACCATGGACATGAGTTGTCAATTAATAATGAGATCATATCATTGGGAGAATGGTATGGTGGACAGACCCAAACTAAGCGAAGCAATTAGATCGTGTCATCGTGTTCGTCTTTGCGAAGCTTTTCTTATGTCAAATATTGTATTCCTTAGACCATGAGATAATACAACTCCCTGGTATCGTAAGAAAGCTTTGAGGTCATCAAACGTCATCCTATGAGAGGGTGATCATAAAGGTGTCTCTCAGGTGATCGGAAAGTATCTGTTGGGTTGTATGTATCGAGATGGGATTTGTCCCTCCCAAGTAGGAGAGATATACTTCGGGCCCACTCGGTAATCGATATCAACACCTCTTGCAAGCATGTGGTTAAGGAGTTAATCACAAAGTGATATCGGATTACGGAACGAGTAAAGTACTTGCTGTGAACGAGATTGAACTAGGTATGACGGTACCGACGATCAAATCTCGGGCAAGTAAAATATCGCGAGACGAAGGGAATATATATATGGGATTGATTGAATCCTAGCATCGTGGTTCATCCGATATGATCATCGATGAATGTGTGGGAGTCAATATGGGTTTCCAGACCCCGCTGTTGATTATTGATAGAAGATCATGTCTGCATATTCTCGAACCCGCAGGGTCATACACTTAACGTGTCTCGACGCTAGGATAGATTGGATAATTGGTTTATGAGTTTTTGTTCGGAGTCTCGGATGGGATCCGGGACATCACGAGAGGTTCCGGAGTGGTCCGGAGAATAAGATTCATATAAGGCAGTGCAGTTTTTGGAGTTCGGAATTGTTCCGGGTTAATCGGTATTGTACCGGAAGCTTCTAGAACCTTCCGGAAGGGGACCAACGTGGCCCCACCTTCCGGGAGGGGGCATGGGCCTATGATGGAGTGCCCTGGCCGCATTGGGCCAGGGGCACAAGGCCCCATAGGGCCTAGCCGGCCTAGAGAGGTTTAAACTCGAGATAGACCTTCTAGAAGGGAGGAGTTTCCTTGCCCCCCACTCCTTATCCTTTGGGGCCGCCGGTTTGGGCTTGGGGGAGGGGCTAGGGCTGCGCCCCCCCTCTATATAAAGAGGAGTGGGGGCGCACCAACCCCCCACACCTTCCCCTCCAACCCTAGCCGCCCTGCTGCCCTCCTCTCTCCCTCCCGACTGCTTGTAGGCGAAGCCCTGCTGCAGAAATTCTCCACCATATACACCACGCCGTCGTGTTGTAGATCCAATCCGTCTCTCCACCATACTTGCTGGACCGAGGATGGAGGAGACGTCGAGGTGCTGCACGTGTGCATCTCACGGAGGCACCGCCACTTGTGGTGCTAGATCGGATCGGATCGGATCGCGAGGAGGAGAAGCGAGTACGACTACATCACCCACGTTCCGACGAACGTTCCGCTGTGCGAATCTTCAAGGGTATGAAGATCTAATCCAATCTCTCTCGTTGTTTGCATATCCTAGATTAGATCTTGGCTTCCCTCTGTTCGCATCCGTAGAAAATTTTGATTTACTATGCCGCGAAACCCTTCAGTGGTATCAGAGCAAGATCTATGCGTAGATGTGTTTCACGAGTAGAACGCAACATGGTTGTTGCGGGCGTTGATGTTTTCTGTTGCAAGCCTCTTGTTTGTGTTCTTCTTATGACGCGGGATAGTGAGATTGAAGCGGTCCAGGCCAACCTTATGCGACGTCGTTCGCGAGACCGGCTCCGCACTTGACGTGTGGCTTGTTCCATACATGCGGCTGGTGGATGTCAGTTTCTCTCACTATAGTTGTCATGGGATTAACACCGGAGTTTGGCAACCATAATATCACCGTTGTGGCTTTCCGTAGGTAAGAATCGTTCTAAGGATCTACTCCCATAAGCCACGTAAAACATGCAACAACAAAGTAGAGGCGTCTAACTTGTTTTTGCAGGGAGTGTTTTCTGTGATATGGTATGGCCCAAGATGTGATGTGTATATTGTATGCAATGATCATGTTTTGTAATGTTTCACGACTTGCATGTCAATGAGTACACAACCGATAGGAGCCATATGGTTGTCTTTATAATTGTGTATGACCCGCGAGTCAACTTCTTATACGCCATGTAATAGCTTTACTTTATCGCTAAGTAGTTAGAAATAGTTGTAGTTGCTATTCGTGGTGGAGGCAATCATGGTGGAGTGATTGAGATCATGCCGGAACGCACAAGATGGAGATCATTGCGCGAAGATTGGATATACCATGTCACATAAAGTTATATGCATGTGATGTTTATCCTTTTATGTATCTTATTATGCTTAGATCGCGACGGTAGCATTATAAGATGATTCCTCACTTAAAGATCAAGATAAAAACTGTGTTCTCCCCAAGTATGCACCGTTGCGAAAGTTCGTCGTGTCCAAGCATCACGTGATGATCGGGTGCTATAGACTCTACACTCACATACAACGGGTGCAAGCCAGTTTTGCACACGCGGAAATACTTGGGTCTAACTTGACGAGCCTAGCATGTACAGACATGGCCTCGGAACACAAGAACCGAAAGGTTAAGCATGAGTCATATGAATGATATGATCGACACTTCGTTGTCCACCATTGAAACCACATCTCTTATCGTGATGATCGTATTAGGTGTGGTGAATTTGGATCGTGTTCACTAAACAACTTGAGGGATGTTGAATTTAGTGGGAGTTCATCTAGTAATTTGATTAAGTTGAACTATTTATCATGAACATAGTCTAAATTGTACTTGCAAATACTGTAGATCACATGGCCAAGTCCAACTTCAACTTCAACGTTTTTGCTGAGATAGAAAAGCTTAGAAACAATGGGTCTAACTTCACCAAATGGTTCCGCATTCTGAGAATCATTCTCGCTGGCGGACAAAAGGACTATGTCCTTGAGAAAGCGTTAGGTGACGCCCATGCTATAGATGCGCCGGCTGATGAAAAAGCTGTTTATCAGTCGTGCAAGGATGATTATGATTTGATTAAGATCGCCATGTTGTATGATATGGAATCGGATCTTCAAAATCGTTTTGAGGAGTTCGCCGGGCCCTTTGAGATTCTTGAGGAGCTGAAAAACATGTTTCAGACTCAAGCCCGTTCTGAGAGATATGAGATCTCTAAGAAATTCTTTAACTACAAGATGGAGGAAGGGAGTTCCGTTAGTGAGCACGCCATTGAGATGACGGGCTACACTCAACTCCTTGAGCAACTGGACTGCAAGATTCCAGAGGAGCTCAAGATTGACACTCCTAGCTACAAAAGTTTTGTAGTTGATCACAATCAGATTGGTTCCACTGATATGATCACTGAGCTCTTTGCTAAGATGAAAGTAGCGGAGGTGAACATCAAAAGGAATAATCATGTGTTGATGGTCAACAAGCCCCCCACCTTCAAGAAAGGTAAGGGTGCAAGGAAGCCCTGCAAGAAAGGCGGCGGCAAGCGCGTTGCCCCTGCTGAGAAGAAGCTCAAGTCTGGTCCTAAACCGGACACTGAGTGCTTCTATTGCAAGGACAAGGGTCACTGGAAGCGCAACTTTCCGAAGTACTTAGCGGACAAGAAGGCTGACACCATCAAAAGTATATTTGATATACATGTTATTGATGTTTTCCTTACTAGCCCTCGTTGTAGTGCCTGGGTATTTGATACCGGTTCAGTTGCTAATATTTGTAACTCGAAACAGGAGCTACGGAATAGACGGCGGCTTGCGAGGGATGAGGTGACGATGCGCGTTGGAAACGGATCAAGAGTTGATGTGATGGCCGTCGGCACGCTCTCCTTAGTTTTACCTTCGGGATTAGTTTTAAACCTTAATAAGTGTTATTATGTGCCTGCGTTGAGCATGAACATTATTTCTGGATCTTCTTTATTGCAAGACGGTTATTCACTTAAATCGGAGAATAATGGTTGTTCTATTTATATGAGTAACATCTTTTATGGTCATGCACCTATTGTGAATGGTTTATTTCTTCTAAATCTCGAAAGGGATGAAACACACATCCATAACATTGAGGCTAAGAGATGCAAAGTACATAGTGATAATACTACTTATTTGTGGCACTGTCGTCTAGGTCATATTGGTGTAAAGCGCATGAAGAAACTCCATTCGGATGGACTTTTGGAGTCTCTTGATTTTGAATCATTTGATACATGCGAACCATGCCTCATGGGCAAGATGATCAAAACCCCGTTCTCCGGTATGATGGAGCGAGCAACAGACTTGTTGGAAATCATACATACCGATGTATGCGTACCGATGAGTGTTTTGACGCGCGATGGATATCGCTATTTTCTCACTTTTACCGATGACTTAAGTAGATATGGGTATATCTATTTAATGAAACATAAATCTGAAACGTTTGAAAAGTTCAAAGAATTTCAGAATGAAGTGGAGAACCATAGTAACAGAAAGATTAAGTTTCTACGATCCGATCGTGGAGGTGAATATTTGAGTTATGATTTTCTCACGCATCTTAAAGCAAGTGGAATCGTTTCACAACTCACGCCACCCGGAACACCACAGCGCAATGGTGTGTCTGAACGCCGGAACCGAACCCTATTAGATATGGTCCGATCGATGATGTCTCTTACTGATTTGCCGTTATCATTTTGGGGTTATGCATTAGAAACCGCTGCATTACTTTAAATAGGGCTCCATCTAAATCCGTTGAGACGACACCGTATGAACTGTGGTTTGGTGCTAAACCTAAGTTGTCGTTTCTTAAAGTTTGGGGATGCGAAGCTTACGTCAAGAAGTTGATGCCGGACAAGCTCGAACCCAAAGCGGAGAAATGCGTCTTCATAGGATACCCTAAGGAAACTATTGGGTATACCTTCTATCACAGAACCGAAGGCAAAGTGTTTGTCGCAAAGAACGGTTCCTTTCTTGAGAAGGAGTTTCTCTCGAAAGAAGTGAGTGGGAGTAAAGTAGAGCTAGACGAGGTTGTTGAACCTTCTCTTGAATTGGAGAGTAGCGCATCACCTGAAATTGTTCCAGTGCCACCTGCACCAACAATAGAGGAAGCTAATGACAAGGATCATGAAGCTTCGGACGATGCTGCTACTGAACGTCGCAGGTCGACAAGGTCGCGTGCCCCTCCTGAGTGGTACGGCAACCCTGTCTTGACTGTCTTGTTGGTAGAAGACAGTGAACCTACGAACTATGAGGAAGCGATGATGATCCCAGACTCTGAGAAATGGCTAGAAGCCATGAAATCCGAATTGGGATCCATGAGCGAAAACCAAGTATGGACTTTGGTGGACCCTCCTAGCGACCGAAAGGCCGTTGAGTGCAAATGGATCTTCAAGAAGAAAACGGACACGGATGGTAATGTTACCGTCTATAAAGCACGGCTTGTCGCGAAAGGTTTTCGACAAGTTCAAGGTGTTGACTACGATGAGACTTTCTCTCCCGTAGCGATGTTTAAGTCCATTCGGATTTTATTAGCAATTGCTGCGTTTCATGATTATGAAATATGGCAGATGGATGTCAAGACTACGTTCCTCAATGGCAACATTGATGAAGAGTTGTATATGATGCAACCCGAAGGTTTTGTCGATCCTAAGGATGCTGATAAAGTATGCAAACTCCAGCGTTCCATTTATGGACTGAAGCAAGCATCTCGGAGTTGGAACCTTCATTTTGATCAAATGATCAAGAGCTTTGGATTTGTTCCAAATTTCTACGAAGCTTGTATCTACAAGAAAGTGAGTGGGAGCTCGGTGACGTTTCTGGTACTATATGTGGATGACATATTGATTATCGGAAATGACATCAACATGCTTAACGATGTGAAGAGTTATTTGAACAAGTGTTTTTTAATGAAAGACCTAGGTGAAGCTGCTTATATATTGGGCATCAAGATCTATAGAGATAGACAAAGACGCCTGATAGCTTTAAGCCAGAGTACATACCTAGACAAAGTTCTGAAAAGGTTCAGAATGGATAAGGCAAAGAAAGGTTCAGTGCCTATGTTGTCAGGTAAGATATTGAGCAAGGCTCAGTGTCCAGCTACGGTAAATGATAGGGAAGCTATGAGCAAAGTGCCTTATGCCTCGGCCATAGGTTCTATCATGTATGCCATGCTGTGTACTAGACCGGATGTGTCCAATGCTCTTAGTTTGACGAGCAGATATCAAAGTGATCCAGGAGTGGAACACTGGACAGCCGTGAAGAACATCCTAAAGTACCTAAATAGGACTAAAGAAATGTTCTTAGTCTATTGGGGTGATGAACAGCTCGTCGTAAAAGGTTACGTCGATGCTAGTTTCGACACCGACAAGGATGATTCTAAATCTCAGACAGGATACGTGTATATTTTGAATGGAGGAGCTGTGAGCTGGAGAAGCTGCAAGCAAAGCGTGATCGCGGGATCTACAATAGAAGCGGAATACATGGTTGCTACAGAAGCGTCAAGTGAAGGAGTTTGGATCAGAAACTTCATCACTAAGCTTGGCGTGGTTCCAAGTGCATTGGACCCACTGGAGATATTGTGTGACAACACTGCGCCATATCACTCGCTAAGGAACCAAGATATCATCCAAAGACCAAGCACATCAACCGCCGGTTTCATATAATTCGAGATTATATAACAGATGGAGATCTGAAGATTAGCAAAGTACATATAGATCTGAATGTCGCAGATCCGTTGACAAAACCTCTTCCACGAGCAAAACATGATCAGCACCATAATGCCATGGGTGTTAGATTGTTTCCAGATGTAAACTAGATTATTGACTCTAGTGCAAGTGGGAGACTGTTGGAATTATGCCCTAGAGGCAATAATAAAGATATTATTTTTATAATTCTTGTTCCTGATAAATTTTATATTCCATGCTAGAATTGTATTAAACGGAAACTTTGATACTTGTGTGGTTTATGGACAACACCGTGTCCCTAGTACGCCTCTATGGACTAGCTCATTGATTAATGATGGTTAAGGTTTCCTAACCATGGACATGTGTTGTCAATTAATAATGAGATCATATCATTGGGAGAATGGTATGGTGGACAGACCCAAACTAAGCGAAGCAATTAGATCGTGTCATCGTGTTCGTCTTTGCGAAGCTTTTTTTATGTCAAATATTGTATTCCTTAGACCATGAGATAATACAACTCCCTGGTATCGTAAGAAAGCTTTGAGGTCATCAAACGTCATCCTATGAGAGGGTGATAATAAAGGTGTCTCTCAGGTGATCGGAAAGTATCTGTTGGGTTGTATGTATCGAGATGGGATTTGTCCCTCCCAAGTAGGAGATATATACTTCGGGCCCACTCGGTAATCGATATCAACACCGCTTGCAAGCATGTGGTTAAGGAGTTAATCACAAAGTGATATCGGATTACGGAACGAGTAAAGTACTTGCTGTGAACGAGATTGAACTAGGTATGACGGTACCGACGATCAAATCTCGGGCAAGTAAAATATCGCGAGACGAAGGGAATATATATATGGGATTGATTGAATCCTGGCATCGTGGTTCATCCGATATGATCATCGATGAATGTGTGGGAGTCAATATGGGTTTCCAGACCCCGCTGTTGATTATTGATAGAAGATCATGTCTGCATATTCTCGAACCCGGAGGGTCACACACTTAACATGTCTTGACGCTAGGATAGATTGGATAATTGGTTTATGAGTTTTTGTTCGGAGTCTCGGATAGTATCCGGGACATCACGAGAGGTTCCGGAGTGGTCCGGAGAATAAGATTCATATAAGGCAGTGCAGTTTTTGGAGTTCGGAATTGTTCCGGGTTAATCGGTATTGTACCGGAAGCTTCTAGAACCTTCCGGAAGGGGACCAACGTGGCCCCACCTTCCGGGAGGGGGCATGGGCCTATGAGGGAGTGCCCTGGCCGCATTGGGACAGGGTCACAAGGCCCCATAGGGCCCAGCCGGCCTAGAGAGGTTTAAACTCGAGATAGACCTTCTAGAAGGGAGGAGTTTCCTTGCCCCCCACTCCTTATCCTTTGGGGCCGCCGGTTTGGGCTTGGGGGAGGGGCTAGGGCTGCGGCCCCCTCTATATAAAGAGGGGTGGGGGCGCACCAACCCCCCACACCTTCCCCTCCAACCCTAGCCGCCCTGCTGCCCTCCTCTCTCCCTCCCGACTGCTTGTAGGCGAAGCCCTGCTGCAGAAATTCTCCACCATATACACCACGCCGTCGTGTTGTAGATCCAATCCGTCTCTCCACCATACTTGCTGGACCGAGGAAGGAGGATACGTCGAGGTGCTGCACGTGTGCATCTCACGGAGGCACCGCCACTTGTGGTGCTAGATCGGATCGGATCGCGAGGAGGAGAAGCGAGTACGACTACATCACCCACGTTCCGACGAACGTTCCGCTGTGCGAATCTTCAAGGGTATGAAGATCTAATCCAATCTCTCTCGTTGTTTGCATATCCTAGATTAGATCTTGGCTTCCCTCTGTTCGCATCCGTAGAAAATTTTGATTTACTATGCCGCGAAACCCTTCATATAGTAGTCATGGGATTTACACCGGATGTTAGCAACCATAATATCACCGTTGTGGCTTTCCGTAGGTAAAAATCGTTCTTAGCTTGTTACTCCCATAAGCCACGTAAAACATGCAACAACAAAGTAGAGGCGTCTAACTTGTTTTTGCAGGAAGTGTTTTGTGATATGGTATGGCCCAAGATATGATGTGTATGTTGTATGCAATAATCATGTTTTATAATATTTCACGACTTGCATGTCGATGAGTACACAACCGACAGGAGCCATATGGTTGTCTTTATAATTGTGTATGACCTGTGTGTCAACTTCTTATACGCCATGTAATAGCTTTACTTTATCGCTAAGTAGTTAGCAATAGTTGTAGTTGCTATTCGTGGTGGAGGCAATCATGGTGGAGTGATGGAGATCATGCTGGCGCGCACAAGATGGAGATCATTGCGCAGAGATTGGCTATACCATGTCATATAAAGTTATATGCATGTGATGTTTATCCTTTTATGTATCTTATTATGCTTAGATCGCGGCGGTAGCATTATAAGATGATTCCTCACTTAAAGATCCATATAAAATTGTGTTCTCCCCATGTATGCACCGTTGAGAAAGTTTGCCGTGTTCAAGCACCTCGTGATGATTGGGTGCTATAAACTCTATGTTCACATACAACGGGTGCAAGCCAGTTTTGCACACGCGAAAATACTTGGATTTGACTTGACGAGCCTAGCATGTACAGACATGGCCTCGGAACACACGAACCGAAAGGTTAAGCATGAGTCATATGAATGATATGATCGACACTTTGTTGTCCACCATTGAAACCGCATCTCTTCTCGTGAAGATCGGATTATGTGTGGTGAATTTGGATCGTGTTCACTAAACAACTTGAGGGATGTTGAATTTAGTGGGAGTTCATCTAGATTGATTAGGTTGAACTAGTTATCATGAACATAGTCTAAATTGTACTTGCAAATTTTGTAGATCAAATGGCTAAGTCCAACTTCAACTTCAATGTTTTTGCTGAGAAAGAAAAGCTTAAGAATAATGGGTCTAACTTCACCAACTGGTTCCGCAATCTGAGAATCATTCTCGCTGGCGGACAAAAGGACTATGTCCTTGAGAAAGCGCTAGGTGACGCCCCTGCTATTGATGCACCGGCTGATGAAAAAGTTATTTATCAGTCGCGCAAAGATGATTATGGAGTGATTAAGAGTACCATGGAGTGATTAAGAGTACCATGCTATGGAATCGGACCTTCAAAATCGTTTTGAGGAGTTCGCCGCGCCCTTTGAGATACTTGAGGAACTGAAAACCATATTTTAGACTCAGGCCCGTTCTGAGAGATATGAGATCTTTGAGAAGTTCTTTAACTGCAAGATGGAGGAAGAGAGTTCCGTTAGTGAGCACGCCATTAAGATGTCGGGCTACACTCAACGTCTTGAGCAACTGGATTGCAAGATTCTAGAAGAGCTCAAGATTGACAGAGTTCTGCAATCACTCCCTCCTAGCTACAAAGGTTTTGTAGTTACTCACAATCAAATTGGTTCCACTGATATGATCACTGAGGTCTTCGCTAAGCTGAAAGCTGCGGAGGTGGACATCAAGAAAGATAATCATGTATTAATGGTCAACAAGACCCCTAGCTTTAAGAAAGGTAAGGGTGCAAAGAAATCCTTCAAGAAAGGCAGCGGCAAGCGCGTTGCCCCTGCTGAGAAGAAGCTCAAGTCTGAACCTAAGCTGGACACTGAGTGCTTCTATTGCAAGGACAAGAGTCACTGGAAGCGCAACTATCCGAAGTACTTAGCGGACAAGAAGGCTGGCACCATTAAAGGTATATTTGATATACATGTTATTGATGTTTACCTTACTAGCGCTTGTTGTAGTGTCTGGGTATTTGATACTGGTTTAGTTGCTAATATTTGTAACTCAAAACAGGAGCTACGGAATAGACGGCAACTAGCAAGGGATGAGGTGACGATGCGCATTGGCAATGGATCAAGAGTTGATGTGATGGCCGTCGACACGCTCTCCTTAGTTTTACCTTCGGGATTAGTTTTAAACCTTAATAAGTGTTATTATGTGCCTGCGTTGAGCATGAACATTATATCTGGATCGTGTTTATTGCAAGACGGTTATTCATTTAAATCGGAGAATAATGGTTGTTCTATTTATATGAGTAACATATTTTATGGTCATGCACCTGCTATGAATGGTTTATTTCTTCTGAATCTCGAAAGCAATGAAACACACATCCATAACATTGAGGCTAAGAGATGCAAAGTAGATAGTGATAATTCGACTGATTTGTGGCACTGCCGTCTAGGTCATATTGGTGTAAAACTCATGAAGAAACTCCATTCTGATGGACTTTTGGAGTCTCTTGATTTTGAATCATTTGACACGTGCGAGTTGTGCCTCATGGGCAAGATGATCAAAACCCCTTTCTCCGGAATAATGGAGCGAGCAACGGACTTGTTGGAAATCATACATACCGATGTATGCGGACCAATGAGTGTTTCGACGCGCGGTGGATATCGCTATTTTCTCACTTTTATTGATGATTTAAGTAGATATGGGTATATCTATTTAATGAAACATAAATCTGAAACGTTTGAAAAGTTCAAAGAATTTCAGAACGAAGTGGAAAACCATCGTAACAGGAAAATTAAATTTCTACGATCCGATCATGGAGGTGAATATTTGAGTTATGATTTTCTCACGCATCTTAAAGCAAGCGGAATCTTTTCGCAACTCACGCCACCCGGAACACCACAGCGCAATGGTGTGTATGAACGCTAGAATCAAACTCTATTAGATATGGTGCGATCAATGATGTCTCTTACGGATTTGCCGTTATCATTTTGGGGTTATGCATTATAAACCGCTGTATTCACTTTAAATAGGGCACCGTATAAATCCGTTGAGACTAGGGATGGCACCTGCCGGGTTCGGGGCCGGGTCGGTCCCCCATACCCGCCCCATTTAAGTTGTCGGGTCTCATTTCTTACCATACCCGTGACCCGGCCGGGTTCGGGGCCCCGGCGGGTACCCACCAGCTCATGATACGGGAGCGACGCTGACGCATGCGGGAAGAAAACAATGGGATAGTAGGATGGGTTTGGTGGAAATGGACGCGTGCGTGCGTGTCCTGTCTTCAGGACTCCATATTCCAGTGTGTGCATGTGATGTGTGTTGTCTGCGTGCATGGCCCGCGTGGACGTGTGGTTAGTCATATGATTATTAGGGATAGGATTAAGGCTTAGAGCAGGTCTGCGGGTATGCGTGTATGGGTTTGCCACCCCCATACCCGCCCCATTAAAATTGGCGGGTCCAACTTTTTACCAAACCCTCCCCATTTAAGGTGGGTATCCATCGGGTTTGTGGGTTTCGGGGCCCCATTGCCATCCCTAGTTGAGATGACACCGTATGAACTGTGGTTTGGTGCTAAACCTAAGTTGTCGTTTCTTAAAGTTTGGGGATGCGAAGCTTACGTCAAGAAGTTGATGCCGGACAAGCTCGAACCCAAAGCGGAGAAATGCATCTTCATAGGATATCCTAAGGAAACGATTGGGTATACCTTATACCATAGATCCGAAGGCAAAGTGTTTGTTGCAAAGAACGGATCCTTTCTTGAGAAGGAGTTTCTCTCGAAAGAAGTGAGTGGGAGGAAGGTAGAGCTAGACGAGGTTACTGAACCTTCTCTCGAGTTGGAGAGTAGCGCAGCACCTGAAATTGTTCCAGTGTCGTCTGCACCAACAAGAGAGGAAGCTAATGACGAGGATCATGAAACTTCGAACGATGCTACTGCTGAACGTCGCAGGTCGACAAAGTCATGTGCCACTCCTAAATGGTACGACAACCCTATCTTAACTGTCTTGTTGGTAGACAACAGTGAACCTGCGAACTATGAGGAAGCAATGATGAGCCCAGACTCTGAGAAATGGCTAGAGGCCATGAAATCCGAATTGGGACCCATGAGCGAAAACCAAGTATGGACTTTGGTGGACCCTCCTAGCGACCGTAAGGCCGTTGAGTGCAAATGGATTTTCAAGAAGAAAACGGACGCGAATGGTAATGTTACTGTCTATAAAGCTCGACTTGTCGCAAAAGGGTTTCAAAAAGTTCAAGATGTTGACTACGATGAGACTTTCTCTCCCATAGCGATGTTTAAGTCCATTCGGATTTTATTAGCAATTACTGCGTTTCATGATTATGAAATATGGCAGATGGATGTCAAGACTACGTTCCTCAATGGCAACATTGATGAAGAGTTGTATATGATGCAGCCCAAAGGTTTTGTCGGTCCTAAGGATGCTGATAAGGTGTGCAAACTTCAGCGTTCCATTTATGGACTGAAGCAAGCATCTCGGAGTTGGAATCTTCGTTTTGATCAAGTGATCAAGAGCTTTGTATTTGTTCCAAATTGCTACGAAGCTTGTATCTACAAGAAAGTGAGTGGGAGCTCGGTGACATTTTCAGTACTATATGTGGATGACATATTGATTGTTGGAAATGACATTGGTATGCTTAACGATGTGAAGAGATATTTGAATAAATGTTTTTCAATGAAAGACCTAGGAGAAGCTGCTTATATATTAGGCATCAAGATCTATAGAGATAGACAAAGACGCCTGATAGCTTTAAGCCAGAGTACATACCTAGACAAAGTTCTGAAAAGGTTCAGAATGGATAAGGCAAAGAAAGGTTCAGTGCCTATGTTGTCAGGTAAGATATTGAGCAAGGCTCAGTGTCCAGCTACGGTAAATGATAGGGAAGCTATGAGCAAAGTGCCTTATGCCTCGGCCATAGGTTCTATCATGTATGCCATGCTGTGTACTAGACCGGATGTGTCCAATGCTCTTAGTTTGACGAGCAGATATCAAAGTGATCCAGGAGTGGAACACTGGACAGCCGTGAAGAACATCCTAAAGTACCTAAATAGGACTAAAGAAATGTTCTTAGTCTATGGGGGTGATGAACAGCTCGTCGTAAAAGGTTACGTCGATGCTAGTTTCGACACCGACAAGGATGATTCTAAATCTCAGACAGGATACGTGTATATTTTGAATGGAGGAGCTGTGAGCTGGAGAAGCTGCAAGCAAAGCGTGATCGCGGGATCTACAATAGAAGCGGAATACATGGTTGCTACAGAAGCGTCAAGTGAAGGAGTTTGGATCAGAAACTTCATCACTGAGCTTGGCGTGGTTCCAAGTGCATTGGACCCACTGGAGATATTGTGTGACAACACTGCGCCATATCACTCGCTAAGGAACCAAGATATCATCCAAAGACCAAGCACATCAACCGCCGGTTTCATATAATTCGAGATTATATAACAGATGGAGATCTGAAGATTAGCAAAGTACATATAGATCTGAATGTCGCAGATCCGTTGACAAAACCTCTTCCACGAGCAAAACATGATCAGCACCATAATGCCATGGGTGTTAGATTGTTTCCAGATGTAAACTAGATTATTGACTCTAGTGCAAGTGGGAGACTGTTGGAATTATGCCCTAGAGGCAATAATAAAGATATTATTTTTATAATTCTTGTTCCTGATAAATTTTATATTCCATGCTAGAATTGTATTAAACGGAAACTTTGATACTTGTGTGGTTTATGGACAACACCGTGTCCCTAGTACGCCTCTATGGACTAGCTCATTGATTAATGATGGTTAAGGTTTCCTAACCATAGACATGGGTTGTCGATTAATAATGAGATCATGTCACTGGGAGAATGATATGATGGATAGACCCAAATTAAGCAGAGCAATTAGATCATGTCATCGTGTTCATCTTTGCGAAGCTTTTTCCAATGTCAAATATTGTATTCCTTAGACCATGAGATAATGCAACTCCCTGGTATCGGAAGAAAGCTTTGAGGTCATCAAACGCCATCCTATGTGAGGGTGATCATAAAGGTGTCTCTCAGGTGATCGGAAAGTACTTGTTGGGTTGTATGTATCGAGATGGGATTTGTCCCTCCCGAGTCGGTGAGATATACTTCGGGCCCACTCGGTAATCGATATCAACACCGCTTGCAAGCACATGGTTAAGGAGTTAATCACAAAGTGATATCGGATTACGGAACGAGTAAAGTACTTGCTGTGAACGAGATTGAACTAGGTATGCCGATACCAACGATCGAATCTCAGGCAAGTAAAATATCGCGTGACGAAGGGAATATATATATGGGATTAATTGAATCCTGGCATCGTGGTTCATCCGATATGATCATCGATGAATATGTGGGAGTCAATATGGTTTTCCAGATCCCCCTGTTGATTATTGATAAAAGATCATGTCTGCATATTCTCGAACCCGTAGGGTCACACACTTAACGTGCCTCGACGCTAGGATAGAATGGATAATTGGTTTATGAGTTTTTGTTCGGAGTCTCGGATGAGATCCAGGACATCACGAGAGGTTCCGGAATGGTCCGGAGAATAAGATTCATATAAAGGAAAGCAGTTTTTGGATTTCGGAATCGTTTCGGAGTATTCGGTATTGTACCGGAAGGTTCCAGAAGCTTCTGGAGTGGGACCAACGTGGCCCCACTTGTCGGAGGGGTGCGTGGGCCTACGAGGGAGTGCCCTGGACGCTTTGGGCCAGGGGCACAAGGCCCCATAGTCCCAGCCGGCCAAACCCTAGGGGAAACCCTAGGGAAACTGTAGCATCCCAGTTGTCTAACACCTGTAATGCTACTTGGTTTAGTAATAAAATGGCTACTTCCTACATATAATTGTTGCATCATCATCATGTCCTGTTCATGTCATCATGCCACTTTGCAATTTGAGCATCATACAAACCCTTGTGATTTGCTTCTTACCTCATATGCATCATTAATTGTATTTGCCTCTTGATATTGTAGTTGGATCTTGATATATTGTTCAAATGCCCAAGCTGAGTTGGGGGCATATCTTTTATTGACTCCACCACCTTTTCTTCACCACCTTATAACTCCACCATCCAATTAATATGAGCTGGCATTTATTTGAGTTTACCTAGCTCATGTGGGTTGGGTGGATCCAATGCTTGTCCCTTTTCTATGCTTGGCCTTATTCCACCTTTTGGGAATGCAGGGAATAATACCATGTGATCTTATGTTGTTTTCACAATATGAATACATGGCATTTATTATTGCATGGGCCATGCAAGAACCACCTCATATCTCTACCTCTGTTTTGTTTTTGACAAGCCTTAGATCCATGTGAAGGTACCCTAATTTTACAAATGTTTTCCATCTAAATTGCAAAATCCCATATCTTCATATGCTTGCAAAATGCCCCACTTGGCTCATTCATAAATTATGTATGTATGCATCAATCATCTCCACTTCTTTTGTCCCCCTCTTCTATCCTTGGCCTTCCCTTTTCTCTGTTCAAAATTATCTGCTAGGTTCAAAAAGTTTTGAAATATAAAGGTTGTTGGAATTTGAAACAAACAAAACAAATAGAAATAAAAAGAAGAATAAATAAAGGGGAGAAAAACAAACCTGGCAGCATACCTGGGCCTTACAGCCGCAGCAGCCAGATGCATCAGCAGCAACCAGCCCACCCCGGCCCAATACCCCTTCACCCCGCCTCGTTCCTGTTCTTCTTCCTGGCGGCTGACGCCGTTCCCCTGCTTCCTCTCTCTCTCGCGACAGGGGACGGAAAGCAGACGGAGCAGGTGGGTGTCGACCTCCGTCAGCCGCGTCATCCACCGCCCCTTCTTATCCCCAAGCCATGAAGGCCCCCTCGAACCCTAGTTTTCCTCCCCCTCCTCTCCGCCGCCATTCCTTTTCCCCTGTCCTCCTCCCTCCCGCGTGCAGCAGCCAGACCGAGCGCCTCGCCGGTAGCCGGGGACACGCCAGGAAGCGTCGCCGCGGGCCGTGGAGTCGATCCCGCCCGCTTGGAGACGCCAAGACCGCCGCAGCTGCCGCGTCAGAGGGCCGCCAGCACCACCGCAGCAGCCCCGCCGTTCCCTCCGCTCCGACCACCTCCTGCCTCTATTTTCCGTTGGGAATCGACCGAGGTGAGCTCCTCCCTAAACCCTCTACCGTTTTACCCTCTGCTTGCCTAGCGCCGCCAATTTGTGACCCCCGCCGACGAACCGCCCCGCCGACGCGCAGACCCAGCCCGGCGTTTCTCCCTCTGCTCCCCGGCGTGCCCCGTCCAGCACAGCCCGCCGCCGCCGACCTTCCTAACACAAGATCGGTAGCCGCATGCTTCCTCTGCGGATTCCGTTAGCCGGCCAAAGCTATCCCGCTGCGAAGCCGTCGCCAACCTCGCCGGAAGATCTCGCCGGCGCCAGACGTCACCGAGATTCAGAGAGCAGCGCCGTTCGGTCAGAGCTCGCGGGACCGTTTTGCAAAAAAACCCCAAGCTTCGGTCAATCACTCCCAGGTCCCTAGCAGCCCAGTGCCCCACCTGTCAGCCGCCCGGAACTTTGGCAGAAAACCCCCCAGCATTCCAGGCCTCACCCCGCACCCCTTCCCCGCTGCGCGTCGTGGCTCGCACGTGTCCTCGCTGTCACGTGGGACCGGCTGCCTCGTTGGGACCGCACGTCAGCGCCTGGGCTGGCTAAGCCGCGGTAGCAGAAGTCGCCCAGCGTTTCTGTGGACCCTTTTCCTCTGCCCCACATGTCATTGACGGTGGGTAGATTGCCCCTAAGTGAGAAAAGTCGCCCGAGTTTACTGAAAATAATTAAAATTTCAGGAAATGTTTAAATCTAAATAAATCCATATATTATGAAATAATTCGAATTTGTAAAAACTTTCAAAATGAAAAGTAAATGTTTTCCAAATATGAATTCAACCATGTTTTCGAATTTGACCAAGTTTGACTCTATCTAGTCAACCTTGACTTTGACCCTATTTAATAAATTTTTACTATAAAATAAATTTAAATTCATAAATCCAAATAATACAAATAATATATGTTTTGGAATCAGAAAAATGTGAGGATTTCAAATATGCTATTCAAAATCTTATTTGAATACTTTAAAATTCAAGTTGTGCAAAATTACAAGAAAATGCCCCTGGACTTGATTAATTAATAACTTTTGTTTTATAACTCCGAATTCGACAAATGATATGTCTAAAACGATCAGCTCGACGAGACCTTTCTGTTTATGCTATCCATGACTTGAATTGCAGCATGCATCATACCAATATAATGTAAACATCAACTATAATGACAATAAAAGGTGACCAAAATGCAATAAAATGACTTATTCTTGTATTCTACACCTCACCCATGCCATGCTACATTATTGCCATGCAACTTGTGCATCATTCATCATGGCATGATTGTTTGCTTGATGCATTTTATTCCTATGCTTGTGCACTATATTTATGTTGGCCTTGTTTGTTTGGTTCTTCTTCGAATAGACACTGAGCAGGGGATATATCAAGAGAACCAGGAGCACTACCCAGATCCGTCTCTCGCTTCAACTGAGTTGCCAGGCAAGCACTACCACATGCTTGCATACATACAATACCTATTGCCTCTATCTTATTCTTGCATCATTGAGTCGCGATTGCATTAAACTGAATCCCAAGTATTGCATAGCCTTTACTTTTAAACCCCACCAAGCTTGTACCTCCATTCCATGAGCCATTACTACAGGAGTTGTTTGAGCCATGCGAGTCGTAGAACAGCATGTGTAGGGTATGTGAGTGTCTTATGGATAACGAGGTACCTAAACAACTTAACCTGAGTAGTAATGGGACAACTAATGAAAGTGGCACCGGTGAGCAATATCTGCTATTTGGTTTTTCCTGCTCACTTGTGTCCCGTAAGACCCCGAGTACTTGATTCCTGTTCCAAGATTATTCGCGCTATCCACATCCGGGAGGCTTATGGGACCCCCCTGAGCCAGAGCTTGATTCCGTCTTATTTCTTGGGGCCACAAACTAGTTTGAGGTTTTGTTTACTATCCTGTACTTATGCCATGCTTTATTACTGTATTTACGATTGTGCGAGGAGCACACTGTACTGTTTAGGATCGTGGCACGATTCCGCGGTATCGACAAGCCCAGTTTTGGGTTCCCAGTCGTTTACAGCCGTCCCCACAACCTTGAGTCCGTCTCGGAGCCGGCCGGTTTCGTTGCGGGTCTACTTTAAGGGGTGGCCCCCTGAAATAATTCTGAATCCTGTGATTTCTTTGTCGTGAAGGCCTTGTTGGGTTTTGATTTGGTTTTTCCGAGGTTGATCGAGTGTGTGTTGCTATTTGTGCACCCCTGCAGGGTAAAACTTTCTGAAAGCCGTGTCCGCGGTTATGGACGACTTGGAGCACAGTTTCTCGACCATAGACAAGCATAACTAAAGCACCGCTTTAACTTGACTAAATAACTGACTAGTAAATAGTGCCACACTCATGGAATGGTTAATAAAATTGCCAACGGATGGGGGGTTGTTCGTCCGCTTCCTCGTTGGTAAGCGAGGAGGAGGATGGATCTGTGGTATTACTGTTATAACTGTTGTCATTAATTCACGGACATCCGTCTATCTTTGGTTAGGCGGATGGTTAGCGAACATCTATAGATCTGTTAGGATTTATCTTTCGCTGCAATTACGTCACCCCAGGTTGTGTCCCCTTTAGAGGCATAAAGACTTGCTGAGTACCCTTAGGGTCTCACACGATAAATTATTGGTTCAGATGAACAGGTACACTCGCAGGACGGATACTGGGTGGAAGAGGCTGATGATGTGGGCAACGATCGTTCGGTGTAGAGATTTCGGGAACGAGGATCCGTGAGATCTGTGGGCGGGATGTGCTTACTTCTGTGGCATCTTATGCCGATTTGCTTCTTATCCGTACTCGGACTTGTTTTGCCGCTTCCGATTGATACTCTGATGTGTGATGTATGAGGAAATATCCTAAAATATTATATCTATCTAGGTCATTTGAATCTTGCCGTATGGCGTTGCTATATTTCCTTTCTTTCTAGATGGAATGGCTCTGATGTACTTTTGTATGGTGGCTTGCATACATGCTCATTTGTGTATGTAGTTGATCCCTTCGCCTGCCGATTATGCCGCCCGTACAGGTCCCGATGAATTGGAAGTGGTTGGGACGGCCGAAAGGTCTACCCGTGAGTGGCTTTTGGGGCCCCACCGTACTATTTCAACCACTACCGTTCATCCAGGCTTGTATCTAGGAGCGTAATTCACCGAGGTAGTTACAGAAACCTTCTAGAAAGGGGGGAGACTTGCCCCCCACTCCACCCTTGGGGACGCCGCCCTAGGGCTTGGAGGAGGGGCCAAGGGGGCCAGCCAGCCCCTATATAAGGTAGGCAGGGGGCGCACCCTCCCCTCACCCCAAAACCCTAGCCGCCAGTTGTTGCCCTCTCTCTCTCTCTCTCTCTCTCTCTCTCTCTCTCTCTCTCTCTCTCTCTCTCTCTCTCTCTCTCTCTCTCTCTCCCTACTGCGTGTAGGCGAAGCCCTACTGCAGAAACTCTCCACCATAGCACCACGCCATCGTGCTGCAGATCCAATCCATCTCTCCACCCCACTTGCTGGACCAAGGAAGGATGAGACGTCGCGACATCGTACGTGTGCATCTCTCGGAGGCGCCACCACTTGCGGCGTAGGATCGGATCGGATCGCGAGGAGGAGACGGCTAGTATGACTACATCAACCACATTCCGTTGAACGTTTCCGTTGTGCGATTTCTTCAAGGGTATGAAGATCTCATCTATCTCTCTCGTTGATTGCATCTCCTAGATTAGATCTTGGCTTTCCCCGTCGCATCCGTAGAAAATCTTTGATTTACTATGCTATGAAACCCTTCAGACATCCAAAAACGTAACACTAATGGGCATCGACAACCCTCGTTCCCATCAACAACGAACAGATATGGGAAGCGCCTGTGCCCTACGCAACATAGAGGGAGGGGGTCTCATCGTGGGGACAACACAAGAGGATGGCGATAATGGGAGGCGGTAGCGAAGCTTTAGGTGTTTCCTCTTGTTTGGATCCTAGGCGCTGGTGAGCTCCTACTCGACGGCGATATGACACGACACCTATAGAGATAGAGGGGACGAAATCGGCACAACAACCTCCTTACAGACTTTTGGACAAACGCGTGGGGTATTATGACTGCTAGGGATCCGGGCAAGAGAATGGGACAACAAATAAGGGTGGAGGCTGTTTGCAACCTCGAGCACGATGAGCTGGAGATGATCAAGCTCGGGCCCTTGCTCTCCTCCGCCCAAGTAAAAAATGGGCATGGTTTTTTCCTTGGAAGTGGGAGGGAGGAGAATGGAAGAAAAGTTGCAATACAATGAGGTGCTTTGGGTGTGGTTTAAATAGTCGGGCACCGGTTACCGAGGGTGGTGTGCATCATGTCCATGGGCTAGCTCCAGGATATCTAATGGCCAAAACAACGGTGTAGAGAGAGAGGTAGTAAGGTATGCAACACGTGCGCGAGCACGCTCGAGCGCGTGCTGAAACGACTAGGTATGGTGGACATTAATGGAGAATAACTTGGTTTAACGGATTATGGATGCACAAGTCTTTACTTTTTCTATTATTTGGATAGCAAGAGGGAGATAGTTGACAATCTACAAGCATACCAAAGTGTTCATAGTACTAATCATTTCTTAATAGGCCATATCGACCTAAAGTTAAACATATATGTTGTAAATAAGAGCTAGCACTAAATATGACACTTGCGCACTATCATTTATTCAAAGAAATGAACCATTTAACAAAGTGTGACAACATGCATAACTTGTAATGTTATTGTTCTATCCTTTTCCTTTTCTTTATTAGCATCCAACTTAAACTTCAATTTTATTTTATATAGATCATTCATATTCATCAAATACATCTTCATATGGTGGTCTTTTATTCCAAATTAAAATTGCAAAGGAAAACATAAAAGCTAGGTATAGACTCTCCAAGTTTATGCAAAAGCAGAATGATGCTCAAAAAGCAAAGTTAAAAGTTTTGCAAACCAAGCATTTAATAGGTCTAGTGGGATGCCATGGGCATCCCAAGCTTATGGGTTTCATCATTCCTTGAATGACCCCTTCTTTATTGTTTCTTCCTTCCATGTGAAAAAACTTTACCACAAAACCCTTTCCCATTTTTTCTGTGGGGGTGAAAATAGTGGCCATAAAGATAAAATGCATACATGGGGCTAAAATAAATCAACTTTGGAGGCTATTAAGTCTACATGGATGTCTCAATCCACCTAATGATTGACAATCCATGACCTTGGTGTGCGTCTTGAAGCCCCTCTATTTCTCCCAATCCTCATTTTCACATCCTTAGTGGACCACAACTTTCCTTGTCGTATCTCTTCTAAGAAACTATCCCTCAAGATGACACACGTGGACGACTAGCGAAGGAGATATTATAGTTCGATGCTGGGATGAGCAAGAGGGATAATAGCCGCGGGGACATGTTAGGAGGGAATGACATGATGGCTACGTGAACTAGGTAGTGCATGTTGTAACTTTGGTTATCCATCAATAGTTCCTAGTGTCTTCCATGCCTATACCCATCAACTAGTTCAAACCCTAGTGTGAGATGCAAAGTTATATGAAATGAGTTTGGGAAATTTAAAGAAAAAGATGTAAAATGAGAAATAAATTATCCTCGCCTAGGGAAGTTTCCTTATAGAAGGATTGGATGTGTATGTGTGTGTGTGTACGATCAAATCACAAGTTTGGATGGACCATGTCTTATTGGTCTTTCCCCTCCCCATACATCGGTTTTAGTGGTTGTCATATTGACTTTTCCTATCATCATGATGCACTACAAATACACGAAGAAAATGTTGGTTAGATGAGCAATATGCTTAGAGAAGACCTCATTTGGGAACTCATCACATAGCCTCGTAGTCAAGGCTGCCGCCACCGTGATTTTTTTGCCTTGGCTTGGGCCAAATGATGTTGGGTAGCTCTTTCAATTGATAAATCAATATCTCTATACCCAATTTTGTTCTATGCCTTTCAGCCATACCGCAAAATGTTTATCGTAAACATGTTTTACTACCAACTTTTGCGGTTCTACTTGAAACATGGCATGAACGAGCAATGTTCAAGGTGAATAATTTGTATCCATTCGATAGGCCTAGCGGACTACCGAAACACCAAGACTAGCTAAATACCCGTGTGTAGCTAGAAAAATAAAAAAACTACTTCATGAAGATGTACGCAATAAGATAATTGTTTGTATTCTTTCTCCGATTACATCTTTGTCCACAACGAACACATGACCACCTGCCTCTCTCCATCTTTCTTGATTTATTGTCCTCTTTTTCCACTTAGGGTGGGTGTCTTTTCGTCTCCAACTCTCATGCCTTAGCAGCAAAAAATAAAACTCTATGCCATTGCAGAAAATGATTGTTGATGGTTGTATCTATGTCAAAGTTCACATAGCTGGCTTCACTCAGACCTTTAGCCATTGTGATCATGTGGCATACTCGTCCTAGTTCGGGCATATGTGTTTTCAAGGAGTGTTGATCTGAAATAACCATGAAGATCAAGTCAACAATATGACAATATCCCTTGCAACATAGTATTCTTGGACGTTAATTTGTTTTGTGTTCGCCTTCTATCATAACTATTTTCGTTCATTTTTATTATTTCAGTTTCTTCTTTCGTTTTAATTCATTTATTTTTCCCTGTTGAGAGTTATTTCTTTAGTCATAAATTTATTTCCCCTTGACCAGAGAAAAAGTGATATGTGTTTTTATTTTCCATAATAAGCCGTGTGTGTGTTTTGTGAAATGCTAGAGATAGTGTTGTTCATCTGTTGCTAAAGACATTTTTATCCCCAAAACTTTTATTTACATGCATATATGCATCTAGATTTTCTTATGAACATGTATCTAGCTTTCTATAAAAACCCACCATGATTTTTAGGGCAGTGTCACTAGCAGGTGCTACCCCTTCTCATTTTTATCAGCTGGTTTGCATAGTAGCTAGTTAATAGTAGGCAATTAATCACATTTTTTGTACTCGCTCCGGTGTATAAAAAATATCACTAATTTAGTATAACTTTATACTAAAATAGCAGCAGTTATTATAGATTAGAGTGAGTAGTACTTAATCCCTGGTCAGAGGAAATCAATTAGGAGATTTTTTTTTTGACTTTAGAAGGAGATAATTTAGGAAAGGGTAATTAGTTACCCATTAATTTTGCAAATCTAATTTCAGATTTCTGGGTTCGTGCATGTTTTTTAGAGCTTAACTTCACTGTGGTGGAATTATCCGTAACATAGGATACAGATTGAACAGTCAGGATGGTTCCAACGCTGGAGTAGTAAAAGTTATCGATTCGGTTCTCACCGTGTCGACATCGCCTTTAAACAGAGCCGTATTCGAACGCCTTAGTCCGGGAAATCCATTAATTAATTCAGAAAAAAAATAACACAGGTCGTAATGCGCGAATCCGACGACACCTTGTACCAAGCGCACACAAAACAAACGCAAGCAGGGACCCCGGGGCGGAAAAGGAGCGAGGGCTCTCTCCATCCCGACCTCTCGTGGCCTCTGCCAAGAAAAAAAACAGGTAGCCCTGATCCCCATCGCCTTTCCCCTTTCACCACCCCCTCCTTCGATTCCCTCAGATCGGCGCGAGTAATCCCGGGCCGGGTTCCCGATCTGGATCCGCCCCGACCTCCGCGTAAATTTCCCCCAGTTTTGTTGGCTGTGTCTTGATTGATTTGATATTAGATCCATATATAATCTGTCCGTGGTTCGTCGCGATAGGGCCGTTAGTGCGTAGATTTGACGTGCGCCGGTGGCGATTCGCCCATCGGTGTGTCGATATGATGCGTGTTTGTTCTGTCCCTCGGATCGTTGGCATCGATCTGTTGTGCGATGCTGCGGTTCGTTAGAATCATTTGGATGCGGGCTGTTGAGGTGGCGTATTTAGTTGTTATAAATTTGTTACTAATCTGGTTTAGCAGCCGTAGAAGGGGTTTGATGGTTGATACGATTTTCAAAGACCATGACATGGTGTTTGGCTGTTTTGTTGCTTTCTATCATATGTACATCATCTAAAAAATTTAATAACATGGCTGTATTAATCATTGGATGGGCTCTATTCTAGTTTGTTTGATTTTGTCATCTTCAGAATTTCTTGGTTGTGTCGGTATATAATGAAATGGATATGGTAGGGATAACTGCTTCACTACTTGGTATGAACTTCTGTTTTCGTATTAATTATGCACACCACGAGAGCAGACTAACACCCATATTTTGTCATTTTTTGTTGTAAATAGGAAGGTCAAGATTTTGTTGATTATTGTGGGCCCAGAAAAGTTGGAACGTTAGGGTCTATGTTACTTGTACTCACTAGTTCAGTTCAATGCTCAGCTTAATATGTTGAAGAAACAAAATGACCAACTGTGTTGCCTTTTGTTTAGTAGTAAAACATGTTTTAAACTCTAGAATTCACAACTTATTAATAGTTCTCATAATATAAATGTAATCAAAGCAGGAGCTTATCATGGCTTCAAAACGTATCCTCAAGGAGCTAAAGGACTTGCAGAAAGATCCTCCGACATCATGCAGCGCAGGTATGAACTAAATTTATTCTGTCTGTTATGACCGGTTGCCACAATGTGTGTATCTGAGAATTGATACATGAAGTGGCCATGCGAATTTTGTGGGTCGTAATCCATCTGTTCATCTATTGTGGAATTACAGGGTAATGTTCATAACGAGTACCCTTTAGCATGCTGTTGGACATTGTTGTGCAGCATGTACTTATCTGTGTTTGTAAATACTTCCGCTGCCAGTTATTTCTGTAACTTTGGTCTCCACAACTGTACCAGAAGTAATCAGTTCTTGGTGCCATTTCTCGTTGATAATTCTGTTATTTCTTAGAGTGTGTTCCATGTTGTTTAATTCCTTATCAATGAAATCGAATTATAGTCACATGTTTCTTGATGTACTACACAGTTTATCCACTATTCTTAGCTATTCCAGCTGCTGTCTTGTTGGTGTCCTCTTGTCGTTGACTAGCTAAATGTGATGTTTGATTTTGAAGAAAGGTATCTAGCATATAGTCTAGTGTGTTTCAAAGTAATTCCAACTTAACGAGTTAGGAACAATGTTAAAAACAACTGCAATTGATTGTCAGATCTTATATAATCAGTGATTATATTGGAAAGGATTGCATTAATGAATTTTAGGTTTCTATTTATATAGGTCCTGCTGGTGAGGATATGTTCCATTGGCAGGCAACCATTATGGGTCCGCCTGATAGTCCGTATGCTGGAGGTGTTTTCCTAGTGAACATCCATTTCCCCCCGGACTACCCCTTCAAGCCTCCGAAGGTTAGCTGTTAAGCATGTCCCAGATCAAAAAAATGTTCTTGCATGTTTGTCATCTTTATCAAAAGATGATCGTCATGTCTCTCCCTTCCATGTTCCATGGACATATCTGTTCTTTCATGTGACTTATTTCTGTCTTGACATTTTGATAATATGGATCAACAATATCTTATTATATCTCTAGAAGGAAATCCTTATGATGGGCTCTGATGGCCACGTACCTTTTTCATTTTTCTTTTGCAAAAAAAATAATCATCACATTCTTTTTAATGGTTGTGAGTGTTTAACTTGCTTCTATGTTCTGTGGTTCTAAACTGTCTCCTCTTTCAGGTATCTTTCAAGACAAAAGTCTTCCACCCAAACATCAATAGCAATGGAAGCATATGCCTCGACATTCTGAAGGAGCAATGGAGCCCTGCTTTGACAATCTCTAAGGTGCTCCCAGAACACTTCATTCCCTTGCTCCTCTTGTTGGATGTATACATAGTAAATACCTGATACTCATATACCATTTTATAATTTCACCTGTATGTTAGATGATATTTGATGGACACACTCTAAAGTTCTGTAGTTGTTTGCCATCTGATACTGGCTTGCATTTTGTCATAATCATTTGGTTGGAGTCTTAATGGGTTATTCCAATCTAGTCATTTAGAAGCTAGAGCAAAAAAAATAGACATGCAATGGTGTTATCATATTGTTACTATATTAGCACAATAGCAAGTGAAGCTACTATTTTGGATTAACATGTTCAAACCCTCCTAAAATTTTTACAACTCAGCCAACACTTGTGCAGTTGGGATAGGAACGTCCAACGTTCCTCTGTTCCAAATATAATAAGCTACAATTGCCATTCTGTGCCTTGCTTGCATACCATGTAGCTGCACCACTAACTCCCAGTTTTGTTACATTCACCAGGTTTTGCTTTCAATCTGCTCGCTGCTTACTGACCCCAACCCGGACGACCCTCTTGTCCCTGAGATCGCCCATATGTACAAGACGGATCGGTCGAAGTACGAGACGACAGCCCGCAGCTGGACGCAGAAGTATGCCATGGGATGATCCGACGCCCCATGCTCGTATCCGCTGCTTGCTTGCATGCAGAAAATTGTGCCGCTGTCCCGAGAAACTATTTCTGGGCCATTATTTTCTTTGATTTCCTTGTTGGTCGTGTGTGTCTCTCCGATCCATGTAGGATCGCGTCGTAGTCAAACATCAACCTATCATTGCCAAAGTCGATAATGAAATTGACATATGCTTCTCGTGATAACTATATGCTAGTGTTGATGCTATTATTTGGTATACGGTGCCCGTAACTGGAGATGTTTGCTATGTTCCCATTTTGCATGTTTTGCTCAGTTGTACATCCTGCGCCCCATTGGCCATGCGTTTCTGCTACTCTGGGTTGAGACTAGACTCCCTCTGTCCTGAATTCACTAAAACGCAATGTGAACGTAGCAGCCGTAAGAATGTAAGAAGTGGTGTGCAGCCTTTTGCTGCAACGTTTACCTAGCTGGATCACGTCCTACGCTGCTGCATTCTGAAATACGCAGTGTTCTTCTCGATCCAACAGAACTAGTGCTTTACACTATACTCCTATATTAGGCAAGACACGGTATTATCGCAAGCTCCCAGACAAGCCTGCTAAACGCCCGCTACGTGGCTGGCTTCATATTTAATGTTGGCGCCAAACACAGATAGTCTACTATATTAAGTTGCACGATGAGAAGACACAAAAGGCCTATTAGCTCAGCTGGTTAGAGCGTCGTGCTAATAACGCGAAGGTCACAGGTTCGAGACCTGTATGGGCCATTATTTTTGCAGCTTTCGTGTCAAACCTTTTTTGCAGTACCGCTTACTCGCGTGTCCTAATGTTTGTCTAATGTGCACCAGTTAGCTTTGCCGTTATATTTTTGTTTTGCAAGCTTGGCATATGCCTTCAGCCCAATCTATACCCTGGGCCTTATTCAGAAGTACCATGAGAAAAAGAAGTACACTCGCGGTTCAGAAAGTCCGAAACATTGTAAATACTCACTTCATCTAGAAACGAGTGACTTAAATTTATCTAGATCTCATATATCTAGACATTTATACTCATTTCCTGACGGCAGGAGTACAAATTACTCTTCTCCTTTCCTTACAGATAGTTCACCATTTTGGCCAGATTACTGTCCCACGTAAAATTCGTGTGTTCTTATGTTGGTCAGCATGGTTGCTGATAACAAATCGTGCTTATTCCGTTATGAACAAATTGTTGTTTACTTCAAGTATCGAATCTGCTGCAGAGTTTGTTTCTCAAATTGCGTTTTGCTTTGGTCTCTTTGTTTGGGTTCTTTCTATCTAGCAGTCTGGTGGTTTTTAGTTCTAGCTTTTGTGATCGGATTTGTAATGTTGTCTGTAGTTGGGTTTCGGCGGTTATATAGGCCAAGTTTGTTTCTCAATAGACGAAGCAAGTAAGGTCGTTTAAGTTCCTTGTCTTACAACTTTTTTGCACTTTGACTTTTAAGACTATGTATGGTTTCATTTTAATTAATGGAACTAAGGAGAGATCCCTTTTAGTCTAAAAAAGGAATCTACTGCAGAGGAAACAATACCGAGCTCCTGAGAGCCGCGTGGCGCAAACCACAAATACTAGGTTTTTTCACCTGAGAACAGCTAATGGCAAGAGAAAGAAAAATCACGTCCCTGAACTTAGAAGGATAATCGGCTTGGCGCAAGACCATAAAAGCAAAGAAGGTATTATCTTCATGTATTTAAGGAAAAAATCACAGTTGGCCCTAACTACGATTGTCTCAACCTTCCAACGATGAATTTTGATCATCTAGTTGGGCCATTCTCCGAGAGCGAGGTAAAAGAGGCCATTTTTGGCATGCCAGGGAAAAACCCCTAGCCCGCATGATATTTTTCAAGGATACATCATGAAAAGACGTATCGGGTTCATAAAAGAAGGGGTAAGAGGCTTTACAAGTTGTATCTTTAAAGCAGGTTGAGCCACGATTAAGAGTGATATGCTAGCAGCTGAACCGGTTCCAGAAACTAGACACACTCGGGTGGAATTTGGTGAACACTAGAAATATAGTTTTGTTGCTGGAGAAGGAAGGCTCATCCAAATTTATGAAATTGTTATCATAAAACAACCACTTTTGTTGAAAAATTTAAGGTTTGGTACTAACATTTGGACCATGTTTTCGCAAATAAAACACTCTTGTATTGAACATGAATTGACGGGAAACTGAAAGTGGGACCTACCTGTAAGGCTGTCGTGACACTTGGCAGACGACTCTTGAACATGGTCGTTAACGTCTATTAACGCCGCTATCTGAAAGTGTGTGTGTGTGTGTGTGTGGGGGGGGGGGGGGGGGGGTAGGTTTTAGATCACCAACCAATCGGCGGTGTGGGACTACTATACAACATCGAGAATGTGCACCTCCACGGGTCGACGACGGGGTCGCTGAACTACTCGATGGGCACCACTGTGCCAGAGCTGGCCCTCGTCGACCGCCATTTGGACTCCACACTGGAGCATTAGAAGGGCATGGAGGTTCGCTAGAGTCTCAATGCGGAGCGCCGCAATGAGGAATACATGGAGAGGCTCCGCCTTGAGAACCTGGAACTCCTCGAGGAGGAGCACTGTAGGATTCGGGGCATCCGGTGCGACGGTCATCGATGTCAGCTCCGATATATAAATATGTTGATGCCAAATATTTGGGTTTTGCCTTAGTCTTTTATCGAGATAAAATTCTTAACCTGTGACAATAAAATATATATAATTTCCAATCAACAACATGTCTTTCACATAATGTATTAGAAATATTTCTTAGTGCTCCCACTTAAGATCTTGCAAATGCAAGAATCGTCTTCGATGAAATTAAACTCCTTTAACAGTTTCATCACGGTGAAGATTCCAACTCCTTGATGCTTACTTCAACCATTGAGGTTTGCATACGCTTTTAGCATCATTTAAATTAACAAAACCCTTTGGACTGTGTCATGTACACGTCTTAGGTAACAATTTTATTAGAAGAACTTCTTTTGTTTATTCAACTACCACATAACTAAATTATATATAGTGGTTGCTACATTAATCCTTCTAGACTAAATATCACTATGAAAGATCAAATCTTGTCATAATCAACTGCTTGAACATTGTCGTACTCTTTTCCAATATGTCGATAAGTTTATAGATGTGAAACATACATGTCTATTTCTTTATAGATCCAAACACGACTGTAATGTTTTACACCTTTCATAGGGTCTTCTAAATTCAAAGCTTGGTTTCTCGTGTATGGAACTATCACGGATTCTATGGCTTTAAGCCATCTGACGGAGTCAGAGCCCATCATCGCTTCTGCGGTGACCCAGCATACCACTGCATGATGTAGTACACTATAGTCGTTGACATAACACCAATGAAACACCGTTCACTAGTATTACATTCCTTAGAGTGGTACAACAGAAACACAGCAGGTCCAAGGCATGACTATAGGTTACAACTCAACTCTTTACACAAGATCCTGAGAACACTCTAGGTTAAAGAGAGAGAAAAAAACTGCTTACAAAGAAGAATCACAAATAAACGACTCAAAAACTATCATACTATTAAGACTAGTATTTTAACTATGGTCTGACATTGCTGCTATTGCAATACATTATAGAAGTAGGTTATAAGGCTAGAGATTCTATTCTTATCTAATACCTAACTTCGTATTCACTTGAATGGATATATATGTTGACTTCCTTGACTTCATTAAGGAGCTTTAGATTTTGATGATGATTCCTGAAGCATAACTTGATGTAGACACCGTCTGTACTGGCTTTAGAACCTATCAAGGGTTAAGAAGATACTTTGAGTACGAGCGTAATCAGCAAGTTCACTAGAAAAGGAGTGTTTGATGCACTATATCTACAGCCACAGACCATAGGTCGTAGGCAATACAAGTTTTCGTAAACATTTCTTCAAAGGTTGCTTTTATTCTGAAAAGCTATGTCCGTCAGCCTTCACGGGTTTACCAGAACTTTCATGGAGTTCCTTTCCCGCAGCGTTGCAGCTCCTTCCCGGAACAGGGAGTAACAAGTTACAGTTCTTACACTCTGCAGAGGTGCGTCACTTTACCCATGAGAGACCTTAGGTTTTGTTGCACGGCCGAGAGTATGTCCCCGTTCAAACCTCCTTGGTTTGAGTCCCAACCTAAGATCCAAGCCAATCACTGCCTTCTCCGCGACCCCGCATGTCTACTTGGTGTACACCATGCCCACCTATTGAATTACGGCAATGGTTTGTAGATACCGTTCAGATGTCGGAACTATCGTGGGACGTTGAGGGCTCCCACCCATATGCTGCATATCCTCTACGAATTACCATAAATAATATGCACGCTACGAGTGATAACAGCCACGACCCGCACATCCAGCTCCATGCGAGAGGGAAAAGATACAGCTGACTTCTCCGTCCCATTCCAAATCTCATGGTCAACGCGTAATATACGGCGTAAGAATCACTGACGACATTGGTTGTTAAGTCCTAGGTAATATGTTCCTTTACCACTGGAACTCTTATAGTAGGTTATTACCTCATGGTAAATAACCTATAATCACATTATTATGAAAATAGTGTTTTCTGACCTTTTTCAAATGCAGGTGATGACAACACTGGATTTGTAAAATACTTTACAGAAAATAATCAAAGGACATGAGCAAGTGTGAACTTGCCTTTTGTGATTGCAAGATTATGCGCTCATGGTCTTCGAGACAATATAAAAGATCCAATAACTGAAATCTGCATCATTGGTCCGGTAAGGACTAATGTTTAAAGAAGCAAGATGCTTTTATGCATAAGTAATGTAATGCAAGTTGATAAACGTGAATCCCGAGAATAATGTTGTTCTAGGGTTTGGGTACTGGAAAGGGTTTCCTTGGAATGTGTTGCCCTTTTAGATTAAGTTTCACACATGTGCTTCTTATTAAGGCTTGTGAGTGTGTGGAATAACATGTATTTATACAACAACAAAATACACAGTATGGAATGCTACTCAAGGTTGCTTACATCTTAATTGTTTATCTTCAAGTTTTACTTTACAAGTAATGTCACTTATATAGAATTTAAGTATTAACAATCTGATTATACAAGTAAAGTATAAAGTAAAGTGATTGTGATTAGTTGTTATTTGTTTTCCTGAAGTGGCAAAATGAATAACCTTTGAAGAAAATCTTACTCAATTTGGCAGAAGCATTTAAGCTTTTAAGTTAATCTTATGAGGTGTTCTTTCTAGTTATAGTCTTTAAGTCAGAAAGAATTGCCTTTACTGGAATAATGAAATTAGTAGTATCTGAGACTTATCTATCTTGGTTTTTAACTGGGTTGGTTTGGTATTAAGATGCTTTTAATTTAATTATAACAGACCAAAGTTAACTATAAAACATATAATAAAGTCTTTAGTATTATATTTAAAGTATTATAGCCTAAGTTAACTTTAAAGACATAGATGGACTTTAGGTGAAATGCTTGTTATACTTATACCTTGTTCACTTTATAATTTTTCTTTAAAATTACTTAAAATGGTATTATTTTGATTTGGTAGTGGTTTCTTTACATTATAAATATATGAAGGGGTTTATTTCCTTATAAGGTGTGATTAAGGTTTATGAATAAGTAAACAATATTATTTACTACTTATGAACTCACTATAGTGTTTTGATTTGTTTATAAACTTGTGGTTAATATAAAGAATGGGTTTTATCTTATTGTAATTATTCTTGGAGATTTTATGTTAAATAAGAGTCCTTTTATAAAATAATCTGCATTTATGGTTAAAGGATAATTTAATAAAATTGTATTCAAAGTGGTTAATTCATTTTGAATGCACACTATCCATATCTAAGATTAATACTATTTATTATATTTAATTGGTTAATTTTTAGAATTATTAACAAGTTTTATTTACCTTTATATGAATTATTAATTAAGGAAATAGGTTTAAATTCAAGTTATAAAAGTGTTTAACTTTTTATTTAACTCAAAAGTGGAATATCACATTTTAAACATGTAGTTATTATTTTTTTGATCATTTTGATATATTACATCTATTTTTGTGATTTATAAATAATAAGATATGATTTTAATAAGGTTTATTACTTCATAAATACTTAATAAATAATAAATATTTAATTAAAAGGAATAATAATGCATTATTATAGTTTTAAACTCTAATTCTTATTTTTCTAAGATTTTTAGTATTTTATTTATATTTTTAACATTTAGCATTATTAAAATATTAATTATCAAAGTTTTATTACTTATAAAACTTTTATTAAATAATATGTATTTAAATAATCATCATAATAATATTTGATAATAGTTTTAAGTTGTAGATTTTATTTTTTCCAAACATTTTCATATATTATAAATAGTTTTCTTAATTATGAAATAAAAGATATTAATTAAACAAGATTTAATCATTTTATTACAATATTTATATTTGAATTAATATTGTTTTGTCTATTTATTAAACAGAGAAAATCTTTTTGTACCAAGACAAAACCTACCCAAGGTCACTGACCAGTGGGGTCGAGTACACCTCAGCTGCCACATAGGCACAGACCAAGTCAAATGTGTTGACTGGGCTGAGGGTGACATCAGCATGGTGTCATGCTGACCTCATCCACGGATGATCCTCTCAGATCAATCAACGATCGGTTGATTGAATGCACGCGCGCGGGCGAGACTAGGCTTGCTGGAAAGAGGGCGTCACGGTGGACCTTATAGTGGCGGCGCCGCTCGATTTAGGTCGTCGGAGCAATGGTGGCGACGGTGGCTAACGGCGGCGACGACAGCTGCTCGTCGGTGAATCGAATTGGAATGAGAGCAAGCAAATTAAACGGTGCCCGAGCATCGCAAGCTCACCATGATTGCAACGAAGTGGTTGATGATGATATGCGCGGTCGGAGGTGAGCTATTCGACCGGATTTCCGACGAACCACGGCGGAGGGAAACGGTAAATTCGATCGTCTCCGAGCTCCCCTTGATGCTGCGTTCTTCACAGAGGATCTATGCTCGCTGGCTCTCCTCCTCGACCACATTACGGCCTTCAGGGTGAACCTTGCTGACGACGATGGTAGCTAGGGTTTTGGGTCAGAGAGGAAATTGAGAGGAGGAAAGGGGATTAGGGTTCTTCGGCAGCGGCGTTGGGGTTAAATAGACATCGCAGAGCGGCGGCGCTCATCTTGGCACGCAGCGCCGGCGAGCGGCGGCAGAGCTGCCACCGAGCTGCTTGCTTAAGGTAGAAGACGACGGATAGGATGGCCAAACGGTATGCGGGCCTGGGCCATTGCTGGGCTGCTGCGGGGCGAGCGGCGAGTTTTGCCTGTGACTTGCAGGCGACGAATAGAGAGGAAATGAAATGGGCCGTGGGCCAGAAACTGGGCTAGTGTTGTTCCCCTTCTTTTTCTTTTATATTTTTCTTATATTCTGTTTTATTTTCTAGATTTTTTATTTAAGCAATTGTTTTGACATTTCCTAATGGAATTTACTTGCTAAATAATTGCAGCAATCATACAGTTATTTATATTCAATTTGTGGACTTTTATTTGGAGAAATGAAGTTTTTAAAATGTCTAGTAATAGTCATATGTTTAATTTTATGTGTTTAATCACATAGTAAAGCATAGGGTGTTTTATGATTATTGTATCCCACTTTTTCCATGTTCATATGAAATGAGTGGTTAGAGAAATGTGTTAAAGATTTTGTCTTATGATTATATATAGAATATTTATGAGATGTTGATGAGAAAACTTATTAATAGGTTTAAAGTTCTGAATTGTACTTACTCACCCTAGGGTTTAAGGTACTTACTATACTTATTTTCTTTTGTTGATGTGAATAAAGATTCTAAACCTATTGTCTTTATGATTATGATTTTAATAATATCACCATTTAAAGTAAAATAGTGGAATTGTTTTCTAGGATAACTTATGAGAAACCATTAATAAAGATAGTTCCATAAGCACCTATGATAATGATGGTTGAATATGACAAAGATGTGCTCAAGGGATTTTTTATAGGAAAATATTCCTATGAAGCATTGTGGAAACAAGATAGTAGATCAACAATAGAAAGTGGATATTAGGTTTGGTCTTAGATTTAGGGTTTAGTGTTCAGCAAGGATTCCTATATTCCATACTTCATAATTCTGGTCTTCTGATTAAGGAACTCCTTTCCTAGATATATTACTTCTCTATATCCATCATCATGTGTTAACATGACGAGCTTTACTTCACATGAATATTCTTATCCACCTTTTATTCTTCTAACACCTCTGGTAATTCCAATGAGCTTGATTCTAAAGCAATTCCTAATCTTTTCATATCTATACCTGGGTATATCAACTACTCTACTGCTGATAACCTTCAATCCAACAAGTGGTTACTTCTAACTACATTCATACTCTAATCTCTCATTGTATTAATGTGACTTGTCATGGATAACCTAGAATAACATATCTATACTAGGGTTCAATCATGTTCTATCCACCAATGTCACTTATACATGATATAAGCATTCAATCTTTGTGACTTAAACATAATCATTATAATACTTTGATCATTTATGGCTTAGGTTTCTAGTTGGATAATGAAGTCCTTCATCAATACAACACTACAGTTGTATTATCTTCTTAGTATCTCTATCTATCTATGAGATATTACTCATTGACTATACCTACTTGATCCAATAGGATTACTCCTTGGTAACTATCTTTAGAATTCATCCTTATAATCTTCTTTGTTACCACGTATATCTTTATTTCAAATAACTCTTCTATCCACTCAGGAGTGAGTTAACTCCATCAATTATCATAATGATTTCATTCTCTCCAAACTCTTCCATCCTATAGATGATATTCAATTCTAGCATTACTATTTACCCCTTCTTACTTATTTCTTTATAGGTATTAAGTGAATGCTATAATAAGGACACGAGTTGATAGATCAAGAATTGATAGATGAAGAGTTGGTGAATCAATAGTTAATTACTCAACATTGATAAACAACAATAATTGAGATAGGGTTCCATAGGAATTGATATGGGAAGAAAAATATATGGTGAATGATCTTGAATTGGTTTCCCTCCTACTCCAAATAACTGAAGAGTTGGGGTTAGGTATTACCATGATACTCATGGTATACATAAATGAGATTAAGATTTAGTGGTTACATTCCTATTACTTAATTTATATTTATAACTTGGTATTCATGGGTTGTGTAATGAATACTGGGATATGATTTCTTAAGGATCAAATATAATCCATTAAGTAATGTATTAGGGTTTAAATTTTATTACATTTGATCTACCCTTAGATCAAATCTCCCTTACCCAAAATAAGGTTTTAGCAAAGGTCATATTGAAACTTATCGTAGTCAACTTTATGATCTACTTCAATTCCATCAAGTTAAGAGAAGCTTCAATCACTTTGACAAGTTTTGTTCAAAAGCGCGAAAATTATTCAGATTTTCTATGCATGAATGCAATGCACACACCTGTGTTCAGCTTATTTCTAAGCTCTAATGCTGGGATGTTACTGTTTGGCCACGCAGAGATAAAACAAAACTTTTTCCCTGTAACGTGGTGATCCCAAGAACTAGATGAGGTAGAAGGCCATGAGGTTTACCACTAGACGCGCGGTTGCGGATTACTGATGAAGCGCGTCAGTTGATGCAGTGCAGTCCTCACGATCCGATCGTCCTGGTGCTGATCGCACAACACCTCTGCTGGTATCCACACGTACAAGGAGGAGCGCCGGCGGCGAACTGCTAGGTTCATAACGACGGCTGGACTGCTGTGGAGCTAGGGTTTCCAACACATGGAATGACCTAACCGAACAACGATTAACCTTTCTGGGTTACGGTGCTCCACTATATATAGGGAGTGAACGTGGGCTCTGCTCGCGCGACCCATTCACTAAAGCCCATATAACACTAGTCACCGTGAGTCCAACTCACTAACTCAGTCCTAATCTGGTTTAGGTCCAACCCAACCAGATTACAGATTCGTATCAAATCCGAACTTGCTCCCGCTCTTAAGTGTGTGACCCCGCAGGCTCATGTCTACTTGGACACGATTGGAGTCTGACTCTCAATCGATCAGTCGGTAGCGGCTCCTAGCAGAACGTGCCGACTCCCAAGTACCAAAGAGTCATGACGACTTGCCTTTCCAATGCGACTTACGTCTGAGTCCCTTTTGCCTCATGATATACCTTGTCAGACTATAGGCGAATATATTTCATCCCTTAAATAGTCCGACTCTCTTCTCGATCCGAGATAAGTGATTCACCCGACTAACTCTTAGTCGATCGCCTCGGTTAACACTTAACCGAGTCGTGCATGGCCATGCTTTCCGAATCATATCTCACGAGAGGGCCCAGAGAATATCTCTCCGAGTGGAGGGGCAAAATCCCATCTTGGTTATTCACATCACGCAGCTTGATTCTCAGTCGACCCGAACCCTGCCTTTATAACTGCCCAGTTACGGATCAGCGTTTGACAGAACCTAAGTCGGTGATCCTCAACTCGGACTATGCAACAACCTCAGGTCTAAGGATTACATTGATTGAGATATACAAATGACAGCTCGTTCGTTGTACCTCAATATGGGTCAATCCGACTTGCTAAACTCTTTAGCCGAGTCTGTGTAAGTTGGAATAGCATCTCCATGCCCATGACAAGTGGAACCGAGTCATCAATCCAACTTTCACATTGGTATAAGTTGTGTGTCCAACACAATCTCAATGACCAAGGATTAGTACAAACAACATGAATGCATAGTTCCACAACCGAATCACATATTCAATGATACACATCAGATGTTTATACAAGGACTACTTAATATCTTTATGAATACAATGGGAAATCTCATCATACATGATTGCCTCTAGGGCATATTCCCAACAGTCTCCCACTTGCACTAGAGTCAATCTTTCGACATCACATGTCTAAGCAACTAATGCCCATGGCTCTCAGGTGCGCCTCATGCTTCGGCTGGGGTAACGGCTTTGTCAACGGATCCGCAATATTTGCATCCGTGTGTACCTTGCATAACTTGATATCACCCTGATCCACGAACTGGCGAATCAGGTGGTACCGCATGAGTATGTGCTTGTTCTTCTGGTGTTGTCTAGGTTCCTTGGCTTGTGCAATAGCACCATTGTTGTCACAATACACGTCCAACGGATTGGACGAGCCCTGAATCACACCAAGATCCATGAGGAAATTCCTCATCCAAACAGCTTCCTTTGCTGCCTCCGAGGCGGCAATATACTCAGCCTCTGTTGTAGACGCAGACACAGTCTCTTGCTTGGAACTCTTCCAGCTCACAGCACCTCCGTTTATAATAAACACGTATCCGGATTGCGAGCGAGAATCATCAGAGTCGGTGAGATAACTCGCATCTGTGTAACCCTTTACACTGAGTTCATCTTCACCACCATAAACCAAGAACATATCCTTAGTACTTCTCAAGTACTTTAGGATATTTTTAGCCGTTGTCCAGTGGATCTCTCCAGGATCAGCCTGGTATCTGCTCACAACACTTAGAGCATAGGAAACATCCGGCCTAGTACAAATCATGGCGTACATGATGGATCCGACTGCAGAAGCATATGGAATCGCACTCTTCCGACTTTGCTCATCAGTTGTCAAAGGACACTGAGTCTTGCTAAGTTTTACACCATGGGACATCGGTAAGAACCCCTTCTTAGACGATTCCATGTTGAACTTCTTCAACACTTTGTCCAAATAAGTACTCTGACTCAATCCAATGAGCCTCCTTGATCTATCTCTATAGATCCGGATTCCGAGGATGTATGTTGCCTCACCCAAGTCTTTCATTGAGAAACTCCTTTCCAATGATTCCTTGGTTTCTTGCAACATCTGGACATCATTTCCAACCAGTAATATGTCATCCACATATAAGATTAGAAAATTTACCTTGTTCCTACTAAACTTCTTGTACAAACAAGAATCATGATCACTCTTGATGAAGCCAAACAATTTGACTACCTCATCAAAGCGAATATTCCAACTCCGAGATGCTTGCTTCAACCCATAAATGGATTTCTGAAGTTTGCATACCTTGTCAGCATTAGCCGGATCGATAAAACCCTCGGGCTGTATCATATACACGTCCTCGGTTAAATTTCCGTTAAGGAAAGCCGTTTTGACATCCATCTGCCATATCTCATAGTCGAAATAGGCTGCTATAGCTAACATGATCCGAACTGATTTAAGCATTGCTACGGGCGAGAAAGTCTCGTCGTAATCAACTCCTTGAATTTGTCGGAACCCCTTCGTGACAAGGCGTGCTTTATAGACAGAGACATTTCCATCCATATCAGTTTTCTTCTTAAAGACCCATTTGCACTCGACGGGTCTTGCACCGTCTGGCAGATCAACCAAGTTCCAAACTTGATTTTCATCCATGGACTTTATCTCGGATCCCATGGTTCCAAGCCATGACTCGGAATCAGATCCCACCATCGCTTCCGAATAATTTGCCGGCTCATCACTGTCTAACAGTAACACATCACGAACACTTCGTAATCTTGCCGATCTTCGTAGTACAGGTGTTGCTGCTGGCTCAGCTGCCACGACCGGCTCAACCTCCAAGGTTTTTTCTGACTTGCTACTAGCCGGTTCCTCTCGAATTTATTCAAGTTGCACCGTGCTCCCACTTACTCCCCGACTGAGAAACTCTTTCTCAAGGAAGACACCGTTCCGAGCGACAAACACTTTGCCCTCTTCTCGGTTGTAGAAGTAGTAACCCAAGGTTTCCCTCGGATACCCCACGAAAATACATTTATCCGACTTGGCCGTAAGCTTGTCCGACTGAAGTCGCTTGACAAATGCTTCACAACCCCAAATATTAAGAAAAGACAAACTTGGCTTTTTGCCTGTCCACATCTCATGCGGTGTCTTCTCTACCGACTTTGATGGTACTCTGTTTAGTGTGAACGCCGCTGTTTCTAGACAATAACCCCAAAATGATAAAGGCAGATCTGTCCGACTCATCATTGATCGTCCAACAAGGTCCGATTCCGCCTTTCCGAAACACCATTCCTTTGTGGCGTTCCTGGCGGAGTAAGTTGAGGAACTATTCCACAACTTTTCAGATGGTCATCAAACTCATGGCTCATTTACTCGCCTCCTCGGTCCGACCGAAGAAACTTTATTTTCTTGCCGATTTGATTTTGTGCTTCATTCTGGAATTCTTTGAACTTTTCAAAGGCTTCCGACTTATGTTTCATCAAGTAGATATATTCATACCTACTCAAATCATCAGTGAAGGTAATGAAGTACTCATAACCACCCCTGGCTGTCGTGCTCATTGGTCCACATACATCACTATGTACTTGTCCCAACAAGCCGGACACCCTTTCGTAACTCTTTGCAAAAGGTGTCTTGGTCATTTTGCCGAGTAGGCAAGATTCGCATGTCTCGAATGACTCCAAGTCGAACGAAGTTAGGAGTCCATCATCATGGAGCTTCTTCATGCGTTTCCAACTTATATGACCAAGCCAACAGTGCCAAAAGTAAGTCATATTCAGATCATTTGGTTTCAACCTTTTAACATTTATGTTATAAACCGACTCACCATCAAGATTCAAAATAAATAACCCGTCTTGGACGGGTGCAAAGCCGTGAAACATATCATTCAAATACAAAGAACAACCATTATTCTTGATATTTGACTCATAGCCTTGCCTCATCAAACATGAAGCAGAAATAATGTTTCGATTGAGCACTGGAACATAATAACAAGTATTCAGTTCCATAATGAATCTGGAAGGTAAATGAAGTTTCATCGTGCCGACTTCCAACGCAGCAACTCTTGCTTTGTTGCCGACTCGAATATCAACCTCGCCTCTTGCTACGCTCCTAGTTCTTACCAGTCCCTGCAACGAGTTGCAGATGTGAATAACTGATCCGGTATCATATACCCAAGAACTATTAGGTGCATCAGCAAGATATATGTCTATAACATTGCAAACAAGTGTACCTGAGTCGGAAGTCATACCTCCACTCTTGGCTTTGTCGGCCAAGTACTTGCTGCAGTTCCTCTTCCAGTGGCCATCCGCCTTGCAGTAGAAGCAAGTGGATCCGGCTGAAGGAGATGGTTTAGTCAATGAGGAAGCGCTTGGGACTGGGTCCTGAGCCTGCTTTCCTCCTGACTTAGCCTTCTTCTTAGTCCAAGAACTCTTCTTGAACTTAGACTTATTCTGCACCATCAACACTTGACTGGTGCCCTTCTTGAGATTCGCCTCTGCCTGCTTGAGCATCCCATGCAATTCAGTGAGCTTCTTATCCATACGTTGCATGTGGTAGTTCGAAATGAACTGCCCATATGCACTAGGAAGAGAGTTCAGAATTATATTCGTAGCGAACTCTTCGCTAATGGGGTAGCCAAGCCTCTCCAAAGACTGCACGTAACCAACCATTTTGATCACATGCGGACTCAGTGGATCAGCATCCTTAAGCTTGCAACTCAGCAAAGCCTGAGAGACTTGATACCTCTCAGTCTTCGCCTGAGCCTGGAAAATACTTTTGAGGCTTTCGATCATATCGTAGGCCTCAACATGATCGAACTGCTTTTGCAAGTCCGGTTCCATGTGAGCAAGCATAAGACAGCTAATATCCATGGACTCATCCTTAGCCCGACGGTAGGCATTGGTGGCTGCGACAGTCGCATTCTCATTCGGCTCATCTGGAAGTGGGTTGTCTAGGACATGGTCCTTCTTTTCTTGTTTGAGAACAATTCTCAGATTTCGATACCAGTTGGTAAAATTAGTGTCGTTCAGTTTATCTTTCTCAAGAATGGTTCTCAATGCAAAACCGGATATCTGAGAGTGACTGCCATGATCTACAACAGAAAATATGCAAAAACACTTATGACATGTATTCATAAAAGAGCAAGCATATTAAACATTTTAATATTTTATGCTCCCACTAGAACCAACACCCCTCCGATGGTTACTTAGTGATTCAGGATCCTAAATAAGAAAGTCGGCTAGTGAGCTTTAGCATCACCGCTAGCCGCCAAGTGATCTAGGTAGACAACTCCTTGTCAATCGCATCTCATGCGACTCCTGTTGGACGGGTGGCATCACATGCCCCGGCTGCCATCCGACTTTTCCCCGAGTCCCACAACCGTTGTGATAGACCCGTCTAGCTTAGCGAGTGTTTCTGCAGTAAGAGTCCGACTCGAACCCACCTAGTCAGAAAGAATTGGCAGCACCTCAATTTTATGAGCCCACTACCAAAAATGTCCGACTTGTGATGGTGCAAACACTGGCGGGAAAACCGACTAGACCTTCTTTGAGGGATTAAATTTTACCGACTATCTAATAGAGGTAAAACAGAGACATAACAATAACACAAAATAAAGCAATTATAATGTGAAATGGTATGGCTCTCTTCATGGCGATCTCCATCTCCACAAAGCCTGTAATCCGACTCGTGCCAACTCTTGTCACTTGCCGTCTTACTCCATGTCGCCGACATGTACAATGCCTTGCATGCCTTCCGGGTTCTCCAAACAGCTACACTAGCTTAGTAAAGTAAATTACATAGGGAATCCGACACGCAGGTCATTATACAATAAAATGACAGCACCTAGGCTCCAGCCGGCTGACATAAACCGTGATTCGCAGATCACGTATGGATTACACACATACATCACATACACATGAACCATACCATTCACAACTTCCTGAAAAAACAAGTTATGCATAGATACAATATCTACCGACGTTGTGAAACTCGCAACGACATCTAAGGCGCTACGACAGGGCGAAGCCGGCGGTCCGAACCGAACAGATCTCATCTACGATCCGAACCGAACAGATCTCATCTACGACAGGGCGAAGCCGGCGGCCCTACGATTTTTCCAAAAACACAGATCTCATCTACGATCCGAACATGGATTCCGACCATCATTCCGATTCGATCAAACTCTTTGATCTTCGATCACCGCTTCTGGATTTACGTGTCACAGTCTACCCCGATGGCGGAAGCCGACCGGTAGGGGTATGTCGTTCCACGACCTCAGCAATATGATCACGGAAATCAGATCTACCATTCCCTGAGCACAGTTGATCCAATCAACTTCGTACAAAACCGATCTATCTCATAGATCGACCACCAAACAACATATAGATCTCAACTACGTCCTACCGCATATCACATATGCGAGATCTCGAGCCTAAAACCAGAAGCTATCGCTCTGATACCACTGTTGGGCCACGCAGAGATAAAACAAAACTTTTTCCCTGTAACGTGGTGATCCCAAGAACTAGCTGAGGTAGAAGGCCACGAGGTTTACCACTAGACGCGCGGTTGCGGATTACTGATGAAGCGCGTCAGTTGATGCAGTGCAGTCCTCACGATCCGATCGTCCTGGTGCTGATCGCACAACACCTCTACTGGTATCCACACGTACAAGGAGGAGCGCCGGCGGCGAACTGCTAGGTTCGTAACGACGGCTGGACTGCTGTGGAGCTACGGTTTCCAACACATGGAATGACCTAACCGAACAACGATTAACCTTTCTGGGTTACGATGCTCCAGTATATATAGGGAGTGAACGTGGGCTCTGCTCGCACGACCCATTCACTAAAGCCCATATAACACTAGTCACCGTGACTCCAACTCACTAACTCAGTCCTAATCTGGTTTAGGTCCAACCCAACCATATTACAGATTCGGATCAAATCCGAACTTGCTCCCGCTCTTAAGTGTGTGACCCCGCAGGCTCATGTCTACTTGGACACGATTGGAGTCCGTCGGTAGCGGCTCCTAGCAGAACGTGCCGACTCCCAAGTACCAAAGAGTCATGACGACTTGCCTTTCCAATGTGACTTACGTCCGAGTCCCTTTTGCCTCATGATATACCTTGTCAGACTATAGGCGAATATATTTCATCCCTTAAATAGTCCGACTCTCTTCTCGATCCGAGATAAGTGATTCACCCGACTAACTCTTAGTCGATCGCCTCGGTTAACACTTAACCGAGTCGTGCATGGCCATGCTTTCCGAATCATATCTCACGAGAGGGCCCAGAGAATATCTCTCCGAGTGGAGGGGCAAAATCCCATCTTGGTTATTCACATCACGCAGCTTGATTCTCAGTCGACCCGAACCCTGCCTTTATAACTGCCCAGTTACGGATCAACGTTTGACAGAACCTAAGTCGGTGATCCTCAACTCGGACTATGCAACAACCTCAGGTCTAAGGATTACATTGATTGAGATATACAAATGACAGCTAGTTCGTTGTACCTCAATATGGGTCAATCTGACTCGCTAAACTCTTTAGCCGAGTCTGTGTAAGTTGGAATAGCATCTCCATGCCCATGACAAGTGGAACTGAGTCATCAAGCCAACTTTCACATTGGTCTAAGTTGTGTGTCCAACACAATCTCAATGACCAAGGATATTTAGTACAAACAACATGAAAGCATAGTTCCACAACCGAATCACATATTCAATGATACACATCAGATGTTTATACAAGGACTACTTAATATCTTTATGAATACAATGGGAAATCTCATCATACATGATTGCCTCTAGGGCATATTCCCAACAGTTACAACTTCTTTGCATACAGTCGGTTCATTATTGTCAAACAACGATTGACTCTCAAATCTTAGTATTTGATTGTTTACCCGACCTACTAGGTTCAATAGGAAATTAGACCTCCATGACCACAACCTTTGAGGCACGTGAGCCATGAGCATTGTTGCTGCCTCCGGAACGCTTTCCGATGCTGCGCAACTTAGCACATTATAGCTAAGGTTCTTTTAACCTTATCAAAGTTCTATTGTCCTTCCACTTATCTTTTCACGAAAAATTCCTTCTTAAGAAACTCGACGTTCTAAGCGACAAACACTTTTGTATTCAGTGTTATGGAGGAATACTCAACAGTTATCTGAAATAACCTAAATAGACACGCTCATATGACTTTGGTTGTAAACATTTACTTATGCATAGCAAACCAACGTTTAAGAAAGGACAACTTGGGTTTTACCCCAAACCATAATTCATATGATGTCATTTCAACGGATCATGATGGAGCTCTTTTCAGTGTAAAAGTGATAGTCACTAAAGCCTTAATCTTTAAAATATAATGGCAGTTTTATAAATTACACCTTTGATCTTACCACCTTTAAACAAGGTTTCATTACATATCTCGAACACTCCATACTCTTATGGTGTTTCAGGAAATGCAAATCCAAGGAATGATTCCTAGAATCTTGGGTGTTTTGCTAAACTTTGTAACTTAAAATATCTTCCTTTATGATCGAATCATAAACTCTTTATTTTCTTGTTACAAAAAATTTCCACTTCATCTTGAAAGTAGAAAGTACAAAGGAAGTCGCCTAGAGGGGGGTGAATAGGCTTTTAAAATTATTACGGTTTAGGCTCAAGTAAATGCGGAATAAAACTAACGTTTAATTTATTGAGCACAAAATGTAGCCACTAAGTTCACCAACAACCTATGCTAAGCAATACAAGCAACAAGGTGATAGAAAGATATAAATACTTCAAGCACGATGGCTATCACAATGTAAAGTGCATAAGTAAAGGGCTCGGTTGAGAGATAACCGATGGACGTGGAGACGAAGATTTGTTTCCCGAAGTTCACTTCGAAAGAAGATACGTCTCTATTGGAGATGTGCGATGACACAATGCTCTCAGAATGCCACAAATGGCTCACCTCGAGGTGTGGTGGCTCGATGCTCACCCAACGCCACACAAGGCCTCACCCCGGATGCGGAAGTACGCAACTCACCGACGCCACAAAAGGCTCACCCTATTCTCCCGAGTGCGCACCACAAAAGGCGGGCACTCGCTCCACTATGGGATGCTTGAGGGCGGTCACCGAACCCATACAAGATTGGGGCTAACTCCACAACTCAATTGGAGGCTCCCAGCAATAAAGCCACAAAAGGCTACAATGCCACAAAAGGCCAACAAGACCACAAAAGGTCAACAAGACCACAAAAGGTCAACAATCCAAGCACACAACCGTCTAGGGTTCCAAGGAACCCAAGAGAAACAAGCCCAGAAGCTTGAACTCGCCGAATCTCCAAGGAGAACTCAAACCTATGCACCAAATGCAAGGGCAAGTCCTTCTCTCCCAAATTCCAACAAAGCTATAAAAGCTATTGGGGAATAAGGGAGGAAGAACACAAGAGGAGAACACAAAACTCTCCAAGATCTAGATCCCAATGATTCCTTTACAAAGAAGGGATTTAGCTTGGGGGGATTGTAGATCTAGAACTCCTCTCTCAAATACCTCAAAAAGATGCAATAATCATAGGAAGGGAAAGGGGAGAGGGAAATATTCTTCAAGGTTAGCAATGGAGGAGAGAGAGAAAGCCAAGAACCAAGAAAAAAGTTGTTACCCACGAAGGGGAAGAGGAGCCCCTTTTAAATGGCTCCCAGGTCTGCCCGTTATGGGCATTCGTGACCACGGCCGGAACTTCCGGTGGGGAGGCCGGAAGTTCCGGTGGCACACAGCCAACGGTCAAAAACGCGAAGCGAGAAACTGAAAACGCGAGTCCTAGTTGGAACTTCCGCCGGTTCACCGGAACTTTCGGTGGGAGCGAAACTTCCGGTGGAAGTTCCGACAGAACTTCCGTCAAATAGACACAACCGAAACAGAATGTTACTGAATCGTGAGCGGAACAAGAGCCAGAAATTCAACCGGAACTTTCGGCGTCAACTAGGCCTGAGCGGAACTTCCGGTCCCTGGTCAGAACTTCCGGTGGGAGCGGAACTTCCGATGGAAATTACGACTGAAGTTCCGTCAAATAGCACATCCAAAACAGAAGGTTACTGAACGTGAGCGGAAGAAGACTCGGAACTTCCACCGGAACTTATGGAGGCAAAAATGCCCTAGCAGAACTTCCGATGGCAAGCCGGAGCTTCCGGTCAGGGAAATTCTAGAAACCAGAAAACCAGAGACGCAATAACTTTTGCATCCCAACTCCAAACGGGATGAAACCAATTTTGTTGGAAAGATAACGACGAATAGAATCTAACAAACCGCAATAAGATATGCAAGTGAAATATTGGGTATCACCTTGGGATAAATACTATGAATATATATGTGAAGTATCCCCCAAGGAGTGGAGTCGGAAAAATCGCAAGATCAAAAACCGCAATAAGATATGCAAGTGAAATCCTTAGATGATGAACTAGAGCTTGTTATGATGATGATCACAAGCTCTAGATCCTCTCATGGACAAGAACCAAATAATCAACCAAGAAAGATGATGCTATGAATGCAAAGGTTTGAGCTCTCTCCGAACGATGCAAACGAGACACCCGCTTGACAGCCCCCCTTGATAGAACGACTATCTATCCTAAACCCGGTCTACCAACTAACAACACGAGACCAGCAAAAGGAAAGCCCTATCAAGAACATACCTTTGCCTTGAGCATCCCACTTGAACTTGATGTAGACCATCTTGTTCTTCTATAGAGGGAACACCTTTCTTGGATGCTCTTGCTTGATGAAGATGAAGACTTGCAAATTGCTCCCCCATACTCCATGGGGAAACCTCTTCTTTGAACTTGTCTTCATCATTCCATGAGCACGAGGATTGTAAGCTTCAAGCATGAGATCTTCTAGAGATGGCGCATCTTGAGCTTGCCCTTCTCCATCCCTTATTGAGGATGATCCATCTTGATGCAACTCTTTGCACATGTCTTGATCAACTCAAGCTCCTTTCTTCATGATTCCAATGGGCACAAAGCCCTTGGACATTTCTTCATCTTCCACCCTTGAGACCAACACATGGCCCAAGCGATGCCAATGGACAAACCTACAAGTGAAACTCAATTTACACATTAGTCCATAGAGATTGTCATTAATTACCAAAACCACACATGGGGGCATGCATGCCCTTTCAAAAGTATTTGAACTTTTTCAAATGTTCCATACTTAATCCTTATTTAAGTAAATATACATATATTCACTCAAATTTTCGGAAAAAGCATATGAAGTTGAAATCCATCGCTCTCGACTACACATAATGAGCTTCATACATCTATATGTACAAGTTCCAATAAGCTAGTCATCCGTTCACTCTTGGCCTATGAACGGAGTTTTAATTATCTCTAGTAAAGTTTCACAAGCGTCATTTGATCGAAATCAAAAGACTCCAAAATTTCCATCCACATGGAGTTTCTTCATGTTTTCTTTCCACTATAATTTAAACGGCGATGTCACTGCCTAAGTAATCTTTCGATCATTTGTCTTTCGACATTTTTAGCATTAGTTTTATGGATGTGATTTCTCCAACTAGACTTGTATATCATCCATCTTTTATGAAATACGGAAATTATTTGAACAACCTTTTGTTCTCATAATACCTGATAAAAAAATCTTTAAGGCAAGCTTTGATATCAACGAGAAACACAATAACTCTTTATTTGTTTTCGATAAATATCATCACATATTCTTTTGCTAGTTACTTAGGCAATTGTAGTTCATGAATTTTGTTGTTTTGTATGACGATTTACACCAACAAATTCAGCATCCAATACTCAAGAACTACATTGTTTAACAAGCAATGAATACATCCATAACACGTATATCCTCTATTTACCTAAGCTGAACAATTTTAGTCTTTTGTTTTCTGCCATATATTCTTCTGAGATTCTCTTTCACTATTTCCTTTTCCTTTTAAAAGAATCTATCAACATCAATAGTGAGTCATACACATGACACATAGTCCGAATCATGTATAGTTAAATACCAGTGTCTTTGAACTTGCACTTTGAAGTAGATCACCATCATCAAATGCTTGGTATTCTTTGAAATTCCATTATTTAGTAATATTTTAGTGTAGTAAACATTTTACCTACATCAAATATTCATCCTTAGCATGGAATTATTCATGATCGAGCTACATTAGCTTATAACGATGAATCACGAGTATACTGTTGCTCTCCAAAAGCCTTTTGGAGGATTAGGACAACTAGTGTCTCCAACCTTTTGTAAATTCTCATCAAATATGAGAACATAAATTTTTGCCATATTATACTCGCTCATGTTGCAATCAAACATCGTTTCAGATATCGCAATATCTTCCACACGTGATGGTTTCTGAAACAATTCTTTCAGCTCCCCGATAACCTTGATATTAAGAATATCAAGAATCATGAAGAGAAACATGATACTTATATACTAACACAGGAATTGTTACTCTTGATTTAATACCAATTATTAAACTTCACGGAGTAACCAGAACTTACTAAAAGTTTGCAATAGGACTTTTTAACTTTAGATTAATACTTCAAAACAATACGATACCAGTTCGTAAAGTAACTAACCAGAATTTTATAGTTCTATTATCTCAATTATAACTAAGCGCACGGTGGTAAACGGATGCCAATGACTACAACAACTATGCAAATTCACTTTGATTTAATTTATGATAAATAGTGTTCAACTTTTAATCATATTACTGTTGAACTCCCACTCAAAACAATATCCCTCACATTGTTTTAGTGATCACACAAACTAAATCCACTACATCAAGTCCGATCATTGATACGTCCAAAACGTATCTACTTTCTCGAACACTTTTGCTATTGTTTCTCCTCTAAACTTGTGTGATTTGGATACAACTAACACGGACTGACGCTGTTTTCAGCAGAATTACCTTGGTGTCTAGTTTTGTGCAGAAAATCAACTATCAGGAAAAATCCTGGAAAATATGCCAAAAAAATATATTTCACCAGAGGATCCACGGAGCTAGAGTACGAGACGAAGAAGGGGCCTGGGGGGCGCACACCCCTTCCAAGCGCGGTCCCACCTCTGGTCGCGCCTAGGGGGGTGCAGCCACCCCAGGCACCCCCTCGGACTCCCTCTGCGCCTATAAGTTGCCTCTTGACCTAAAAATAGAGGGGGGTTCGATAGTTTTCCAGAAAGAGTTCCTCTACGCCGCTGCCACCAGAAACCAAGATTTGGATCCAGAAACTCAGTTCTGGCACCCTGCCGGGATGGGGAATTTGGAGAGGATCATCGCCATCGTCATCACCAACGCCTGTCCATCAACCATCAATGTTTCCCTCATCCATGAGTGAGTAATCCCCCGCTATAAGCTTGGATATGGTAGGGATTGGATGAGTTCTATCATGTAATCGAATAAGATTGTTAGGGCATAGTGCCTAGTATCTCTATTAGTGTTATTTGACTTTGTTGCAACTTGTTGTGCTTAATGCTTGTCACTAGGGCCCGAGTGCCATGATCTCAGATCTGAACTTATTATTGAATCATTATGATAGTATTGTTTGTGATCTTATCTGCAAGTTGTGTACACATATCATTGTCCGGATCTAAAGGCCCCAAGGTGACAATAATTGGGACAACCGGAGGGGATGGCTGTGGTGTGAGGATCACATGTGTTCACAGAGTGTTAATGCTTTGCTCCGGTGCTCTATTAAAAGGAGCACCTTAATTGCCAGTAGTTCCCTAGAGGCCCCGCTGCTACGGGCTGGCTAGACAGAAGATGTTGTGCAAGTTCTCATTGTGAGCACGTATGACTATATATGGAGCACATGCCTAGGATTGTTTAGTACTTGGATGCTTGTTATTGTTTATCTCCAATGCCCTAGCTTGAAGTTACATGTTTAGACTCGTCCATGCAACGCCCGTCCATCCATACCTATGCATACCGCCCTCGAATCCCACTATTTACTGTTACTATTACTATTACTCATGTTTCACTGTTGTTGTTGTTGTTTTGCTGTTGCTACTTCAAACTATTGCTACTGATAAACTTCTAGGAGCAAGAACTATTTCTAGGTGTAGCTGAATTGACAACTCAGTTGTTAAGGCTTGCAAGTATTCTTTGGCTCCCCTTGTGTCGAATCAATAAATTACGTAATACTATCCGCGAAGACTGTTGTGATCCCCTACCCTTGTGGGTCATCAAGGCTATTTTTTGGCGCCGTTGGCCGGGAGCATAGCTTTATTTGTAACTTCACTTGGATCTATTATTTTTTACTATTACTCCTTTCATCATGGGGAAGACTCGTGATGGAAAGTTCCCTATTTTACCATCCACTACAAGAAGAGGTAAAGTCCTGAACAGCTCTGCTGCTCTTGATTCACCGTCTTTTATAAGTAAGCTTGTTACACCACCACCACATACTCATGCTACACACTGCTACTACTGCTGAATCTGAAACTGATTTTGGTACTCATGATGTTACTTTTACTGTGCTTGATGCGAGTGGTTCATTAGGTCCTTTTGTATATGCTACTATGGCCAGTCTAGGAAATACCGAAACTCCCAGTGAAGACATTGTTACACCTGTTATCTCACCTGAGTCTAGTGAGAGTTATGATATTAATGATGGTTACATTGAGTTCACTGATGAATTTCTTGAAGAGTGCTGAAACACACATGGTACTAGTGCTATTAAGAGTCTCCTTGCTAGACGCACCATTATTCCTAAGTTGTCCTCTGATCCTAAGTTTGCCACTTCTCCCATAGATATTAAAGATAAATATTATGATTTCTCTCTTGATTTATCCTATCTAGATATTATTGAGAAAGAACCTTTTTGTGGGACTGAAAATGAGAGTGATGTGGCTCATATGAATGAGCTTTCTACTATGAGTGCTTTATTCTCTAATGATTTTAAGATGCGCAAGTACTTTGTTACTAAGATCTTCCCTTTTTCACTAAAAGGAGAAGCTAGGGCTTGGTTTAATAGATTACCTCCTGGTTCCATTGATAGCCCTGATTGTTTGATTGCTTCTTTCTTCCAGAAATATTTTCCTCCCAGTGCTAGACATGCTGCTTTGCAGAGACTTTTTGATTTTAAACAGGGAGAAGAAGAGAAATTTCCTGAGCCATGGTCAAGGTTCTGTGCCTTGATTCATGCACATCCTGGATGTCCATTACCTAAGAATGAGCTTCTTGATATTTATTATAATGGACTAACTGATGATTCTAGGACATACCTAGATAGCTTTGCTGATTGTGTTTTCAGGAAAAGAACTCCTACAGATGCCGAAGAATTAATGGCTAAAATAAGCAAGAATTATGATGATTGGACTTGAACTGAGCTAAATACACCCGAGCCTATTACTCCTGAACCAGATGTTCTAGAACCAATTCCAATACCAACACCAAAGAAAAGAGGAGTTGTTGCATTACATGATGAAGTGACGAAGGAAGCTATGAAGTGTCTAAAGGAGAAAGGTATTAGAGTAGAAGATGTGAAGAATCTACCTCCTATAGAAGAATTATGTAAGCCAATTCCCCACTCATTTAATATTGAGGTACACTCTCTCCACTTTGATGAAGGTGATATTCCCTATAGTAAGCCTGCTGATCAATGATTATAGGAACTTGACACATTTATTTTTAAGCAAGGTAATTTTAATAAACAAATTCAGAATCATTTATTGGAAAACTCTAGAGCTATTAAAGAGTTGAAAGATATTGTGGAAAGAACTTCCAATGATATTAAAATGCTTTGTAAACACTTTCACATGGTTCAAACCCAACTTGATCAACTTGCTAAGGTACAAAAGGATATGCTAGTTAATGCTTCAGGATATAAACATGCTTATGGAATTAGAACTAGGAGTGGTATAGCTACTCAAGATCCTTTATATCCTGAAGGACACCCTAAAATAATTGAGCAGGACTCTCAGCAAGTTGAAGATAGTGGTAGCCCCCGTAAGAGAAAGCAAAGAAACATAGAATAGTTGAGGAACCACTCAAACCTGCTGTAGATCCTAATAGTATATCTGTCTCTGATGCTAAAACTGAGAGTGGTATTGATAAAAATGATGCTCCTGATAAGGAGGAAGTTGAGGAAGAACCTGAGAAGCACACTAAGAACACTAGGTACACTAAGGAAGATTTTATTGCTAATAAACATGGTAAAAAGATAGAACCTTGGGTGCAGAAACCTATGCCTTTTCCAGGTAAGAAACACAAGTCAAAGGAGGAAGAACACTACAACAAGTTTTGTGAGTGGATGAAGCCTTTATTTTTGCAAATTCCTTTGACTGATGCTATTAAGTTGCCTCCTTATTCAAAGTATCTGAAGGATATTGTCTCTAATAAAAGGAAGATTCCTAATGAGGATATTTCTACTTTGCTTGCTAATTATTCCTTCAATGGTAAGGTTCCAAAGAAACTTGGTTATCCAGGTATACCAACTATTCCTTGCTCTATTAAGAATAATTATGTTAGAACTGCTTTATGTGATTTGGGAGCTGGAGTTGGTGTTTTGCCTTTTTCTCTCTACAAAAGACTCCAACTAGAAAAATTGATACCAACTGATATATCTTTGCAAATGGCTGATAAGTCAACTACTATTCCTGTGGGTATATGTGAGGATGTTCCTGTTCAAGTGCCTCATAATTGCTTGGTTTTAACTGATTTTGTTGTGCTTGAAATGCCTGAAGATGATAATATGTATATTATTCTTAGGAGACCTTTTCTTAACACTGCAGGTGTTGTCATCAATTGTAATCAAGGAAAAGTAACATTTAATATAAATGACAAAGAGCATACTGTCTATTTCCCCAAGAAGGTTGCTAAGAGCTATTGCCTCAATTCCATTGAAAATGTTAAGAGCATTAAGGTTGGAGAAATATATTGTCCCATTCCACAAGAAAGCTTTGAAACTATTATGATTGGGACCATTGCTATCAAGCTTGAGGTAACATAATCACTTGGTGTAAAACAAAGTTTTGTTTCATCTAAGATTGTTTTGGTAACAAGACTTTATCAACCTTGTGAACAAAAGGATTTTAATGAACAAAATAATGTTTTCACCGTGGTTATACTTGCTTTCTTTTACTTTTCTCCTTCCTAGTCTTTGCTTTTGCTCTTCTTAGCTAGTTGCTTGCCTTTTAGAGTGTCTTAGAACTGGTATTGGCCAAAAATAAAGTTTCCCAAAAAATCCCAGAAAATTCAAAATAATTTTTTCCTCGAAAAAAGGGGAAGAGGGACACCTGGAGTGACCCCGGGGGCCACCCCAGGCCACCACACCCATGGTAGGAGCGGCCTACCTATGGGTGGTGCCTAGTGGGGGTAACCCACCTAGGCCCCTCTCAGGTGCCTCCTCAAATCCATCTTCTTTCTCTCTCCCTAAAAACACCGGAAAACTTTCTCAAGATCGAGCTTGCTGTTCTTGCTCGCGATTTTCGATCTCCTTACTCAACCCATCTTTTCTTCTGATTTTTGGAGAGATTGCTCCTTGGTATGTGCCTCCTCCACTCGTCCAATTATATTTGTGATTGGTAGATTGCATCTTGAGTATTTTGCTGTTATAGGTGTCAGGTTGTGTGAGCTTGCATGCTTGTTCTATGCTTAGAGATTTTATTTTGATGCATGTGTAGCCCTCTAGCAAGTTCCTATAGTAGTTGTTCATCATTTATCAACTTAGAAATCACTTGGTTTGATGTTTGTCTAAAAATTTCAGAAATAAAGAGGTCATGGACAACCACATATTTGGTGAATTATTTGAGAGTAATGCACCTAGAAGGGCAAGGCCTTCGAGATCATCCCCCCGTGCTAGGACCTCATACAATGAGGATCTCATCACTTCGCGATTTGTCGACGAGGGGGATGAGGGGGATGCACACCCCTCCACCTTTCCTTGCCAAACCTTCTTGCGGGCTGCTGGGATTCTTAATGATTTTATGACCTTGGTTCGGAGGGCTGGACTAACAAGCCTTATGCAGGATGAGAGCGTGCAATATGCTACGCTCACTAAAACATTTGTGGAGAGTTTCTCCTTTACTAATAGCATGTTCCATCCAGATGTTTCTTTCAAAGTTTATGGCAGGTCTTACCATATGTCATTGAAGAAATTTTGTGAAGCTCTGGGACTTGGTACAACTGGGTTAGCAAAGAAGATTCCATCTCAACGCGCTGATTTGTTGGAGCTCTATCGCGGAATAACCAACGATGATAACTGTAGAGCTCAACGGGGAAAGATAAGAAACATTTAGCTTCCAGCCATCAGGTACTTCGCTTACTATCTTGCCACTGGTGTTCTTGGTAGGGAGAACACCAGTAATATTTCCAACTATCATTTGGCTTTCTTAGTTGCTGCGCTCAACAATGAAACCAAGTACAATCGTGGTTCTCTCATTGCTCGTCGCTTAACTGCTAAGGGATCCAGTTATGGGGGAATTATTCTATGCGTGTTGCTGCTGCTTTGGACATTGTTGTTGATCCAAATGATACAGTTTTGGCTCCCGAGAGGCTTGATCTTGCTGCCATGAAGGCACATCACTTTGTCCACTAGCTCTACCCTCGAGAACTTGGTTTATAGAATGTTGTTTATTGACGGGGAAGAGAGAGAGAGATCCCTCTCCCCCAAACTACTTTGTTCAGTATTTCTCAGGGACCTTTGTCATGCTCCAAGGAGGATATGGATGAGAAGCTGCGCTCTCTTAACTTCCATGGGCACTATCAGGAGGAAGCGCCCTCATATGACCCAGTTGTACACTACACGGGGGAATCCTCGAGCTCGTACCACGACGAGGGAGCCTCCTCGTCATACTACGGAGGTGCACCTACTTGGGCACCATGGGATTGAGCCCCACTTAGGCCAAAATCCTAAGCTTGGGGGGAGGTATACCGACATCACACTCATTTATATATCATGTTTGGTCGGTTCTTTGTATATCCGTTGTTTTCGCTTATTTTTGGCTTTTGTTGCTTCTTTCTCAAAACACAAAAATACCAAAAATATTTTCGTTGTTTCTCTTGGTTTGTTTCTTTGATTTCTAGTTTTGGTTTGTCTTAAAAGAAAGATCCAAAAATATTTTGCTTTGTTTGGTTTGCTTTTGTTTTGTTGGTTTTTCTTTGTTTGCTTTCTTTAAAAAAAATCGAAAACACCAAAAATATTTGTTGTTCTTCTTTTGTTTTGTGAGTTCTTTGCAGGGTTCGGCCGTCCTCAGTGGAGTTTGGTTTCATGTTATTATTCAAGTCACACAAGTAAAGGGCAATAATGAAGATTAAGACAACTTGAGGTGTGGTAAGAGGCTGATAACAAACTCTATTTGTTTGAATTTTTGTACATATACTCATCATTGTGAGCATGCTTAGCCTGTTTGTGTAAGGTGTATGTCATTATGGATGCATAGTAGTTATTGATCTCTTATGATTAGCTCCAGCTTGTTAATAGTTTGTAGTATGTCATATGAATGTTTGCTTGCATTGTTTTATTCATACTTTGGTATGATATTGTGGTAGCCTCCTCTGAAAGTTTTATGTGAATCGACTTGGCACATGCTCGCGCATGCATATGACTAATCAATAGTCAGTAAGCCTTGATGATTTATTTTGCCTCAGAGTTCTTGTATCACTTTCATGCCATAATTAGTCCTATTTTGTTGCAAGCATGATTATGACAGTTATTGCTCTCTCGTTTTCCGCTCCCTCTCTATTGCTATCCTTCACTTGCACTGAGTATAAGCTTTACCTGTGCTTCCAACTCCCCCAAAACAATATTGCCAACAGTGTCCACCATACCTACCTACTAGCATTCATTTGCTACTTTAGTGCATGTTCCATATGTCATGTTTTCTTCCAAATAAAATGTTTGTCTGTTTTGAAAAAGTTAGTTAGTAAAGCTCTCACGAACTTGATGGCACACTTTATTTTGTGCACTTAATAATCTTGAACCATTGTGACCTGTCCATGAAAGTTATATGCTTGCAAATTATATGCTAGGAGTCAGCAGAACCGTGCTGTCACGGGGAACGCTTTCAACACTTTTTGGATATCTCATCCAGTTGATACCTTGCTCTTTTGTTTGCGGATGTCGTCGGTGTGAAATAAAAAGGGAGCTTGTGAGTTTATGGAGTCTATACATTGTATTAGAGAAATGCCTGGGCCGCTAGCCTAAGCCATGTCTAACCATGGTGGAAACTTGAATCATCACTATAACGAGCATTTATGAAGCATCCTCAATAAAAAGCTATGCACATAGTAAATAAAAAGATTGTTGAGATGCTCATTGTCTGTTTGCCTTGTCATTTTGATCACGAGATCGCTCCTGTATCATGTGCAAGGGATACCCCGTTGGCGGTTCTCTATGATATGTATGTATTTACAATGACAAGGACTTACAGGTAACCAAAGTTGAGTAGCATGCGGAGCGGCCCTCGTACTCAAGGGACTTGGGATTTCCAGTCTATGGTCTGTCAAGCAAATAACTCAGATTGGAACTCACTTTCACCTTAACCACATGAAGATGCCTATGATAGGGGCAATGAGAGCTCAAAACTAATGAGTACCCTTCTTTCAGCATTTGGAAGCCTTTCAAACTTTTCAAAACATTTTTACAACCTTGTTCAGAGCATAGTTGTCATTCTTGTGTTTGTCTCAAAACTTGGTTAATTATGTCATGACTTTGATACTTGTATCTCTGATATCTTTATCTCTAGTCTTCACTTGAACTTCAGAGGTGCCTTGACATTTATATTGTGCTTTTCAAACAAAGGCAAGCGATATATCACTCTATCATACCTTATTATGAGCATTGCAATGTTTTATGTTTATGTTTCAGGCTACTTATTATTATTGAGTTGGTTTCTCCTCATAGCTTGCAATGACTATTGAGTAGACTTAGTTGCATACTATTTATTATGAATTGTCTAAGCATCTACTCCTGTGCTGAGAATATATACATCATATGAAGCAAATGTGTTTGTGAAAGTTATTTTATCGCACTCAGTTTTCAACTGAATTGCTTGAGGACAAGCAATAAGCTAAGCTTGGGGGGAGTTGATATGTCCAAAACGTATCTACTTTCTTGAACACTTTTGCTATTGTTTCTCCTCTAAACTTTTGTGATTTGGATACAACTAACACAGACTGACGCTGTTTTCAGCAGAATTACCTTAGTGTCTAGTTTTTGTGCAGAAAATCAATTATCAGGAAACATCCCGGAAAATATGCCAAAAATTATATTTTACCAGAAGATCCACGGAGCCAGAGTACGAGACGGAGAAGGGGCCTGGGGGCCCACACCCCTGCCAGGCACGGGCCCAACTCTGGCCGCGCCTAGGGGGGTGCAGCCACCCCAGGCACCCCCTCGGGCTCCCTCTATGCCTATAAATTGCCTCTCGACCTAAAAACAGAGGGGGGTTTGATAGTTTTCCAGAAAGAGTTCCGCTACACCGCCGCCACCAGAAACCAAGATTCAGATCAAGAAACTCCGTTCTGGAACCCTGCCGGGACGGGGAATTTGGAGAGGATCATCGCCACCGTCATCACCAACGCATCTCCATCAACCATCAAAAGTTTCCCTCATCCATGAGTGAGTAATCCCGCGCTGTAGGCTTGGGGATGGTAGGGATTGGATGAGTTCTATCATGTAATCGAATAAGATTGTTAGGGCATAGTGCCTAGTATCTCTATTAGTGCTATTTGAATTTGTTGAAACTTGTTGTGCTTAATGCTTGTCACTAGGGCCCGAGTGCCATGATCTCAGATCTGAACTTATTATTGAATCATTATGATAGTATTGTTTGTGATCTTATCTGCAAGTTGTGTACACATATCATTGTCCGGATCCAAAGGCCCTAAAGTGACAATAATTGGGACAACCGGAGGGGATGGTTGTGGTGTGAGGATCACATGTGTTCAAAGAGTGTTATTGCTTTGCTCCGGTGCTCTATTAAAAGGAGCACCTTAATTGCCAGTAGTTCCCTAGAGGCCCCGCTGCCACGGGCTGGCTGGACAGAAGATGTTGTGCAAGTTCTCACTGCGGAGCACATATGACTATATATGGATCACATCCTAGGATTGTTTAGTACTTGGATGCTTGTTATTATTTATCTGCAATGCCCTAGATCTTGAAGTTACATGTTTAGACTCGTCCATGCAACACCCGTCCATCCATTCCTATGCCTACCACACTCGAATCCCACTATTTACTGTTATTGTTACTATTACTCTTGTTTCACCGTTGCTATTTCTTTGTTGTTGCTAATACAAACTGTTGCTACTGATAAACTTCTGTGAGCAAGAACTATTTCCAGGTGCAGTTGAATTGACAACTCAGTTGTTAAGGCTTGCAAGTATTCTTTGGCTCCCCTTGTGTCGAATCAATAAATTGGGTAATACTACCCGCGAAGACTGTTGCGATCCCCTACACTTGCGGGTCATCAATCATCACGTGAGATGATGTAGTTTCAAAGGCAAACAATCAACGTGTTTATCATATCTACTATATAACTCATGCTTTACCTTTCGGTGATCCGTGTTCCAAGACCATGTCTGTATATGATAGGCTCGTCAATATTAACCTTTGTTTCTGCATGAAAAAATCTGGCTTGCTCCCGTTGTATGCACACGTTGAATCTAACACACCCGATCATCACGTGGTGCTTCGAAACAACGAGTCTTAGCAACGGTGCTAACTAAGGACAAACACTTTATTACTTGATATTTTGTGAGAGGGGTCATCTTATAATGCTACCGTCGTGATTTAAGCAATACAAGATGCATAAAATGATTAACATCACATGCAATTCATAATATGTGATATGATATAACCTTTCTTCTTGTACTCCTGATCTCCATCTTCAAGCACGAACATGATCTACACCATCAACGGTGTGGCGTCAAGGTCAATGGCGCCGCTCCATGGTTGTTGTCCACCAGCATCAACTATTACAACTACTTTGAATAATAGACACGCAGGTCTTAACAAAATTTAAAAGACAACCATAAGGCTCCTGCCGGTTGCCAACTTACAATAAGGATCATTGTATACACCATATATAATCACAATCATGGCCATATCACATCACAGCACACCCCTGCAAAACAAAGTTAGACGCCTCTAATTTTCTTTGCATGTTTTACGTGGTTTAGGGATTTTAATAAGTATCGTTCTAACTTATGAACAAGAATCACAACGTTGATACTAGTATTGTTAATCACCCATTGTGAATTGAATCTTCACTATGTTGGGAGAAACAGACACCCGCAAAGCCACTTATGCAATACAAGTTGCATGTCGAGCATGGAGCAAGTCCCATGAACGATGTCATGTAAGGTTAGCCCAGACCGCTTCATCCCACCATACCGCATGATGCAAAGTACACAAGAAGCAATCGACAACAAAAGCATCAACGCCCACAATGACCATTGTGTTCTACTCGTGCAACAGATCTACATATAGACATGGCTCTGATACCACTATAGGGGTTCGTATCATGGAAAACAAAAAATTATATCACATGAACACACACAAGCCAAGATCTATCTACTAGATTACAACAACGAGTCGATAGAGTACTAACCCTCGAAGATCCAAAACGGTTAACGAGATCGGATTATCGTGGGTGATGTAGTCATTCGCTTGCTGATCTCAAGATTGCATAGACGATCCTTCCGGCGCCACGTTTCGGCAGCCCTCCTGCAGTTGGTCACACGTACGGTACTCGATGAAGACCTTCCTCTTCCTTGTTCTAGCAGGCAGTGGAGGTTGTAGCTCTCTCCTCGCGATTCCGGCAGCACAGCGGCGTGGTGTAGGAAGTAGAGGGGAGATCCCACAGGGCTTTGCCTAAGCCGGAGCGGGTATGGTGAAGTAGAGAGAGGACCTCGACAATCTAGGATTTATAGGGCCGAGGGGTTTAGAGGTAGCCGACGGCTAAGGATTAGCTAGACGGTGGTTTAGAGGAGATCTAGAGGGGGGCGGTGGCTGGCCTAGGGTTTCTTGTGTGTGCAAGGGGGGCGCCCTACCCCTTCTATTATAGTTGGGGAGGTGCCAAGGGGAAGGGAGTCCTCCCCCAACTCCACTTCATGTGTCCGGCGCAAGGAACATGGAGGAATCCTCCCTTAGGTAGGATTCCTTCCCTCCCTCCACTTAGAAACCATTGTCCCAGTTTGACTTTTTCAAATTGGCTTTATGTCTTTCAAACTAGAGTTTGATTTCTCTCTTCCAAGTGTCTAGCCAAGTGACCTAGGACATGATGCAACCATTCCACTTTGTCATGACACATCCATGTACCCTTCCCCCTCCAGATCAGTGGACCTTCTAGACCCTTCTAGAACATTCCGGTGAAAACACCGGCACCATTCCCGAACTACGGAATTGGACTTTCCTTATATGAATCTTATATTATCTAGACCATTCCGGATCTCCTCGTGATATCCCGGATCCCATCCGAGACTCCGAACTACATTCGGTCTCTTTACTCACTTTCCATATCTACTAAACAACATTGAATCCTTAAGTGTGTCTCCCTACGATTCTTGAATTATGCAGACATGGCTAAGCCTCTTCTCCGATCAATAACCAATAAAGAAATCTGTAAATTCATATGGCTCCTATATATTTATACGATTACTTCGTGATCAAATGAACCATTTACATACGATACCAATTTCCCTTTGTCTCGCAATACTTTACTTATCTGAGGTTTGATCGTCGGTATCTCTGCATACCTAGTTCAACCTCGTTACCGATAAGTACTCTTTACTCGTTCCTGTGATATGTGATCCCTTATGAGCCAGTCACATGCTTGCAAGCTAATTGGATGACATTCCACCGAGAGGGTCCATAGTATATATCTGTTATATGGATAGACAAATCCCACTCTTGATCCATGTACCTCAACAAATACTTTCCGAACACTCAATAAAGCATCCATCCGGTGATGGTGATTGTAACACCCTCAGAATCGACTCTATGCAAGTTTTAGCGAAACTCGCCAAACCCGCATAGAAGCGATTCAAAGGTGCCCACCAGGCACTTTCGTGCGGGTGGAAAACAAAGTAATAACATTACACAACAGTCCTCGATGGGACCCACAGAACAGATATATACAACAGCGACTCAAAGAGTCAAGAATACAGATATAATATACAAAGGTCCAAATCACCTTGAAAATGATAGAGCGTCCAGCTACGGACAAGATGCAAATGGGGCTAAGAGCCCTGAAGAATAACCAATGGCGTCCATAACCCTGCCCAGGCCAAGCCGGAAGGGTAACCCTGCTAACGGCGTCGATCTCAAAACCTGCTTAAACAAAAGGGGTGCCGACAAAGGGCAAAGGAAAAAGAGGAGCGTCAGTACTGAGGCCAGTACACGGCGAGGCTAGAATTCGGCGGTCCTCGCCTACATAGGTATGGTGGACTGAGTGGCAGCGGCAGCATGCACTAAACAACCTATAGAGACTCGATACAACTGGCGGCTATCAGAGAGGGGTGAGAAAGACCTATTCGGATCCAACCTGATACTATCATCAAACAAACCCATCCTGGCGTTTCCCCCTCGAGACCAAACGAGGAAGTCAACCGAGGAACTCACACAGTTGGCAGTTTTACTTATTCAGTTATCGTTGCAGCAATTACTAGTCAGGTTTAGATAATCATCCTGATAAAGTAAGCAGTGGGCACTTTTAGTTAACCATTCCATGATAGTTGCAACTCTTACTAGTCAGACACAATTAGCATGAGATAACCCCAAAACCCAGCAGTTGTTGGTACTTTTAGGTAGCCATTCCGTTGTAGTGAAGCTGATTACTAATCATATCGGATACAAGTCCATTTATAACAGTAAACTTTAGTATAGTTGTCTATGATCAAGCACTGTGCTCCAAGTCGTCCATAACCGCGGACACGGCTTCTCGAAAAGATTTAACCCTGCAGGGGTGCACCAAAGTATCGACAGGCACTTCGACCCTTTTTGCCAGATCAGTTAACATACACCCATCGGTATGTCGGCGGGGCCTAAGTCATGACGTTCCCAGACCCAAAGCAAGCAGGGGGGCCACCCCACTAAGTACACCCGCAACGAAGTCGGCCGGTCTCCGAGACGGACTTAGGGTTTGCGACAATGGCTGTAAACGACAGCAGATCCCCAATCGGGGACTGTCGATACCGCGAAAACATTCCGCTTACCTAAACAGTACAGTGTGCTCCTCGCACAAACGTAAATAAAGCGGTAAACATGGCATAAGTACAGGATAGTAAATAAAACCTCAAACTAGTTTGTGGCCCCCAGTACAATACTTTGAAATCAGGTAATAATCAATGGGGGCCCATATCTCCCCACCTGTGGTTAGCGCGCTCGATCTCGGAACAGGTGTCAAGAACTCGGGTCCTACGGGACACAAGTGGGCGGTCGGAAACCAAAACTTACCTATCACCCACCGATGCCTCTGCTTAATTCAATTTTAGTTGTTAAACAGGAATTAAAGTGAAACAATAATTAAAGCCAAGATAATCTCCAACATCACATGCGGCAATATATCAACAACTGTGGTACTTGACGACACGCAACAGCACTTGAGCAAGCGACTACGACGCGCAAGTCCAACTATCTACCAAACAACAAGTAATAGGATGTGTCCAAGGCAATATAGGCTGCACGGTATATCACGGGTACGGAAAACTAGAGCATCGCAACACAGATAGCAATAGATCAACAGGAGGGAATAAATACTATAAAAGTAAGATAGGTAGAAAGAGGAAGATGCTCGCCTGAAAACATTGCCGAAGGTTCAACCGAAGATCGGGGCGAAGCTCACATCAACTCAACGGCCTTATCCGCGAAGAAGCAAAACTCTAGAAGAAACACCGGATGCGATATTTAATGCTACGGCAAAAGATCGGCATGCTTATGATATGATGCATGACATGGCAAAGATGCGGTGCAATTAGGTCATATTAAGCGGATCCGGGGTCCTGACATTTAATTAGATGGTTCAAGTTGTTTAAAACCCCCGCAATTTAAATGTTGTTTAACAGGCAGAAGATAGTACCGGGTTCGCTACACAAATTTAAATGAGGCCAATATGAGACTAGCTTTGCCCGCATATGGGCCTCATATTTAATTATGAGGTGAATCGGCATAAGGACCCCAAACCACACAAATATGCATGCAAGATGAATGATTAAAGTGCAACAGGTTTTTATTTCATTTATAAAATAGGGCTCGAGAAAGGGGTTCACACATTAGGGGTCTCGACGATCTTGGGTCTCCGGGGTTCGGGGCTCGACAGGGTCCAGGGTCTGGGGTTCGGGGTTCGACGGAACGTTCTCGGGTAGCGGGGTGGATCTTGGCGTTCCGGGAAGCCGGACTTGGTTCGGTGTCGGGGCGCGTCGGATTCTTCCGGGCCGATGCCGTGCTTGTCGTTGTGAAGATCTTGTCGGGTTCCACGGGGTCGGGTCGGACTTGGCGTTCCCTTCGGTTCGGTTTGGCGTCCGAGGCAGTTCATGTCGTTCGAGGGTTCGTCCTCCGGATCCATGAAGGGTTCTTGATGCTCCATGATGTAGAACTTGTCGGTCCCACCGCCAAAAGCCTTGTGGTTTCGTGACGGAGATCTCCGGTTCCGGTTCGCGGTTTCTTGTCGACGGTCTTGTGGTGCCATCTTAGTTTGCCGGTGTCGAGCTCGGGTGCCGTTGATGATCTTGGGGTTCCGTCGGATTCGTTGTCGGTGGTCCTTGTACGACTTAGCGTCGCGGCCGGTCTTGTCGACGAGGAGAACGTGGCGCTTCTTATCACCCAAACTTTCACTAATCAACACAAAAGAAACGTCTAGGATCCCACAGGAACACACTAGCACATGACATGCACGCGTGCGTGCCGGCAGAGAGGGCACAGGTCGGCACCAGGTCGCGTCCGCGGGGAGGCAGCAAGGCGGAGGTGGGCGGCGCACGCGGACGGGGAACAGCGGCGGGCTCGGCTTGCGGCGGAGGGGCGGTCCGGACGCGGAGGGGCTCGGGCCTGGAGGCGGTTGACGCGGCTCGGGGAGGGCGCGGGCTCGGGCACTGGGCGGCGCCGAAGACGGGACCTGGCGGCGCGGCGAGCGCGGCGGAGCCCGGCGAGGGGGCGCTCTGGCGACGGCGGTCGAGGCCGCGGGCGGAGGAGGCGGAGAGGGAGACGCAGCGGGGCCGGGGGGAGCTTGAGGGGCGACGGGAGGCCGGCGGCGCAGGAGGTCGGTGGCGGGGCGCGGGGCCGGCGAGGCGGAGGCGTCCGGCGGCGAGCCGGCGCGGAGAGGGGAGATGCGGCGCGTCGGTGCGGTGAGGGGCTGCGCGCGAGGAGGCGCGGGACTGGGGGAGGAGGCGGCCGCGGCTAGGCGCGCCGGGGTCGGAGAAGAGGCCGCGGCCGGCTGGGAACGGCTGCGCGGCGAGAGGATGGAGAGGGGCGGGGAGGAGCCTGCGAGGGAGGAAGGAAGCGTGGGAGAGAGAGGGAGCGGGGACGACGGGGCAGGTGGGTCCAGAGGGGTGGGTCCCGCGGGGGTGGGGCGTGTCGGTCGGTCAGGGGGACTGCAGGCGCGCGTGTGGCTGCGGGTGGGCCACAGGCGGGGTTGGGGCCACGGGGCAGGGTCGGGTGTGGTGGTGGGGCGTGCGTGGCGTGTACTGTGTGCGTGTGTTGCGTGTGCTGGATGGATGGTGTGGGTAGGCGGGTCCACAGGGGAGAGAGAGGAGAGAGAGAGGGGAGGGGAGAGGGATAGGCTGATGTGGCAGCGTCGGGTTGGAGGGGGAGGAAGGGGAGGGTGAGGTGGCAGGAGGGGGTTGGTTGGGGTGAGGTGGAGAGGGGTTGGGTAGGAATAGGTTGGGTAGTTTTAGTATTAAATGGTGGACCGTTTTGAACATGGGGGTGGTCGTTCGGGTCGGGTCGGCCCGTTCGACTGCCCCCACTAAAAATAACTTAATATTTTATTTCTTTAATTGGACCGTTTGCAATTTGATAGCAACAAAACAAAATAATCCGGAGACCCGGGTTTGGCGTTTGAATAAAGATGGGACGTTTTAGAAAACAAAACGGGCTTTGCGAAAAATAGTTTTAGACAAACAACATATGATGATGACGATGCAATGCACAAAATCAACGCGATTTTCTAGTAGTGGTTTTGCGGGATGCCACAGTGATTAACATGATCTCATGGTCGAAGAATTTATGTTACTATGTATTTGAAAGCTTATAGCAAGTGACCTATTTAAATGACTTGATCTTATGCTACGCTTAACTATAGGAGTATGTCCATCATATCATTCTCCTAATAATATGACCTTGTTGTTAATAACATCTCAATGTTCATGATCACGAAACCATGATCATATATTAACCAACAAGCTAGTTTAACAAGAGGCTTTACTAGGGACTCTTTTATGTTTACAAACCACACAAGTATTAATGTTTCCGATTAATACAATTATAGCATGGGATATAAATATTTATCATAAACATGAACATATGATAATAACCACTTTATTATTGCCTCTTGGGCATATCTCCAACATGTTTTAGTTGTACCACTCTGAGGGATGTAATACTAGTGAAACGGTGTTTTATTGGTGTTATATCAACGACTATATTATACTACATCATGCAGTGGTATGCTGGGTCACCGCACTGGAACTTGCCGAGGAGGAGTACCGGGCATTCGAGGAGTGCGCGGGGAGGGGGGTATCGTAGGAGTCGGGGCATCCGGTGCGACGGACGTTGATGTCAGCTCCGACACCGACGAGTCGATGAAAGCGTCGCTAGATGAGTACTTCCCCAGCTCCGACGACGACGAATTTTAGTTTAGATAGTTGTTTGATGCACTAGTTTGATCCTAGTAGTTTTACTCTAGTTGATCCTAATAGTTTAGATCTAGTTTAATGTACTACTAGTTTGAGATAATTTTGTATAAATTTATCTTTGAGTTTATATAAATTTTATGTTTAGGGGTTCGTTTAGGATTTTTTTTCTTTAAGATGAGCAAATATGTTCCGCTAAAGAATACTCGGTGGTTTTACTTCTCTAAATATAGGGCTAGAAATGGCCTACGATGCATGAAAGAAAGAAAAAACAGTCCAAAACAATCATGAGTTGACCTCGAGGCATCGTAGACGTAGTACATGCCCTGTATTATATTTCGCTGGTTACCGCACCTGCGACTAAAATTCGCTTTCTTGTCCGGAGCACGCGTGGTATAGGGTAAGCGAAAGCGTGGGAACGCGTAGAGCGCGTACGACTCTGCACGAGCCGGATCACTGATCAACTAGCCGAGAGTCCGAGACAGCTACCTGATCCTGCCCCTTGGTCCTCCCTTTGACGTCAACCTTATAGCTGCCAACACGCCCGGTACGGACCCGGTGAATGGCCCCGTAATATATATATTCTCAAAGTACTCAGTGTGATCTACTAGTATTTTAATCTTTTCTGAACAGCCTGGATCTAATCAAATCGAGTTTTTTATTTTGCCGTAAGCAACAATACACCTGTATGTAGAACGGCTCAAACCTGAGATTTCACTGGTTAATTGCCCGGGAGGATCGTAGCAGTTGGGACTTGGGAGTTGGGAGAGGGAAAACATCCTGCACTGCAGAGAGTGCGACCGGGTCCCGTCCCGTGTTCTTCGCTTTCAACGCCAGTGCACCTACCCCATACATACGGATTCACTCTCGCGGGGTTCAGCTCCTTCCTAATCGACTGCCCTCTTAATTAGTATCGTCCGGAGAATTGTCATCCTCGCGGCGTGGTGTGGTGTGGTGGCCTCCTCCTTCTCCACATCTTTCCTCTGCTGGCCGGTTCCTACGCTCGCTGTCACGGCAGACTTTTCTGCGTCTTCCTCCTCCGTCTTTGGATCCGCGTCCCGCGAGAAAAACCTCGAGTGATTCTGATCTCTCTGCGCGGGCACATCGACCAGCTCTGTGATTTGCGAGGAGTAGATGGAGAGACGAAGAATCTTGGGGCCATTCTGAGGATTGGGCATCGATCGAGGTACCTAAAGCCTACCAGTTCTTGTTTCAATTCTCGCCCTGTTCTTGGAGTAAGGTAGCCCGGTAGGTAGGAAAACGGAGGAGATCAGGAGACGATCGATCATCTACAATTCGCGACGCTTATCAAACTCCTTTTCCTGCAGCTGGTGAGAATCGACGTCGACGATATGCAGAGCGATCAGGTGAAGATGCGGTTCGGGCGGTGCCCCTACTGCCGCGCCATGATCTACCAGGACCCCAACGCCGTCATCTACTACTGCAGCAAGTGCCGCACCCCGATCCGGGGCAAGAACCCGGACCCCAAGGACGACGACGAGTACGCGCTCGCGCAGCTCGAGATCCTCTCCTTCGACACCATGTCCACTTTCTCCGACGACACGGCGGAGCCGTCTAGGAACGCGGACGTCGATCCGATTCCGAGCAGCAGTAGCCGGGATAGCGGGGCCCCCTCCTCCTCCTCCTCGTCCGCGTACAGGCCATACAGCGCGATCAGAACCGGTCCGAGGAGCGGCGATCTGGGCCGGCATGACGAAACAGAGGTTCGGGGATCTCCGGTGCACGGCCGCGTGAGCGAGCTCCGGCCGGCCTCGCGGAGGACCAGGCGGCCGGCGAGCGCCGACCTGGACGCGAAGAGGGACCAAGGGTCGGGGGACGAGGGCGGAGAGTTCGACGTGCCCAGGACCAGGTCCGCCTCCTGCTACGGGCGCCGCGCGTCGCCGCTGAGCTCGCTGGAACTCGAGAAGGCGGTCATGGATTTGTCTGGCGATGTGCGCGGGAATGGAACGGCCGCCGGTAGGTCGCCGCTGGGTGACCCCGCGTTCCAGCAGGACCTCCTGCAGGCGCTGGAGAACCTCCGGAAGCTCATCGTCGCCGTCGAGGAGCCGCTACGAGTCGACGCGCCGCGGCTCGCCGCCGGTGCGCCTCCCAAGAGCGCGTCTGCTTACAGCAACGGCGCCCCGCAGAAAGTCACGCGCCGCGATTCCCGCATCCTGCGCCGCCTCGAGTCGCAGCTCGCGCACGCGTTGCCCGAGGAGGACAAGGTACGGCGCCGGGACAAGGCCCCAAATTCATCTTCCTCATTGTCGTCGGTACCGGCATTGGCATCGGCATCGGCATCCAGCAGCCGGCGCGGGGCGTCGTCGAGGCACCTGATCTGCCGCCCGATACTGGGCGGCACGCCGTTCGTCGCCTGCGACAAGTGCGAGGAGATGCTGCAGCTGCCGGGGGCGCTGTCCCTGGACAGACTCGCCAGGCTGCAGTGCGGCGGCTGCGGAGAAATACTCACGGTGACGCTGCCGGCGACGAGCGGCGGCAGCTCGGCGGACCGGCCGAGGAAGATATTCTCCGCGCCGCAGCCTGCTGGTTTTGGCGCGGACGACGCGGAGGAGCAGCACATGCGCGCGAGGAGCCGTTTGAGCGCCGAGCAGCTGCGGCAGGGGCCCGACCAAGGCCCGCTCCACCGCGTGCTCGGGTACAGCTCCGTCAGCTCGGTTCTAAGGAGCCGGCGGTACGACTAGCACATCTGAGCATCCATCCATTTGCTTTCTCCTTCTCATGGCGCGGAAAGATGCAATTGAATTGTGAAGATTCACAATCATTCTTCATTTTTTCATTGTGTATGAAATGTGATTTTTGGGGGTTTTGCGGGAGATGAATACCTATTTCATTCATCAAAAAGCTGTATATTGTCATTTTTTTATTTATTTAGTGTACAAACAAATATGAACATGAACAGTCCTGTAGTTTCATTTTTTATATTAGAGAACTTCTATGGTGGATTGTTCTTAACAAATTGTTACTCTATACATTTCCAAAAACAAAACGTTCTGCCCAATTTAGCTATGACATCTTATATTTACCAGTTAAATGCTCGTGCGTTGCTACGGATGATCTTATTTTCTTTCTTCACATCTAAATTACAAAGACACGACAAGGTTGCCAGCCTTTTCTTTTTAGCTATTTTACCATTGTGCTCCCTAGTCACTGTATTCTCATCGCGACGTCGACAACAATAATAATGGTTATTATGAATTCAAAAAAAGAAATATCCAACAATTTTACAAAATATTTTCATAAAAGTTCAAAAGCCCCAAAGGATGCTATATTTTCCTCTTCTTTCCATTTGTGAAATATCTTAGCAATCTGTCCACTTATCCTTACCTAAAATGTCTTATACAGTGTTAGTGAACGAGAGGGAGTATAAGTTTAGTCAACAGAGAAGTGTGTGCCCTTTTATATATTATTTGGACTTTGTCAATGGTAGCTATATAGCAAAATCAGAAGGCATCTGATTTTTTGTCCTCACGAGCATTGCATCAAACTTCTAGGCACATCAATCGAGACAAAGACTGTGGACATTTGCCTTGCAAGCTCAGTTCGTTTTTGCTGCTAAACAAAGATAACCCACAAACGAGAGAGAGATAGCAAAACTGAACTTGCGACCATACTGAATTTATGCACGGATAAATGGGAGAGGGCGAGAGGCCACGTCTAGAAGGCAACTGGGCTACCATACATGTCCGCCTCGCTAGCTACCATACTGCTCGCAATCAAGGATAGGAGAGGCGCGAGGTAGACTCCCCGGCGGCGCACGATGAACTTGCTGGTGTAGTTTAGCAGTCTACCAGCATTGCATCGAAGTTCTAGAGCACCTAAATTCAGAATATCAGAAACTGGAAAGACCAAATGAGAATGTGTCAAAGGGATAAGATTTTCCATTTGTTTTACCGTGTATTGTACTTTAGATCGTGGTTCTTAGAGTTGACTTTGCTTCATGTGTCCATGAACGATGGGGGCAGGCACAACCACTTCCTCCTTGTCGGTGCCAAGCTCTCCGCCAAGCCCGTTTACTAGGCGATCCCCTCCCGAGATGGAAGCTCCGACGAGCGCATCCAGCGGCCGCATGCCGCTCGAGCTCCTCGGCCTCCTCCTCCTCAGCAGCTCTCGCCTCTCCATCTCCACCACTCGGAAGTTGCCATCACTAGGCCTCTCTCGCCGCTTGCCTCGTTCGTCTCAGGCCAGCAGCCGCTGGACACCCCTGCAGTGTCGGGGGAAGATAGCACAACCCCCGCTGCTTGCGGTGAACCCTGAGGATAGTTTCAATCAACATATATGCAGCGGAAATAAAACAACGAGCACATGCACAGGTGACACAAGTATTTACGTGGAAAAACCTTCTCGAGGTGAGAAGGAAAAAACCACGGGTGCAGACCAACCGGTCCACCGAGCTTCACTATGAGCAACCTAGGTACAGATACAACACACTCAGCACGTTGCCAACAGGCAACAACAACAACCACTTGAGAGAAAGACTACATCATGGCAGAGTATTTCAGTTTATGTCCCCTTCGGTAATGAGCAAACTGCTTTTAAACTGCAGATCCAATCAGCACCAAACTCGGTACACAAGCTAACATACGAGTACCCAACATACATGCCAAATTTCATGACAATCAAACACCGTTTGCCTGCCCAAACTATTGGTCTACCAAAACTGCTCTGTGCTGAAACTGCAGCAGTCCGAACTGAATAAACCGCTTCTAAATTTGATGCTACACTGACTCAAACCTCAAACCAGCTAACCAGATCGAAGTACTCAAAGCAAGGAACAATCTCACCAAGTTTGGAGCCAATCCAAGGACGTTTAAGCTTCCAAACACCATCTTGAAGACAGACCGATTAGATCTCAGAAATCTGGACAGAAATCACCTCTCCTTCTTCCTCTCTTCTCACTAGGTTGTGGTGTTCTTGTGTATTCTCTCACCCTCTCTCTCTTGCTCAGCTCACACAGCGTGTCTCACACTCACAACCACCAAGGGTGGCTAGGGTTTTCTTTTCTACTCCTCTCCCAAGGAGCACCTCAGCCGTTGGATACGAACGTCGATCAACGGTTGAAATGTGTTGGACTTTCACGAGATGTAGTTGGGCTGCCAACACACCTTCATGTGGAGGGACATGGCCCAACAAACTCCCCCTCCCGACATCATGGAGGGTCTCAGTGCTAGCCGACAGTCATGCCAGCGAGCCGACGACATACCTCGAGCTTTCCTCTTGTCACCACCTTGGTCAACATATTAGCCCCATTGTCATCTGTGTGCACCTTCTCAATTTGCATTTGCTTGGAATTCAGCACATATCGAATCCAATGATAGTGAAAATCAATATGCTTCGACCTCGAATGAAAATTTGCATTCTTACTCAGGTGAATGGCAATTTTATTATCACAAAACAGCACATACTTGTCTTGCTCAAAACCAAGCTCACAGGCCAATCGTTTCAGCCACAATAGCTCATTGCTTGCCTCAGTTAATTCAATGAACTCGGCCTCAGTTTTGTTCAGCTCCACACACACTTTTGCAACCTGCTTTGCCATGCCACTGCTCTCCCTGAATGGGTAATCAAATAACCTGAAGTAGACTTCCTTCCATCAACATCTCCAGCCAAGTCTGAATCTGAATATGCAATCATCTTGGGCTCACTACCACCAAAGCAAAGCTTTATATTAGTGATGCCCCGGAGATACCTAAAAATCCACTTCACGGTTTCCCAATGTGGTCTTCCTGGATTGGACATAAATCTTCTCACAGTACTAACCACTTGAGCAATGTCAGGTCATGTGCACACCATAGCATACATCAAACTCCCAGCAGCTGAAGCATAAGGAACCTTTTGCATTTCCTTTTCCATCTCTACAGTGAAAGGACATTGCTTTTTACTCAACTTGAAATGAGCTGCGAGTGGATAGCTCACTTCCCTTGCCTTGTCCATCTTGAACTTGCGAAGTACCTTCTCAATATATTTCTCTTGAGACAAGTACAACTTGTTGGATTTTCTGTCTCTCTCGATTCTCATGCCGAGAATACACTTTGTTGGACCCGAGTCTTTCATGGCAAAACTTTTGCTCAACTCTTTCTTTACCCTAGCAATCCTAGAGACATTCTTGCCAACAATCAAGATATCATCAACATATAGCAATAAGATGATAAAATCATCACCTGAGAACCTTTGGATAAACACACAATGGTCTGAGCTACACCTCTTGTAGCCTTGCTCCCCATGACAGATTCAAACTTCATGTACCATTGTCTCGGTGCTTGTTTCAGGTCATAGAGACTTTTCTTCAAATTGAACACATAGTCTTCTTTGCCTTTAACAAGAAACCCCTCAGGCTTCTCTGATACGTCGGAAACGTATCTATAATTTTTGATGTTCCATGCTTGTTTACTATCTACTTTGCTTTGCTTTGTCCACACTTTGAGGTGTGTTTATATGTTTTCTGGTACTAACCTATTAACAAGTTGCCACAGTGCTAGTTGCCTGTTTTCTTCTGTTTTTGGTTCCAGAAAGGTAGAAAATCAATATTCTCGGAATTGGACGGGACAAAAGCCAAAGTCAATATTTTACCGTGGGGAACACGAAGCCAGAGTACGAGATGAAGGGGACCCACCCGGGGTCCACACCCCCTGGCTGCACGGGTGGGCCCACCCCGCGTCGGGGGGTGCAGCCGCCCTGGTGGCCCCTGAAAGGCTAATTGCCCCTATGCGTGGTTTTGGTGATTAATGACAATCCCTATGGACTAATGTTTTCATTGAGTTTTATATGAAGGAATATTCCATATGTCATGCTTATACTCCATGTGTTGGATTCAAGTATGGATGCCATGAAGGTAAAGATATACCTTGACCTTGAGTATTGACATCAAAATCATCGAGTTGAAGAGAAGAATATGATGATCAAGATCTTGAGAGTGTGATCTCAATAGAAGAATTCAATATATGGCTCTAAGTCGGTGTCATGATAGACTTATTAGTTGATCTATGGTTGACTAAGATTTAGAGCATGTAATCAAATGAAGAGTTCCTTATGTACCTCAAGATATTAAGATGGAGCACGAGAAGATACTTGGTTGACCAATACAAAGAGTGAAGAGTGATTTCAAGTTGGTCAACACACGAAGCATAAAGAATGTACCACATGGTATTGTGGTATGGTAAGCCTTGTCAATTATGCATCATGAACTAATCCATTATATATCTGCCTTTGCGTTTTCTATATGGACAGATATATTTCCATGGGCATGCTTCAAAAATGAAGATATTATATAGCCCATGAGAGGATGACATCAAGTGGTGATCGTCATCAAGGTTGAGAAGGGCAAGTTCAAGATAAGCATCTCAAGAAGATCATTTGCTTGAATCTTGTCGTCCATATTGGTGACAATGGACATGTCAAGACATGTATTAATGAAGCTATCCTATAGTGGTGTATGGGGAGCAAATTAGGAGTCTTCACGAAGCAACAATGATCAAGTGTTGCATTCCGGCTTGGGTGGAGCTTGAAGCGTTGTCATCAAGATCAAGCGGTATGCGCAAGGCAAAGGTATGGCCTTGCTAGGTTTTCCTTTTACCATTCTCAGGGTGTTTGTTGGGAGACCGGGTTATAGGATAGATAGCCGCACTATCAAGAGGGGCTTTCGGTTGTGTAACTTGATCACATCGTCATAGGGAGCTCAATCCTTTGCATACTTTGCATCTTCCTATTTTGTTGCTTCTTGGTGTTTCTCCATGTGAGGTTCTTGAGATTGTTGCTAGATCTTAAACAAGCCCAAGTTCATCGAAAACGGAATTCGTATGCATCTTCTATGGCATTTTCGAGTTTGAAGGTTTTATCGGTTCTTATTTAGGGAGGCTTCTTATATTTATTCATTTGGTTTTATCCTCCTTTGTTGGGCTATGATGTTTCTCTGCACAATCTTGTATAGCTTGTTGTCCTCGTTAAAACAATCCCAAGATCATCGAAATCGGAGTCCGGATGCAAAATTTATTGCATTTTTCGTGAAGCCTGTTTCATCCCGGTTGTGGATTCGGTTCAACCGGCTCCCAGACCGGGTGGTCCGGTGCCAGGACCGGAAAACCGGATCTGAAACCGGGATTTTCGGTTTTGCTATACCAAGTCTATCCGAGACTGTGTACTGACCCTAATTCCGGTTTTAAGTTCGGTTTTCCGGTCCAGGAACCGGACCGTCCGGTTCTGGAGCCGGTCCAACCGAACTTTCAACCGAGTTCGCACAGATTTCTTCCAACGGCCATATTTGCTTTCCACTATAAAAGGGGTTCTTCCCCCAACGTTTTAGGGTGTTCTTGACCACGAAATTGACCTCCATTGTTGAACCTCTTAAGCTTTCTTCCTCCCCCTTCCCTCCTATGATTCTTGCATCTTTTTGAGGGCTTTGGAAGAAGAGATCTAGATCTACAATCCCCACCAATCAATTCCTCCTCTAAGTGAGGGGAACCCATTGGATCTAGATCTTGGAGTCATTGGTTGACTTCCACCATTGTTCTTCCTCTCTAATTCCTCCCTAGCACTTGTTGCTTTGGTGGGATTTGAGGGTGAAGGATTTGAGCACCCTTGGTGGTCTTGCTTTGCATTCTTGCATAAGTGTTGGGCTCTCCATTATGATTTGTTCGAGTGAGAGACCGTGAGCTTGTTACTCTTGGAGGGTGACCTCATAGTTGGCTTGGCGGTTGGTGCCGTGGTGTCCTCTTGGTGGAAGATTGTGAAGAGACCCGGGCTATCTCCTTCGTGGATCTTGTGAAGTGGTTGTGGAGCTTGCCATCTCCGGAGTGGAGGAAAAGCTAGACATAAGGAAAGGGCCTATTCCTTCGTGGGATAGACTCGGAGAAGAAGGTGAGCCTTTGTGGCGCGTGAGGAATGCTTCGTGGAACCTCACACCTCTCCAACGTGATGTAGCCCCCTTCCCAAAGGTGGTGAACACGGGAATACATCTTCGTCTCCGCGTGCCTCGGTTATCTCTATATCCGAGCTTACTTTCCTTGTGATAGCCATCGAGCTTGAAGTACTTATATCTTTATTATCACTTGTGGTATATTTATCTTGTGCTATCTTGCTTAGCTTAATTCGTTGTTGGTGCACTTAGTTGAGCCTAGTGTATTTAGGTTTTGTGCTTGTAAAATAAACGTTAGTTTAATTCCGCATTCTATCAAGCCAAAACCATAATAGTTTTGAAATTGCCTATTCACCCCCCTCTAGGCGATATCTCTATCCTTTCAATTGGTATCAGAGCAAGGTCTCTCCTTGTTTAGGTTTCACCTTCTAGAGTGTAAAGATGTCGGCTAGTAGTATAGTGCACAATGACACAATTACCTTTGATGGCACAAATTATGCTTTGTGGAGAAATTTCTTGCTTTTTAATCTTCGGACCTTGTGTCCAAATATTGAGCGATTTCTAGATGTAGGTTTTTCTCCTCCTATGGATCCTCAAAATCTATCTTTAGAGGATGAGAAAAATTTACATCTCGAAGCTCAAGTATCTAATGAGCTTATTTTCTCTTTGAGCCCCACAGTTAATTTGTTCTTGACGATTGTAAAGCGCAAGTCGTCTCATGAGAAGTGGACCAAGATTAAAGAAATATTTGGTGGTTCCATTTCTAATATTGTGTTGGAGATATGCCCTAGAGACAATAATAAATGTAGTTATTATTATATCATTGTGTTTGTGATAAATGTTTACATTCATGCTATAATAGTATTAACAAGGAAACATTAATACTTGTGTGATTTGTAAACTAAAATAGAGTCCCTAGTAAAGCCTCTTTATAATACTAGCTTGTTGGTTAATAAATGATTGTGGTTTCCCTATCATGAACATTGAGATGTTATTAACAACAAAATCATATCGTTAGGAGAATGATATGGTGGACATACTCCTATAGATAAGCATAGCATAAAGATCAAGTCATTTTAATAGTTCAATTGCTATATGCTTTCTGATACATAGTAACCTAATTCCTTCGACCATGAGATCATGCATATCACCTTTACCGGATGGATGCTTTGATGACATCAAACACCACACCGTAACTGGATGGCTATAAAGGTGGCATTGAGTGTTCGGAAAGTATTGGTTGAGACACATGGATCAAGAGTGGGATTTGTCCATCCATATGACGGATAGATATACTCTGGGCCCTCTCGGTGTAATGTCATCCAATTAGCTTGCAAGCATGTGACTGGCTCACAAGGGATCACATATCACGGGAACGAGAAAAGAGTACTTACCAGTAACGAGGTTGAACTAGGTATGCAGAGATACCGACGATCATAACCTCGGATAAGTAAACTACCGTGAGACAAAGGGAAATTGGTATCGTATGTTAGTGGTTCATTCGATCGCAAAGTAATCGTAGAAATATGTGGGAGCCATATGAATTTCCAGATTCCTCTATTGGTTATTGTTCGGAGAAGTGTCTCGATCATGTCCGCATAATTCACGAACCGTAGGGAGACACACTTAAGGATTCGACGTTGTTTGAGTAGTTATGGAATGATGAGAAAGAGTCCGAATGTTGTTCGGAGTCTCGAATGGGATTCGGGATATCACGAGTAGATCCGGAATGGTCCGGAGAATAAGATTCATATAAGGAAAGTCCTGTTTCAGAGTTGGGGAATGGTTCCGGTGTTTTCATCGGGAATGTTCTAGAAGGTTCCGGAATGTCCGGCACTCCGGAGGGAAGGGTACATGAATGTGTTATATCAAATTGGTATGATTGCATCATGTACTAGGTGTCATCGCTGAACAAAATAAAGGGTTCAATCAAATCCTAGTTTGAAAAAGTCAAACGGAAATTTGAAAGTCAAACGGCTATTTTTGGGAAGTGGAGAGGGAGGTGGAAACCGAGTTGGGGAGGAGTTCCTCCCCTCCACCGCCGGCCCACCTCCAAGCCGAGTTGGGGAGGGACTCCCCTCCCTTTGGCCGGCCCCTCCACCTATAAAAGGAGGGGCAGGGCTCCCCTCCTAGATACACAACTCCTCCACCTCTAAACCCTAGCCGCCGGCGCCGCCACCTCCACTGCCGCCGCCGCCCTAGGGCAAACCGCCGTCGCCGCCTAGCTAACCCTGTCCGCCGGCTTGCCCCCCTCTTCGGCGTGTCTAAACCCTAAATCGTCGAGGGCTCTCTCATAGTCCACCATACTCGCTCCGGCTTAAGGCGAAGCCCTGCGAGATCTCCCCTCTATTTCCGGTACCATGCCGTTGTGCTGCCGGAATCGCGAGGAGAGTGATACAACCTCCGCTGCCTGCTGGAACAAGGGAGAGGAAGGTCTTCGTCGAGTACCGAACGTGTGACCGACTGCGGGAGCGCTGCCGGAACGCAGCGCCGGAAGGATCGTCTACACGATCTTGAGATCGGGAAGAGTACGACTACATCACCCACGAGAATCCGCTCTCGTTAAACACTTTGGAATCTTCGAGGGTGAGTTATTCCATCGACTCGTTGCTACAATCTAGTAGATAGATCTTGGCTTGTTTGTTTGTATGCGATAGAAATTTTTTGTTTTCCATGCTACGAAACCCTACAGTGGTATCAGAGCCGTGTCTATATGTAGATCTGTTGCACGAGTAGAACACAATGGTCATTGTGGGCGTTGATGCTTTTATTGTCGATTGCTTCTTGTGTACTTTGCATCTTGCGGGATGTTGGGATGAAGTGGCCCGGGCTAACCTTACATGACATCGTTCATGAGACTTGCTCCACGCTTGACATGCAACTTGTATTGCATAAGTGGCTTTGCGGGTGCCTGTTTCTCCTAGCATAGTTAAGATCCAATTTACAACGGGTGATTAACAATACTAGTATCAATGTTGTGGTTCATGTTCGTAAGTTAGAACGACACTTATTGAAATCCCCAAACCACGTAAAACGTGCAAAGAAAGTAGAGGCGTCTAACTTTGTTTTGCAGGGGTGTGAAGTGATGTGATATGGCCATGATTGTGATTATATTTGATGTATGCAATGTTCCTTATTGTAAGTCGGCAACCGGCAGGAGCCATATGGTTGTCTTTAATTTTGTTAAGATCCGCGTGTCTATTCAAAGTAGTTGTAATAGTTGAAGCCGGTGGACGACAACCATGGAGAAGCGTCATTGACCTTGATGCAATGCCGGTGATGATGGAGATCATGTTCGTGCTTGAAGATGGAGATCGGAAGCACAAAGAAGAAAGGCCATATCATATCACATATTATGAATTGCATGTGATGTTAATCCTTTATGCATCTTGTATTGCTTAGTAGACGACGGTAGCATTATAAGATGATCCCTCATGCACATGAATTTCAAGTCATAAAGTGTTCACCCTTAGTTAGCACCGTTGCTAAAGCTTGTTGTTTCGAAGCACCACGTGATGATCGGGTGTGTTAGATTCCGCAAGTGTATACAACGTGAGCAAGCCAGATTTGCTCATGCGGAAGCTAAGGTTTGATCTTGAAGAGCCTAGCATGTACATACATGGTCTCGGAACACGGATCACCGAAAGGTAAAGCATGAATCATATAGTAGATATGATGAACATGTTGATTGTTCGCCATTGAAACTATATCAACTCTCATGATGATCGGTGTTGATGTGGTGGATTTGGTTCATGTGATCACTAAAACAATGTGAGGGATATTGTTTTGAGTGGGAGTTCACCTAGATTAATTTAACTATTAATTAGAACTCAATTTGTCATAAACTTAGTCTAAACTATTGCAAATATGTTATAGATCAATGGCGGCCCCTACCATCAATTTTAATGCGTTCCTAGAGAAAGAAAAGTTGAAAAACAATGGAAGCAACATCGCGGATTGGTTCCGCAATTTGAGGATTGTCCTCACAGCTAGTAATTTGACCTATGTGCTGGATGCACCACTGGGTGACCCGCCCGCAGCTGATGCTGCCGATGAAGTAAAGAATGTTTACCTCGCTCGGAAGACTCAGTACTCCATAGTTCAGTGTGCTATCTTGTATGGTTTAGAATCAGAGCTTCAGAAAAGGTTTGAGAATTCAGACCCACATGATACTGTCCGTGATCTCAAATTGATCTTTGAGACTCACGCGGCAATTGAGAGCTATGAGGCTTCTGAAAAGTTCTTTAACTACAAGATGGAAGAGGGCAGCTCCGTCAGTGAGCATGTACTTAAGATGTCTAGGCACGCAAACAAACTTCAAAGCTTGGGCATAGTGATTCCTAATGCTTTGGGGATTTACCTTGTCCTCCAATCACTACCACCAAGTTACAAGAACTTTGTGATGAACTACAATATGCAAAACATGAACAAGCAGTTGCCAGAACTCTTTGCCATGTTGAAATCTGCAGAAGTGGAGATCAAGAAAGAGCACCAAGTGTTGATGGTCAATAAGACCACCAAATTCAAGAAAGGCAAGTCTAAGCAAAAGGGACACTTCAAGAAGGGTGGTAAGAAAGTTACCGCGCCGACGAAGAAGACCAGGGCTGGACCTAAGCCTGATACTGAGTGCTTTTACTGCAAGGGAGAAGGTCACTGGAAGCGGAATTGCCCAAAGTACTTGGCGGATTTGAAGAACGGCAACATCAAGAAGAAAGGTATATCCGATATACATGTTATTGATGTGTATCTCACTAGTACTCATAGTAGTGCCTGGGTATTTGATACTGGTTCGGTTGCTCATATTTGTAACTCGAAACAGGTGCTGCAGAATAAACGGAAGCTAGCGAAGAACGAGGTGACGATGCGCGTGGGAAACAGATCAAAGGTTGATGTGATCGCGGTCGGCACGCTACCCCTTCATCTACCATCGGGATTAGTTTTATACTTAAATAATTGTTATTTGGTGCCTGCGTTAAGCATGAACATTATATCGGGATCTTGTTTATTGCGAGACGGTTACTTGTTTTAGTCCGAGAATAATGGTTGTTCGATTTATATGAGTAATATGTTTTATGCACATGCACCTTTGATAGATTGTCTATTCTTATTGAATCTCGATAGTGGAAATACACATATTAATAACATTGAGGCTAAACGTTTGAAATCGAGCGATAACTCGATCTATATGTGGCACTGTCGTCTTGGTCACATTGGAGTGAAGCGTATGAAGAAACTCCATTCCGATGGACTTCTTGAATCACTTGATTTCGAATCACTTGAAAGATGCGAAGCATGTCTGATGGGTAAAATGACTAAGACTCCATTTTCTGGTATGATGGAGCGAGCTACGGACTTATTGGAAATCATACATACCGATGTGTATGGTCCAATGAGTGTAGCATCGCGCGGTGGTTATCGTTATGTTCTTACCTTCACGGATGACTTGAGTAGATATGGGTATATCTATTTCATGAAACATAAGTCCGAAACTTTCGAGAAGTTTAAGGAATTTCAAAGTGAGGTAGAGAATCAATGTAACAAGAAGATTAAATTTCTACGTTCTGATCGTGGAGGTGAATATATAAGTTACGAGTTTGGCGAGCATTTGAAGAAATGCGGAATACTTTCACAATTGACACCGCCGGGAACACCACAGCGTAATGGTGTGTCCGAACGTCGTAACCGAACTCTCTTAGATATGGTTCGTTATATGATGTCACGTACGGATTTACCGCTATCATTTTGGGGTTATGCATTAGAAACAGCCGCATTCACTTTAAATAGGGCACCATCTAAATCCGTTGAAACGACACCGTATGAATTATGGTTTGGGAAGAAACCCAGATTGTCGTTACTTAAAGTTTGGGGTTGCGAAGCCTATGTAAAGAAGTTACAGCCGGACAAGCTTGAACCCAAAGCGGAAAAATGCATATTCATAGGATACCCGAAGGAAACTATTGGGTATACCTTCTATCATAGATCCGAAGGCAAAATCTTCATTGCCAAGAATGGATCCTTTCTATAGAAGGAATTTCTCTCGAAAGAAGTGACTGGAAGGAAAGTAGAACTCGACAAGGTTGTCTAACCTTCTCTCAAAATTGCGAGTAGTGCAACACCGAAAGAAGTTCCTGTGGTGCCTGCACCAATAAGAGAGGAAGCTAATGATGATGATCATGAAACTTCGGTTGTAGTTGCTACAGAGCCTCGCAGGTCAACGAGAACTCGTACCACTCCAGATTGGTATGATCCCGTTATGAGTGTCATGTTGGTGGACAACACCGATGACCCTGCGAAATATGAGGAAGCGATGATGAGCCCAGATTCCAACAAATGGCAAGAAGCCATGAAATCCGAGATTGGATCCATGTACGAAAACCAAGTATGGACTTTGGTGGACTTACCGGATGGCCGGAAGGCTGTCGAGAACAAATGGATTTTCAAGAAGAAAACAGATGCTGATGGTAATGTTACTGTGTATAAAGCTCGACTTGTCGCAAAGGGGTTTCGAAAAATTCAAGGAATTGACTACGATGAGACTTTCTGACCTGTAGCGAAGCTAAAGTCTGTGAGGATTATGTTAGCAATCGCTGCATATTATGATTATGAGATATGGCAGATGGATGTCAAAACAGCATTCCTCAATGGAGACATTGATGAAGAGTTGTATATGATGCAACCCAAAGGTTTTGTCGATCCTAAAGATGCTAACAAGGTATGCAAACTTCAACGGTCCATCTATGGATTGAAGCAAGCATCCCGAAGTTGGAATCAACGTTTTGATAAGGTGATCAAAAGTTTTGGTTTTATACAAACTTATGGAGAAGCTTGTATTTACAAGAAAGTGAGTGGGAGCTCTGTAGCATTCTTAATACTATATGTAGATGACATATTGTTGATTGGGAATGATGTAGACCTTCTTAATAGTGTCAAGTAATATTTGAATAATAGTTTTTCAATGAAAGATCTTGGCGAAGCAGCTTACATATTAGGTATAAAGATTTATAGAGATAGATCAAGACGCCAAATATCATTGTCACAAAGTACATATTTGGACAAAGTTCTAAAGAGGTTTGGAATGGAAGATAGCAAGAAAGGGTTCTTGCCCATGTTGCCCAATACGACCTTGAGTAAAACTCAAAGTCCGACATCGGCAGAAGATAGAGAAAGGATGAGTAAGACTCCCTATGCCTCAGCCATAGGATCTCTAATGTATACCATGCTATGTACTAGACCCGACATTGCATATGTTGTTAGTTTAACTAGCAGATATCAAAGTGATCCAGGAGTGGATCATTGGACAGCGGTCAAAAACATCCTTAAGTACTTGAGAAGGACTAAGAATATGGTTCTTTCTTATGGAGGTGATGAATAACTCGTTGTTAATGGTTACACCGATGCTAGTTGGAACACCGACCCGGATGATTCTAAATCACAATCTGGATACGTATTTATTTTGAATGGTGCAGCAGTTAGCTGGAGGAGTGCAAAGCAAAGCGTTCTGGCGAGATCTTCAACTGAATCGGAATACATGGCTGCTTCGGAGGCTTCACAAGAAGCGATATGGATGAAAGAGTTCATTACAGAGCTGGGTGTGGTTCCTAGCGCGCTGGACCCAATGTCTATCTACTGTGATAACATGGGTGCCATAACCAATACGCAAGAACCAAGGTCACATAAGAAGCTGAAGCACATCAAGCTACGTTTTCACGCTATTCGAGAACATGTCCAAGATGGGGACATAAAGATTTGCAAAGTACACACAGATCTGAATGTGGCGGATCCGTTGACTAAACCTCTCCCAAGGGCAAAACATGACCAGCACCAAACTGCCATGGGTGTTCGGTATATTACCATGTAATCTAGATTAGATGACTCTAGTGCAAGTGGGAGACTGTTGGAGATATGCCCTAGAGGCAATAATAAATGTAGTTATTATTATATCTTTGTGTTTATGATAAATGTTTACATTCATGCTATAATAGTATTAACAAGGAAACATTAATACTTGTGTGATTTGTAAACTAAAATAGAGTCCCTAGTAAAGCCTCTTTATAATACTAGCTTGTTGGTTAATAAATGATTGTGGTTTCCCTATCATGAACATTGAGATGTTATTAACAACAAGATCATATCGTTAGGAGAATTATATGGTGGAGATACTCCTATAGATAAGCATAGCATAAAGATCAAGCCATTTTAATAGTTCAATTGCTATATGCTTTCTGATACATAGTAACCTAGTTCCTTCGACCATGAGATCATGCATATCACCTTTACCGGATGGATGCTTTGATGACATCAAACACCACACCGTAACTGGGTGGCTATAAAGGTGGCATTGAGTGTTCGGAAAGTTTTGGTTGAGACACATGGATCAAGAGTGGGATTTGTCCATCCATATGACGGATAGATATACTCTGGGACCTCTCGGTGTAATGTCATCCAATTAGCTTGCAATAATGTGACTGGCTCACAAGGGATCACATATCACGGGAACGAGAAAAGAGTACTTATCGGTAACGAGGTTGAACTAGGTATGCAGAGATACCAACGATCATAACCTCGGATAAGTAAACTATCGTGAGACAAAGGGAAATTGGTATCGTATGTTAGTGGTTCATTCGATCGCAAAGTAATCGTAGAAATATGTGGGAGCCATATGAATTTCCAGATTCCTCTATTGGTTATTGTTCGGAGAAGTGTCTCGATCATGTCCGCATAATTCACGAACCGTAGGGAGACACACTTAAGGATTCGACGTTGTTTGAGTAGTTATGGAATGATGAGAAAGAGTCTGAATGTTGTTTGGAGTCTCGAATGGGATTCGGGATATCACGAGGAGATCCAGAATGGTCCAGAGAATAAGACTCATATAAGGAAAGTCCTGTTTCGGAGTTGGGGAATGGTTCTGGTGTTTTCATCGGGAATGTTCTAGAAGGTTCCGGAATGTCCGGCACTCCGGAGGGAAGGGTACATGAATGTGTTATATCAAATTGGTATGATTGCATCATGTACTAGGTGTCATCGCTGAACAAAATAAAGGGTTTAATCAAATCCTAGTTTGAAAAAGTCAAACGGCAATTTGAAAGTCAAACGGCTATTTTTGGGAAGTGGAGAGGGAGGTGGAAACCGAGTTGGGGAGGAGTTCCTCCCCTCCACCGCCGGCCCACCTCCAAGCCGAGTTGGGGAGGGACTCCCCTCCCCTTGGCCGGCCCCTCCACCTATAAAAGGAGGGGCAGGGCTCCCCTCCTAGATACACAACTCCTCCACCTCTAAACCCTAGCCGTCGGCGCCGCCACCTCCACTGCCGCCGCCGCCCTAGGGCAAACCGCCATCGCCGCCTAGCTAACCCTAGCTGCCGGCTTGCCCCCTCCTCGGCGTGTCTAGACCCTAAATCGTCGAGGGCTCTCTCATAGTCCACCATACTCGCTCCGGCTTAAGGCGAAGACCTGCGAGATCTCCCCTCTATTTCCGGTACAACGCCGTTGTGCTGCCGGAATCGCGAGGAGAGTGCTACAACCTCCGCTGTCTGCTGGAACAAGGGAGAGGAAGGTCTTCATCGAGTACCGAACGTGTGACCGACTGCGGAAGCGCTGCCGGAATGCAGCGCCGGAAGGATCGTCTACACGATCTTGAGATCGGGAAGAGTACGACTACATCACCCACTAGAATCCGCTCTCGTTAAACACTTTGGAATCTTCGAGGGTGAGTTATTCCATCGACTCGTTGCTACAATCTAGTAGATAGATCTTGGCTTGTTTGTTTGTATGCGATAGAAAATTTTTGTTTTCCATGCTACGAAACCCTACATATTGTCGGTAGTTTCTCCGAGGAGATCTCGGTTCCTTCACATCATTAATAGCTCCAAGTTGCTTCCACCTCCGGCCGTGATGAGTTCTCATTTTCACCCACTTCACCAATGTGTGGCAAGACACAAGGTAAAGATATGGTGAGTGGTGTTGGGAATTGCAATGTTGATATTATGCTCGCTAATGATGATCCTTCATCTATATCCCATTGCAATGTTTCTTCTTTGGACTTAAGCACTTCTTGCAACAATAATGTTATATCCCCTTGTGGTGCTAGTCCTTGTATATTATCTAGAAATTATTTGAGTACTAGTGTAGATGATATGCTTGATTTGCCTTGTTCCCATGAAAAAAATGCTTCTATTTCCTCTAGTTGTCTATCTAACAATGTAGAGGAAATCAAACATTCTATTGAGCAAGAAATGATCATGAATGAAGATTCAAGAATATCCTCATCTTCATCCTCCCGTGCTCACATGTGCCTTATGGCAAGAGGATCAAAGGTATCTCCTACTTTGGATCCCAATATATCTTGTAAAGATAATAGCAATGATAATGATGATAGTGATGATGAAATTGATGAGGATACTAGTGCTCTCTTGCTTGAGTTGACTTTTTGTGTACCTCTCTTCGTGGTAATAATAAGGCCATTACTTGTCTCAAACACGTTATGGACACCATAACTAAACAAACAGGAACCATAGAGGAGTTGGATTTCCAACTTGATGATGGGAGTCAGAGATTCAATCTCCTTAAGCAAGAGCTTGCCGAGGAGAAGAACACTAATAGTCTCCTCACACAAAAAATTGAATCTTATGAGTTTGAAAAGGAAAATTCTATTAATGATGCTTGTGCTACTAACTCTACTTCTTGTGAAGCATATATCCTAAAGGAGAATGTTGAGCTAAGGGCTCAACTTGAGTTGCTAACTAGCAAGTATAGGAAATTGGAAGAAAGTCACGAAAATCTCTCGGGCTCTCATAATGATCTTCTAATCTCTTATGATGGGCTAAAGTTAGCTCGTGAGGCAAGTATTACTAAGGTAACATCTTGTGAGCCTCTTTTGGACATTAGCACAACTTATACTCAAAATGCTATTTTGCCATGTGCTAGTCCTAGTAATTCATCTAGACATACTATTGATAAACCTTGTGTTGGATTAATTGCTTTGCCTTGTTGCTCTAACAATGAAGCTTCTACTTCCTCTAGTACTTGTATTTATACTAACCATGTAGAGGAAATCAAAGAGCTCAAGGCTCAAGTATTTTCCTTGAGGAATGACTTGGAAAAGAGTCATGAAGGGAAATCCACACTCGATAATATCTTGAGTGTGCAAAAATCCCCTAATGATAAAAGTGGACTTGGATTCAACTCCAATAACAAGAACAAGTCCAATATAAACAAGAAGAAGGGCCAAAACCAAGTCAATAATTCGGCCAAGATTATTTGCTTCAAGTGCAAGGTTGAAGGACATCATGTAAGATCTTATCCATTGAAGAAAAAAGCACTTGAGTGAGAAGCAACAAGGGAAGCGGCCACAAGTTCATGTTCAAGCCCAAGTTGAAGTTAAGCCACTTCCGAAGAAGAATCAAGATAATTCTCCCCAAGCCAAGAAATCAATAAAGAATAGAAAGGGGAGCACTTGTTGCTACATATGTCGTGTGAAGGGGCACTTTGCCTCTTCATGTTCAAACGGTACCTTATCTAACCCTATCATTGTTGATGATGATTATTCTCTTAGGAAGGATAAGGATGGCAATGTGTTTGCCAAGTTTGTTGGAACTCAAAATGGTGTCAATAAAAGAACCATTTGGGTTGCCAAGACTATTGTGACTAACCTCTTAGGACCCAACTTGGTTGGGGACCAACTAGCTCAAACTTGATCAATAGGTGTTTATGAGGGCATTGGATACTTGGCTAACTCATGAAGAATTAAGGGATCTTCATATGTTATATTTGATCAATCCAAGTCCTTTGGATTATTATTTCCCTATCTTATATCCAATGTGCCTCTTCACGGTAACTTGTACTTAACTCATTTATATTGTAAGTTACTTGCCCCTTTACATGTTTTGGTTTTGTACCAAGTATGTGTTTGTATTTGGTGTGCCTCATGCTTGATTATTTTGTGTATTCAAGTATGTCTAGGTGTTTGGCACATCATTTACTCGTGTGTTTTATTTTGAGCCGCTAATGCATCTTGATGATATCTTATTTGGCTCTTTTAGAGTGGTTAATGGAACATCCCATTTTGGGGGAGTGACATGCCTCGCGCATATCTCAAACCTTAAAATATGTGTACATGAGTACTACCACTTAGTATTGATATTGCAAGCTTATCTAGTCACTATGTGGTGTATCATACTCATGAGAAATTCAAATTCTAAATGTCCATTAATTATCTCTAGCTGAGGTTGTTTTGCCTCTTATTAAAAAAATGAATATCACACTATGGGGGAGTGCTATGCTTCTTTTGCATATCACAATCCTAGGAAATGTGAACATATGAGGTAGTGCCACTTAGGGTCGATATAGTTGATTATCTTGTTTCTAGGTGGCATGTTGGCTCAAACATGGTCCTATTTTTGTTAGAAGCTTTTATTGCTCGTATTTTTGGTCTTTGTTTGAGTAAGAAATTCTTGGTGCGGTCTTTCTCAAATACATATCTCTATATCTTATTTGGGATACCATTTGCTTCAAGTTATTCTAATCATTGTTTTGCATGATTGTGTGACTAGTTGAAGCTATCAAGAATCTCTATCTTTGCATAGTGCTTAATCTTTTTATTTCTATCCTATGCTTTTTATTGTGAAGATTTATCTTTAATATCCGTGCAATATACCACCGAAAATCTATTCCAATACACTCATTGTCTTCGACAATTGATATACTTGTGTGTGGTAGCATTTGTGGATCATCTTCACTTTGGAGTTAACCTCTTATTGCCTTACTTTCTTTCCAAAAAAATTGTGTGGCTCCCATTGTCTTCCTTGGCTTTTGAACATATCTCTGATGATGTTTTTGATTATTATCAAATGTGTTTTAGTGGAAGACAAACCTTTTCTTCTCGGAACCTTGTGCCATTGTGAAAAGTGTTAAGGGTTTGGTTTATTTGTTGAAACCTTGCTCTTTTGGGGGTTTGCTATCTCATTCTTTATTCTCTATTTTATTTTCTTGAATGAGATAAATCTTTGAGCATTTGTGTTTTTAATTCATCTTTCATGCTTAATAGTTTTTGCTCGGTTCATTTGTTGAACTTTGTTGAACAAATCTTGTGTTGATTTGATTCTTTGATATAGTTTGGACAACAAATGTGTTTTGTCACACCTTGTATGCCTTCTTGAATATTTTTGGTGATTTGTCCAAAGTATATCTTCGTTGGATCTTGAAATTCTCACGCATGCATGTTTAATAAATGTGTATCTTATGTCATGTTTTGCTTTCTTTGATCCAATATATAGGGTATACTCCATCAAATCCTTAGACGGCTAAGATGTGCATGAAATTCAAATTTCATCTCTAAATATGCACATATTTTTATGGAGTGTATCCTATGTGTTGTGGTTATTCTAACCACTTTGGACCCAATAAGTTTGGGGACCAAGATGTACTTGAATGTTGTTTTAGGTACATTGAAGATGCAATGGATGCTTGTCTCGTCTATAAAGAAAGTTGTCACCACATGATAATTGGAGCCAAGCTAGGATGATCTAAAAATTCTTATCTACTACATCATACCATTGTTATCTCGGTAACAAGTATCTTATTCATGCATACTATTCTTCCATCCAATCTCTTGTAGGTTGCATCTTGGCATGAATTTATTTGTTTGTAAATGTTAGATTCTTGCAATTATCTTTGAAAGGCTTCTGTATACCTTATTGCTTATGTGAGTAATTTGAGATGATGCATATAATGGGGAGTATATAAAATCATGTTCATGATTCACCAATTCCAAATATGCCCTCTAGCAATTTATTGCATATCAACTCCTCAAGGTACTCTCATGTGCAATATTGTTGAAATTGCATTGAATCATTCCTTTTGATACTTGTTTCCTTTCTCAAAGTATCCCAACTAGCATTAGTTCCCTTAGTGTTAGTTGTGATGGTTTTGAGATTTTGTTTTTGTTTTTCTTTGGTGAAGTTCATTGATATACCATAAGATAAAATAGAGCCATGGGCTATATATGCACTTAAGCAAAATATCCTCTTTGGTATATCTTATGACTTCCGCTTGGATATCATGTATTATTTTTATTAACCTCTTATGTGTGGATGTTTCTTTATGGATTATTCTCATGTTTTTCCCTTAGAAACTTATATACACGAGAGTGTTAATCTCTCGCCTTTATATTCTCGCTCTTTTCCGACAATATCTCTTATCCTCTTGATTTTTAATGGTATTGGTATTTATGAGTGCTTGGTTTACTTTTATTGCATCTTCACGCACTCATATCTCATATTTGGTTTCTCTTGGACTTAAGCTTGTCTTGACAAGTGTATTGGTTTATATCTAATCCTTGTATCTTGGTTGTGTTCTAAATAATATAGAGGGAGTGAGGATTCCATGTTTGTGCATATTGTATTCAAATGAAATAACTAATTTTTGCACGAACCTTGGGGAGCTTCCTTATTTCACTTAGAGCATTATTTGTCCATTTGATTATTTTGATCTTTTGATTGCTTGCTTCATCCGTTGAAGTTCCTTCACCTTGTTATCCTTTTAGCAATCCTTGATCCTCAATATATTTTGATTTCCTCCAAGTGTTCGTCATTGGTTATGTGCATGTGATTTCACTCAAATTACGAGTAATGGACACCTTGTGTAGGAACTCATACTATATTGTCCTTATAACCTTGTTATACATTTTGGCACTTATTGTCAATGGGGGAGAAGTTTAGAGGGTTTTAAGGGAAATGGTTTTCTACTTAAGATTGGTTTGTTCTTAAGTGTTTGCCTTTCATGCATCTCATCTTTATTATGTTTTGCATGGTTGTATATATAGTGGAAACTCTCCCAAAGGTTATGCTTGACAATGTATGCAATGAAATTCAAGATCATCACACGTGCATATATTGTGGGGGAGTTTTCTCTATATATGTTGGTTCTACTCACATCTCCTACAGTAGTTGTAGTTTATGTGAGTAGACTCGGTTTTGATATGGGATAGTATCTTTGTGTTACTTAACCATATCAAATACAACCTCTTGTATACAACTTATTCTTGGATAAGTTGTGTACTTGTTTCTAATATTCATTATATAAACCCTCTTGTTGTGATTGTCATCAATTACCAAAATGGGGGAGATTGAAAGGGTAATTGCCCCTATGTGTGGTTTTGGTGATTAATGACAATCCCTATGGACTAATGTTTTCATTGAGTTTTATATGAAGGAATATTCCATAGGTCATGCTTATAGTCCATGTGTTGGATTCAAGTATGGATGCCATGAAGGTAAAGATATACCTTGACCTTGAGTATTGACATCAAGATCATCGAGTTGAAGAGAAGAATATGATGATCAAGATCTTGAGAGTGTGATCTCAATAGAAGAATTCAATATATGTCTCTAAGTCGATATCATGATAGCCTCATTAGTTGAGCTATGGTTGACTAAGATTTAGAGCATGTAATCAAATGAAGAGTTCCTTATGTACCTCAAGATATTAATATGGAGCACGAGAAGATACTTTGTTGACCAATACAAAGAGTGAAGAGTGATTTCAAGTTGGTCAACACATGAAGCATAAAGAATGTACCACATGGTATTGTGGTATGGTAAGCCTTGTCAATTATGCATCATGAACTAATCCATTATATATATGCCTTTGCGTTTTCTATATGGACAGGTATCTTTCCATGGGCATGCTTCAAAAATGAAGATATTATATAGCCCATGAGAGGATGACATCAAGTGGTGAACATCATCAAGGTTGAGAAGGGCAAGTTCAAGATAAGCATCTCGAGAAGATCATTTGCTTGAAGCTTGCCGTCCATATTGGTGATAATGGAGATGTGAAGACATGTATTAATGAATCTATCCCATAGTGGTGTATGGGGAGCAAATTAGGAGTCTTCACGAAGCAACAATGATCAAGTGTCGCATTCCGGCTTGGGTGGAGCTTGAAGCATTGTCATCAATATCAAGCGGTATGCGCAAGGCAAAGGTATGGACTTGCTAGGTTTTCCTTTTACCAGTCTCAGGGTGGTTGTTGGGAGACCGGGTTATAGGATAGATAGCCGCACTATCAAGAGGGGCTTTCGGTTCTGTAACTTGATCACATAGTCATAGGGAGCTCAATCCTTTGCATACTTTGCATCTTCCTATTTTGTTGCTTCTTGGTGTTTCTCCATGTGAGGTTCTTGAGATTATTGCTAGCTCTTCAACAAGCCCAAGTTCATCGAAAACGGAATTCATATGCATATTCTATGGCGTTTTCGAGTTTGAAGGTTTTACCGGTTCTTATTTAGGGAGGCTTCTTATATTTATTCATTTGGTTTTATCCTCCTTTGTTGGGATATGATGTTTCTCTGCACAATCTTGTTGTCCTCGTCAAAACAAGCCCAAGATCATCGAAATCGGAGTCCGGATGCAAAAGTTATTGCGTTTTTCGTGAAGCCCGTTTCATCCCGGTTGTGGATTCGGTTCAACCGGCTCCCAGACCAGGTGGTCCGGTGCCAGGACCGGAAAACCGGATCTGAAACTGGGATTTTCGGTTTTGCTATACCGAGTCTATCCGAGACAGTGTACTGACCCTAATTCCGGTTTTAAGTTTGGTTTTCCGGTCCAGGAACCGGACCGTCCGGTTCTAGAGCCGGTCCAACCGAACTTTCAACCGAGTTCGCACAGATTTCTTCCAACGGCCATATTTGCTTTCCACTATAAAAGGGGTTCTTCCCCCAACGTTTTAGGGTGTTCTTGACCACGAAATTGACCTCCATTGTTGAACCTCTTAAGCTTTCTTCCTCCCCCTTCCCTCCTATGATTCTTGCATCTTTTTGAGGGCTTTGGAAGAAGAGATCTAGATCTACAATCCCCACCAATCAATTCCAGTAGAGGTCCCAACCTTTAATAAGGTAGAGATCCCTGTGTTTACAATGCTAGTCCCTGGATCAATAGCTAGCATCCACAGTTAAGATGTAATATCAAGAAACAAAGGTCATAATACAAATTTATAACCAGGAATAAAATAATTCATTACATCTTACATAGCTCATTTGGCTATCTCATTACTATGCAGCAGAAATAACTATATAGCATGGAGTCCTTCATCTTCAAAGTGCCATAGACAATCATGTTGGTTGTATACTTGTAATCCTAATCAACACACTTTACTAACATCAAACAAACCTGCAACATAATAAGTTACAGCCACAAGGGTCAATATAGTTGAATTGTATTGGCAAGTGATACTATGGTAGTATAGTGGAGTCTATCATCTATATGCATTTGTCTAAGTCTAGCTTAGGCTTGCTTTGCTCAAAATAGATTTTCCTTATCATTTGAAAACACTAAGTTTTTGCTTGACAAAATCACCCAAGGCATCTCCCAATAGAAATTGGTGATCCTTCAACCCTTGTTCAACCACAAGTTTTAAACTTAGAAATTGGGATGAGGAGATTCTTGATAGCTTGCATGTCTTGATGCTCAAATTGTCCTTTACGAGGGACATGGCTAAGTACTTAGATTCTTCCATCTGCAGAGGTTGTGCACTTTCCCCACAAGATTTGATTTTCACCAAGACAGGAACTTTCAGAAGCCTTCCCTTAGACCAAATGGACGCGTTCCAACCTATCATCCCACTACCACCAACTGTACAAATGGCTAAGTTATTGCAACTTATGTGATCTAGGCAGAGCCCATATTGCCATGTGGCTGCACTAGAATCTTCTTAACATTTGGCATCTCAAATCTCTTTGTTCCTAGGTGGCCATCCACAAGTGAGATACACAAGGTAAACCATAGAAATGGGCCTTGTGTAACCACTCAACACAAACCATTCCTTCCATTCCACCTAGGTGATTCATTCACTTAGTTGTTTTATTAAACAAAACACAAGTCCTTGACTTAGAAATATTCCATAGCATGAATATAATCCACCCTTGTTTTCTACTAGCTAATCTAAGAATGATAGTAGTAGGAATCTTAACTTAGGAAATTTCTACTAAGGTTTCATCTACTAGGATTTCCCATGGCATAGTTTATACTTATCAAAAATTCCATGCAAGTCCTACTTAGAAATATCACTAATGCATAGTGAAAATAATGGGACAAAGTATGAAGCATCACTTGCCTTTTTGGTAGAGAATATAAGTTCACTCCTTGATCTTGCAATGATCACACTCTTCAAATTCCACTACAATTCAATCAAGCAAGCAAGCATTCAATCTACCATTCAAGCAAACATCACATAAAATAATAGAATCAAAACAATGCATGCAAGCATGCCAAAGATTGTTTTATTTGGAAAAGTGGGTTCTAACATGTTATAAACATTCTAAAACACCTATTGGTCATTTTATAAAAGTGGCAAAACCATTTGCAAAAGATTTTACCCATACACCATTTTTAAACCAATCAATATTTTATGTGATTGAAAATGCCTCTAGCAAAGCAATAATTTTTATAGGGTTCATAAAATATGTTTTCAAATCATAAAACTTTGTGTTTAGGGTCAGAGAGTTTTTGAAAATGCCTCTAGCAAAGCAATAATTTTTATAGGGTTCATAAAATATGTTTTCAAATCATAAAACTTTGTGTTTAGGGTCAGAGAGTTTAATCCAAATCATTTCCCAAAGATTTTTCTCCAAAAGTATTTTTAACATATAAACAACATTTTTATTTGACTAGAAATGCTTTAATTCAAAGATTTATTCTCTTGCTTCACAAAATATGTTTTTGAATCCACAAGTTGGTTTATATGGTCAGTAGGTTCAAAACAATCCAATTTCCAAAGATTTTATCACAAAAATAACGTTAGAATGAATTTTATATTCAAATTATGCCTACACAAGTTTCTGCAAAAACATCCATTTTACCAGAAGCAATTTACTAAACAAAGGGCATGGTTGGAAATTACTTGTCTTGCTGATTCCATTGATATAAAATTTGCAAAATTTGGACGTGTGGAAGTTATGCAATTTACAAAATCAAACATCTAATAGATTAGTTTCTGTTTTTAAATCAAAAGGCTGGCCATGTGTTGTGTTTTTATTGTTCAAAAATGTTTCGCGAGGATTGAGCTCTATGGAGCGTTGGATCTTACTGAAATCGCACGATGCAGATGGAGCGTACCGGTTCGTTTTAATGATTCTATCTATGCCACAGGATCAAGATCCAACGGCCGCGGTGCGAGTGACCACGAATGGGCGGCGCTGGCGGCGGCGAATGGCGGCACGCGCTCGGCAAGCAAGGTTGCCGACGATACAGGGGGTTAGAGAGAGAGAGAGGGGTAGCTCACCGGGTTCAGGGGATCGTTGCGATGCTCAACGTGTTCAAGCGGAGGCAGGGGCGCACGGGGCTGCTGTCAATCTTTCGCCGGAGTTCAAGACGGCGTCGGTTGCTCTTTGTCGTCATCGAAGGCGAGTATTGAGTCCACACCACAACAAACAAATGAAGTTGTCAGGCTCGCGCGAGAAAGTCGAGCACGAGAGTATCGATCAAAGGGGATGGGATGGTCAGGAGTTACCAGGGGTGTCGCCGGAGTGGAAACAGACGGCGGCGCTGACGGTCTTGGTCGTTGCCAACCTAGGGGACGCGCGCTGGAGAGTGGGGATTACTTGGAGGTGCGCAGGGGTCTAGGGAACGTGCTCGTCTGGTCGAGGAGGCGAGGGGCGACAGGGGTTTGCCGGAATCGTCGCCGGAAGACTTTGGAGGCAGCGGTGGTGCAATCAGAAAAGGGGACGGCCTGGGGACAGTGAGGGTCGGGCAAGAGAGGGGAAAGAGAGAGGGGGCGCAGGCGATTTAGTACGCGTGATCGCGCGGCTGTTTAATCGCGGCGTTACTGCGAATTACGCCGGCAATCAATCGGCAGCAACGACCTGCGAGGTCAGCGGGGGGGGGGGTGAGGAAGAAGCCTAGCAGATGGGGCATGTTTGACAGCGAGAGAGAGAGGGGTGAGGTGGGTCCAGTTAGTCAGGGATTGGGTGGGTTTCCTTCTGAGTGAAAAACGTTTCACTGCGGGGAGTGAGGGAGTGGGTTGGACTGGCTTAGCTGGGCTTTGCTGGGCTGGGCTGGCTTAGCTCATTTTTTTGTTCAGAATTGTTTTTCGTTTTTTCCTTTTCTATTTATCTGTTTTGATTTTGTTTAATCATTTCAAACTTCAACAAAACTTTGTGTAGATTTTAATACTGATTAGTAATACATTCCAAAGTCAAATTTAGAATAATATATTTATTCTTTTTAGGGTCTTTTAATTATTTAAAATAGGCTCTTGTATTAATTCAAATAAGATTTAATAATGTTTTCAAACTCCATTTGAAATCTAAATCTTTCCAAATCTTTTCAGTAGGTTTTATTTATTTATTAGGGTGTCAAATAATTCACCTTGATTTATTTGGAATATTTTTAATATGATTTATAAATCATTTAAATTGGGTATTTGTTTTTATTCCAATGAAATCAATTATGGTTTTAATTCCATAATTTTTATTTAGGTGATTTACTTGATTTCATTTAAGTTAATTAAACAATTTTTTATTCCACTTGGGTAAATTCCAAATATTATTCTCCCATGATTAATTAATCATTTCTAATAGGGATTTTGTCTTTATTCAAATGGAAATAGAATTTGGTTAGTGCCATTTTATTTTATTTGGAAAATTCTTTATCCTTTTATTTTATTTGGTTTTGGATTATATTTATTCCATTTGCTTATGGATTAGGCCAAGATTTAATTTGGTCTTTAAATATTCCTCATTTAATATTTCTTTCCTTATAAAAATCCATATCTTTTTATTTAAAGATCCAAACTTGGTGATTCCAATTTGTAAAATCTTATTTGTTTATCCTTTTAAATCTTTTTAGGATTATTTGCTCACCATTTGGTATGGATTTTCTAGATAGGAGCTTTATTAGCATTGGAAATTCAATTTCCTTATCTTATTAAATTCATAAGATTTTATTTATGGCTCCAAATTAAGTGAAACCAATTTATATGGTCTTATAATATTTCTATTTGTCATTCTTGATCATTTATAAATATTTGTTGACAAATTTTATATGGATCCAATCCATGATCTTGGAGATAACTTGGAAATGATTTTATTCCATTTGGGTTTTAGGGTCTTGGTTTATTCTCCAAGTGTTTAAATTTCCAGATGCATTTATGAAGATTGCATTCCACTTGATTTGAATTTAGTTAGATTCAAACATTAACCAAAGTTTGTTCAAGATGGGATTTTAAGTTTCCCTTTAGAAATAAAAAGTTTCTTTTCACCCTAAATTTCAACAATTATTTATTTTGTTTATTTATTTTTCACATTACAAAATTTGGATAATTTTGGGATGTGACATGCTACCACCCTTAAAATAAATCTCGTCCCGAGATTTGGGGAGGATAGGGTTACAAGTTGGCTCAAAGCAACTAGGGTACTACCACCCTTTAAAAAATTTCCAACTAGATTACTTCTTGGCTTGCTTGGGATCTTGATGAAATCTTTCTGGGCATACATCTGCATAGTGTCCTTAGTTTCCACACTTGAAACATATGACAAAGCTGAGATCCTTCATAGGTTTTATCTTGTGCTTCATATTTTCTGGACAATTGCTTGCATAATGTCCTTGGTTACCATAGTTGTAACATGTGACAAGGTTGAGTTCTTCACGTATCTTCTGTGGACAAGTTGGTACATAATGGCCTAGCTCTTTGCGGTTGTTGCACCACACTTGGCTAATTTCCTTATACTTCTTCTTCTTCTTCTCTGGACATTCATTGGCATAGTGTCCCATATCTTTGCAAGTGTAACATTGCTCTTGGGTAATATCCTTCTTGCTAGGGTTGGGGCATTTCTTCTTCTTGGGTTTCTCCAAAGCTAGGAGTTCTTCTAGTTCATGCTCTTAATATCTCACCTCAAAGGTGGGAAATATTTCTCTCTTCTTGGGGCAGTTGCTAGAGATATGACCTTCTTCTTCACAAGAGTAGCAACACTTTGTGGTCACTTTGGATTTGGCCTTATGAGGCATGGTTCTGACTTTGACTTCACCCTTACTGGTAGAAGTTGTTCCCTCCTGAGGGTTTACAAACTATTGATGCACTCCACCTTGTTTCCTTTGTTGAACTATGAAATAGATGGGGCATTGAATAGGGACATGATTATTTCCTTCACATAGGAAACAAGTAGCTTGAGATGTGGGGCATTGATTAGTTGGATGTTTCTCTTCACAATTGGGGCATTGATCTTCATGCTCTTTGGAAGTGTGATCCTTGTCTCCACAAACATTGCAAGCTTGAGTTCCTTCTAGAATATCTTCCTTGATATCCTTGTTGTCACAAATTATTTGGGAAGGGATTTCTCCCATGTTGATCAATTGACTTGTCATCCTATGCAACAATTGGGTTTGGGTTTCCAAAAACCTTTGCATGACTGGGTCTAGACCATTGTTGTTGGCCCAAAATTGAGTTGTCACTTGGTTCAACTGGGTTTGGGTTACTATGAGTTCTCTCATGTTGACTTCTTGGTTGTTTTTGTTGTTGTTGTCACCATACTTGATGTTGGATTTTCTTGGAGTAGTCATCTGTTTGGGTTGGATTGGGATTAGAATAGGTAAAATATTTCTAAGGAATTAATTCTATTCACACACATCACAATTCACACAAGCAATGTGCAAGCAATCACAAACAAATATTCCACTCAAACAACAAGTTTCAAGCACATTTTTAGGCATCAATTTTTTTTGCTACACCACATAAGTTGTTGGGTTTAATTTAAACTAAACATGGTGGTACAACTATATGGTTCACTTGAGATCATTCCATCCTTCTTGGTTGATTCTTCTTGAATGAGATCATGGTTTCCCTGGGAAAATTCTTGCATCTTGGTCACAAAACTTCAAAGGTGATGATGGTTCCTTCCAAGTTGGGTTTTCTTAGTCTTCAAGTCTTGAGAAATACTTCTTGTCTCACTTGTAGTCCTTAGTGATATCCAAGTTGAAGTCCTTGTTAAGAATAAGGTTGAAATCACTTGAGTTGGTGAAGTCCTTTGCTCATGTTGAAGTCTTTGCTCATGGTGGAGGCTTTATCCATCAAGTTTGAAATAGAAGAGATGTAGAGTTAAAACCAAAAGGTTTAGGAAAGAGATTACAAGATTTTGTGTAAATAAGTTTTGGAACAAATACAACTCCTACTTTTCTAAGGGGTTTTGTCCAATCCTAGGGTTACAAATCCTACAGGCAACACAGTGCTATGATACCATCTGTAGAGGTCCCAACCTTTAATAAGGTAGAGATCCATGTGTTTACAATGCTAGTCCCTGGATCAATAGCTAGCATCCACAGTTAAGATGTAATATCAAGAAACAAAGGTCATAATACAAATTTATAACCAGGAATAAAATAATTCATTACATCTTACATAGCTAATTTCGCTATCTCATTACAATGCAGCAGAAATAACTATATAGCATGGAGTCCTTCATCTTGAAAGTGCCACAGGCAATCATGTTGGTTGTAGACTTTTAATCCTAATTAACACACTTCACTAACATCAAAAAAACCTGCAACATAATAAGTTACAGCCACAAGGGTCAATACATTTGAATTGTATTAGCAAGTGATACTATGGTAGTATAGTGGAGTCTATCATCTATATGCATTTGGCTAAGTGGAGCTTAGGCTTGCTTTGCTCAAAATAGATTTTCCTTATCATTTGAAAACACTAAGTCTTTGCTTCACAAAATCACCCAAGGCATCTCCCAATAGAAATTGGTGATCCTTCAACCCTTGTTTAACCACAAGTTTTAAACTTATAAATTGGGATGAGGAGATTCTTGATAGCTTCCATGTCTTGATGCTCAAATTGTCCTTTACCAGGGACATGGCTAAGTACTTAGATTCTTCCATCTGCAGAGGTTGTGCACTTTCCCCACAAGACTTGATTTTCACCAAGACAGGACCTTTCAGAAGCCTTCCCTTAGACCAAATGGGCGCGTTCCAACCTATCATCCCACTACCACCAACTGTCCAAATGGCTAAGTTATTGATACTTATGTGATCCAGGCAGAGCCCATATTGCCATGTGGCTGCACTAGAATCTTCTTAACATTTGGCATCTCAAATCTCTTTGTTCCTGGGTGGCCATCCACAAGTGATATACACAAGGTAAACCATAGAAATGGGCCTTGTGTAACCACTCAACACAAACCATTCCTTCCATTCCACCTAGGTGATTCATTCACTTAGTTGTTTTATTAAACAAAACACAAGTCCTTGACTTAGAAATATTCCATAGCATGAATATAATCCGCCCTTGTTTTCTACTAGCTAAGCTAAGCATGATAGTAGTAGGAATCTTAACTTAGGAAATTTCTACTAAGGTTTCATCTACTAGGATTTCCCGTGGCATAGTTTACACTTAGCAAAAATTCCATGCAAGTCCTACTTAGAAATATCACTAATGCATAGTGAAAATAATGGGACAAAGTATGAAGCATCACTTGCCTTTTTGGTAGAGAATATAAGTTCACTCCTTGATCTTGCAATGATCACACTCTTCAAATTCCACTACAATTCAATCAAGCAAGCAAGAATTCAATCTACCATTCAAGCAAACATCACATAAAATAATAGAATCAAAACAATGCATGCAAGCATGCCAAAGATTGTTTTATTTGGAAAAGTGGGTTATAACATGTTATAAACATTCTAAAACACCTATTGGTCATTTTATAAAAGTGGCAAAACCATTTGCAAAAGATTTTACCCATACACCATTTTTAAACCAATCAATATTTTATGTGATTGAAAATGCCTCTAGCAAAGCAATAATTTTTATAGGGTTCATAAAATATGTTTTCAAATCATAAAACTTTGTGTTTAGGGTCAGAGAGTTTAATCCAAATCATTTCCCAAAGATTTTTCTCCAAAAGTATTTTTAACATATAAACAACATTTTTATTTGACTAGAAATGCTTTAATTCAAAGATTTATTCTCTTGCTTCACAAAATATGTTTTTGAATCCACAAGTTGGTTTATATGGTCAGTAGGTTCAAAACAATCCATTTGCCAAAGATTTTATCACAAAAATAATGTTATAATGAATTTTATATTCAAATTATGCCTACACAAGTTTCTGCAAAAACATCCATTTTACCAGAAGCAATTTACTAAACAAAGGGCATGGTTGGAAATTACTTGTCTTTCTGATTCCATTTATATACAATTTGCAAAATTTGGACGTGTGGATCAAAAGTTATGCAATTTACAAAATCAAACATCTAATAGATTAGTTTCTGTTTTTAAATCAAAAGGCTGGCCACGTGTTGTGTTTTGATTGGTCAAAAACGGTTCGCGAGGATTGATCTCTGTGGAGCGTTGGATCTTACTGAAATCGCACAGTGCAGATGGAGCGTACCGGTTTGTTCTAATGATTCTATCTATGCCACAGGATCAAGATCCAACGGCCGCGGTGCGAGTGACCACGAATGGGCGGCGCTGGCGACGCGCGCTCGGCAAGCGAGGTTGCCAACGATACAAGGGTTTAGAGAGAGAGAGGGGGGTAGCTCACCGGGTTTAGGGGATCGTTGCGATGCTCAACGTGTTCAAGCGGAGGCAGGGGGCGCACGGGGCTGCAGTCAATCTTTCGCCGTAGTTCAAGACGGCGTCGGTTGCTCTCCGTCGTCGTCGAAGGCGAGTATTGAGTCCACACCACAACAAACAAATGATGTTGTCAGGTTCGCGCGAGAAAAGCGATCACGAGAGTATCGATCAGAGGGGATGGGATCGTCAGGAGTTACCAGGGGGTGTCGCCGGAGTGGAAACAGACGGCGGCGCTGACGGTCTTGGTCGTTGCCAACCTAGCGGACGCGCGCTGGCGAGTGGGGAGTACTGGGAGGTTCGCAGGGGTCTGGGGAACGTGCCCGTGTGGTCGAGGAGGCGAGGGGCGACGGGGTTTTCCGGAATCGTCGCCGGAAGACTTCGGAGGCAGCGGTGGTGCAAGCAGAAATGGGGACGGCCTGGGGGTAGAGAGGGCCGGGCGAGAGAGGGGAAAGAGAGAGGGGGCGCAGGCAATTTAGTACGCGTGATTGCGGGGCTGTTTAATCGCGGCGTTACTGCGAATTACGCCGGCAATCAATCGACAGCAACGGCCGGCGAGGTCAGCGGGGGGGTGAGGAAGAAGCCTGGCAGATGGGGCCTACTTGACAGCGAGAGAGAGAGAGGGGTGAGGTGGGTCCAGTTAGTCAGCGATTGGGTGGGTTTCCTTCTGAGTGAAAAACGTTTCACTGCGGGGAGTGAGGGAGTGGGCTGGACTGGCTTAGCTGGGCTTTGCTGGGCTGGGCTGGCTTAGCTCATTTTTTTTGTTCGGAATTGTTTTTATTTTTTCCTTTTCTATTTATCTGTTTTGATTTTGTTTAATCATTTCAAACATTCATTTGAATTCAAAATTCAACAAAACTTTGTGTAGATTTTAATACTGATTAGTAATACATTCCAAAGTCAAATTTAGAATAATATATTTATTCTTTTTATGGTCTTTTAATTATTTAAAATAGGCTCTTGTATTAATTCAAATAAGATTTAATAATGTTTTCAAACTCCATTTGAAATCTAAATCTTTCCAAATCTTTTCAGTAGGTTTTATTTATTTATTAGGGTGTTAAATAATTCACCTTGATTTATTTGGAATATTTTTATTATGATTTATAAATCATTTAAATTGGGTATTTGTTTTTATTCCAATGAAATAAATTATGGTTTTAATTCCATAATTTTTATTTAGGTGATTTCCTTGATTTCATTTAAGTTAATTAAATAATTTTTTATTCCACTTGGGTAAATTCCAAATATTATTCTCCCATGATTAATTAATCATTTCTAATAGGGATTTTGTCTTTATTCAAATGGAAATAGAATTTGGTTAGTGCCATTTTATTTTATTTGGAAAAATCTTTATCCTTTTATTTTATTTGTATTTGGATTATATTTATTCCATTTGCTTATGGATTAGGCCAAGATTTAATTTGGTCTTGGTCTTTAAATATTCCTCATTTAATATTTCTTTCCTTATAAAAATCCATATCTTTTTATTTAAAGATCCAAACTTGGTGATTCCAATTTGTAAAATCTTATTTAATATTTTTTTATCCTTTTAAATCTTTTTAGGATTATTTGCTCACCATTTGGTATGGATTTTCTAGATAGGTGCTTTATTAGCATTGGAAATCCAATTCCCTTATCTTATTAAATTCATAAGATTTTATTTATGGCTCCAAATTAAGTGAAACCAATTTATATAGTCTTATAATATTTTTATTTGTCATTCTTGATCATTTATAATGTTAGATTCAAACATTTACCAAAGTTTGTTCACGATGGGATTTTAAGTTTCCCTTTAGAAACAAAAAGTTTATTTTCACCTTAAATTTCAACAATTATTTATTTTGTTTATTTATTTTTCACATTACAAAATTTGGAAAATTTTGGGATGTGACAATTCCTCCTCTAAGTGAGGGGAACCCATTGGATCTAGATCTTGGAGTCATTGGTTGACTTCCACCATTGTTCTTCCTCTATAATTCCTCCCTAGCACTTGTTGCTTTGGTGGGATTTGAGAGTGAAGGATTTGAGCACCCTTGGTGGTCTTGCTTTGCATTCTTGCATAAGTGTTGGGCTCTCCATTATGATTTGTTCGAGTGAGAGATCGTGATCTTGTTACTCTTGGAGGGTGACCTCCTAGTTAGCTTGGCGGTTGGTGCCGTTGTGTCCTCTTCGTGGAAGATTGTGAAGAGACCCGGGCTATCTCCTTCGTGGAGCTTGTGAAGTGGTTGTGGAGCTTGCCATCTCTAGAGTGGAGGAAAAGCTAGCCATAAGGAAAGGGCCTATTCCTTCGTGGGATAGACTCGGAGAAGAAGGTGAGCCTTTGTGGCGCGTGAGGAATCCTTTGTGGAACCTCACACCTCTCCAACGTGACATAGCCCCCTTCCCAAAGGTGGTGAACATGGGAATACATCTTCGTCTCCGCGTGCCTCGGTTATCTCTATATCCGAGCTTACTTTCCTTGTGATAGCCATCGAGCTTGAAGTACTTATATCTTGCTTACACTTGTGGTATATTTATCGTGTGCTATCATGCTTAGCTTAATTTGTTGTTGGTGCACTTAGTTGAGCCTAGTGTATTTAGGTTTTGTGCTTGTAAAATAAACGTTAGTTTAATTCCGCATTCTATCAAGCCAAAACCATAATAGTTTTGAAATTGCCTATTCACCCACCTCTAGGCGACATCTCTATCCTTTCAGCCCCCCTGCCTCGCCTCTTCGCCTATAAGAAACCCCTGATGCAGAAACCCTAGATACCCGATCAAAACTCCACGAAACCGTATGTAGCCGCCACCACCATCGTCCCTAGATCGGGGGATTTGAAGCTCTTCTAGGCACCCTGCCGGAGGGGATATCATCCTGGAGGCCTTCTTCTTCATCATGCCAGCCTTCGGTATGAAGTGTGAGTAGTTCCACCTTGGACTACGGGTCCATGTAGTAGCTAGATGGTTGTATCTCCTCTTTGTGCTTTCATGTCTAGATCTTGTGAGCTCCGTTCATGATCAAGATATAATCTATTTGTAATCATGCATGTTATGTTTGCGGGGATCCGATGGATATTGAGATTACTATGTCAGATTGATTAATGTTTTTGTAATATTGATTCTATCGTGGCTGTGTTGTTTGTGATCTTGCATGCTTTCCGCTGTTAGTAGCTATCTTGGCCAAGTAGTTGCTAGTGACTCCAAGAGGGGGTATTTATGCTTGATAGTGGGCTCATGCCTCTACTTAATAAGGGAAGTGACAGAAATCTCTATGGTTGTAGATGTGTTGTTGCCACTAGGGAGAAAACAACGGTCTCTTGTTCATGGAACAAGTGGATTGTTTACCTTACACACTTTGCTTAAAGCAGTTGTCTATTTCTTGCAACTTAATACTGGAGGGGGTTCAGATGATAACCCAAAGGTGGACTTCTAGTCATAGATGCAGTTAGATGGCGGTCTATGTATATTGTTGTATTGCCCAATCGAATCTCATAGGATCTTTTTGTGTGGTATTGCATTGTTATGCCTTGCTCAGTCCTGTCAATTGCCCTGCTGTAATTTGTTTACCCAGCATGCCATGTTTGTTTATCTAAGGAGAACACCTATAGTGAACTATGGACCCCGGTCCAAACTTTACCATTGATACATCTTCCACTGTTATTGTTTACTTGTTGCAAACCATCATCACCTTCCACACCATACAGTTAATCCTTTGTTACAGCAACCGGTGAGATTGACAACATCGCTGTTAGTTGGGGCAAAGTCTTGAGTTTGTGTTGTGCAGGTTTCCATGTTGCTTGCAACACCTTTGAGGCGTTTCCTTCCTCCTACTGGTTCGATAACCTCGGTTTCTTACTGAGGGAAAACTTGCTGATGTGCTGCATCATACCTTGCTCTTGGGGTTTCCCAACGGGGCGTCAACACGCATCATGCTCCATGTAGATTTATTCCTCCAACTCTCCATGAAGGAAAGCCGTCTTCACATCCATTTGCTCAACCTCCAAGTTGAGACTTGCTGCCATGCCAAGGATCTTTCGGATTGATGTCATCTTCACCACCGAAGAAAATATTACATCAAAGTAAATACCTTTTCTCTGGCTGAATCCTTTTACAACTAGCCTGGCCTTGTACCTTGGATGTGACGTGTGCTCTTCTTGCTTGATTCTGTAGACCCACTTGTTCTTTAGAACTTTCCCTTGGGAAACTTCACCAGCTCATAAGTATGATTCTTATGCAAGGAATCCATCTCTTCTTGCATAGACTTATTCCACTCCTTCTTGTTCCTATATTTCATTGCCTCTTGAAAGCACACAGGTTCTAAATCATCAAACAATAACACCACATATTGGTCTGAGTCATACCTAGTGGAAGGAACACGGCCTCGGCTGGACCGTCTGAGTGGGATAGCCGGTGGACTATCTGGTTCAGGTGCTTGCTGATCATGATCATCTTCTTCATCATCATACTATTGCTGATGGGGAGCATCCTCACCTATACCACTATGTGCATCATCTTGCACATCTTCCGCATCATCATTTTCAGCCTCTTGTTGAGATGAATCTGCAGGAGCTGGGTCGGAATCAGATCTGTCTTGCTGCTAATTTCGAGGAGAAACATGTACCAGAACTTGATCCGGAACCTACACCTTTGGTCTTCAACAAACACAACATCACGGCTTCTCACAACCTTTCTTGCTATTGGATCATACAACTTATAGCCGAACTGATCACCTCCATAGCCAAGAAATATACATTGTCGTGTCTTTGTATCAAGCTTTGACCTTTCATCTTGAGGGATATGAATAAAGTCCTTGTACCCAAAAACCTTCAGGTGCTCATACGAGACGTCCTTGTCATAAAATACCCTGTTTGGAACATCTCCCTGCGATGGATAACTCGGTGAGAGATTAATAAGATAAACTGCAGTCGACAAAGCCTCACCCCAATAATGTATAGGAAGCTTTGCACTCGATAGCAAGCGTCTAACTCTCTCAACAATTGTCATGTTCATCCTCTCAGCAAGACCATTCAACTGTGGTGTCTTTGGAGGAGTAAATTGGTGCCTAATTCCATGTTCCTTGCAATAGGCATCAAATGGGCCAATATCTCTCCCCCATTATTAGTGTGAACGCACTTGATCTTCTTCTCAGTTTCTCTCTCAACTGAGACTTGGAACTGCTTGAATACACTTAGTACTTGATGTTTGTTCTTCAAAACATAGACCCAAACCTTCCCTGGAACAGTCATCAATAAATGTGACAAAGTACTTTGCTCCACCCATAGACCTCACCGACATTTTGCAAACATCAGAATGTATCAACTCCAGCACCTCGGGCTTCTTGTGAGGAGGTTGACTCTTGAACGCAACTCTGTGTTGCTTCCCCGCTAGACAATCTGAACATTTCTTGATGTGAACACCTTTCACACCTTTCAACAAATTTTTATTCACTAGCACCATCATCCCCTTCTCACTCATGTGCCCAAGTCTCTTGTGCGATAGAGCACATGCATCCTCTTTCTACAATGCATTTACACAAGCAGCAGAAAGCTTAGTATGAACATGATACAAAACTGAAACCATGTTACCTTTTGCAACAATCAGGTTCCCTTTGGTGAGCTTGTACTATGCATTTCCAAATCGGCTCAAGTACCCATCTCCATCAAGCAATCCAACCGAGATATTGTTGAGTCGAAGGGCCTCAACATGCCTCACTGACATGAGGACTAGTGTCGTACCATTTTTAGTCTCCAAGTGCACATATCCTCTTCCAATGATTTTTGATCTATCATTATTTCCCATCTTCACAACACCAAAATCACCTGTTGTGTAGTTGGTCAAGATCTCTCTATGAGATGTAGCATTTATGGTAGCACCGCTGTCTGGAATCCAAGTCATCTCATCACCATATGCAAGGCTGATGGTATCATCAGAAACTACAATGATCCTCTCCTCAATGGTGGAAACGCTGTTGCCATCATGTTCTTCATGCATGAGAAACATGATCTCAACTGCAGCAATCCGGCCTCCCTCACTATCACTATCACTGTCGGCCTGTTTCTGAACTTTCTTCTTTTTCTTTTTGTCTTTCTTCCATTGTTCACAATGCCACTTGATGTGGCCCTTCTCATGGCAGTGATGACATATAATACCAGCATTCTTGTCTTTGCCTCTTGATTTTCTTCTACTTCTTTCTCCTCCCTTACTCGGACCTTTGCTCTTGCTTCTCCCGCGTGACTCGGTCACTAACATTTCAGAATGTGAGGAAGAACCGTCTTTATCAGAAATTTTTCTGGACTCTTCATTTAGTACCTTGGTCTTCATAAGGTTCCAAGTGACTACTCTGTTAGGTTCTGAATTGCACACAGTGACCTTAAAGGTTCCCAAGTGTTCGGTAATGAGCCAAGTAGCAGCAAGGCTCTGACTTCATCTTCAAATGTGATTCCCATTGAAGATAGCTGATTTATAATGCCCTAAAATTCATTCACATGGTCTGCAATTGGAGTACCCTCCTTGTACCTCAAACGCATCAATTTCTTGATCAAGAACATCTTGTTGGTACATTCTTTGTGGGCATACAACTCCTCCAATTTCTGCCATAAGGTACGTGCATGTGACTCATCAATGATATGGTATCATCCACCCTGTCGGATGAACCCACAAGCTTGGAGATGAAGTACCTCCCAATGATCTTCTTGCATATCACTAGGCATCTCAGTGGAGAACACCGGCTTCTAGTAATCCTTCACATATAACAAGTCCTTCATCTTGCTCTTCCATGCTTGATAATTTGTACCATTCAAAGAAATCATTCTGTTGGTATTCACTTCCATCCTTCACCATAAGAAAATGCACTCAACCCAAAACAAACCTTGCTCTGAACTGACCATGAACTGAACCTCAGCTCTGATACCACTTTGTTGGGGGAAGATAGCACAACCCCCGCTTCTTGCGGTGAACCCCGAGGATAGTTTCAATCAACAGATATACAACAGAAATAAAACAACGAGCACATGCACATGTGACACAAGGATTTACGTGGAAAAACCTTCTCAAGGTGAGAAGGAAAAATAACGGGTGCGGACCAACCGGTCCACCGAGCTTCACTATGAGCAACCTAGGTACAGAGTCTTCTCTAGAAGATATACAGATATACAACACACTCAGCACGTTGCCAACCGGCAACAACAACAACCACTTGAGAGAAAGACTACAGCAAGGCAGAGATTTCAGTTTATGTCCCCTTCAGTAATCAACAAGCTGCTCTTAAACCGCAGATCCAATCAGCACCAAACTTGCTACACAAGCTGACATACGAGTACCCAACATACATGCCAAATTTCAGGCCAATCGGACACTGTTTGCCTGCCCAAACTGTTCGTCTACCAAAACTGCTCTGTGCTGAAACTACAGCAGTCCGAACTGAATAAACCGCTTCTAAATCTGATGCTACAATGACCCAAACCTCAAACTAGCTAACCAGATCGAAGTACTCAAAGCAAGGAACAATCTCACCAAGTTTGGAGCCAATCCAAGGACGTTTAAGCCTCCAAACACCAGCTTGAAGACAGACCGATCAGATCTCAGAAATCTGGACAGAAATCACCTCTCCTTCTTCTTCCTCTCTTCTCACTAGGTTGTGGTGTTCTTGTGTATTCTCTCACCCTCTCTCTCTATTGCTCAGCTCACACTGCGTGTCTCACACTCACAGCCACCAAGGATGGCTAGGGTTTTCTTTTCTACTCCTCTCCCAAGGAGCACCTCAGCCGTTGGATACAAACGTCGATTAACGGTTGAAACATGTTGGACTTTCACGAGCTATAGTTGGTCTTCCAACACACCTCTATGTGGAGGGACATGGCCCAACATGCAGTGCAGCACGTTGTAGATGCTAGGTTGGAGGACTTGGGTGGATTGCGACGGGGGCTTGCCTCACCGGAGGAGGGGGAGGAGGACTAGACCGGGTCGGACGAATCGCCGCCTGGTGCCATGCGCCAGGGCTTGCTCAAACGGAGCGGAGCGGGCGTGGCAGGAGGGCGCGGGTCCAGAAGGAGCTGCAGTCGGTGGGCGGCAGCCACGCGCTATAGAGGAGGCGAAGATCATGCGCTTTAGGGTATGTAGAAGTGGTGTGAAAATTGAGCCCTTGGTTTCACTCAGCGGTGGCATAGGTTGTAGTTTCTTGGAATAGCCAGGGGTAAACTGGTTCAATGAAAATTCGGACGGAAAACTATGCGGACGAACCTACCTCTAGACTTTTTATAGTAAAGATGAATAGAGTTTGAACTCGAAATTTTGGGGTCCATCCATGTGTGGTTTGGACGGAAACATAATCCTCCACAACCCCCTTCACATGCCCCCTCCCAACGACCAACGCCCAATGAATGCCATCGGGTTGAAGGTAGGGGAGGTTCAAGTACTCTACGACCTCGAGGTGGGTGGCAATCGGCGACTTAGGGTGTGTTTGTTTGGACTGCAGCTGTAGAAAATCAGCTGCGGAAAATCAGCTATAGGAAGCAGCTGTTGAAAGCAGAGATTTGGTGTTTGGAAAGAAGGCGACGGAGGGCCATGGCAGCCTGACAACTGCAGTACAGTGGGTCGCCCGCGGCGGTTGGAGACGAGCTCGACAACTCGGAGGTGGCGTCCTATCCCTAGCGACGCTAGTCAGGAAGAATGCGAGTTGGGGATGGGGAGAGCAGCCTCGGGGCGGCAAAATCCTAGCCTGCCATGGGAACCGAACGGGGAGGAGGAGGGAAATGAGTGGGAAACATCGGGTAGAGTGGGGGTCGGTAGGGATGGAAATTGTTTTGTTAATATTGTGAATTGTATGGGGTATTTTGGTCATGTCCAACTCAGGAAGCAGGGGAAGCAGCGGAAAGCACCTCGTGGCTAGCTTCCGGATTCGCAGAGTTCGCAGTTCATTTTTCTACAGCGCTTTAGAGAATCGCTTTTCTATTTCATGTTGTTTATTTGGGATGCTGCGTTTGGACCCCAAAAGTAGAAGCAGAAGCCTAAACAAACACACCCTTGGAGGCTTCCCTGCTTTACATCTCGGGCGGGTGGCGATGATCATTGTGGTTATCTGTAATGGATCTCTGCTTTCATCCCTAGTGGATCCATGTTCATTCATCAAATTCTGCCTAGTTTTTATGGCTCGTACATTGATATTTTATTTAGAGTACAAACTAAATTACATAACTAAATAATAGCAAAGTAATTCTCATCACCCGACTTATCCTTAGATGGGATTGGTCGGGTATCATTGTCGTAACAATATGCCTCTGCCATCTCTACACTCACATCTTCCGCATCCCATTATTCTCCTTCGCTGCGCTCCTACTCCTTCCCCAATGCCTCTACTCTCCCCACACCCAGTTTGGGGGAGTTCCCCTAACATTTATACGGGCTTGGAGGCTTTGTAAAGAACTCGTTAGTGCCTTCGAGACTACGAGCAATGGGTCTATAATCGTTAGATCAAGTACCGACATGCTACAATGAGCTATGTTCGTAGCATGAAAGCCCAAGGCGTCGAGGTCGGAGCTCCAAAACAATGGTTAGTGATTTTGCTATTTTCAGCATTGCATATGTTTTTTTACATGGGACAGAGGCATGTATATGTTGCAAAAAATACATTAGTGACATGTCGTGATGACTCTTAAGGTCTACCGCAAATGTTCCCTTCGTGCTACAAGTGATATTTTTGTGATGTTGCAAGAGTTGGTCTCTTATGTTGCATAGGTGTGATGATTTTCTGCGGCCATTGATGATTTGTTACATACAAAATTAATAGTGCAGTGGTCTTTTCATAGTGTTGGGACGCGTTTCGCATGGTTCTGGGACACTCGAGAAGTAATGTTGGGACAATGTTATGAACATAAAAACTATTGCATGTTTGTAGTTATGTCGTAATTGTTGGGCGGTGAAGATCTCACATTTAAGTGGATCAAATGGCGGGGAGGCGACCGATCAGGACCAATCTCCGACCAACTAACACATGTCCGCAAGGTTTTATCATTTTCTCTTTGTATATATTACTACCTTCGTCCCAAATCTTAAGGCTTATATTTCTTAAAAAAGTCAAGCCACGGAAAGTTTGACCAAACTTTTAGAAAACTTATTAAGAACTATAATATTATATAGATTGAAGGGAATATGCCCGAGAGGCAATAATAAAGTGGTTATTATCGTATTCCTTGTTTATGATAAATGTTTATTTTGCATGCTATAATTGTATTAATACAGAAACGTTAATACATGTGTGTTTAATAAACAAAAAGGAAGTTCCTAGTTATGCCTCTCTTATAAACTAGATCGTTGATTAACAAGATGATCAAAGGTTTCCTGATCATGGACATTGGATGTTGTTAATAAAGAGGTCACAACATTAGTGTAATGATGTGATGAACATTCATCTGAAGTATAGCATTACAATCAAAGTCATTGAGTTTATATTGCTATAACAACTTACAAAGTGATCCTAATCCTTAGACCATGAGACCATGAGTATGGAGTGTTTGAGATTTGTAATAAAACCTTGTTTGACATGGTTGGATCAAAGGTGTTATTTATAAAACTTCCATTATGTTTTAAAAGATTAAAAGCTTTAGAGATTACCGCTTTTACACTGAAAAGAGCTCCATCTTGATCCGTTGAAATGACACCATGGAAGTTATGGTTTTGGGGTAAAACCCAAGTTGTCATTTCTTAAATTTTGGTATGATAAACATAAGTAAGATGTTTACAACCGAAGTCGGATGAGCATGTCTTTGTAGGTTATTTCGAATAACAAATTGGTTATTCCTCCATAACACCAAGGACGAAAGGGTTTGTCGCTTGAAACGTGAAGTTTCTTGAAAAGGGAATTTTTCGTAAAAGTTAAGTGGGAGGACAATAGAACTTTGATAAGGTTAATGAACCTTAGCTAAATGTGCTGAGTTGTGCAGCCTCGAAAATCGTTCCAGAGGCTGCCATAATGCTCATATCTTATGTGCCTCAAAGGTTGTGGTCACGGAGATCTAAGTTCTTATTGAACCAAGTTGGTCAGATAAACAATCAAATGCTGAGATTTGAGAGTAAATCATTATTGTTTGGCAATGATGAACCGACTACATGCAAAGAAGCGATGATGGGCCCTGACTCCGTCAAATGGCTTGAAGACATGAAATCCGTGATAGTTCCATATACGAGAAATCAAGTTTTTTGAACTTGGAAGACCCTCCGGAAAGGTGTAAAAACCTATCTGTCGTATTTGGATCTATAAAGAAAAGACATGGATGTTTCACATCTATGAAATAGTCGACATGTCGGTAAAGTGTTTACGACAATGTTCAAGGGGTTGACTATGACAAGATTTGATCTTTCATAGCGATATTTAGTCTGGACGGATTAAAGTAGCAACCACTACATATAATTTGGTATATGGTAGATGAATAAACAAAACAAAGTTCTTCTAATAGAATGGTTACCTAGGACATGTACATGACACGGTCCAAAGAGTTTTGTTAATTCAAAATATGCTAAAAAGGACATGCAAACTTCAATGGTTGAAGTAAGCATCACGGAGTTGGAATCTTCACCATGATGAAAAAGGAGTTTTCATCAGGAGACGATGAAGATGCTTGCATTTGCAAGAAATTAAGTGGAAGCGCTAAGACATATTTCTAATACATTATGTGGAGTACATCTTGTTGATTGAAAATAATGTATCTTTTATTGACAAAGGTTAAGGATTTCATTTCAATGAAAGACTTAGGCAAAACCCGAATATTTAGCATGAATGTCTATAGTGGATAGACTGTGACGCTAATATGGTTGTGCCAAACGTACATATATGAGATATTGAAGGAGTTCAATATAGAAACGACAAGAAATGGTTCTTGTTGCATGGAAAGGAATTGAATCAAGACTCAAGTGTATAGACACTTGATAAGTGAAACAAGATTCAAGTGCTTTGACACTTGATGAGTGAAATCACAAGAATGTTTTGATCAATCATACCATGATATGTACACATCCAGATATGTCATATGCTCTAAGTGTTATGAGCATATACCAGAATGAATCATAAAATGATCATTGGACGATAGTGAGGATATTCTTATGATCTTTTGGAAGAACTAAGAATATATTTGTGTAGAGGTGACAAACAATTACAAATAGTTCATTGTAAAGCGTTACATTGATACTAGTTTTGTCACAAGATATAAAATTAAGTTTATCTCAATTTAAACTATGAGTGGCACAATGAAATGGAAAGGAGTTTCCATGATGGATTTGGATGTATTCCAAAGTTAAGACATTGTGACGGATACTACAACAAAAGGCTAAGTATATGACTGCTATAGTAGCAACAAAGAAGGGAATTTGTGTCAAGTAGTTTGTTATCAAACTAAGGTGTGGTTCACAACGAGCTAACACTAAAGATATATTGTATGACAATAGTATCGACATGATTTAACCCCAAGGAACTAAATGTCTCACCAAAAGACCAAATTTATACAATGCCATATCATTGGAGAATGAGTGATACGTGAAGACGGAAAGACATGTAAATACACACGGCTGAAGCGTCAGATCCATAGATTATGTTAACCACTTGCAATTGCGTATATGGAACACCAGAAAGCCATAGGTGTTCAATACGCAAAGTTTTCAAACTAGATTATTGTCTCTAGTGCAAGTGGGAGACTGAAGGGAATATGTCCGAGAGGCAATAATAAAGTGGTTATTATCGTATTCCTTGTTTATGATAAATGTTTATTTTGCATGCTATAATTGTATTAATATGAAAACGTTAATACATGTGTGTTTAATAAACAAAAAGGAAGTTCCTCGTTATGCCTCTCTTATAAACTAGCTCGTTGATTAACAAGATGATCAAAGGTTTCCTGATCATGGACATTGGATGTTGTTAATAACGAGGTCACAACATTAGTGTAATGATATGACGAACATTCATCCGACGTATAGCATTACAATCAAAATCATTGATTTTATATTGCTATAACAACTTACAAAGTGATCCTTATCCTTATACCATGAGATCATGTCAATCACTAACACCAGAAGAGTTTCTTGATGACATCAAACGTCACACCATAACTGGGTGATTATAAAGATGGCTTTAGAACTATACTAAAGTGTTATGTTGAGGCTCATGGATCGATAGTGGAATTTTTTCATCCCGATGACGGATAGATATGCTCTAGGCCCTCTCGGTCATACCACATTGATTAGCTTGCAAGCAAGTGATTTGATCACTAGAATGTTATATCACGGGAACGAGAAAAGAGTGCATGTCGGTAACGAGATCAAACTAGGTACGGAGATACCGATGATTGAATCTCGGACATGTAATATATCGTGAAACAAAGGGATTAAGATTCTAGCGTAAAAGGTTCCGACGATCACAGGAAAGTCATCGTTGAATGTGTGGGAGTCAGTATGGATCTCCAGGTCCCGCTTCTGATTATTGATCGGAGAAGGGTATCGATCATGTCCGCATTATTCGCGAACCGTAGGGTGGCACACTTAAGGGATACTAACATCCAATTGGAGCAAAAGTTTCATGCTGGAAAGAATAACAAGCGCAGGAATATATTTGACTAGACACCGAAACTGTTTCGGTTGAAATTGCTGAAACTGGTTCTGCATGTGAAATTGAAAACTAGCAAGGGGTTTTATGTGAATTTTTGTTAATTAAATTAATTAACAAAATTCTGAATAAATAAATAAAAGAGTTTTATTTAAATGAGAGCTTGCATTAAATTTGGTGGAAATTTAATGCATGTGAGTGGATTTTTGAGTGGAGGCTCTTTTATGGGAGTGGAGGCTTTTCATTTTGAGTGGGAGCTCCACCCACATGAATGTGGAAGAGGTGGGGGCAGCCACAATGGCTGGCGCCATGCCCCTTGGGGTGCCCCCCCTCTCCTCCTCTCAAAGTACACCTCCTCGTGAAGGATCTCTCTCCCCCTCTAGAATTTATCCCCCATGGTCTCGGACTAGCGAGATACATGTTCCCGATGGCTATTCGGCAAGAAAGGGTTGTGCTCCCTCTGCATCGCTGGAGCAAGGAGGCGGAGGTTTCTCGGTGTCTTGTATGTGTGTGCGAGCATGGATGCGCTGCTGTTTTGCGGCGCTAGGACTTTCTCTCGATCTTGAGATCGGCAAGAGATCGTCTACATCAACCACGAGTTTGGACTCGTTAAGCTTTGTCGGTCTTCAAGGGTATGTTCTCTACAGATATACATCCTCCCGTTGTTTGTATCTAGTAGATAGATCTTGGTACATAGTTGTTCCCATCGTAGGATTTTTTTTGTTTTCTATGCTGCAAACCCTACGGTGGTATCAGAGCCAGGTTTATGCGTAGATGCTCTGCACGGGTAGTACACATATGATTATGTGGGCGATGATCATCATTTTATTGCTTCTTAGTTGTACTTTGGATATTGGTGGCATAGTGGGATGAAGCGGCCCGGACAAACTTTACATGTCCTCGCACATGAGACATGTTCCACGCTTGACATTTAACTAGTTTTGCATAAGTGGCTAGCGGGTTTCTGTCTCTCCTACTATAGTCAATATCTAATTTTCAACGAGTTGTCAAAAATTTGGTTATCCTCGTTGTGTTTCATGTTCGTAGGTAAAAACGGTTCTATCTTCGAAAGCCCCAAGCCATGTAAAACTTGCAATGGATAAATTAGAGGCGTCTAGTTTACACTATTAGGAAACTAGCTATAGATAGACATACCTTCTGTGGCGCATGGTTCTGACCATGCGCCACACAAGTTATCCAGTGGCGCATCAGGAGAAATGCGCCACAGAACCACCAAACTTCTGTGGCGCATCCTACGGAGTGATGCGCCACAGAAGTATGGTGGGACCCGCACCATCGGTTGGACCATGAATCTTCTGTGGCGCATCAACCCATATGCGCCACTGAAGTTTGGTACGACCGTGCTCTGACCAAACTTCTGTGGCGCATAGAGTATTATGCGCCACATAAGATTATATCTTCTGTGGCGCATATCGTCGTATGGGCCACATAATAATAATGTGGACCCCACACTCTGGACACCCATGTACAAGCTTCTGTGGCGCATTTTTGCATATGCGCCACAGAAGAACAAACTTATGTGGCGCATTACTCCAGTATGTGCCACAGAATGCTTCGTGTTTCCTTGAACAAACTTCTCATGTGATTTTCCCAACTAGTAGTGGAATAGGTAGAATATACTAGACAATCTAGTAGATAGACATGTGCAGTGGCATACATCGTTGCAAAATGCACATGCGCATAGCCTTGAACAAACAACAATGCCATACATCATTGCAAATATACAAACTACAACATTGCAAATCCCTTCAAAGAGCTTGTGGGGGCGATGGCGGTGGAAGATGCCAAACCTCCCTATTCACGCGCGCCTGCAGCCTGCGGATGTGGTCCTCCATGGACACGTTGGGGTCGAGCACCGGCCGCCACCCGATTGGTTCCCCCATGCGTGCCCTCTCCTCCGGAGACGCGAGCACGACGTACAACCTCATGGCCTTGTTGTAGAGGGCCTCGTGCCGCAGTTTGGCCTCCTCCTCGATTAGGTTGACCTCTGAATCCCGTGGCGGCTGACTCCGAGCACTGCCCCTCGACCTCGCCCCTCCACTGAGAGTAGGCTGCAGGGAATGTGAGCGGGCTGTGCTCTCCAGCGAGTCTTCCGACGAGTTGTGGGAAGAAGACATGAGGGGCAGGTATGTTGCTTTGGACAGGGAGTGTGGCATATATATATAGGGGTGTCATTAAAGAGCTCTATCTGCCACCTTTATTTGGTGCAGATCTGTGCCCTCAGTGTTCTGTGGCGCATAGGTCAGCTATGCGCCACAGAAGTTTAACCTTCTATGGCGCATAACCACAGTATGCGCTACAGAACAGTGAGTGTCGGGCCCACAGTGTATGGCCACTGGCCAAGGTTCTATGGCGCATTCATTTGCCATGCGCCACAGAACATTGAGTCAGGGGGGCCACATGGCCCACTGCACCCTATGGCCAAGGTTATGTGGCGCATGCAGCCAGTATGCACCACAGAAGATTGAACTTCTGTGGCGCATATGGCCTGTATGCGCCACAGAATCCTTCGACCAGATCTGCACAAAGGTGGCAGCTTGCACCCCTCTATCTACCACCATCCATTTCACATCCTTCTTCCCCCTCCTCCCAGCTTGTCTTCCTCCTCTCTCCCACCCCATTGTGTCTATACTTTTCTACATTTTGTTTTATTTAAACCTACTATAGTTGATAGATTGGCTAGGGAAAGACTTTCTCCAACTAGTTGATCTAAAACACACCTACTTTTCTCCTCCGCATCTCTATTTGTGTACTATTATCTCTCTATAGATCTATTGATCCACACTCTCTCACATCGCGCTCTCGTCTCGGTATTCTATCTACCCGGTGAGTAATTGGCCATGAATATACATGTTTTGTAGGTGTAAAGCTTGTCGCACGGGCGGTGTGTATATGCGATGCATGCATGGCGCGAAGATGATGTTTTTGCATGAAGCTTGTGTGGTGCATGAATGCTTGCATGGGAAGCTTGTATGGGAAGAAGATTCTTGTTTTTGCTTGTCTCTGTCCCGGTGTGGTGCATGGATGTTTGCCGAAATGTTGATTCATTTCCATTTCAGCAAATTTTTGCACCACCCATATGTCCTACTTTTAGGAAAGGCCAGGTGACGACCATGCATGTGTGTTTTGTGTGTGTATATTTCTAATTAACCTACTCTTTGTCTTTTTGCTCTATATGTGCATACCGCAGGCTACCATGGTCGTCAGCATGAGCGAAGGTCGAGTTACTAGGTATAATAAAGACGCCAAGGCGGACATGATTTGGAACAACAAGACCCAGATAAGATGTCCATGTCGAACATGCAAACTCCAGCGCTGGATCGACCCTGATTCTGGACAATTGGAGGATCACCTGCTCAGGCGCGGTTTCATGCGCGACGACTTCGATGAGGAGCTGGCAGTAAATGGTGTTGGTCATCATGAAGACTTGGGCAAGCCGAAAGACGAAGAGTCTCCCGACGGTCATGGTCATGATGACGAACAATATACCGGCGACGGGCATGATCATCATGACGAAGAAGGAGATGTCGACGGGCATGAGCATCATGAAGAAGGAGAAGAAGCGAACACCCAGACGCTACTAACTTCGGTGTTAAGGGACCCTCATGTTCAGGAACTGCTTCTCAAGGAGACGAGCAACGCCAAAGCTGCAGCCAGAGAGAAAGCCAAGCTGGCGCAAATGGAGTTAGATGGGATGACTCCATTGTATCCTGGGTGTCGGCCCGAGGATACACGCCTGAGTGTAACGCTCAAGGCTCTAGAGATGAAGGCGGAACACAAATGGACCGACATGAGCTTTAATGCTAACATGGAATTCTGGCACGATCATCTTCCTAACAGGAACACATTGCCAACAAGTATAGAGGAGGCCAAGAAAATCGTGTGCCCTCTCGACCAACCGCACGTTAAATACCACGCATGTATCAATGATTGCGCACTTTATCGTAACGAGTACGCGGAGAGAACCACATGTCCGGTGTGCAGCCATGGACGGTACAAGAGAGGGAACAAGAAAGTTCCTCGAAAAGTGGTATGGTACTTTCCTATCACTCCCGTCTACAGAGATATTTCGTAGATCCTAAGGAAGCAAAGCTAATGCAATGGCACGCGGAAAGGGAGAAACCCGAAGATGATCCAGAGAAGGGAAAGATCCTAACACACCCTTCAGACGCTAGCCAATGGAATGCATTGGACATCGAGTTCGAAGAGTTCGGGGGCGATGCAAGGAACGTCAGGTTGGGTATGAGCACCGATGGACTCAATCCTTTTGGCAACCAGAGTAGCACGCATAGCACCTGGCCCATGTTTGTATGGTTGTACAACATCCCCCCGTGGCTCTGCACAAAGGAAAGGTATGTACACATGAGCATTCTTATTCAGGGGCCGAAACAGCCAGGTGTCGATATGCATCTTTATCTCGGGCTGTTGAAAGAGGAGTTAGCCACGTTGTGGGAGACGCCAGCCCATACGTGGGATGCCTACACTAAAGAATATTTCCCTCTGAGAGCCGTGTTGATCACGACGGTGCAGGACTATTCTGGTTACGCATATGTATCGGCCCATGTTAACCACAGACACAATGCACGTGTCAAGTGCATGGATAAGACCCCGCATCTCCAGCTACCCAAGGATCCCGGGTCTTCGAAAACCGTGTTCCAAGGGACTCGAAAGTGGCTTCGCATGGATCACCCGTGGAGAAAACGCGGTGACCTGTTCAATGGTAAAGACGAGCTCGAAAGAGCCCCGCGTACGAGGAGTGGCGAAGAAATCGAGGAGCTTCTGAGTAATTGGGATGAGTGCCCAGCGCCAGGAAAGAAGCGACCAAGGACAAAGCCGCTTCTGGGTGTATGGAAAGCGAGGTCTATTTTCTGGGACCTGCCATACTGGAAGGTCCTCCACACACCCCATAGCCTCGATGTAATGCACATCATGAAGAACGTTACCGAGAGTCTGCTTGGCACTCTCCTCAACATGCCGGAGAGGACCAAGGATGGGTTGAAAGCAAGAAATGACCTGAAATTGCTTGGCATCAAGAAGGAGCTTCAATACCCTGATAGTGATGATGATGACGATCAAACGGAAGGGACGCAGGGTCGCCGCAAAAGGGTTAAGAAGAATGAGGTGGTTGTGCTTCGCGCTTCCTGCTTCACTCTGTGTCAGGAGGAGATCGAGCAGTTTTTCAGGTGCCTCCTAGGAGTCAAAGTTCCTCAGGGTTACTCGGGCAAGATAAGCAGGTATCTCGACGTAGCGAAGAAGAGGTTCAGCGGTATGAAGTCCCACGACTGTCACGTGATGATGACACAGATACTTCCAGTTGCCATACGAGGGATAATGGACGAGCACGTCCGTGAGACGCTGTTTGGCTTGTGCAACTTTTTTGACGTCATCTCTAGGAAGTCGATCGGCATGAAGCAGCTCGACATGCTACAGGAAGAGATCGTGGTGATACTATGCGAGCTCAAGATTTACTTTCTGCCCGCATTCTTCGACATCATGGTGCATCTACTTGTCCATGTCGTGGATGACATCATCCAGCTCGGGCCGACATTCCTGCATAACATGATGCCGTTTGAAAGGCTGAACGGTGTAATCAAAGGGTTCATTCGCAACAGGTCCCGTCCAGATGGAAGCATAGCCAAGGGCTTTCTGATCTACGAGTGCATCTCTTTCTGCCAGAACTATCTAACCACCGAGAACGAGGATGTTGGAATACCCACAAAGAAGCACCTCGGCAGGCTCGCTGGGTATGGTCACCGCGAGGGCCACAGCTCACTGCATGTCGGCATTGCTAATCGACGCGCCGACTTTGCCAGGGTACACCGAGTCACACTACAACACATTGAATTGGTCAGCCCTTGGGTGGAAGAGCACAAAAGATTGATCGAGCAGGAGTACGTGGACCGGGCCCGCCCGAGGAAGAAAGGAGACGTAACAAGACAACACAACTCCACCTTCACGGGTTGACTCAAGAAAAGGCTCCTGGACAATCCCCCGCAGACGCCTTCTACGGAAGATCAATAACTCATATTCTCCTTGTCGCAGGGCCCAGCGCATAACATAAAGACCTATGAGTCATACGACATCAACGGTTACAGTTTCTACACCGAGGAAAAGGACATGAATAGCGAATATCAAAACTCAGGAGTTACTATGATGTCCTTCGCCGATGACGAGACTACTGTCATGGAAAGATTCTACGAAAAGATCGAGGAGATATGGGAGCTCGACTACTGTGGAGAGACGGTACCGATGTTCCGTGTTAGATGGGCCAAGAACGTCTAAAAAGAAGGCCGATATTTCACCACCTGCGTTATACCAGATGCCAAGTCGGCAAAGAAGGCCTCCACGAAAAATGAGCCGTGGATACTCGCTAGCCAAGTTGATCAATGTTTCTTCATTACCGACCCGTCAAAGCCCAGTCGTGTTGTAGTGAGGAGGGGAAAGAGCAGCATCATTTGAATGGAAGGATCCGCCAACGAGCAAGACTTCGACAAGAATGGCGATCCGAAGATCGAAGAGGAGTTCGACAAGTACTTCAACATGCCTACTACTACTATAGTAAGAAGAAAGACCACACTACCTACTAAAGGTTGTCCGTTCACGAGAACAAATCTCATAGTGCCCGGGCTAAAGTATTCAACCGCGAAGAAAAAAGTCAAGAAGATTGTGAAGAGAGGCTAGCTAGCTCGAAATATCACACGACGATGTGTGACCTTTTTTGTGTATTAGTTAGAGACTAAAATATATCGTGATATTCGTGTGGGTTTACAAATTCACATGTGTTTGTGACAAGTACAATATATACAATAATTTGGGGACTGTTTTTTAATAAATATACATGTGTATGTGCTTGGTTTTAAATATATTAGTAACATGTAATTTTGAAACAAAGAAAAAAAAGTGACCCAACCAGGATTCGAACCTGGCTGGGAAAGGTTTGTCTATGCATCATAACCACTTGGCTAATCTGTGTTTGATGTCCAACTATAGCCTCACGTTTGTTTTGACTAAGTGCCAATGTTCTGTGGCGCATATCGCTCGCATGCGCCACATAAGTTTGAACTTATGTGGCGCATGCGAGCGATATGCGCCACAGAACATTGGCACTTAGCCAAATAACGGTTCGCCCCCTTCCCCTTTCTTTCCCCAAACTGCTGCTTACCTCTCGCGCCCGACGAACCCTAGCGCCCGATGAACCCTAGTGCCTTCACGCACCCTAGCACCGAAGGAGGAGGGAGCCGTCGCTGCTGTTGGAGCCGCTGTCGGAGACCGTGGAGGAGGAACCCTAGCCGCTGTCGGAGCCCGTGGAAGAGGGATCCCGTGGAGGAGCAGGCGTAGGAGCCCATGGTGGAGGAGGAGTCGCCGTCAGAGCCCGTGGAGGAGCAGGAGAAGGATCCTGTCCACACCACCTCGCCGTCCATGCTTCCTCGCCGTCCACGCCACCTCGCTGTCTACCCCTTGGTGAGCATCGTCGTCTCCTCCCCTCTCCCCTCTCTATCTGTTCTTCTCTGTTCTTCTCTCTGTGGCGCTGCGGTCGGCGTCCTTTGCCAGCTCGGAGACCTCGCAGAGTACGTCTTTCTCCCTGACCTGTCTCTCGGATTTTCATCTTCTTATTCTGATTTCTTGAAAACAATTCGTAATTCTCGTTATAGCACCTGATGCTTTTGTTATGAACAAATTCTGGAGGTTTTCGGACTCTTTTTTTAGGCGATTGATTGATTAATTCATGTATTAGCCGGCGCGCCTTTGACTTCCCGGTTATTTAGTCTTGTTGATTGGTAGCCTTGTCATTAGCTCAGCGAAAACAGAGACCACTTTCTTTTTCCTGAGGGTTGTGATCAAGCACTACGTTGTCATTGTACCATGACATTCTGTTTTTTAATATTCTGTTGCATTCATATGATAGTTTTTTTTTAATTATTATCTGGAGCCTGAAGGTTGAAGCAAAGACAATACAATACTTCTCCAAAAGTAACCAAACCCCTAGAAATCACACCACGCCGCATTTCAGTCGAGCTTGTTATATTATTTCCTTTCTTGATATCGATCAATGGCGATGATTATTGGCATTATTGTTCTTCATTAGCTACAGAATGTACTATCCTTAATGTTTTTTTGGGTACCAAGGGGACCAGTAGTACAAGCGTACAACCCAGCTTTAATAACCTTGTTAATTATGGTTTCAATGTTACAGATGTTCTTGATTTGCACTTAAGCCACAATGTTAGGACACACTAGTTCAGTCTTCAATATTCTTAGCCTTAAGCTCCTTCTGATGGCATTTAATTAATAATGTACTAGTACCTTTTCTTCGGAGATGAAATTCTGCCAGCACATAATGTACTATTACCTTTTCTTCAGAGATGAAATTCTTCCAGCACATTGTAAGCTGTCTATAGTTTGTGTGAGCACTTGTTGTTTGCTGATAGGTGTAAGATGCAACTGCAATTGTAGTAACCATAAATGGTAAGGTAGTGCCGACAACCGACATGGTAGGATGCAAAGATAAAAGGACCACCACCACTAGGATGCTCCTCTTTCCATCCTCCTCAATCAGATTTGATTGGAGACACATCTGGTGATATAGAAAAAAGCCAACACTTTGCCCCCACACAAATAAATCAATCCCAAACTATCCCAGCATTACTGACTGAATGTTACTAAGATTGCTACTGCTAAATCTCATATGATGATCTGGTTGTAAATGATCTGGTTATATATGATATAAAAAGAAAGCAATAATCTTTATTCATATGATGATCTGGTTATAGAGATGGTGCTGTTTATATGATGATCTGTTTATGATCTGGTTATAGAGATGGTGCTGTTTATGATCTGGTTATGATGATCTTTATATGATGCTCTGGTTTATTTATATGATATGATATGCTGTTGTTTATTTATATGAAATGGTTATGTATATGATCTGGTTATGCTGCTGTTTATGATCTGTGGATGAGATGGTGCTGCAGAGGTTTGTTTATTTTGTGAATGAGATGGTGTTGGATGATGATGGATGGTGTCAATGGGGTTGTCAATGGGGATGGGGTGTTTTTTCTTGCAGGGATTTCAATTGAGTTGCCCGTTTCTCCCGAAGTGTTGATTCACTTCCGTTTTGGTTGAGAAATGGGCACTCGTAGGTCCAAAAATTAGCAAAGGTCATGCCGAATTTTTTGATCGATATTTGTGCTAACTTTTTGTCTCTTTTTTTAGTAATAAAGCGCAAACATGTCGACTAACGACGAGGCCGGTCCTTCTAAACAAATGAGCGTCGATGATCTAGCCCGAGAGGCCAACAAATCGTTCTGGGGGCCGTCCCAAGAGCATGAGGAGGCGGAGGAGATGAGAATGACACCACCACCGACGACCGTCGTCGGAGGTGCTAGGGGCGAGGAATATCCAGATTACGAGGGGGACGACGACGACTACTACAATGGAACTAGTGAAGGCGGGGAGGAGGGTAACACCACCACGGATGGTGGCGAGCGCACTGATGGTGGTAGCGGCAACCCGGCCACCATACAGAAGAAGAAGAAGGATATTAAGGATCAGAAGCCGCAAGTGCTCGCCAACGTCTGTGATGAGTTCACCGAGGTCACAGAAGGTGGCCAACCCATTGCGCCTTCATCGATTGCCTGCGGGTACGTCATGCAACTCGGGTGCATCGTCCGGGAAAGCATGTCGATCAACACGAAGTACATCCGACGTAATCATGATTTGGTCGAGAACCTCCTTAAGAAGCTTCACAAGCGATACACATTCCCAGAGAAGTTCAGAAACCTAGAGAGTAATAAGAACCCGGTGAACAAACTAGCACTGACAAAGATGAGCAACGCCTTGAGCAGCTGGAAAACCCGGGTAAAGAACAGCATTGACAAAGGTGAAAGCTGGGAGATTATAAGTAGGAAAAATCCGATGCTCGACGAAGAAGAGTTCAAGATATTCAAGGCGGACTTAGATACCGCTGCCTCTAAAGCATGGACTGAGTGGGGAAAGACTATGCGAGAGAAGAACATAGGTAACCACCGGCTTGGAAGCGGCGGATATAGAGGGAAACAGCCCATTTGGGACAAGGAGGACGCCGAGCTTGAACGCCTGGGTAAAGAGAACCCATGGCATAAAATTACAGACCTGCAGATCCGACAATTTGTCCGGGCCCGCTACTACCTGGACCCTGTTACAGGGGAGTTTGTCACCGACGACCCGGATGTGAAGGCCTTTGAGGATGAGCTGGTAAGTAATTTACCGTGGATCTCTCATTAAAATAATTAAGCCAAGAATCTAAATGCATGCATGGGTTCACCTCTCCTTGTATCTCTGTAGGATAAGGAATTGAACGCTAGCGAGGACTTGTCGTCCCAAGATTCGGCGGCGGAGCCATGGGACACTATTTTTAACAGGGCGACAAACACTTACAAGAAGAGGGAGAAGAAGTTGCCGCCAAAATCAGCTGGCCGTGTGTCCGGCTTCGGTACAAGCATGAAGTTTACCGAGTACTACAAAGAGGACGCAAAGAAGAGGAGGGAGAGGAAGAACCAGTCGACGGCTAAAGATAAAGCCGAGGTTGAAGAGCTGAAGTTGAAGGTGAAGACATTAGAGGAAAAAGTGGACGAGAAAGCAATGGACAAGTTACTGGAGGAGAAGCTTCGCACGATCATCCCCCCTGGGTTGATGTAGGGGATAGCTGTTTGGAATGCGGGAGGTCGACAGGGGCCGATAAACATGCCCAGCTTTAGCGGCAGCAACTCGAGCATCAACGTTAACGCGTCATCGGACTTGGTGACCCCGCCGGCCACCATCGCCGCGGCGCAGCCGCAAGAGCTTGTTGTCGCACAGCTGCCCCTGCTGCTCCCGCCAAAAATACCAATATCGCACAGACGGCGGTGGCACCAGTACCGCGGGAGAATGCTGATGATAGGCCTGCCGCCGGGATCGGCCGTGTGTCGGTAACTAATATCATACTCCGCTTCATCTTCTTTATGCGCCTTTGGTGATTGCCACCTCGATCATGATGCCCAACACATATGTGTCGATATTCAGGACGCTGCTTGCGTACTACTCCACAAAGTTGCCGACGGCGAGTTGAAGGATGTTGCCAAGGGAAATATCATACAACCGGCGAACCGCATGATGCACAACAATGCAATGGACGATGTCGTGATGAGGGTCTGGATTGCTCGGGTGTTGCCAGGGTGCGATGACATGGACCCCCCCTTTCAACCTCAGGGAGCCGATGAACACAAGACCCTTGCAGAATGCCACGGCTGGCCCTTGACATGGTCGAAGACTCAGATTCGTCTTACGGGGCACCTAAGCGCCACCTCGATCGCCCGGCCACCACCTTGGATGCCACCTGTCACCGGCGCCACCTCGATCGTCCGGCCACCACCTAGGAAGCCACCTGTCATTGTCGCCACCACTAGTCGCCACCAACAACTGTTGGGAGCGTGTGGGCCACCCCAAGGCGATGCCGCCGTCGCCCCCGCCACCACCATCACCACATGGCGGCAACAACGATGATGATGAAGAATTTGTCAACATCGACAACTACATCAACACCGGCATCGACATAGGATTGTACATGCCTGCTGTGGATGAAGAACCCTTCGTCGCTCGCGAGGGTCAAGGTGGGCGTCCCACTACATGCACGCAACGCCTGGTCTTCCATGGTTTATCTCAAGAGATGCCTCTGGCCGCCGATCAATAGGAGAAACCAGTTGGATTCGTCTTTAGTCCTAACACACTCCAAAAGGCGGCCGTTGAGCACTTAGCATCCCTAGTGGAGGAGCCTGCTCAGAAGACGAAGAAGCACAGGAAGAGAGGTAAGAAAGCTGAGAGCCAACCTCCTCCGAAGAGGATCCGGGCTAAGTATGACGTCGTACCAGCCCGCGAGGATGGCTTGCCCAGGATACATATAGCCGGTGAAGCGATACTGACTCCGAAGCTGCTTCGCCTTGCTGGTGGACATATGCTCGCTTTGAGTGATAGTATCAAGACACTAGAGGGCATTCTTCTTAAAGACAAAGATCCAAATTACCCGGTTTTCACTGTCAAGGTGCCATCGGACGTGGACTTCATCCATGAATCCCCCGCGGACGTGTTATTCATATCGTACGAGGACGTCTTCAAGCTGTTTCTCTCGAAACGGCTAGACTATAACATGGTCCGCCTATTCACGTTCAATCTGGCGATGAAGACCAATAGAGAGCAGACCCCCTACATCGCGATAGTGGATCCCTACTACATGCGTGATAGCCATTTGAGGGAAGGATCTGAGACGCGTTCCAAGGAGACGACGTATCTCGAGAAGTTCATGGTGGACCACAAGAGGACGAACATGCTTCTTTTGCCTTTCTTTCCCGAGTAAGTACACACACCCCCTAGCATTGTTAACTTAGGCTTTCTTATAGCTTTCTTCCTTTGACCTTTTCCAACATCCCGTTTTAATCGTGTTGTGTAGAGACAAATACTGCACACTCATCGTCATTTGCACAAAGTACTCGATAGCATTGTATTTCGACTCGTCGAGTCAGAAGAAGAAGGACTACACCAGAATAAGGGGTGTTTTGAATGAGGCTCTCGAGGGCTACGCTAAAAAGGGATGCCCCTTCGTCAACAAGGGGGAATGTATCAAGGATGACAAGCACGTGTTCAAGCACATGCTCGAGTTCCCCTGCGTCAAGTAGCCGGCTACTAGCGGCGCCAAGGAGGCCTTCTACGCCATGCATCACCTTAAAGGGTTTGTCCGGGATTGCCAGAACCTAACTCTACCATCTATTTTTCGAGCATGGGCCGAAAATTTGGCGCGAAGGGACGATGATGATCTTAGAGAAGACTTCCATTGCATCCAGGTTAAGTTGTTGGAAATCATCGTGGAAGATGTCAACACGAGGGGAGGGGTCCTAAAACACAACAGAGGGTTGACTAAGAGGGAGATTGAAAATATTCTTCGTCAACAGGGTGACAACAGGACATGGATGACGAAGGATGGCTATCTACCATCCCCGAAGCCGAGTGTTAGCAGTTCTCAACATTGATCGATGTGTGCGCCTAGAATTATCATAGATGTCTGTGTGTAGTGTTGTGTCACAAACTATATACTACCGTGGTCGTATGTTGTAAACTTCACTATTGTGGTTGTTGTCGTCGAAGTTCTATGATTATGATCGATGTGCTATCTTCTATGTTTACTGATCTTTTGCTTTAGTTTATGTGAATATATATGCATGTGAACCAATTTAGTTCTTTCTGTTGCATGATTTACTAATATGCCTTATCTATAGAGATGACGAAGTGGTACGTTGTGTACAAGGGTTGGGTTCGAGGAGTCTACGATGAGTGGGAGGACTGTCAAAACAAGGTGAACAAGTTTAGCGGCAACATCTACAAAGGATACGCGACTCGAGAGGAGGCGGTAGCCAAGTGGAGGAACCACCTATGGAAGGAGAACCAGATGAAGATATTGCTAGTGCTCTTGCTCTTGCTCACCATCGTCATAGTTGTATTCTGTTTGATTCTAGTGTAGGCGATGAACACTTCATTTGTAATGTGATGAGATGGTGAACTTTGTAACAAACACTTGTAACAAACACTTCATTTGACTTGTATTGTAATGTGATGATCATTTGTCTATCTCGTTTGGGCTCTAAGTAGTGTGATGGCACTATATTCATGTTTGTATTATATTTGTTTTCATATACTAAGTCAAATATACTTTTTCTGTATAATACTGTATAATACCTGTATAATACTGTATATTTGGACAAGTTTCGAATTTTTTTAATACCTGATATTCAAACCAGTGGCGCATCGTTGTAACCTTCTGTGGCGCATAGAGATTCAGTGGCGCATTGTCCATAATGCGCCACTGAACAGAGTACTGTGGCGCATCAACAAAAATGCGCCACAGAAGTATCATGACTTCTGTGGCGCATTTCGGAATGCGCCACAAAGGTTTTCATCAGTGGCGACGTAACAATGGCGTCCCTGCCATGCGCCACAGAAGATCAATATAGATGCGCCACTGATGAAGGATTTCCTAGTAGTGTTAGATTGTTGCTGGGCTAGTGTCATGATATGGTGATTTTGTAAGTAGAAGTATAAGTCGATACTCTTACAACACACATAACGTGTAAGTTCCATAGACCTTGGCCTTACACATAGAGGTATGATAGTGATCATACCATGATGCACATGATGGAGATCAAGTGCAAGAACCATATCATTTCACTTATTAACATGTGATGTTTGATTGCATCTTATATTGCTTGTTTGGCATTTTATTAGCATAATAAGATGATCCCTCATTTAGATATCAAGATAAGAATGTGTTCTTCCTTAAGTATGCACCGACAATGTTTTGTCGCTTCAAGACATCACGTGATGATCGGGTGTACTTGAATCCACGAGCATATCTCGGGTGTAAGGCAGTTACACACGCGAATACTAAGGTTCTTACTTGGCAAGCCTAGAATGTACAGACATGGCCTCAGAACACGGACCGAAAGGTTAAGCATGAGTCATATGGAAGATATGATGCCCATTTGATTCTCGCCTTTGAAGCTACACCGACTCACGTGATGATCGGACTTGGTGTAGTGGATTTGGTTCATGTAATCACCAAAAATACACGAGGGGTGTCGTTTTTGAGTGGGAGTTCATTTCTAATTTGGATTAGTAGAACTCAATTTATCATAAATTAAATCAAAGTGAATTTGCATAATTTGTTGTAGTCATTAGCATTCGTTCACCACCTTATGCTTAGTTGTAATTGAGATAATAGAACTATAGAATTCTGGATATTTACTTTACGAACTGGTATCGTATTGTGTTGAGTGTCAATCTAAAGTTTAAAGTCATATTGCAAACTTTCAGCAAACTATGTTTACTCCATGAAATTTAATAATTGGTATTAAATCGAGAGTAACAATTCCAGTGTTAGTATCTTAAGTATCATGTTTGCCTCTATGATTCTTGATTGTTTTAATATCAAGTTTTTCTAGGAGCTAAAAGAATTGTTTCAGAAACCATCATGTGTGATAGATATAACGATATCTGAAACAATGTTTTGGTTGCAATATGATAGAGTATAATGTATGTTCTCATATTGGATGAGAATTTACAAAGGTTGGAGATGCTAGACATCCTAATCATCCAAAAGGGTTTTGGAAAGTAACGTTATACTCACGATTCGTCTTTATAAGCTACATTAGCTTGATCATGAAAGTCGTCATGATAAGGGTGAATATAAGATGTATGTAAAGTGTTTACTACATTTAAAAGATTACTAAAGAATGGATTTTGAAAGAATACCAATCATTTGATGATGGTGATCTACTTCAAAGTGCAAGTCCAAAGGTATTATTATTTGAATATACACGCTTTGGACTATGTGTCATATATATGGCGCCACTTTTGATGTTGATAGATTCTTTTAAAAGGAAAAAGAAAATGCTGAAAGAGAATCTATAAAATATATTTGGCAGAAAAGAAAAGATTGGAAATATCCAATTTAGGTACATGGATGATATACATATTATGGTTGTATTCTTTGCTTGTTAAACAATGTGGTTCTTGTGTATTGGATACCGAATTGGTTGGTATGAAATTTCATACGGAACGACGCAATTCATAAATCACAATGTCATAAGTAACTAGCAAGAGAATATGTGATGATGTTTATCAAAAACAAACAAACCGTTGTCTGTATTTCTCGTTGACATCAAAGATTGACTTCAAGATTTGTTTTAATAATTATTATTTAAATCAGGTATTATGAGAACAAAGGTTGTTCAAATAATTACCGTATTCCATATAACATGGAAGATTTACAAATATAGTTGGAGAAATCATGTCCATAAAACCTAATGCTAAAATGTCGCAAGACATATGATTGGAAGATCACTTAGGAAGTGACAACGCCGTTTAAATTATATTGGAAAGCAAACATGAAGAAACTCCATTTTCATGGATTTTGGAGTCTTTGATTTAATCAAATGACGCTTGTGAGACTTTCCTCGGGATAATTAAAACTTTGTTCAAAGTCCAAATAAGAACGATCAACTAAATTATTGGAATTTATACATATCGATGTATGTAGTCCACTATGTGTAGTTGTAAGCGATGGACTTCAACTTCATATGCTTTCTCCAGAAATTTGAGTGAATATTCAGTTAATGAGAAAGAAGTATGAAATATTTGAAAATGTTTCAAAGACTTTCAAGATTAAGTGAAAAATCATTATAACAAGAAAATAAATGATTTATGATTTTATCATAAAGGGATTTATTTGAGTTACAAGTGTAACAAGAAAAATAAATGAATTATGGTTTATCATAAAGGGATTTATTTGAGTTGCAAGTTTAGCAAAACACCTAGATTTACATCTCCCGAAACACCATAGGAGTATGGAGAGTTTGAGATTTGTAATAAAACCTTGTTTGACATGGTTGGATTAAAGGTGTTATTTATAAAACTGCCATTATGTTTTAAAAGATTAAAAGCTTTAGAGATTACCGCTTTTACACTAAAAATAGCTCCATATTGATCTGTTGAAATGACACCATGGAAGTTATGGTTTTGGGGTAAAACCCAAGTTGTCATTTCTTAAATTTTGGTATGATAAACATAAGTAAGATATTTACAATCAAAGTCGGATGAGCATGTCTTTGTAGGTTATTTCGAATAACAAATTGGTTATTCCTCCATAACACCAAGGACAAAAGGGTTTGTCGCTTGAAACATGAAGTTTCTTGAAAAAGGAATTTTTCGTAAAAGTTAAGTGGGAGGACAATAGAACTTTGATAAGGTTAATGAACCTTAGCTAAATGTGCTGAGTTGTGCAGCGCCGAAAATCGTTCCAGAGGCTGCCATAATGCTCATAGCTTATGTGCCTCAAAGGTTGTGGTCACGGAGATCTAAGTTCTTATTGAACCAAGTCGGTCGGATAAACAATCAAATGCTGAGATTTGAGAGTAAATCATTATTGTTTGACAATGATGAACCGACTACATGCAAATAAGCGATGATGGGCCCTGACTCCGTCAAATGGCTTGAAGCCTTTAAATCTGTGATAGTTCCATATACGAGAAATCAAGTTTTTTGAACTCGGAAGACCCTCCGGAAATGTGTAAAAACCTATCAGTCGTATTTGGATCTATAAAGAAACAGACATGGATATTTCACATCTATGAAATAGTCGACATGTCGGTAAAGTGTTTACGACAATGTTCAAGGGGTTGACTATGAAAAGATTTGATCTTTCATAGCGATATTTAGTCTTGACGGATTAAAGTAACAACCACTACATATAATTTGGTATATGGTAGATGAATAAACAAAACAAAGTTCTTCTAATAGAATGGTTACCTAGGACGTGTATATGACACGATCCAAAGGGTATTGTTAATTCAAAGGATGCTAAAAAGGACATTCAAACTTCAATAGTTGAAGTAAGTGTCGCGGAGTTGGAATCTTCACCACGATGAAAAAGGAGTTTTCATCAGGAGACGATGAAGATGCTTGCATTTGCAAGAAATTAAGTGGGAGCGCTAAGACATATTTCTAATACATTATGTGGAGGACATATTTTTGATTGAAAATAATGTATCTCTTATTGACAAAGGTTAAGGATTTCATTTCGATGAAAGACTTAGGCAAAACCCGAATATTTAGCATGAATGTCTATAGTGGATAGACTGTGACACTAATATGGTTGTCCCAAACGTACATATATGAGATATTGAAGGAGTTAGATATAGAAACGACAAGAAACGGTTCTTGTTGCATGGAAAGGAATTGAATCAAGACTCAAGTGTATCGACACTTGATAAGTGAAACAAGATTCAAGTGCTTTGGCACTTGATGAGTGAAATCACAAGAATGTTTTGATCAATCATACCATGATATGTACACATCCAGATATGTCCTATGCTCTAAGTGTTATGAGCATATACCAGAATGAATCATAAAATGATCATTGGACGATAGTGAGGATATTCTTATGATCTTTTGGAAGAACTAAAAATATATTTGTGTAGAGGTGACAAACAATTACAAATAGTTCATTGTAAAGCGTTACATTGATACTAGTTTTGTCACAAGATATAAAATTAAGTTTATCTCAATTTAAACTATGAGTGGCACAATGAAATGGAAAGGAGTTTCCATGATGGATTTGGATGTATTCCAAAGTTAAGACATTGTGACGGATACTACAACAAAAGGCTAAGTATATGACTGCTATAGTAGCAGCAAAGGAGGGAATTTGTGTCAAGTAGTTTGTTATCAAACTAAGGTGTGGTTCACAATGGGCTAACACTAAAGATATATTGTATGACAATAGTATCGACATGATTTAACCCCAAGGAAATAAAGGTCTCACCAAAAGACCAAATTTATACAATGCCATCTCATTGAAGAATGAGTGATGTGTGAAGACGCAAAGACATGTAAATACACACGGACCTGAAGCGTCAGATCCATAGATTATGTTAACCACTTGCAATTGCGTATATGGAACACCAGAAAGCCATATGTGTTCAATACGCAAAGTTTTAAAACTTGATTATTGTCTCTAGTGCAAGTGTGAGACTGAAGGGAATATGCCCGAGAGGCAATAATAAAGTGGTTATTATCGTATTCCTTGTTTATTATAAATGTTTATTTTGCATGCTATAAATGTATTAATACGGAAACGTTAATACATGTGTGTTTAATAAACAAAAAGGAAGTTCCTAGTTATGCCTCTCTTATAAACTAGCTCGTTGATTAACAAGATGATCAAAGGTTTCCTGATCATGGACATTGGATGTTGTTAATAACGAGGTCACAACATTAGTGTAATGATGTGATGAACATTCATCCGAAGTATAGAATTACGATCAAAATCATTGAGTTTCTATTGCTATAACAACTTACGAAGTGATCCTAATCCTTAGACCATGAGATCATGTCAATCACTAACACCAGAAGAGTTTCTTGATGACATCAAACGTCACACCGTAACTGGGTGATTATAAAGATGGCTTCAGAACTATACTAAAGTGTTATGTTGAGGCTCATGGATCGAGAGTGGAATTTGTTCATCCCGATGACGGATAGATATGCTCTGGGCCCTCTTGGTGACATCACATTGATTAGCTTGCAAGCAAGTGATTTGATCACTAGAATGTTATATCATGGGAACGAGAAAAGAGTGCATGTCGATAACGAGATCAAACTAGGTATGGAGATACCGATGATCGAATGTCGGACATGTAATATATCGTGAAACAAAGGGATTAAGATACTAGCGTAAAAGGTTCTGACGATCACAGGAAAGTCATCGTTGAATGTGTGGGAGTCAGTATGGATCTCCAGGTCCCGCTTCTGATTATTCATCGGAGAAGGGTCTTGATCATGTCTGCATTATTAGCGAACCGTAGGGTGGCGCACTTAAGGGACACTGACATGCAATTGGAGCAAACGTTTCATGCTGGAAAGAATAACAAGCGCAGGAATTTAGTTTACTAGACACCGAAACTGCTTTGGTTGAAATTGCTGAAACTGGTTCTGCATGTGAAATTGAATACTAGCAAGGGGTTTTATGTGAATGTTTGTTAATTAAATTAATTAACAAAATTATGAATAAATAAATAAAAGAGTTTTATTTAAATGATAGCTTGCATTAAATTTGGTGGAAATTTAATGCATGTGAGTGGATTTTTGAGTGGAGGCTCTTTTATGGGAGTGGAGGCTTTTCATTTTGAGTGGGAGCTCCACCCACATGAATGTGGAAGAGGTGGGGGCAGCCACCATGGTTGGCGCCATGCCCCTTGGGGTGCCCCCCCTCTTCCTATAAAAGGCCTCCCTCTCCTTCTCTCAAAGTACACCTTCTCGTGAAGGATCACTCTCCCCCTCTAAAGTTTATCCCCCATGGTCTTGGACTAGCGAGATACGTATTTCCGGTGTCTATTCAGCAAAAAAGGGTTGTGCTTTCGCTGCATCGCTGGAGCGAGAAGGCGGAGGTTGCTCGGTGTCTTGTACGTGTGTGCGAGAACGGATGCGCTGCTGTTTTGCGGCGCTAGGACTTTCTCTCGATCTTGAGATCGGCAAGAGATCTACATCAACCATGAGTTTAGACTTGTTAAGCTTTGTCGGTCTTCAAGGGTATGTTCTCTACGAATATACATCCGTTGTTTGCATCTAGTAGATAGATCTTGGTACATAGTTGTTCTCATCGTAGGAATTTTTTTTGTTTTCTATGCTGCGAACCCTACATAGATGCCATATGAAAATATGTTTTATGATATATCAAAGGTATAAATTTCATATTGTAAATATAAATATTTCTTTCTAAAAACTTAGTCAAACTTTATACTTTTAGAAAAGAATATAAGCATTAAGCTAGTAGGCGCCGCATGGTTAGCTTCCCATGCTGCGGTATTTTTGGTCTCCCATTGGCTATTTAAATTTTTTGGTCTCCCATAAAGTTCATTTGATTTTACTTTAAAATTTTATCTCTTAAACGATTAACTCAACTAACATCTTGTTTCGCCATAGGCTAATTACCTCACTAACATCTTCAAAACTTGGTATCTTGTTTTTAAATGATAATTGTCTAGTTATTTTTACATAATTGTTAGATTAAAATAACTTGGTTGTTGGGTTTTATGTATGTCATTCTACATGCTGCAAGGTTATATGATGCTATTTTTATGGAATGATATCATCTTTATTTATTAGAAACGTTTCAAACGTAGATTACTAACTATGCAGATCATTGCAATGTCTAAAAATATAGTACTCCCTCCGTCCAACAAAGGATGTCGGAGCTCTCCCGACTTCCAGTTCAATTGAATTTTTACAAAAAGAACCCGAGTACATTCAAAACGTTTGAAACTTGGGCCTCAAAATCGAAATTAAAATTGAAATCTTCCTTGTCGATCTACCTCCGTCAATCGACGGGTCCGTCGTCGTCTCGCTGCCCTCGCGCCGCCGGAGGGAAGTAGAGCTCCCACCGGCCTCCCGCCGGAGCCGGCAGTCTGAGCGTTGCCGTCTCGCTGCCCTCGCGCCGCCGGAGGGAAGCAGAGCTCCCACCGGCCTCCCGCCGGAGCCGGCGGTCTGAGCTCACGGACGCGCAGGAGATAGCGGATGCCCGCATCGCGAACACGCAGGATCTCGCGGACGCGGGAGGCTCACCATCCGCCGCAGCTCTGGCGAGGAAGGAGGTCGCCGACGAGGAGGTCAGCGGTCGTACGCGCAGGAGATCGCGGACGCGCAGCAGCTTCTCCGATGGCGGCAGCCGGGCAGCTTCTCTGACGCCTGGGCACGATTAGCGTCCACTGGCTGCCCGTGGGCGCTGCTCCGGAGCCCCAACCTCGACCCCAAACTCACCGTCATCCTCGGCGTCCTCCCCGCCGTATTTTGGTGGCCGGTTGTGCTCCGGAGCTCCTGCTCTGCTTCGTTGTCCCGCTGCTCCTGAAGAAGAACAGTGTGCATGAAGTTACTTCCTACAGAAAATTCAGTTTCAGTCTCTACTAAACTGAGCACTGCATAGACAAGTTTCTTCCCTAGAGTGCTATAAGTAGATCAACAATGTACAAATTTTTGTAAATCAGGATGCATGTAAGATGTTTTAAGTACAGATGGCCGGGGAATAATCACATGTGCCTCCAGGAATAATACCTAGCCCATCTTGTCAAATTTCCAAAATCTGACTGTTCAAATATGGGTCCTTCAAATATTCCAACATTTGACAGTTATTCCATGCACATGGATGAGTGATTTGCAGCAGTAGGTGTTGATGCAGTAGGTGTAGCAGTAGTAGAACTACTAGTAAAGTTCTGCACTAGCCCGTGGAGGATCCTTAAAGAGTTCAAACGACAATATTGAATTTAAAAACGAAAAATAATGTGGTTATATAGGGTCCATACTATATTGGCATCATAGTAGTACTTCTGCTCCATGTTGCTTTTGGGGGACTTGGAACCTGCTGGCCTCCCTCTGTTCTTCTGAAACCAAACCAACCAAAATCTTTGAGCCGTTCTATAAAATTACAGATTAGAAAATAGTGTGAAATAGAGGGTATGTTATGTTCAGTATAAACTTGTATGATTAGGTTGTTAGAGTATAAATAGTACACTTGTATGGGTTATGAATAAATTCAGAGAAAGTGAAGCAAAGCAATCTAGAACTTGTGCAATGTATAAAGTTGTGAAGTCAACATGAACATTGCAGTGAATTCAACATCAGGATTTGCAGTCAACTGGAACATTGCAATGGATTCAGCATTTACTGAAATAAATGAGATGCATTTACTGAAATTCAGCATTTGCTTTGAAATTTAGACAAGCTACTAAGATGCATTATTCATGTCGCAGAGAAGATATCTTCCATTCATGACAAGATAAGTATTGGCCTCAGTACATATACTTTAATTCTAGCTAAATATTGGCCTACAAAATTACTTGTTCTCTTAATCAAACAACTTGCTTTTTAGAAAATTATACTCAATTATTCCTAGGCAAAGAGTATACTCATAGGCTACTAGCACTAATAGAGCACTAACAACGTATACTTTAATACCCCTCCGTGAAAGCATGATGCGTGAAAAGCTGAAGTCTGGTTTGTTCCACTATAATTCCGTGGAGATATTTTGATCGAGCTAATAATGCACCGACTCACATAGAAAATCTGCGTAGAAAACAAAAACAAATGGTGAATACTTGGCCGATTTCATGATTTCCATCCAAGAAATAAAACAAAGAAACTCTGGAAAGGCATAAGTAAAACAAATAAATTCTAGAATTGGTAACAGAGGAGGAAAGGGGCCTCACCGGCAGCAACTTGTTGTGGATGTGGTCGGCAGCAACTGCAGCTCGGGGAGGAGCTTGGGGAGGCAGAAGAAGCTTCCACGCCAACCCTCCAGCGATCCCGACGTCATGCGTGTTGGAATTATGCCCTAGAGGCAATAATAAAGATGTTATTATTATAATTCTTGTTCATGATAAAGTTTATATTCCATGCTAGAATTGTATTAAGCGGAAACTTTGATACTTGTGTGGTTTATGAACAACACCGTGTCCCTAGTACGCCTCTATGGACTATCTCATTGATTAATGATGGTTAAGGTTTCCTAACCATAGACATGAGTTGTCAATTAATAATGAGATCATGTCATTGGGAGAATGATGTGATGGACAGACCCAAATCAAGCAGAGCAATTAGATCGTGTCATCATGTTCATCTTTGCGAAGCTTTTTCTATGTCAAATATTGTACTCCTTAGACCATGAGATAATGCAACTCCCTGGTATCGTAAGAAATCTTTGAGGTCATCAAACGTCATCCTATGAGAGGGTGATCATAAAGGTGTCTCTCAGGTGATCGGAAAGTACTTGTTGGGTTGCATGTATCGAGATGGGATTTGTCCCTCCCAAGTCAGAGAGATATACTTCGGGCCCACTCGGTAATCGATATCAACACCGCTTGCAAGCACGTGGTTAAGGAGTTAATCACAAAGTGATATTGGATTACGGAACGAGTAAAGTACTTGCTGTGAACAAGATTGAACTAGGTATGCCGATACCGACGATCGAATCTCGGGCAAGTAAAATATCGCGTGACGAAGGGAATATATATATATGGGATTAATTGAATCCTGGCATCGTGGTTCATCTGATATGATCATTGATGAGTATGTGGGAGTCAATATGGGTTTCCAGACCCCGCTATTGATTATTGATAGAAGATCATGTCTGCATATTCTCGAACCCGTAGGGTCACACTTAATGTGTCTTGACGCTAGGATAAAATGGATAATTGGTTTATGAGTTTTTGTTCGGAGTCTCGGATGAGATCCAGGACATCACGAGAGGTTCCAGAATGGTTCGGAGAATAAGATTCATATAAGGGAAAGCAGTTTTTGGATTTCGGAATTGTTTCGGATTGTTCGATATTGTACCAGAAGCTTCTAGAACCTTCCGGAGTGGGACCAACGTGGCCCCACTTGTCAGGAGGGGGCGTGGGACTACGAGGGAGTTCCCTGGCCTCCTTGGTCCAGGGGCACAAGGCCCCATAGGCCCAGCCGGCCAAACCCTAGGGGAAACCTTCTAGAAGGAGGGGGAAACTTGCCCCCCACTCCAACCCTTGGGTCCGCCGCCCTAGGGCTTGGAGGAGGGGCCAAGGGGGCCGGCCAGCCCCCTATATATAGAGGGCAGGGGCGCAGACCTCCTACACCCCTCCTTGAACCCTAGCCACCTACCTGCTGCCCTCCAGATCTCTCTCTCTCCCAACTGGGCGTAGGCGAAGCCCTGCCGCAGAAACTCTCCACCTTTGCACCACGCCGTCGTGTTGTAGATCCAATCTATCTCTCCACCCCACTTGCTGGACCGAGGAAGGAGGAGACGTCGAGGTGCCGTACGTGTGGATCGGATCGGATCGCGAGGAGGAGAAGCTAGTACGACTACATCAACCACGTTCTGTTGAACGTTCCGCTGTGCGAATCTTCAAGGGTATGAAGATCTCATCTACCCCCCCCCTCCTAGTTGTTTGCATCTCCTAGATTAGATCTTGGCTTTCCCGTTCGCATCCATAGAATTTTTTTGATTTACTATGCTGTGAAACCCTTGAGTGGTATCAGAGCTAGATCTATGCATAGATGTGTTTCACGAGTAGAACGTAACATGCTTGTTGCGGGCGTTGATGTTTTCTGTTGCAAGCCTCTTGTTTGTGTACTTATTATGATGCGGGATAGTGAGATCGAAGCGGTCCAGGCCAACTTTACGCGACCTCGTTCGCGAGACCGGCTCCGCACTTGACGTGTGGCTTGTTCCACACATGCGGCTGGTGGATGCTAGTTTCTCTCACTATAGTTATCATGGGATTTACACCGGATGTTGGCAACCATAATATCACCGTTGTGGCTTTCGGTAGGTAAGAATCGTTCTTAGCTTGTTACTCCCATAAGCCACGTAAAACATGCAACAACAAAGTAGAGGCGTCTAACTTGTTTTTGCAGGGAGTGTTCTGTGATATGGTATGGCCCAAGATGTGATGTGTATGTTGTATGCAATGATGATGTTTTGTAATGTTTCACGACTTGCATGTCGGTGATTACACAACCGGCAGGAGCCATATGGTTGTCTTTATAATTGTGTATGACATGTGTGTCAACTTCTTATACGCCATGTAATAGCTTTACTTTATCGCTAAGTAGTTAGCAATAGTCGTAGTTTCTATTCGTGGTGGAGGCAATCATGGTGGAGTGATGGAGATCATGCTGGCACGCACAAGATGGAGATCATTGCGCGGAGATTGGCTATACCATGTCACATAAAATTATATGCATGTGATGTTTATCCTTTTATGTATCTTATTATGCTTAGATCGCGACGGTAGCATTATAAGATGATTCCTCACTTAAAGATCAAGATAAAACTGTGTTCTCCCCATGTATGCACCGTTGTGAAAGTTCATCGTGTTCAAGGATCACGTGTTGATCGGGTGCTATAAACTCTACGTTCACATACAACGGGTGCAAGCCAGTTTTGCACACGCGGAAATACTTGGGTTTGACTTGACGAGCCTAGCATGTACAGACATGGCCTCGGAACACACGAACCGAAAGGTTAAGCATGATTCATGTGAATGATATGATCGACACTTTGTTGTCCACCATTGAAACCACATCTCTTCTCGTGAAGATCGGATTAGGTGTGGTGAATTTGGATCATGTTCACTAAACAACTTGAGGGATGTTGAATTTAGTGGGAGTTCATCTAGTAATTTGATTAAGTTGAACTAGTTATCATGAACATAGTCTAAATTATACTTGCAAAATTGTAGATCAAATGGCCAATTCCAACTTCAACGTTTTTGCTGAGAAAGAAAGCTTAAGAACAATGGGTCTAACTTCACCAACTGGTTCTGCAATCTGAGAATCATTCTCTCTGGCGGACAAAAGGACTATGTCCTTGAGAAAGCGCTAGGTGACGCCCTTGCTGTAGATGCGCCGGCTGATGAGAAAGCTGTTTATCAGTCGCGCAAGGATGATTATGGTGTGATTAAGAGCACCATGTTGTTTGCTATGGAATCGGACCTTCAAAATCATTTTGAGGAGTTCCCCGTGCCCTTTGAGATTCTTGAGGAACTGAAAACTATGTTTCAGACTCAGGCCCGTTCTGAGAGATATGAGATCTCTGAGAAATTCTTTAACTGCAAGATGGAGGAAGGGAGTTCCGTTAGTGAGCACGCCATTAAGATGTCGGGCTACACTCAACTCCTTGAGAAACTGGACTGCAAGATTCCAGAGGTGCTCAAGATTGACAGAGTTCTACAATCACTCCCTCCTAGCTACAAAGGTTTTGTAGTTACTCATAATTAGATTGGTTCCACTGATATGATCACTGAGCTCTTCGCTAAGCTGAAAGTTGTGGAGGTGGACATCAAGAAAGATAATCATGTGTTGATGGTCAACAAGCCCCCCAGCTTTAAGAAAGGTAAGGGTTCAAAGAAGTCCTTCAAGAAGGGCAGCGGCAAGCACGTTGCCCCTGCAGAGAAGAAGCTCAAGTCTGGACCTAAGCCAGACACTGAGTGCTTCTATTGCAAGGACAAGGGTCACTAGAAGCACAATTGTCCGAAGTACTTAGCGGACAAGAAGGCTGGCACCATCAAAGGTATATTTGATATACATGTTATTGATGTTTTCCTTACTAGCCCTCGTTGTAGTGCCTGGGTATTTGATACTGGTTCAGTTGCTAATATTTGTAACTCGAAACAGGAGCTACGGAATATTCGACGGCTAGCGAGGGATGAGGTGACGATGCGCGTTGGAAACGGATCAAGAGTTGATGTGATGGCCGTCGGCACTCTCTCCTTAGTTTTACCTTCGGTATTAGTTTTAAACCTCAATAAATGTTATTATGTGCCTGCGTTGAGCATGAACATCATATCTAGATCGTGTTTATTGCAAGACGGTTATTCATTTAAATCGGAGGATAATGGTTGTTCTATTTATATTAGTAACATCTTTTATGGTCATGCACCTGCTATGAATGGTTTATTTCTTCTGAATCTTGAAAGCAATGAAACACACATCCATAACATTGATGCCAAGAGATGCAAAGTAGATAGTGATAATTCAACTTATTTGTGGCACTGCCGTCTAGGTCATATTGGTGTAAAACGCATGAAGAAACTCCATTCTGATGGACTTTTGGAGTCTCTTGATTTTGAATCATTTGACACGTGCGAGCCGTGCCTCATGGGCAAGATGATCAAAACCCCGTTCTCCGGAATAATGGAGCGAGCAACGGACTTGTTGGAAATCATACATACCGATGTATGCGGACCAATGAGTGTTTCGACGCGCGGTGGTTATCGCTATTTTCTCACTTTTACTGATGACTTAAGTAGATATGGGTATATCTATTTAATGAAACATAAATCTAAAACATTTGAAAAGTTCAAAGAATTTCAGAACGAAGTGGAAAACCATCGTAACAGGAAAATTAAATTTCTACGATCCGATCGTGGAGGTGAATATTTGAGTTATGATTTTCTCACGCATCTTAAAGCAAGCGGAATCGTTTCGCAACTCACGCCACCCGGAACACCACAACACAATGGTGTGTCTGAACGCCGTAATCGAACTTTATTAGATATGGTGCGATCGATGATGTCTCTTACAGATTTGTCGTTATCATTTTGGGGTTATGCATTAGAAACCGTTGCATTCACTTTAAATAGTGCACCATCTAAATCCATTGAGACGACACCGTATGAACTATGGTTTGGTGCTAAACCTAAGTTGTCGTTTCTTAAAGTTTGAGGATGCGAAGCTTACGTCAAGAAGTTGATGCCCGACAAGCTCGAACCTAGAGCGGAGAAATGCATCTTCATAGGATACCCTAAGGAAACGATTGGGTATACCTTCTATCACAGATCCGAAGGCAAAGTGTTTGTCGCAAAGAACGGATCCTTTCTTGAGAAGGAGTTTCTCTCGAAAGAAGTGAGTGGGAGGAAAGTAGAGCTGGACGAGGTTATTGAACCTTCTCTTGAGTTGGAGAGTAGCGCAACACCTGAAATTGTTCTAGTGTCGTCTGCACCAACAATAGAGGAAGCTAATGACAAGGATCATGAAGCTTCGGACGATGCTACTACTGAACGTCTCAGGTCGACAAGGTCACGTGCCCCTCCTAAGTGGTATGGCAACCCTGTCTTGACTGTCTTGTTAGTAGACAACAGTGAACCTGCGAACTATGAGGAAGCAATGATGAGCCCAGACTCTGAGAAATGGCTAGAGGTCATGAAATCCGAATTAGGATCCATGAGCGAAAACCAAGTATGGACTTTGGTGGACCCTCCTAGCGACCGAAAGGCCGTTGATTGCAAATAGATTTTCAAGAAGAAAACGGACGCGGATGGTAATGTTGCTGTCTATAAAGCACGGCTTGTCGCGAAAGGTTTTCGACAAGTTCAAGTTGTTGACTACGATGAGACTTTCTCTCCCGTAGCGATGTTTAAGTCCATTCGGATTTTATTAGCAATTGTTGCGTTTCATGATTATGAAATATGGCAGATGGATGTCAAGACTGCATTCCTCAATGGAAACATTGATGAAGAGTTGTATATGATGCAGCCCGAAGGTTTTGTCGATCCTAAGGATGTTGATAAGGTGTGCAAACTTCAGCGTTCCATTTATGGACTCAAGCAAGTATCTCGGAGTTGGAACCTTCGTTTTGATCAAGTGATCAAGAGCTTTGGATTTGTTCCAAATTGCTACGAAGCTTGTATCTGCAAGAAAGTGAGTGGGAGCTCAGTGACATTTCTAGTACTATATGTGGATGACATATTGATTATTGGAAATGACATTGACATGCTTAACGATGTGAAGAGTTATTTGAACAAATGTTTTTCAATTAAAGACCTAGGGGAAGCTGCTTATATATTGGGCATCAAAATCTATAGAGATAGACAAAGACGCCTGATAGCTTTAAGCCAAAGTACATACCTAGACAAAGTTCTGAAAAGGTTCATAATGGATAAGACAAAGAAAGGTTCAGTGCCTATGTTGTCAGGTAATATATTGAGCAAGGCTCAGTGTCCAGCTACGGTGAACGATAGAGAAGCTATGAGCAAAGTGCCTTATGCCTCGGCCATAGGTTCTATCATGTATGCCATGCTATGTACTAGACCAGATGTGTCCAATGCTCTTAGTTTGACGAGCAGATACCAAAGTGATCCAGGAGTGGAACACTGGACAGCCGTGAAGAACATCCTAAAGTATTTAAATAGAACTAAAGAAATGTTCTTAGTCTATGGAGGTGATGAACAGCTCATCGTAAAAGGTTACGTCGACGCTAGTTTCGACACCTACAAGGATGATTCTAAATCTCAAACAGGATACATTTATATTTTGAATGGAGGAGCTGTGAGCTAGAGAAGCTGCAAGCAAAGCGTGATCGCGGGATCTACAGTAGAAGCGGAATACATGGCTGCTGCAGAAGCGTCAAGTGAAGGAGTTTGGATTAGGAACTTCATCACTGATCTTGGTGTGGTTCCAAGTGCCTTGGACCCACTGCGGATATTCTGTGACAACACTGGCGCCATAGCACTGGCTAAGGAATCAAGATATCATCCAAAGACCAAGCATATCAACCGCAAGTTTCATATAATTCGAGATTATATAACAGATGGAGATCTTAAGATTAGCAAAGTACATACGGATCTGAATGTCGTAGATCCGTTGACTAAACCTCTTCCACGAGCAAAACATGATCAGCACCTTAGTGCCATGGGTGTTAGATTGTTGCCAGATGTAAACTAGATTATTGACTCTAGTGCAAGTGGGAGACTGTTGGAATTATGCCCTAGAGGCAATAATAAAGATGTTATTATTATAATTCTTGTTCATGATAAAGTTTATATTCCATGCTAGAATTGTATTAAGCGGAAACTTTGATACTTGTGTGGTTTATGAACAACACCGTGTCCCTAGTACGCCTCTATGGACTAGCTCATTGATTAATGATGGTTAAGGTTTCCTAACCATAGACATGAGTTGTCGATTAATAATGGGATCATGTCATTGGGAGAATGATGTGATGGACAGACCCAAATCAAGCAGAGCAATTAGATCGTGTCATCGTGTTCATCTTTGCGAAGCTTTTTCTATGTCAAATATTGTATTCCTTAGACCATGATATAATGCAACTCCCTGGTATCGGAAGAAAGCTTTGAGGTCATCAAACGTCATCCTATGAGAGGGTGATCATAAAGGTGTCTCTCAGGTGATCGGAAAGTACTTGTTGGGTTGTATGTATCGAGATGGGATTTGTCCCTCCCAAGTCGTAGAGATATACTTCGGGCCCACTCGGTAATCGATATCAACACCGCTTGCAAGCACGTGGTTAAGGAGTTAATCACAAAGTGATATTGGATTACGGAACGAGTAAAGTACTTGCTGTGAACGAGATTGAACTAGGTATGCCGATACCGACGATCGAATCTCGGGCAAGTAAAATATCGCGTGACGAAGGGAATATATATATGGGATTAATTGAATCCTGGCATCGTGGTTCATTCGATATAATCATCGATGAGTATGTGGGAGTCAATATGGGTTTCCAGACCCCGATGTTGATTATTGATAGAAGATCATGTCTGCATATTCTTGAACCCGTAGGGTCACACACTTAACGTGTCTCGACGTTAGGATAGAATGGATAATTGGTTTATGAGTTTTTGTTCGGAGTCTCGGATGAGATCCAGGACATCACGAGAGGTTCCGGAATGGTCCGGAGAATAAGATTCATATAAGGGAAAGCAGTTTTTGGATTTCGGAATTGTTTCGGATTGTTCGGTATTGTACCGGAAGCTTCTAGAACCTTCCGGAGTGGGACCAACGTGGCCCCACTTGTCGGGAGGGGGCGTGGGCCTACGAGGGAGTGCCCTGGACGCATTGGGCCAGGGGCACAAGGCCCCATAGGCCTAGCCGGCAAAACCCTAGGGGAAACCCTATTGAAACCTTCTAGAAGGAGGGGGAAAACTTGCCCCCCAGGGGCCGCCGCCCTAGGGCTTGGAGGAGGGGCCAAGGGGGCCGTCCAGCCCCTATATATAGAGGGCAGGGGCGCAGCCCTCCTACACCCCTCCTTGAACCCTAGCCGCCTACCTGCTGCCCTCCAGATCTCTCTCTCTCTCCCGACTGCGCGTAGGCGAAGCCCTGCCGCAGAAACTCTCCACCTTTGCACCACGCCGTCGTGTTGTAGATCCAATCTATCTCTCCACCTCACTTGCTGGACCGAGGAAGAAGGAGACGTCGAGGTGTCGTACATGTGCATCTCTCGGAGGCATCGCCACTTGCGGTGTTGGATCGGATCGGATCGGATCGCGAGGAGGAGAAGTTAGTACGACTACATCAACCACGTTCCGCTGTGCGAATCTTCAAGGGTATGAAGATCTCATCTACCCCCACCCCCCCTGTTGTTTGCATATCCTAGATTAGATCTTGGCTTTCCCGTTCGCATCCGTAGAAATTTTTTGATTTACTATGCTGCGAAACCCTTCAATGCGGTGGGGAAGCAAGGTGGTGTCTTGGGACAGAAAAATCCGACCTTGGGGGAAATGGCGACGTGGGACGAGGAGAGGGGAAACGGCGGCGTGGGGCGGGTGGAGGGGAGCAGTGGCGTGGGGCGGGTGGGGGTGGGGATAACCAGCGTGGGACGGGGAGGGAAGGGGAGCAGCCGAGCAGGGCATATGGGGCAGCAGAGGCGAGCTGAGCGGAGAAAGTAAGGAAGACGAAGGTGGGCGTGGACTTTAGTTTGGTCGAGAATTCTCCAAGGAGTTTTTGCAAATTTGCCCGTCCGACATCCTTTTATGGACGGAGGGAGTAAAAAATGTTTTTCTGGTGCAGCTGTTTGTTGATATTTCAGTCACCATGGTAACATAATCTCGCAACATTGAAATGTAATATAGTATAATAATATAAGATCTAGTTTTAAAGCCCTCGCCAAGATGAATTAAATCTCTGCCAATCAAATTTACGTTGTACTCCCTCTGTTTGGAAATATAAGATGTTTTAGGTTTGTGAATAAGAAGTATCTAGACATCTTTTAGTGTCTAGATTCATTTGAACCTATACACTAAAAGGTGTCTAGATACATCTACTTCACAAATCTAAAACATCTTATATTTGATTTCTAAACGGAGCGAGTAGGAGATAAGCTATTTAAATATTCAGATTTAAATAGTATGGCGATTTCTCTCAGCTGCTAATTAGATTTTCTCATATTTTTCCAATCGATAAGTATAGAAGAAGAACACATTGCCGTTTAGCCAGTGTCTTGACAGAGTGGGACCGTACAGCGAGAGGTCCGTACACCTCCACCTCCGGACCTGACCAAGGCTGATGGCCACCGATCCTCTCACCTCCACTCCAACCTCCACCACCACCGCCTTCGCGGGCGAGGCTAATTCCACGGAGTCATGGAGCGCCCGGGTGCGCACCCTGACGCGCCTCGGAAGGCATCGGGAGGCTCTGTCCCTCCTCCGCGACGGCGACCCCTCTCCGCCGCCGCACGCTCTGGCGCTACCAGCAGCGGTCATCTCCTGCACGGCACTATCCCTTCCCTCCGGCGTCTCCCAGATACAGGCGCTAGGTTACAAGCGCGGGCTGCTCCCTTCCTCCGACGCCTACCTCCTCTCCGCGCTGCTCTCTTCCTACTCACGCCTCGGCCTCCTCCCGCGCGCCCACAAGCTTCTCGACGAAATGCCCCTCGCGTCCACGCCTCCTACCACGCTCCGCACTGCCTTCAACTCCCTCATCTCCGGATGCGCGATGCACGCGCTCCCGGCCGCCTGCTTCCTACTATTCCGCCGCATGCGCGCAGCCGGCGTCCCCTTCGATGCCGTCACCCTCATGGCGCTGGTCCCGGCCGCTCCTCAGAGCGTCGTGCCGCAGCTCCATACCCTTCTGGGGAAAGTAGGGCTTGCCGCCGAGACAACCGTGGCCAACTGCCTCATATCCGTGTACGGGCGCCGCAGCGCTGCCCTTGCCCGGCAGGTTTTCAACGAGATGCCGATGGCCTCCCGTGACCTTGTCTCGTGGAACGCCGTACTCTCAGCCCACGCGCAGAACGGCCTCGCGGTGGACGCCCTCGACCTCTATAGCCGCATGCGTGGCCACGATGGCAATGGTGTGCAGCCAGACGCCGTGACGCTCGTTGGCGTGCTCTCCTCCTGCGCTCATCTCGGCGCGCGCGGTGTAGGCCTGGGCGTCGAACAGTACATGCAGGAGAGGTTGCCTGGATTCCGCACCAACTTGCAGCTTTGCAACTCGCTCATCAACTTCCATGCACGCTGCGGCAGCTTGCCCCGGGCGCAGCAGCTGTTCGACGAAATGCCCAGGAAGAGCATCGTCTCATGGACTGCACTGATCACTGGGTATGGCATGCACGGGCATGGCGATGTTGCCGTTAATCTCTTCCAGATGATGGTGTCAGAAGGCATCCGACCAGATAATGTTGCAATGGTTGGCCTCTTGTCAGCGTGCAGCCATTCGGGGTTGTATGACGAGGGGCGCAAGTATTTCTCAGCAATGGAGAGGGCCTACCAGCTGCGACCTACACTGGAGCACTATACGTGCATGGTGGACCTTCTTGGACGGGCCGGATGTCTCAAGGAGGCACGGGACCTCATCTCGTCAATGCCCATGCCAGCCGATGGTGCCGTGTGGGGTGCCCTTCTTGGGGCATGCAAGATACATAAGAATGTGGAGATAGGGGAGGAGACTTTTGAGCATGTCATCAAGCTTGAGCCGAGCAATGCGGGCTACTATGTGCTCATGGCAAACATATATACGGACACAGGACAGTTGGAGGGTGTGGTGAGGGTACGGGCGATGATGAGGGAGCGCGGGCTCAAGAAGGAGCCTGGGTGCAGCTACGTCGAACACAAGGGAAGAGTTCACCTGTTCATGGCTGATGACCACTCGCATCCGCAGGCAAAGAGGATTTACAAGCTTGTGATTAAGCTTGAACATATGGTGAAGGAGAATACAGGTGGCACTGCAGGAACGGATGGACACCGAGTGGTCGAGGGGCACTCCAAGAAGGCGCCTGTGCCGTTGATCGGCTTTCACAGCGAGAAACTTGCTGTGGCCTTTGGTATGTTGAACACTGATGGCGGTGAGATTGTGGTGATCAAGAACCTAAGGGTTTGCGGAGACTGCCACTCTTTCCTCAAGACAGTCTCTGCAATTGCCAACCGGGCATTTCTTGTCAGGGACGCGAGTCGCTTCCATCGCTTTGAGGGTGGAGCATGCTCCTGCAAAGATTACTGGTGAAGAAGTTTGTGCTCACTGTGCCCTGGAGATGTTATTTGCTTGTACTGGAAATTGATTTAGCCTGCAAAGGATGGATGTGCTTGAAATCTTCAGTACTCACTGGTACAGGCTTGGTAACTGTGCTACTATACTCCACTGCAGGCATGAAATAGGTGAAATCGTGGAAGTTTGGAGCAACAGAGGAGAAAATGGACGCGCCTTTAGATACCAGTACATTCAAATCAACATGCTCAACTGCCTGAAGATCAGGCAGAGATTCAAGGCCTGATCCATCGGTGGTTATCCCGATGCTGAACAGCCAGTAGAACGAACTGCAAACTCCCTCAAGGACTGCACTCTGCTCTGGATCAATTTGCATTCCATCACGTGTTATTCCTTGTGGAAGTACAATGATCCATTTTGGCCTTTGGCAATTCTACTGATAGATGCCCAATTGTGAAGGATGTGTATTTGAGACCATGGCGTGGCAACGGCAGATCTCTGACCAAAATTGGTCAGGAGTACAACAGAATTGGTCTGTTATGTTATTTGATTGGTTGGCATTGTTCAGGTCGCCAGTAATAGCCCAATGTGGTATTGATATATAAATAGGGGATGATTTGCACCCGAATGTGTTAGAGAAGGGAGAAATTTTGATCGAGGAGGTGAAGGCAGAAAATTTGATAGAGATGTCAAGCTGCATGCTTTCACTCATTTTTATCAAACCCACGATTGTGAACCGGTTTTAGCTGGTAGCAGCCTGAGTATGAATCTTTGTGAGTATCGACGCCTGCAGAGAATAGAAGTCAATAGTGTCATTGCAATTTTCGTTTACTCTTGCAGCTGCTACTAACAACTCGTGCCGTATTACTGCACTTTCAGTTGGCAGGATAGCAAGACCAGAAGTGCAGTAGCGTCATATACATGGTCTCCGGTTCGTCTTTGAGTTGATATATATAAGCAGCGATCTGATATACACCATCCGTCAATATTTAGCTCAGTTTTATGTATGCTTTGTTGCAAAAGGTGGGCAATGCTGTCAGCGCAAATTTAGAACGATTCTTATCCTAGACTGAGACCATCGTTAAAAACATGTAGAAACTAGGATATACATGTTCCACGGAAACCAATTCAGGCCCAGAAAGGTAATGGCAAAACCATATATTAATAGAACAGTGCATGCACTTTACCTTTGATATACAAATCTACTGATCTCTCGTATTGTGAAGTAATACAATGGGCAAAATCATGTCCATGTAAAAGATTGGGCTAGTTTACAAAAGGGGGATCTCCTAGACAGAGCAACTGGGGAAAAAGGGAAAACACACATCCTTGTACAACAACTGTATCATGGCACTCTACATCCCAGTTGAGGAAGTCCTTCCTATTCTTTGAGCACCAAGTTTTGGTGCTGGCTTCGTTCCTCGGCCCCTACCTGATGACGCTAGAGGCCTAGCTTTAGTTGCCGGTGGGGGTGCTGCGATGGCACCCCATAGGTCGTCATTGTTTGCTGCTGCTGCTGGCTTCGAAGGCCTCCCAGATGATTTCGGCTGAGGTGCCGCTATTGAACCCCAGAGGTCATCGTCACTATTGTGTGACACCGAGGGTTTGATGTCTGCAGATTTCGATGCACTTTTGGGTGCTGGAACAGCCATAGGACCCCATAGAGCATCATCTTCTGCTTTTGGTGCCATTGCTGGATTTGATCTTGATGAACTTGGAACTATGATTGAAAAAAAAATAGAGAATGAATTAATCATTGAGTGCTTTAGCAGAAGCTGCGCATGTTTTTGAGTTATTACGAATGAACAGACAAAAAAGAGTATAACTTACTTGGTTGCTTTGGTTGCACCACCGGACGTTTCTGAGCAGCATGTATGTTGGAAAGAAGAGATGGTGGTGACTTCTCCTCAAATGGATCTACATCATCCCATCCTTCGTTGTCGCTACCATTCCCTTCCTGGTTATCGTTCTCAACTTCACCCCATCCATCTACAGAGGAGCCCGATAATGCTGGTGCAGTTTGATTGAGAGAGTTGGATGTGGATGGTGCATATGCTGCTGGGGCAGAGTGAGTATCTGCTGCAATATAATTGACCGAACATGAGGATTCACATGTTTATAATTTTTATTAATCCTCGTTTCAAACAATTATTACACCTTCTTGTAACCTTTATAACCCCTCCATTTTTGTTCAAATGATGAGAACTGAGCTCAAAACTATCAAGGATTAAAGCAATTTAGCTAAGGACCAATACCTGATGTGGCACTGGGGGGTGCTGAAACTTGAGTGTTATTGGCATTTGCAGTAGATACTGGACCATGATCGGAAGGTTTTCCTTTCTGAGTAATAGAACTCATGGCCCACCTGAATACAAATGTGTTATAATAAATTGTTCAATTGCATACAAAACCAGAAAAAACTTGATATAAACTGCACAAGTTCATATGTAGTCAATAAATACATAATGGTTTGCATTGGTCAGTGGCTTAAGCATCAGAACAAGTAAAGGGATCTAACATAGTATGGGACACTTCTGTTGTGAACAGTTCACAATAGGATGAACGTCGCATACACTATCAAATGGCATGGCTTGAATGGAAATTTCAAGGAGTAAGAACACAGATTATTTGGGAGAGAGAGAGAGCTGATTCTTCTTTACTCCAACCACATGTTACAGTGCATATTCTTTTATAGGCTTGATTCAACCTGTCGCCTAACACGTGGACTCTACCTCTAGCAATCCAATCAAACTGAACTATATCTCTAGCTATCCAATCTAATGCATACTCTTTTGCTGTCTTACTCGAGCTCTATCTCGTGTGGAACTTCACTAATGCAGAGAATATATAAGGAAAACAATCTAACAAGAACAATATAATATTCAAATGAAAAAGGGTGATAGCCGTTCTTATCCCTAACTTCTAGAACAATATAATTTTGAATTAGATATATGATTTTTTTATTTGAAGTTTTAAACACATACTAGATGCAATTCCAATAAAAAATATAGATAATGGTTTAAAGCAAGGTGAATTGGGAAATCTGGTTTACCAATTACCATACATGAAGGGGCTGAATTGTAAGACATAATAAGTAAATCCCGCATATGACGATTGGAACAGTGACAGCTTACCCAAGTAAACCAGTATTTCCCGCCTTTAACTGACCAACAGTAGATTCGCCTGCCCTGTTGTCTCCCGTGTTAAGCTATATAAAACACAACACAGCAAAGAAAATAACAATATAAGAACAGGAACATCAATAAAGGGTAGAGATGTATTCTCTTCGCTCCGCAGCAGAGAACCTTATCACAGCAATGATTGGACATAAATGAATGTAATTTAGAGCATTTTAGGCTAGGATGCAGTAAATCATAAATGTACAGGATCAAAGTATCGATGCTACAGTCCTACTCCCTCTATTTTACCAGATCTACTACCGGCCAACCATGTTCACAGACCACGGAAACACTAGCGGTAAGAAATAACTAATGATAAATGAACATGCATATGGCATGTACTTTGTACACCCAAGCGCAGGTACTCTATTTTGAAATTTTCAAAAGATGGTCATAATATGCTCTAATTTCTGTTATTTTTGGACATGCCACGAAAATACAAAAGTTAACACACAACTTAACCGCAGAACATACATCATTTCCATGTGTGAAATTTTCAGAAGGACGGTAAATTTATTCCGTCAGTAGGTTCAGGTGAGCCAGTGCTTAAGATTCTTACAGGTTCCGATGAGCCAGTGTTTGAGCTTATCACAACCATCACTTAACCTTTTCCAAGGGATTAAAAGGTAGGAGGTCGGAATATTGCATTAACTACACTCTAGATTTCCTCCATGGACAGTTAATTTGAAACAGAGATATGTGACAGTTGTGACAATTATAGTCAAACGGAGTAAAGTGAATGAGCACAGAGCACTAATTAACCTAGTATTACAGATAAGACGGGTTTGTGTGAGCCTGGCACTTCCATTTTTTTATCAGATCCAGACCAAAAGTGGGGTCAGGATTACAAGTATTGGTCATAATTTGCTCCAACGCATGCTTTAGAGAGACAGTCGTTTGGAATAAAGAAAACCAAGGGAGTGTAAATAGTGACATGCGCCACAACCCACAAAGTGTCATAAAACAGTTGTAGTGAACTCATAGTAAGCAGATAAACTACATATGCTACCTTTTCATGATGTTGTTTTGCTATTTGCAAGAATTGATCAGTAGCCTGGAAAGCCTTGGTCCTCACGTCACTATAAAACAATTGAACAGATTAATTGGAAGATGAGATGTTACAAAAGTACGAGTACAGTAAGAACTAAAACAACAGGTTATAATGTGATGAACATCACATTTTGCCATCTTGGCGTTGACCACTTAGGCTGTTAAATTTTCGTTTTCAGATGTAGAACTTTTTGTCAAAGTGAAATATGCCAGGATCTCTTAAAAACTAATTGTGCATCTGGTGCTCAATTGATGTCTCTAAGTTATTTGCTCGTGTGACAGCTCAAGGTTGTAAATTACCTGTCTGGGTCAAATGTAAGGACAACAATGTTAGGCAGTATACGAGTTGCAATCTCTGTCATTTCGTAGTATGAACTAGTGACACTCAGCGCCATGATTCCTGGCAAGGTAAAACAATGATTCATAGTTGGTCACAATAATCAATGGAAGATTACTCAATAGTACAACAGCACATCTTCTCAGGCTAATGTACCAGCTGCTCGAGCAGGAGGGAAGGTATCTCTTAATGCACGGACTGTGAATGCATTGATTAATACTCGTTTCCTAGTCTGTAAGAAAAAGAAAGCCATGTTAAAGACTAAATAGGGTGGAACTGTAAAACTAGCAGAATGAACACTGCATCCAGGCTACAGAAGGAAATGCAGAAGTTGCACTATCAATCAATAAAAGATTTAAGCTTACTAAGCTTGCTACTAGATACTGCTATGTTCCCATTTTGGGGCAAACTGTGCCTTTTTCCTGGTATTTACCAACCAACTACTATTTTCTTCCGATCCTTTTATTTTATGTGTTTGTGCCACCAGTAACCAGCCAGTGTTAACAGAAAATTAAACCCTGCTCATGGAGACAAAAGGCTAGAAAAACAATTGGGATTTAGAGCTTTTAAAAAAATGGTGGTCAAAATTTCCCTAGATGTATGAACCAATTGCTGCATCTGAAAATGAGAGACCACAACTGCAGCATCTCCAAGTAACACTTCAAAGGAAAACTAGCAATAAAAGCAAGCAACCAAAGATCGGAGCATCTTTGAGACAAACCCCATCATTCATGTAATTTGAAATATTCCCAAGAAGAATTGTAGTGTTTGTCCGGATTGCAGGTTCTTCATCCACCTGAAGACAAATAACAATGCATTTACTAAATATAAACCATCTCATATCCAAGAAGGCATCACTGGATTAAAAAACAAATTAGAATGAAACACCACCTGGAGCTTAGAGAGATATTTCAAGAGAGATCCTGAGATTGTACGCTGAGATAACTACAGTAACAGAACAGCCGATTAGCGAAAAGAACTTTCATGGAAAATAAAGGAACATGGAACAAACTGAAGTCCCTGGATTTGTTCTTTACAAGCATAGTACAGGAAGTGTTTTGTGCACACCTGACACTCATATCATATCTAAAGGGAACAGAAAAGTAAAAACTCCAAGGCAATAGTGGGCCATCATTCCAAACTCTTCAATGAAATAAGCTTAAGGTGGCAAACCTAACAGACATGATCAACCAAACATTGGCCCAACATGAAAGTTCATGCAACTCACTTTTGGTGCCAATACAAGCATCGACTTCAATGTCAGTTCACGGAGAAAAGAAGAAGTATCAGAGAACCCAGTAGCAACATGAGGAAAAACCTGCAGATACATTAAGACTCCTGTCAAATGCCAACATTCGAGAAACACATGCAGATATCCATCTAAAAAAGATTGCATACTTGTTCATCAACTGTTTGTGCTGCCAATGACTCTCCAAACTGATCTATGTGCTGCAAAAGACTAACTCGGATAGCTCGGTCATTCGAAGCAAAAAGTTTCACAATAGTCGGTAAAACCTGAAAAAGGCCAGTATTATCAACTTGTGTAAGAAGCCCTCAAAGTGTCTTTGCTGGATGGCCAAAACTAACATGTACTGAGTGAAAGTAAAATTAATTAAGACAAACCTTGGTACTAAATTGGTCAGCTGGAAGCCAGGAACCCATCTTTAACAGCACAGTCAAGGCTGGAGCAGCAGCTGAACCAAATTCAAGAGAAGATGCCAATACAGGGAGCAACTATTCACAAAGTAGACCATATACATACATAAACAAGGAACTCCAGTTGGTTGCACAGAATATCACCAAAGTCCAAAGAAACAGGATCATAGCCTCATGGGTTCAGTTCCACGTACCTTTTTCAGAACTATCTCGCGGGGAAGCTGTTCTGCTATATTTGGGAGTTTCCGGAAAAAGCTATCTTTCTCAACACTGTCCTTTAAATTAAGAACTTCCATGAACTGGATGGTCTCTACCAACTTGTTCTGGAAAAACTCTGAAATTAGAAGTCAAAATTGTAAGCAACATAGTGCAAATAGTCTGGGGAGTAAAAAGGATTGCAGCATTATTAACAAGACTGAAGAAAACCGGCATTAATAAAAGAAAATGTCACACAAAATAAGATGATAGTCTGAATGACAAGGAAAAACTATTGAACTTACCACTGTTATCAATAAGTTTTGAAGGATTCATTCTACGAGAAGGTGTAGAACTCAAGAGCTTCTGATAATCCGGAAGCAGAGACTGCAACAAAAGAAATGGAAATCATTTACTTTAAGAGTCACAGGAACCATGTCAAAATAATGTACTATGGTACAGACAGTGGAGGATATGATGGATTCATGGGATAGCTCCAGATCCAACCCCCCAAAAAAAATGCAATCATGGAAGCTAACCTTTGGGATTGAAGCAATGTTGCGAAGGTCCTCTGTCCTGGTCAACTTTCCACCACAAAAGAGCTCATAAATTAAGCACCCTGCAATGAGTAACATATGGTATCTCTTTAGCGGAAATTAACAAGATTCATATGCTCTCACTATTTCATTATTCAGGATGTAATAACCGTTATTCAGGATGTAATAACCGTTAATTCAGGATGTAATAACCGTTATTCAAGATGTAATAACCAATGTTGAAGAAAAAAAGAGGGATGGTGCGCCAAATAAAAGTATCACAAAGGACAAATATCAGAAGAGGTAATATCATCTGAGTGTATTAGTTTAGACTTGACGAGTTTTTCCTTTGGTGACTCTGTCTAGAATGCAAAATGAGCAGCATTCACCATGAAAGATTTAAAGTACTACGCGTACACAGAGAGATCCCAATTATGAAACAATTGAACAAGTTTCACATGTTATGTAAAGAACAGCACTGTGCACAGCTCGTAAGGAACTGTTTGGAAAGAAATACCATTTAAAACCAAGAAAAATAAACATAATAACCCACACACCAATCCAACTCAGGAGAAGGAACCCTATTAGAATATAGTGAGTTAGTTCAGCTCACCCAATCCCCAGGAATCAATTGCCCATGGAGGGGATTTTCTAATTGAAACCCAATCTGACTTTGTCAGCTCCATTGGCTTGTACTGATTTCCAACTAGCCATTCGAATTGCTGCGAAGGAACAATAAATATGAGAAGATATTTTATATAGATTCAAACATACATATAATGTCGTCACAGAAAATGAAACATATTTCCTACTTCCGAGCTTGAAATAAAATTGTGGTTTGAACATTCACCAAAATCCTCAGAAATAGAACTATATGTAGTGCCATATCAGTCTAGCATTAACAAAGGTGTTGACTGAGAGCCATTACCAACATGGGGCTACCAGGAGCTTCGTTATTGGCATCAAATTCTGAGAGAACATCAAAAGCATGAAGCTTCCAGTCCAGAGTTTGCGTAACAACTACACTAGTCAAGCATACGTTCCCATGAACCTGTAATTGATGAAAGGACAGCAATCAGCTCATTTATGACTGAAGTACTGGCAGTGATTGTCATTTTCAACAATGCAGTTATGAAAATATCGCAATATCAGGTCACAATTCACAAACACATAAGGAGATGAGGCCCTGTATTCTCCTTCGTGGATTATGTGAAGTGGTTGTGGATTTTCCATATCTGGAGTCGATTAAAACCTGGCCATAGTGAGTAAGCCCTAACTTCATGGATGTGGCTATGTTGGAATGGCCGTTAGAGGGACTAGCACGGTACAAGAGTACCTAGGCATCAGTGCAACCTTAGCCTTTGGCTCTATAGCAGAAATGTATGCAATGCCTACACACGTTCTACTGCAACAATATCTATATGTATCATTGGTCAACAAGTAATGTCTACTACATGTGCATTCTATCAATCTTCCAAGTATCTATCAATAAATGATGCCAACTAACATGGTTGACTTAGCATGAGTTCTTAAACATAAATGTATCATTTCAGTAAAGCAAGAAAAACATAGTTGTCTGATCTCTAAGAACCTCTCAGAAGGATAGTGTCGAGTAGGGAGTAAATAAAGAAGAAACCAAATGATCAACAGAGTATCATAAATTTATAATATAAAAGCCAACTGACTGTGGCTTAATACATGTGGCTCATCTGCATCGACAAGGATATTTTGAATGTAAAGCTAGTTGACCCACATGATCAAATGCCAATGCTACTGGTTGACCCACATGATCAAATGCCAATGCTACTAGTTGACCCACATGATCAAATGCCAATGCTAACTAATGTTTAACATTATTATAACCTTTTATAAAAAGATAAACAAATTAAGGATCTCGCTGAAAATAATTTTGCATGATGACAAAGGTTTATGGGTTAATTGAATATATGCCACTGCAAAATCTGGCTACTTGAGAAAAACCACTGCAAATTTTGACTTCCGAAAAACGCTACTGCAATTTTATGTACATTTCATAAATGCCGTTATGCCTACTTAAACACACATACCGGCCAATATACACCATGTGGTGGGCCCCACGCGAGATCTGCTTAGGACGTGACACCCCCTGACCTCCCAGGAACCCAACCCTAGAACTGGCGGCGGCGCGGCGAAAGCAGGCGAGCATGGCGACGGCGAGCAGCTGACTTGCGCACTCTCTCCCTGCCTCTCAGACCGGACGGAAGTTCCCCCTGATATCCTCGCCGGCGAGCATGGCAGCGGCGGAAGCCAGCAGCAAGCACATGATTCTCAGTCTCTCCCCGCTTCTAGGACCAGACGGAACTCCCCCCGAGTCCTCCCTTGCATTGGCGGTGCAAGGCAGTGAGCATGGCAGCAGCGAGCTTCGCGGCAGCCAGCACCTGATTTGCGCATCCCCGACCCACCTCTTTGACCGGATGGAACAGTCCTGGACAGCAACAACTACCTGGAGCAGCCAAAACCTGATTTGCAGCGGCTAGGACCTGATTCCCAACAGCCAGCACCTGATGGCCATTTGAACCTGGAGCAGAGCCATATTTCTGTATATGTGTCAAATGTTTTTGTTTGCATGTCGTAGTTATTTCAACTTGGAGCTATGTTATGAGAAGTTGAGCCTGGAGCTGTATTATGAGATGTTGAACTTGGAACTTATTAGGTTCTCCTATTTTATTCTGTCACAGTTATGCTTTCTCCAATTTTATTCCATCACATATTTTTCGCATGCTTTCTTCCTAATCTGATTCAGATGGGGCCCACCATGTATACGTATGTAGACAGGAAATACGGTGTATATTGACCGGTATGTGTGTTTAAGTAGGCATAATGGCATCTATGAAATGTACATAGAATTGCAGTGGCATTTATCGAAAGACAAAATATGTATTGGTGTTTCTCAAATAGCCGGAAATTGCAGTGGCATCTATCCAATTAACCCAAGGTTTATATGGTAACGTGGCAAACATGTAATAACTAGAAAAACTCTGTTGAAAGCCATAGAACCCCAAAACAAAGAAGTTCTGAAAATGGCCTGGGCTACAAGCATAATGCAGTAACTCCAGGAATTCAGGGTACATTCATACATATGAAATTTGCTAAGTGTCTGGAACAAAATAGAACAATACAAACAAAAAATTCAAAATAATCGAATACAATACAAGCAGCATTTCAGCAACCATCTAAATAATCGAATCTACAAGCAGATAGCAACAAAAAATAAAATATTGATAAACAGCTTGCATAAAAAAAGGGTTACATTAGGCAGGAACTTACGAGCTTGCAATCGTTATTGAGAAAGCTCACAGCTTTTGATATCTGATGAAGACCCCAAGCAAAATACTCATCTCTGCAACACATTATACTAGCCACAATGAGAATAACACTAAAAAAAAACATAGAATATTGAATACCCCCTCCATCCCAATGCATGTGGTGTCCTTGTTTTTCGTGTTTTAACTTTGACCAATAATATGCGTTAATTGTTATAAATATTATACTGTTAGAAACTTTATTCATACAAAATCAATAGTATAACTTCCATGACATGCATAATCAATGTTTCATTTGTCAAACTCATGGTCAAACTTAGACCCCCGCATTTGTGCCATCTAGATGGTTGCGGAGGGAGTACAACACTGAGAACAAGCCAATTACAAAATTTTGATCTGGAGAAACAGGTAGCACCATGGTACACCAAACTAACATACTGCTAACTCTGACTACATCTGTGTAGTACCATGGCCTATAAACTGCAACTAGCATGACAGTGTGCTATAAACATGTCTACTAGGAAGTATACCAGTTCTTGTACAAGGAATTTGTGCCCCTACCTGTTACCATGCAATTGCCGATTAGGCCACATGATCAAGCTGGTTGGGTCGTATAATAACTACCAGGTGGATGACCAGTCTGAGACGAGCATTGTTACCAATTTTACTATTCAGTTCCTCCAGTTCAATCGGTAGCATCGCAGAGAACACATATAAGATGGTAAATAACTATTCATCTAGAATTCTAGACTTCTCAGAAACAATGTCACTGGTTTGCCAACAGCAGATCCCAAGGTTGGTTATTAAATATGTTTACATAGGAGTGTTATTAAAGATCCTCAGCATTATCCGTTATGTAATCACAGTAAATCTTAGCATGGAAATAAACACTACATTTGGTTAGTGCGACTTGAGCAGTTATGATCTAAGTTAGGAAAAATCATATCTCTCGGACATTAGGGTATATACAATGTTAGCACAGATATGACATGCTTTGTTTAACATAAGAAGACAACTGAAGCTCATCGTACCTCTGTGTACCTCCCAGATTCAGCTCCTTGATTTTTTCCGCAAGTGGTGTAACAGGCTCTGTCACTATATATATTGTGTGTTTTACAGAAGGTCCATCAGGAACCTCTGCTTCAGTACTGTGAAGAAAGGATAATATATTTGGATGGCGCACCTGCAATAAGAAAAATACTGAACTGAATTAGCAGATGTGTTTAATGAGAAAAAGAAGTTTGGTCCAACCAACAAGAAATCCTCCAATGCAATAGAAATGGTAATTAAGTACCAAAACATGGTAAGATCATGGGAACAAAATCATCCAAAACGATGAACACTGACCAAAGCATATTAGAACACCATTTGCAATGCTGAGATATAGCACCGTTGTTATTAAATCAGCTTTCTGCAGTTGTTTATTCATTCAAATTTTGGCCATAGTGTTTTTTACGATTTTATTGATTACCACCAATCACTTCGATCTAATCTGTTGACTTAATAGCACTACTAGTCATCTAGAAACTCAGAACAAAATGAGTAACTTACTGTCCGTAATCTCTTAACACCATTCCGACCAGCAACCAAGTGCCTGTCCTGAGGGTTGCTCCCTGACAGTGAGAAAATAGAAACAGGCGATCCATCATCCTGGAGAAGACAAGAGAACAATTACGTTGGGAAACCAGGGTAAAGTACACACAAGATACACAAATTATCACACCAGGGTAACAAAACCTGCTAGTGTTGGAGACCAAAATACATTGAAAATAACCTGGGTGGTTAGTGGTAAGATGATACAGAAACGTTCTACACTTCAAACATACTACAACATAATGAAGGGCCTCCATAAATTATACAGTCCAATTAAGTTCAGACATCCGCTTGCCCAGATTATCAACTAAGTACTGGATCTACCAATTCTACTTCCTGAGAGCACTGAATCCACCAATTTTACTTCCTACAGAGTTACCAAAGCTAGCACCCCCCTAACACGAGGTTCAAGAATGTACCCCGACCTGAGACTTCTACAGAGAATAGGCTGATACACGGTCCAGCGCGTATGAAGCCTCAAAGCGCCGAAAGCCCAAGCTAAAATCCACATGGAAACTCGCATACAATTAGCTCCAGCTAGAATAGCTAGTTCCAGCTCGAAATCAAAAGGCTCGCATGCCCTATGAGGATCCGACCAATCGGGAGACGGGAGAGGCGGAGGGTGCGAGCGTGAGTACCTTGGACACACCGCGGTGGTGCGCCCAGGAGCCCCAGGCGGAGGCGTGGGGCTCGCCAATGATGTAGGGGAAGTCCTTGAGGCCCGATCCGGATCCCGCGACCACATCCTTGAGAAACTTGAACATTTTATTCTACTCCCTCGACGTGCTTCCCCTCGATTCTCCGCCTGGTGTTTGGTCTTCCCCGATCGCCTCCCCCGGCGGTGGGTGGTTTGTGCGGGAGGAGGAGGAGGCGGCGAGGTAGATCCGGGAAGGACGACGAGGCCGTCTCGAGGGAGGTAGAGGGTAAACCGGCACGAGGATGACCTACCTGGAAGAGGAGGAAGATGGATGCACTTTTTGCATATCCCCCCTTGCCTCTGGGAATCACGAACGGGATTATTGGACAGGCAGGCTGACAGCTCATGCTTACAAGATGTGATTTGTATACTTTGCCACGTCAAATTGCGTCACTTGACAGTACACATGGAGTGGAAACTTCACTGAAATTCTTTTCACTGGGTTTCCCTTAACAGATACACCAGCCAGAAACGAGTCACGATGCAACTCCCTCCGCTACGAATTTCTCTATACAGTACTCCCTCCGTTTAGAAATATAAGATGTTTTAGATTTATAAAGAAAATGTATCTAGACAATGACCTATACACTAAAATGTGTCTAGATACATCACCTTCACAAACCTAAAACATCTTATATTTCCAACGGAGAGAGTATATGTGTATCTAGACGTGTTAGCATATATAGAGACATGCCAAGCTGGACAAATTTGTGGTAGTTAATATGAAAGAGAGGTATAATAGTTATTTGTCTTTAGAAGTATTGTCATGGTACTTGGAAAATGCTTTCTTCCTCGAGTGTTGTCGTGTTATTTGGTAGCACGAAGTATGTGTTTTCTAAGATTAATTTGATCAAGAATTAGTCTAAATATATGTATAGAAAGTGTTCTGAATCTAAAGTTACAAATTTTGTGTAATATAATTGAGATATAGTTACTCAATTTTTTGCTTAAAGGAAAATCTCATAAATAGTTTTGTGCCTTATTCATTAGAAGGAAGTATGAATTGTGTGTTTATACGGTATTCCCTCCGTTTAGAAATACAAGACGTTTTAGCTTTGTGAAACGAATGTATTTAGACGTCTTTTTGTGTATAGGTTCGTAGAGCTTCGAAGTGAACATATACACTAAAAGATGTTTAGAACACTCATTTCACAAAGCTAGAATGTCTTATATTTTTTAACGGAGGGAGTATATACTTATTTGTAGCTCTAATTGGTCGAATAACTGTTGAGAGAGTCGCCCGGCAAACATCAACTCATATGTAGCACAAAGGAGGTCCTTGGATATTGCAATTACAGCAAATTTGAGCCAAGTTGCCATGGAATGGACGAGTTTTGTTTGACTCCAATGTGATCCTCCGTATCTTCTATATAAATCTTGGTCATCTAGAATTTGTTCTGTGCAACTGAGCACTGTATGCTCTTTAGTGAGCTCTGTAGTCATATATTATAGTTGTTATGTTAATGTATGTTTTATGTTTAAAAAGGAATTAGTCAAATAAATCTTGCAACTGAGCTTAAGAGGAAATCAAAGAATTATGAACGGGATTATTGGATAGGCATGTTGACAGCTCATGCTTGCAAGATGTGATTAGTATACTTTGCCACGCCAAATTGCGTCTGTTCTAGCCACTTTTATCATGTGAAACGAAAAGTGGCGGTTATTTTTATGGTTTCGCCCTTTTACGGTGTCTGCTATAGATGTTCTTAGTAAGCTTTGTAGTCTTGTATTGTGACCCTAAGGTAAATATATCTCTTATGTTCAAAAGAAGAATTAAATTTTATTTAACTAAGCTTGCGAGGAACAAAATACAATCTCTAATCTGATTTAATGGTAGTAGGTTTATGCAAAACTTTGCTTAAACCAGCGACAATTAAATCGTATTGGAGTGAGTACTCTTTTTAAATTATATATAGTTACTATTTAATTGCCAACTTTGGAAGTGTGTAGGCCTACCAACTCTACTAAGTAATAAGCTATCTAAGATCCCTAGAATTAGAGATCTATGGTTACTCCTGTCATTGGTGTTGTTTTTGTCTCTACATGTCAGAAGGTGTTTGTCTTTTTCCACTGCATGCCTACTATGTTTCTGGTGATTTCGTGCATAAGTTGATGCTCTTACTATTTAATTGCCAACTTTGGAGGTGTGTAGGCCTACCAACTCTACTAAGTATAAGCTATCTAAGCTCCCTAGAATTAGAGAGCTATGGTTACTCCTGTCATTGGTGTTGTTTTTGTCTCTACATGTTAGCAAGTGTTTGTCTTTTTTCCACTGCATGCCTACTATGCTTCTGGTGATTTCGTGCATAAGTTGATGCTCTTATGCATTGCAACTATGCTAAGCAGGACTATCTAGGGACGTTGCAGGGGCAATGTTGCACATTTAGAAGCCACAAGGCAACATGAAGCCGGAGCACTAGTGGCTAGAGAGTATAGAGAATTAGAGCATGCACAAGAAGTTTCTTTAATTCTTTGGTGATTGTGACTGCTTGGATGATTTGAAAGCAGCGCAATGCACACGTCTTTGGAAACAGAAGAGATCAGTGTGACACGATTAGGCTCATTGACTGTGCACATGATGAGCTACGTCTATGGGAGATGACACAAATAAGAGATCGTGTGGAAGCCAGAGATGGAGGAAGACACCACCCATCAGGAAAATAAGACTAGGGTGAGTGGGAGTGAGTTTGTATCAACCATCCCAATTGTCTGCAAGTGATTCTATGTTGTTGTTGCTTTTCCTGTTTGATGTGTGATACTGCCTGAGCTTGTTGCTACATGTTGCTTGATGATGCATGTTGCCTGTGTTGCACGATGCTACGTGTGCATAAATTAATCGAATGGCGACAACAGCAGGGATAAACATGGGATATGGGGAGAGATATTAATGGGGACCGGGGTGATGAATGGGGTCCGAAATCCACTAAGGGGTCTAATCCCTTGCAAACAAGCGAGGCCAAAATTAGTGAGGTGCGAGAGTGTGTATCCAAATACATTATCAACTATAATATAAATCAGATGCACTATAGATTTTAGTGAAACTATCAATAGTGTGGTTGTTCCATACTTTCTACAAAATGATGTCCTGAAAAGATTGCTAGATGGATCATTATGGACAACAGAGAGGGGAGAGGCACCATTGCACTCTCCATACCAGGAAGTCACTAGAGCAAAGATCAAAGGTTTTTCTATTGCAATCTTGGATCAATTTTTTTTGTAGCAATGAGATAAAACTAGTGAGGTGCGAGAGTGTGTATCCAAATACATTATCAACTATAATATAAATCAGATGCACTATATATTTTAGTGAAACTATCAATATTGTGGTTGTTCCATACTTTCTACAAAATGATGTCCTGAAAAGATTGCTAGATGGATCATTATGGACAACAGAGGGGGGAGAGGCACCATTGCACTCTCCATACCAGGAAGTCACTAGAGCAAAGATCAAAGTTTTTTCTATTGCAATCTTGGATCAAAATATTGTGTAGCAACGAGATAAAACCTTTCTCCCAAACAATTGTAGGTCTAATTACAATTTCCAACATGTATATGTATATCCACAAAATTTCCGATTGTTTGAAAGTTTCTACATGTGTCATTTGATCTTCTTAGATCAATCAAGTGTGCATTCCTCATTTGCAAGAACCCGCACCAATATACCCCTTGATACATATTTACAATTGTCAAAGGTCATATATAAGTTAACACGATTCATAATTTTTTATTGAATTGGAAGTGATTTTAGCACCATGAATGCCCTGTATAGGACAAGTGACACTTTTTGGTGGCCATGTGCAAGGTGGTGTGTTCCGGTGAAGGAGTGTCCGTAAACCCACTAAGCACTTTGTGCTTTAAACTTGTGTGCATCTTCTCACCAAATTAATACAAAATATATCCTCCGATGAAATTTATATAGTAGATAAAATATTTGATCAATGAAGCCAACTATTTATGTACAAATGTTTTAAGTAAAAAACAAACAAAATGGTATCTAACCATTCAATGAGTTTTTCCATCTAAATAGAGGAGATGCAAAATATGATCTAACTGTAGTACCAAACATAAGGTTTTATTAAAAGCATGAATAAAAGTAGATAAAGAACTCCAGATTTGGTGCCTCTTGACGTTATATTAGGCAATGGTGCACCATAATTTTAGCTACATGTGTTCCAGACGAGTTTACAACCACGTAGTTTTATCTCTTTCAAAAGCAAGTACCAATCTCTTATTCACATATAGTATAGTACTATCAGGAGCATATGCATCGTATACCCACACAATCATTAGAATGGTATAAAAATCACTTCACAATATGATAAATACCCTCATGCAAGCATTAATAAATATGTACTCCCTCTATGCCAAAATAGATGTGAGGAATTTGTTTAAATCTTTATGTATCTTTATACTAAATTGTGTCTAGATATATTTAGACATAAGAGAAGATGCATCTATTTTGAGACGGATGGAGTATTTAATTTATAGCATTGTTCAAAAAAATCGGTCGATATGCCGATTAATTGCCCGATTTATCGCTACTCAAAGGTGGCTGATATGCCGATTTTCTGATTTATGGGCCGATTTTCTAATTTATCGCCCGATAAATCAGCCGATACGTTGAAAAATCGTCAATTTTCAGTTGGACGATAAATTACCGATAAGTAATATCCTTAACATTGCTTTATAGTATGGTTAGACATAAGAGGAGAAAAAACAAGGGCACCACTAGGAATCGGCGTCCGATATCTACCTTTCATTAGGCCAGTGCATGGATGTACGATTGGAAGCATGATGGACGTCAGATTTTAGCAAGGTCTTCACGCAATTCTTTCCTTGGAACAAGGATAATGGCCTGCTTCTAGTAATAAATATCCTTATTATTCCCTTCTCCTTAATAGAAACTGTTAATTAAACGGAATAGCTAATTAAGCGGGATATATGCTACTAAATTTTGTTCGGACGGAAAACAATAGACTTTTGTAAATTTGGGGCATGCATATTTTATTCCGTGGGAAGCAAATATTTTGTCCCGGTGTTATTTTATTTTGCTTTTGTCAAAACTATTTTTTCTTCCATTACAACTAAATTTTGTTTCATCTAAAAATATTTGTTTTAAACTTGTTTATTTTCAGCGTATCAAAATGCGTCTATGGATAGATATTGCTTCCATGTCCAATAATTTTGTCTATGTTATGGGATGTTAATTTCGCAAAATGCTGAGATGTACTAATTTGAAACTTGAATGGTTCAAACAAAATGCCCTATTGTTGGAAGCACATACCCGATTAGTGTGCTAGAAGCTTCATTCATATGCATAAGAAGCATAATGCACTAATGTTAGAAGTATGATTATTGTGTTAACAAAATTTTGTTTAGATACGTATGAAGCATACATATATTGTGAAACTTGTAACCTTTGTTTTTGTCTGACTAAAGAAGCGTCATTCTACTTGGATAAATTTCTAGTATATTTTGGACCTCGTATATATTTGCTTCCTTTAAGTCCTCAAAATACAGAGATTCCTACTTTCATCTCACAAGCTTCCTACATGTTACAAATTTACTTCATTATACAAAACGATATATACAACAATGTGTTTTCTGGATGTATCGTGTGTTAACCAACAATGTGTTAAAAACACTCAATTCATTTCCTTTGGCGTCATGGAGACATCAATCCAGAGAGCCTTAGTACTACATCCATTGACCGTTCATCACCAACGAATAATTTGGTTCAGACTCCTTCATGGCAAAGGGATGTGTGCTACAAAAATGTAAGAAACATGATTTGCGCTGAGCAAAGGTAATCATAAGCACCATGGATATAAAAGTAAGAAACAAATCAATTTTATTTGCCTCTAAATAACCATGTGCCCCTTTGATGACTAATGTGAGTAGAAATGCAAAATTGTTGTACTGGTAAAACAAATGTTGATTGATTGGAAAGCATAAACATGAAGAAGCATCAAATTCGATGAATTTATAGAAGCATATAGTTTTGAAAATTAAAGCATGACAAAGGTTGCTACCAACTCTACGATGATGCTACTAACTTGATTTGCAGTGTATAAAGCTTTAGAAGCACTTTCAAAACGAAGCATACATATCATAGTACCACAACATAACAAAAGTTATGTGAAAGCACCCGCATTAGATATCCAAAAAACATCCGTGACTAAAAATCTTTTCACAAACACGAATGACATTACAAAGGAATTCATGGATTTAATCTTGTAAATATCCAAAAAAAAAAATATGCCCGAGCACCCTGTCCTCTTACCGGGTTGCCGTAGAAAACAAAATTCAACGTAATGATGCATGCATGAGTCATTAAAGCGCTTTATCCTTGAAATATTTGCGGCGGTCTGGGCTTCTCCTGCTCGATACAAATAAACAGGAGAAGAGCATACGTTTAGGGAACACCTGAGTGAGAAAATATGCTCCCATCGCTCCTATGGTCGTTTGATCAAATGGGTGTTCATTTGCGATTACCTACGATCAGATCGCATGGTTGATGAGTTGATGAACTGATCCCGACACTGGTAAGTGGAAGGAGCCTCCAGCTCACTGATTTGAACTGGCTATGCTGCCACGACCCTAGTGCGACGGCCACCGGCAGTCAGGGATCCCTGAAGACGATTCTCTCTGGCGGAACAACATGTGAGCCGCTACATAGTTCGATGTAGATGGATCCACGGGTACCGGCGTCGGGTGGGACACCGGGATGGTGTCAGCAGGGGCTTGATTTGGGGAGGTTTGTGGGATGTAGATCAGGAAGGTGCGGGTTTAATAAAAGGCAAAAATGTTTTCCCGTGGGAAGCAAAAGAGTCCTAGTGAAATGGATCGTATGGGCACCTAGAGGGGGGTGAATAGGTGCTAACCAATTTTTAATATTTTTTCAATTTTAGGCTTGACACAAAGTAAATTCTCTAGATATGTAACTACGAGAATTTCCCTATATGCAACCCTAGCTACTAAGCACGTAAAGAGAGGAGCGAAGGAACCGTAGTGGAGCACGCGGAGACACAGGGATTTGTTTTAGCGCAGTTCTTTCCTTGTTAAGGGAAGTACATATGTGTTGGAGGGGTGGGCGGTTCTAAGACCACCACGCCACAATAGGCCTCACCCTATTCTCTGATGGATCTAACCACGAGAGGCATGATCCACCTTCTCCACTATTGGATCCCTTCGAGGCGGGAACCGGTGCCTTTTAAAACGCTACCGGGCACACACCCACAACTGAATTGGGGGCTCCCGAGATGACAACAAGCTGTCATAAGAACAAGGTTTATCAATATAAACAAAACAAGGATTTAGGTATTTGCAAGAAATACTAGATCGGTGATTCTCCAAGTGAATGGAGAGGAGATGAAGCGCTTGATTGCTGATGATGAAGATCAAGTTCTCCTCCTTCGATTCCTCAAGGGACGGGGCCTTTGGGTAGATCTAGGTAGAGCTCTCTTGGATGAAGGTTGCAGATCAGATCTTGTCTTTTTCGAATGAACCGAGAGATCTGGCAGGAGGGGGAAGGCTGGCTTAAATACCCCCTGCCCAGATCTGGCCGTTGAGCAACTTTGGGGGCGGATTATCCGCCCCCCACTTGGGGCGGATTATTCGCCCCCCTAGGAAAACTCCGCCCCAAGGGCGGATACTCCGGGAGAAAGTCTGCCCCCTCTCTGGGGCTGGCGCCTGCACACTTGATGAAGATCTTGGGGGGGATAATCCGGCCCCCTCCTGGGGCGGATTATCCGGCCACGCCGGAAAGTCCGGCCAAAACTCCGCCCCCTCTCTGGGGCTTGCGCCTGCACACTTGATGAAGATCTTGGGGGGACAATCCGGCCCCCTCCTGGGGCGGATTATCCGGCCACGCCGGAAAGTCCGGCCAAAACTCCGCCCCCTCTCTGGGGCTTGCGCCTTGGGCGAGAGCAGGAGGGGCGAATTATCCGGCCCCCTGAGGGGCAGATTATCCGACGAGGCCTGAAAATTCGGCCGAAACTCCGCCCCCCTTCTGGGGCTTGCGCCAATTTGGGAAGAGGGAGGGGCGGATTATCCGCCCCCCAAAGACAGATACTTTTCCCTTTTTCCTTAGAGAGAGCTGCAACACTTCAACACACATTAAATAATCCTTGAAATTGTTATCTAACACACAAAACACTAGGGATTATGAAATGTTCTTTCAATCTCCCCCTTTTGGGTGTTAGATGGCAATACTAGGATTTGCAATGAAACCGGCTAACGCCACCTTAAAAATAAAGACGCACCCCTAGATGTGTGCATATTTACAATTTGCATTTGAATACAAATACACACACTAGAGAGAATACAACTTTCATAGCAAAGATAATTGAAACAAGGTGGGTAGGGAAACAAGGTCATAGCACCGGGATGTGACTATAGCCAACGAAAATAATGAGATTGGTAGCCTCCAAGCACATCCCAACAATATTGATGCATACATTAGATAATCCCATGATTCCATATGTCATCAAACATACTCCATAGATAAATCCAGAATTCCATGAGATCCACAATATAATTTCGGAATTCCAGAATATACCAAGCACGCAGAGTAAGGCACGACATAGTCTTACATAACCAAACACAAATAGCAAATAAGTTCACGCTAAAAAGGCACAAGCAAGCAAAGAAAACGACTGAAAGATAGGAGCTTGCGCCCGACCCTTGCAAATCCACGAGACCTAATAGAACTACTTCTCCCCCTTTGGCATCGAAACGCCAAAAAGGAAGAAGAGCGATGCTAACGCCCCTGAAGATCACTCCTCCTCATCCTCGTCGTAGTCATTCTCATCCCCTTCCTCTTCATCATACTCATCATCATTGTCATCAGCTGGAGGAGTGGGTGCCCTCGATGGTGGAGGAAAGAGGAAACTCTCGAGCTCGCCGTAGTTGATCCCTGAAGTGTTCCACTAAGCATACGGTTCCGGAGCAGTGGGAGGAGGTGGATGACCAGTGGCACCTGAGACATGGTGAAGAATAAGCTGCTAAGTGTGATCTCTCTCATGATCCCTGCGGTACGCCTCATATTGGCCCTTGTGCGTGTTAATGCCCATGCAAAGGATGTGCCGCTGGAACCAAGTGAGCTGCCTAACCTCGTGTGCCATTGGGGACACCGCAGAACGACGACCACTAGCCCGTGCATCACGCATGAAGGACTCCGGGGCAGTGGAAGGGTGATGGGTCTTCTGATCCTTGTTGTAGATTTTCTTGGGCTTGTGAACTCCATCCAAAGCAGTGCCAAAATCCTCATGGGTCAACATATGCTTGATGAGCATCATAATGAAAGGAGCATAAGGAATAGAGAGCCTGTTGATCATAGCATCTGTCATCTCATGATAAATGCAATCCATGACATCCAGTTTGTAACCTGTAGCTGAACCAGAGTTGGTGGCACATTCATGGGCAAAAGCAAGGAGAGGAACGAGATGACCATGGATCTTGTTATTGTTGCCACCACTTAGAGAAATGCAATCCCTAAATATGCCAACAAGGGAGAGACCAGCAAAAGTACCAGCAACACCATCAGCAGTGAGGCAAGGAGCAAGCACAGTATCCTTGGATGGCTTCAGTGGAGAAATGATACGGTGGTCAGAAGGAGTGTCACGGCCATGGAATGCATAACCAAGAACCTACCCAAAGATGCGGAAGTCCGACTGAATCATTGTTGTCCCGGTCATCCACTTCATAGTACGACGCTCATCACATCAAATCACAAGTGTCGAGAAAAACCGCCTCACCACGGAGGAATCATAGTTGCATTGGATAGTCATAAGGTGGTGAAGCCCCATATTGTTGGTCACATATAATGCATCAAGAAGCCTTGCCTTGGATTGAGCCTCAGTCAAATTGATAGGATGCATTGGGCGAAGCTTGAGGGTAGCATATACATCATCATGAATAGCCAGAAAGTGGGCATTCCAAAACATAGAGTCCTCGGGGGGACCATCACTGTCAGCCTCATCATAGTAATCAGTCTGGCGAATGGAGGCATACTGAATACTGTCCATAGACTTGTAACTGGGCCGAGACTGTTTGCCCTTGCGAGATGCGGTCCTCTTAGTTTTCTTTCCTGCCTCTGCCATCCGTTCAGCCTCTCTTGCTGCTCTGCTGACCTCGGCTTCGTCAATGAACTTCCCTTCTGTAGTGGGCTTGAGATAACGGGCACGGGAACGACGAGAGAAGGTCTTGGTCGGCTTGGAACCACCTGTGAAAAGCATGAGAGGGATAGCATGGAGATAAGCACACACACAAGTCCAGGAGAAACAATAGAAAGAGTAGAAAAACAATCCATGAGTGAATGATGTGTATTGCATGTGTCAGGACCAAACCAGACCGGAGTTGAATCTCCAGGCCGGATTATCCGGCCCTGGCAGGGGCGGATAATCCCCCCCCCCCCCCGAAGAAATTTTCTGGAATGGCCCAGATCTACCATGGCAAAACAGATCGGGCACTAGGGTTGCAATTCTACTGATTCTAGCATGTAAGGAAGAACACCAAGGATCTTCTACAACGAGATTTCCACCAAATAAAATGCATCCCATACAAAAGGAGAGAGATGAGGGAGTTACCCTCACTCATTGGAGGAAAATCACGGAGGAGAAGATACCCGGAGGCGAGGTGAAGAAGATCCGGGGAGAGCCCGAAGAATCCGGTGGTCAAATCGACTCCGGGAGGGGCGGAAGCTCCGGCGGCGGCTAGGGGCAGAGGTAGGGTTGGGGGAGGACTGGCTGCTCTGTTTGAGCCTGCCCTCCCTGACCCAGCCTTTAAATGGCCAATTTCGCCCGGGGCGGATAATCCGACCCCCACTTAGGGCGGATAGTCCGCCCCCCTTCTGAAAATTCTGTTAAGTACAGATTCAGGCCGGAGCAACCTTGCAAAACCCCTCGCTAGTGTATAGAGGACTTGTGTGCAAGAATAGATGGTTCAAGGAGGAAATAAAGGCTTGGGTTTAGAGCAACAAACTGAGATGGTACTTCACACCCAAATTTGCAAGAATCAAATCAAACAAAAGCCAAAGTTGAGTGTGTTTTCCATAAGAACAAGAAATATGCAAGAAAATCCAAAGAGATCCATTAGAAACCAACTCTTCTCAAAGAAGAGGGCGGTGGCCGAAGCCACCATGTTGGAGCGCATGGCATGACACCGCGAAGATGTATCTTGAGTTCAAAACCAATGCTCATCGATGACCCACATATCACAAAATGATATTAAGGGAAATGATTTTTCTTGCTTTCGGCATTATGGGGGGATGGTTAGCCCAATAAATTAGGACCACACTCCCCCTATGTCTATGCCCGCATCTAAAACAAATACATGAATAAGGGCAAGTGAGTGTGCAAGGGTAGTCAAGCCAAGCTCCTTGAATCTATGATATTTAGCTCATTCCCCAAATAACAAAATCTTGCTTTATCAAGGGGCTTCGTGAAAATATCAGCAAGTTGGTTCTTCGTGCTCACAAAGGATAGAGCAATATCGCCTCGAGCAACATGATCTCGAATGAAGTGGTTGTGAATCTCAATATGTTTTGTTCTTGTATGTTGCACGTGATTGTAAGCAATTTTGATAGCACTTTCATTGTCACATAATAGAGGCACTTTGTCACAATTGACACCGTATTCCTTTAAATTTTGCCTCATCCATAATAATTGAGTACAAGCACTAGCAGCAACAACATATTCAGCTTCGGCGGTTGAGAGTGAAATACAATTTTGTTTCTTTGAAGACCAACATAGTAGAGACCTGCCCAAGAATTGACATGCACCAGAAGTTGATTTTCTATCATCTTTGTCACCAGCCCAATATGAATCAGTGTAACCACATAGATAGAAACTTGAACCCTTGGGATACCATAACCCAAAATTCGGGGAATGAACCAAATATCTGAAGATTCGTTTAACCGCCACTAAGTGGATTTCTTTAGGAGCGACTTGGTACCTTGCACACACTCCTACACTTAACACGATATCGGACCTAGATGCGCAAAGGTAAAGGAGAGAGCCGATCATGGATCGGTATACCTTTTGGTCCACGTCTTTACCCTTGGGATTGAGCTCAAGATGACACTTTGTTTGCATTGGAGTAGCAACGCCATTGAGATCCTTCATCTTGAACCTTTTGAGCATGTCTTGGATGTACTTAGCTTGATTAATAAAGGTTCCCTCTCGAAGTTGTTTGATCTCGAATCCAAGAAATAACCTCAACTCACCCATCATTGACATATCAAACCTGTCAGTCATAAGCTTTGAAAATTCATCGTTAAAAGCTTGGTTAGTAGAGCCAAAAATAATGTCATCTACATAAAGTTGGCATACAAAAAGCTCCCCATTAACCTTCTTAGTAAAAAGAGTGGGATCGATTTTCCCAACTTCGAATCCACGGTCTAACAAAAGCTCTTTAAGGTGCTCATACCACACACGTGGGGCTTGTTTAAGGCCATAGAGCGCCTTATCAAGTTTGTAGACATGGTTCAGAAATTTGGGGTCCTCAAAACCCGGGGGCTGCTTGACGTATACTAACTCATGTAGAGGACCATTAAGAAACACACTCTTAACATCCATTTGCTGTAATTTAAAGTTATGATGGGCTGCATATGCAAGAAGGATACGGATGGACTCAAGACGAGCCACAGGAGCATAAGTCTCGCCAAAACCAATTCCTTCCACTCGAGAGAATCCTTGAGCCACGAGTCTTGCTTTATTCCTTACAACAATGCCATTTTCATCTTGTTTGTTCTTGAAAATTCACTTGGTGCCGATAACATTGCGGCAGTCCTTGGGTTTCTCTACGAGCTTCCAAACTTTGTTGCATTCGAAGTTATTTAATTCTTCATGCATTGCAACAACCCAATCGGGGTCTTCAAGAGCATCAAATACCTTCTTCGGTTCAACCATGGAAATGTGAGCTTGATGATCACAGAAGCTTGCAAGTTCTCTTCTAGTAGACACCCTTCTTCGTATATCACCAACAAGCTTGTCAAGAGTGTGACCCCTTAGTTCAAGGTTCCGATCAGCACGAGGCTTGCGACGGGCCTCAATGTCCTTACTGTTTCTAGAAGGAGTTGATTCAATATTTGTATCCTTGTCTTGACCACTGCCTTGCCCTTGATCTTGATCTGAGTTAACAACAGGAGCTTGCTGTAGAATTTGTTCTTCAGGGCCGGATAATCCGCCCCTTGGTGGGGCCGGACTATCCGGCCTGGGAGATGAGGTACCCGTTTCTTCTTCCTGAGGATGCCTGACTGAACTGGGAGATCCAGAGCCGGATAATCCGCCCTCGGGGGCCGGAGAATCCGGCCTGGGAACTTCTTGGATGTTGTCTTCATGTTCGAATCCCCTGGAACAAGTTGGAGTGCCAGGGGCGTATTGTCCGCCCCTTGGAGGGGGCGGATAGTCTGGCCTGGGACTACCGTATTGTCTAGGAGACTGATGATCTTCAGGAGGTGGCGGTGTCGGTGCAGAGTTTTCTCCAACAGTAGGAGCTTGTTGATCTTGTGTAGATGAGGGCTCCACTTGAGTGGAGCATTGTCCTTCCCGATCCACCATAAGGGTTCCTCAATGGGGCAGAAAAATCCCACACCCATTCTTCTTATGGCATCTTGGGGTATTTCAACATCTGCATCACAAACATCAACTTGCCCTACAAAGGAGCCGTTATTTTCACCGAACTACACACTACAAGATTCTACAACAATACCAGTGAGCTTGTTGTAGACTCTATAAGTGTGGGATTCGGCACCGTAACCAACAAAAATACCCTCTAAAGCCTTGGACTCAAATTTAGACAAGCGGACACCTTTAATAAGAAAGAAACACTTACACCCGAATACCCTAAAGTATGAGATGTTGGGCTTGTTACCGGTAAGTATTTCATATGGAGTCTTGTCCAAAATCTTTTGGAGGTAGAGCCGGTTTGTTGAGTGACAAGCAGTGGATATGGCTTCAGAACAAAAATTGTAAGGAGACTTGAATTCAGCCAACATTGATCTTGCCATATCCATCAAAGTCTGGTTCTTCCTCTCGGCTACACCATTTTGTTGAGGGGTGTACACAGCGGAATACTGATGTCTAATCCCCTCTTCGCTTAGAAACTCATTCAAAGTGTAGTTCTCAAATTCGGAGCCGTTGTCACTTCTTATTGCCAAGATAGGAACATTGTGTTGACGTTGAACTTCATTGGCAAAGTCAATGACTATTTGTTGAGTCTTACTCTTTAGCTTGAAGAAATAGACCCATGTATATCTTGAGTAATCATCGACAATGATCAAGCAATATTTCTTCCCACCAAGACTTGCATGAGAAGGAGGTCCAAATAAATCCACATGAAGTAATTCCAAGATCCTCTTTGAAGACACAATGGTCTTCCTCTTGTGGGGAGAATCATGCATTTTGCCTTCAACACAAGCCCTGCAAACACGATCTTTGGCAAAGGAGACATTGTCTTTTAGTCCAAGGATGTGGCCACCCTTGTGGAGACTTTGCAAAGTTCTCATGTTGACATGGGCTAAACGGCGATGCCAAAGCCAGCCCACATCAGCCTTTCCGAATAGACACATCGGATCCGAAGTGGTTTTCCCCAAAAAGTCCACCACATACAGGTCATTTTCGACGTACCCAACGAAAGCGACCTTTAGAGACTTGCTCCACAAGAGTACCACCAAATCATCATCGATAAAAATAGCAAAACCCATCTTGCCAAGGGTACGAACAGAAAGAAGGTTGTAACCGAAGGTCTCAACAAGCATGACGTCCACGAGAGAGATATCGTGGGCAACCACAACCTTGCCAAGACCCAATACCTGAGATTTAGACTTATCATCGTAGGAGACTGTAATATTATCATGATTTGGACGCATCTCCGTGATGATCTCCTTGCTTCCGGTCATATGACTAGTGCATCCACTATCCAACACCCATTTCGACCCACCGGAAGCATAACCCTGCTAGAGAATTACTTCTTGGTTTTAGGTACCCATTTTTCAATGGGTTCTTTCATGTTAGTAACAAGGGTCTTTGGGACCCAAATAGACCAAGAAATATATTCATCAAAGGGACCGACATAATAAGCATAAACATCGCCATAATCATCACAAAAGAGTTCATGATTTGGATTGTGAGACCCTGCAAAATCAATATTGTTAGTCTTGTCTTTTGTGACATTCTTCTCAGCGCTGCTTGTCTTTGATTGCACATTCTTGGTCTTGTTCTTCTTATTTTTCTTTTTCTTGGACTTGGTGACATACCCAAGTCCTTCTTTACCATTATTTAACCTTTGCTTGCCAAGAACTTCATCAAGCACACCCTTATCCTTGTGAGTGATTTCCTTGACCACTTCTTTTTCCACACTAGCATTTTCTTTGTGACCATATGTTGAGTTGGATGAGCTAGGAACATCATATTTGGCCAATCGTCTTTGGAGCTGATCATGTGACTCATTGAGGATGGAGATATCGTTTTTCAACGTCTTGTGAGCGTTGTTAAGTTTCTCCAATTCCTTGGAGAGTCTATCATGAGCAACCCCAAAGTCAATCTTTTCCTTCTTTAACTTCTTTGCTTTGGTGACTGCATTGTCACGTTCCTTAACAAGTTTAGCCACAATTTCTTCATGTGACTCTTCAATGGACTCAAGCCTCTCTTCAAGAGAGACCCGAGCTTCTTCTTCTTCCTCAAGAGCATCTTTAAGGATGCAATTTCCATTGCTTCCTCCCTTTCAATTCTGCCCTTTTCTTCGAGGAGAGCTTCGTTTTGGGCCAGCTGATCCATAAGAGCTTCAAAACGTATTTTGTGCTCACCTTGCAAGTTAGTGTAGAAGTAATCCAAAGCAATAATTTCTTCTTTAACCTTAAGACTAGTAGGATCATCCATGTCTACCATAGCCTTAGGAAAAGAAGAGTTAGAAGTCGTTACCTCGGAGCTTCTTGCCATGAGACAAGTAGCATTCTTGTTGATGATGTTTTCGTTCCGAGATTCGAAGAGAGATGTTGATGTAGATGTGGTGGCTATAGCATCCACCTCTTGAGAGCCATCGTCCTCGTCCTCATATTCACTTCCCGAAGAATATTCTTCTTGAGCCACTAGAACAATCTTTGGTTGCTTCTTGAAGGGAGCATTCTTCTTTACAAACTGTTTCTTGCGTGGAGCCTTTGAATTGTCTTTGAAAATAAGTCTTCCTCCATTATCTTCCCTACTTTGATATGGACACTCAGCTATAAAGTGCAGCCGGTCACCACAGTTGAAACATGTTCTCAGCTTGGGACCATTTTCTTTTCTTGCATAGGCTCCACTCTTGCGTTCTAGTTCAGCTTTAGCCTTGGCTGGATCTTTCCAAAAGTTTCTAGCATAAAGAGCCAAGTATTGTTCGTGGATTCTTTTTATATCCTCGGGACAGTCCAAACCTTCTATGGCATATTCATCATGATCAATTACACTAGTCTTCAAGGCCATGTTGGCCCCCTTTTGCATCCCCATAGCTCGAGCACGAGCATCTTCAGCATTCTTGGTAGCCACTTTGAAAGCGGCCATTTCTTGCATTATCTCATTGGATGTCATGAGGTGATAGTTATGCCTACCTTGGAGACCTTTCAAATCTGTGGGCTCAAATGGCATAAGAGCACTGACATACTTGCGCTTGATCCATGCATCATCAACATGAGCTGCACCGTGGTTTCTGAAAGTTGTGGCTATTGCCTTGAGCCTCCTATACATGTCCTCGTGGTCTTCTCCATCCAACATATAGAATACTTCAGCTTCGTTGCTCAAAGCATCATATCTATTCCTTCTCATACTTTCATTTCCGATGAAGAGCTCGGTGAGGGCATCCCAAGCTTCCTTAGCTGTGCTAAGATGCTGAATGTGTGGCATGTCTTTGTCACCCACACCAAGATGTATCATGTGTAGAGTTGTAGCGTTGAGTTGGCTATTGACAACTTCTCTTCTTGTGAGATTATTGGGGTTTCCAACATGTAGACCATTTTCTATGATTTTCCACAACTCAATGGAGGAACTGCACACATGAGACTTCATCAAAAATTGCCATTGAGTAAAAGTAGATGCAGAAAGTTTGGGTGGATCACCCCTATTATGTATATGTGGGTGAGGGATAGGTGGATCAGGAGAATACACATGAGAAACCTCATTGTATCCATCCTTACCACTATCCTTTTTCGAGGAGGAGCTCTTGCTAGTGTCATCACCAACCACTTCGTTCTCTTTGGAATCGGTTTTACCCGTTTCCTTGGATTGCGGAGTGGTAGCCTCAGAGTTAGATGGAGGTGATGTTGTGGATGTGGAGAGACGCATTATCAATTGACGCATCTCTTCCATCTTAGCCTCCATTGAACTCACCAAGGTTGTTTCCAACGTCTTGAGATCGTTCATGGTGACTACATCCGGAGCATCACTCCCATCTACCTTGGAACCCATACTTCTCTTAGGCGGTTAAGCCCGAAATAAGAGCCGGGGCTCTGATACCAATTGAAATGGATCGTATGGGCACCTAGAGGGGGGGGGGGTGAATAGGTGCTAACCAATTTTAATACTTTTTCAATTTTAGACTTGACACAAAGTAAATTCTCTAGATATGTAACTACGAGAATTTCCCTATATGCAACCCTAGCCACTAAGCACGTAAAGAGAGGAGCGAAGGAACCGTAGTGGAGCACGCGGAGACATAGGGATTTGTTTTACCGTAGTTCCTTCCTTTTTAAGGGAAGTACATCTGCGTTGGAGGGGTGGGCGGTTCTAATACCACCACGCCACAATAGGCCTCACCCTATTCTCTGATGGATCTCGCCACGAGAGGCCTGATCCACCTTCTCCATTATTGGATCCCTTCGAGGCGGGAACCAGTGCCTTTTACAACGCTACCGGGGCACACACCCACAACTGAATTGGGGGATCCCGAGATGACAACAAGATGTCACAAGAACAAGGTTTATCAATATAAACAAAACAAGGATCTAGGTATTTGCAATAAATACTAGATCGATGATTCTCCAAGTGAATGGAGAGGAGATGAAGCGCTTGATTGCTGATGATGAAGATCAAGTTCTCCTCCTTCGATTCCCCAAGGGACGGGGCCTTTGGGTAGATCTAGGTAGAGCTCTCTTGGATGAAGGTTGCAGATCAGATCTTGTCTTTTTTGAATGAACCGAGAGATCTGGCAGGAGGGGGAAGGCTGACTTAAATACCCCTGCCTAGATCTGGCTGTTAATCCGCCCCCACTTGGGGCGGATTATCCGGCCCCTGAGAAAACTCCGCCCCAAGGGCGGATACTCCGGGAGAAAGTCCGCCCCCTCTCTGGGGCTGGCGCCTGCGCACTTGATGAAGATCTTGGGGGGGGGGGGGGGATAATCCGGCCCCCTCCTGGGGCGGATTATCCGGCCACGCCGGAAAGTCCGGCCAAAACTCCGCCCCCTCTCTGGGGCTTGCTCCTTGGGCGAGAGCAGGAGGGGCGGATTATCCGGCCCCCTAAGGGGCGGATTATCCGGCGGGGCCGGAAAATCCGGCCGAAACTCCGCCCCCCTTCTGGGGCTTGCGCCAATTTAGGAAGAGGGGGGGGGGATTATCCGCCCCTGGTGGGGGCGGATAATCCGCCCCCCAAAGGCAGATACTTTTCCCTTTTTCCTTAGAGAGAGCTGCAACACTTCAACACACATTAAATAATCCTTGATATTGTTATCTAACACACAAAACACTAGGGATTATGAAATGTTATTTCACCTAGGCAGTGGGATGGAAACAAGATGGATGTTATAGTACCGGCCCGACGTTTGTTTTCCATTGGACTATGAAAGTTAATGTTTACCATAAAACAAACCGTGTAGCTTTTTCTAGGATTTCTGCGAGAGGAGTAAGATCATACCACACCGTTGAACCGGTTAATAGGAAAATATGCATGCTTTGGAATCTCTCTTGATTTGCTCCAATGTTAAGATCACTTTTGTAGGTTAGCACACGATTGATAAATGCGTGCACATCCTTACTTTTACTGTCTAAAAGTATTCTCTCTCTATCCTAATTCCTCCATGTATAAAGGCCAAATTTCCTGCCCCTTCCATGTTGATGACATCGAATCAAACCAACAATGCACTCCACTTTTCTTATTGATACATTTGAACCATCTAGATCCAATATATTGAACCGATTCCATGAGACCATGGAATCTCTTTCCACCACATTGTGGATGGTCCACATGCCCTGATTTCAATAATCCAGGCAATTTAGAGGGTTAATACATTTTTTTTGCAAAACCACTGTATGATTAGTTGTCCGTTCAATAAGTGGAACACATTAGCCGCTCGCTCTCTGGCTGTGCAGTAAGGGCCGGAGAAGGGCAATCACTCATTCTTAAAGCCAACATTCTTAGGTTTAAGATAAAAGACTTGGGCGAGAAAAGGGTTTTGAAACTTTGGTATAATTTGATGGTTATAGTTGCCATTTGTGTAATTTTGACTTCTTTCTCTATGCAATAGATCGTAAATGAATAAATGTCATATTTTTTTGAATTTTTGTTATGTTTTTAGGTCACATGAGAAGAGAAATGTGTTTTGGTATAACTATTGGACAACATAAGTTGCGTAATTTATTACTTTTGGAGACACCTCACTTTATATCCTGTGGAACTTAGGACAAAGTGCTTGAAGACTTTAGACAAAATTGGGTTGGTGAAGCACGAGATAGTCTGGAGCAACAACCAACCCAGCAACCAGACAAAGGAAAAAGGTAGAGTTAGGGGAAACTGAAGCATCACACCCGATTCGACCTGCGCCCGCAATAGCTTTTGCTTGAACCGGAAGCAATTCGAGGCACAGAGATAGACACTGGCTGCGCATTTCCAAGGACAATGAAAGGAGTGCAATCACCATCACTTTAATTTGGCTAGAGTAGGAGTACCACGTTACGTAAGTTTTGATGAAGTCCAGTTCCTTTTGATAATTGTTCACTTCCTCTGTTTCTTGCAGATAACATTAAGGAAACATGTGTCTATGCTCCAGACATCGATAATTAAGTTTCTTTTTTTTTGACTATGCAGGAGAGGAGGGCATAGATGATTAATTAGGTTCCTTCTTAAGACGAGGGACACGTAGGTAACATGAAGTAAAGCAAAGGTCGCAACACGAGTCTCTCAGAGTCAGAACACCCTGGGCTTGGCGACGATGGTGGAGTGCTTCAGGATGTGGAGGCTGAACTGCCCGCCCTTCTCGGTGGTGTCGAGCTTTTCCTGCCCCGGCGGCGGCGTGAGCTCGAAGTTCTGCACGAGGCGGCCGATGGTGATGCCGAGGATGGGCAGCGCGAGGATGATGCCGGGGCAGCTCCTGCGGCCGACGCCGAAGGGCAGGTACCTGAAGTCGTTGCCGTTGGCCTCCACGTGCCTCTCCTCCTCCAGGAAGCGCTCGGGCCGGAACTCGTCGGGCCGCTCCCACTGCTCCGGGTTGTTGGCGAGGAACCAGGCGTTGACGAGGATCTTGCTCTCGGCGGGGATGCTGTAGCCGGCGAGCTTGGCGTCGTGGAGGTTCATGTGCGGCACCAGCAGTGGGATGGCCATCCGCAGCCGCAGCGTCTCCTTGATCACGGCCTGGAGGTAGGGGAGCCTGTGGGTGTCGGGCTCCGTGATCTGGTGGCCGGCGCCCAGCACCAAGTCCATCTCGTCCCGCAGCTTCTGCTGGATCTCCGGGTGGTTCACCAGCTCCGCCAGCCCCCACTCGATCGACCACAGCGTCGTCTCGATCGCTGCATTTCAGAACGTACGGGGCAACATGTTACTAGAAAAATATGGAAATCAGGACAGTTGATTCTTCACCGACCACTGAGCTACCGACAATCTACTGACAGTGACAGTTAATCAGGACGCAGTGAGATGGGCATGGCACGCCGTGCGCGGCAGACCGCCGGGACCTGCGCTGATTGAGTTATTCCTCCTGGGAATGGTGATGCAACAGGCTGCCACGAGGTGCACGAGGAGATGCGCAAAGCATCTTTCTAAGCATGTCACAGAAAATACAACATGACTCTGGAAGACTGATGAATTCTGTCCATTGCCATTATCGTCGATTAATATTTTTTTTGCATGTTGATCTAAATAGTAGAGTATCAAGTTTGGTTATCAAATTCGAGCACATACGTACTACTACCTTCGTTTCGTCTTAAAAAACACGTCGCAAATTTACCTAAATTTAAATAAATATAGACACATTTTAGTGTGCAAATTTAACAAATCTAAGACATTCTTTATAGGACGGAGGGAGTAGTATAATATTAGTGCCATGAATCTTTTTCATAATTTAGGCGGAACATACGGGTGCACTAGATACTGTTATGTAATGGATAGTTGGATATATGGGACCAAATCTGTCGGCACCGATAAATTGGACATGTGAGTTGCATAAAGCTGGGATCATATGGAGTTGGACCAAAAATAAAGGTGTCCAATCCAATCAATGCGCTCACTTGACAACATGGACTATACAGATCATCTACCAGTTAATCGACTGTTGCTCAACTGTTGTTAGGTTGGCGTGAGTTTCGGGAGAAATTTTGGTGCAGATGCGGACTGGGAACACCTAATTTGTTAGGTGCCTCACAGACACTACTGTTTTATGCAGTGCTAGCGCTCTCCTAGTATAGTGCAGACATAAAACTGACACCTCAACAAGCTTCCAGACTTGCACTAAACTCCAATGCCAGATGCGACGCGATGGTGCAGTGTCGTTACGCCGGAAGAAACGAAATTGGGAACGCAATCTATTCATTGCTAGAAAAAAATGATGAAGAGAGAGAGGCTGGGCATACCGGCGACGTTGATGTTCTCGATGATGTAGAGGACGTTGTCCTCGTTGATCTCCCCCTTCTGCTCCGCCTCCAGGATGTGATCAATGGCGCACTTGATGCCGTCGTTGTCCATGGCCTTTGTGCTCGCCAGCTTCCTGCACACACGCCAGGCGCACACACCATGTGAGCACATGCATGCCATCCCCATGATTTCTCATCCACTCGAGCACCAGTACTTTCAGTTAAAGAGAAGCAAAAGGACGGATCCAACGAGACGGGTCCTAGAAGCTAGCTCTGGTTGGCACCCCCTCACTTTCAGTCCATGGCCTAAGCCTAACTAACTAAACAATGGAAGATCGAGGAAGGAAGCAGAAATCAAGATTAAGAAAAGAACTTACTTCCTCTCGTCCAGGAAGTAATCCTTGAAGAGCTTGAGGCGGGTCTCCTTGACCTCCTCGCAGAGCCTGAGGTACCCGCGGAGGAAGGGGCGGAGGATGGGGATGAAGTCGCCGTAGTTGTACTCGAAGCTCTGCGCGAGGCGGCTGCGCTCGCCGTTGAGCGCCCTCAGGCGGAGGAACAGCGGGTCGTCCATGCTCTCGAACCGCCGGTCGAACATGATGCGGTACATGTTGTTGTACATCATCAGCTGCAGGTGGCGCCGGAGCACCACCCCCTCCGTGGCCGCCCTGGGGTCGGCGCGCACGTTGTCCACCACGAAGGCCGCCTCGGCCTCCCACCCGGGCCGGTACTGCTGCACCACCTTGTTCGTGAAGAAGGGCACCGTCATGATGCGCCGCATCTTGCGCCAGTGGTCGCCGTACACGGTGAACACCATGTCCTGCCCTTTGCCGGTGAAGATGTCGAACACCACGTTCCGGGTGCGGGACCCGAACTCCACGCCCTGCGTGTGGAGCACCTCGCGCGCCAGAGGAGGGGAGGAGACAACCACCAGGTTGCGCTGCCCCATGCGGAGGAGGAAGATCTCGCCGAACTTGCGGGCCATCGCCGCCAGGTTGCGGTGGTTCAGGTCGTCCCCGACCTGCAGCCAGTTGCCGAAGATGGGCACGGGGATCGGGCCCGGCGGCAGCCTCAGTTTGCGGCCGCGGATCTTGGACACCACGATCGCCACCACCACGGACGCCAGGACGCCCACCAGGAGCTTCTCCACGAACGCGAAGTCCATGGCGACGGCCGCCGTGAAGATTACACGCGCCTCTCACCAAATCTCTCGTGCGTTTTCGCGCGCTCAGTAGTAACGGGTTGTTGGTTAGTTAATTTGTCCTGGAGAGATACCCGTGCGCTGTGCGCTTAAATAAGGACGGGCGGGCGTGGCAGAATCAGAATGGACTTCTTGGCCGCCGTGAGAGTTGACGGCGGTGTGGTAGGTAGGGAAGGAAACGGAGTGAGTTTGGTAAGGAGACCTCACGTCGCTCTTTTTTTTTTTTGCGAAGAGACCTCACGTCGCTCGTGATCAACAACACTAGGAGAAACCATGTAAAAGAAGTACTCTCTCCGTCCAAAAAAAATATCGCAAGTTTATTATAATTTGAATAAATTTATATACTAAATAGTGACTAGATACATTTAAATTTAGACAAAACCGAGACATCTTTTTTAGGACGGAGGGAGTATATATAACGAGAACGGATGTTTGGTCTCGGGAGCGATGGAGCCTTTTCTTTTGAACTTTAGGAAATTTATAAGTTTCAAAAAATTCTGAGCAAAAAATTGTAACTTTTTGAATCTTGTCATCGACAAACTTTTGCTAGTAGTTGAATTTTCGAGGATATGATTCATTGCCTCTCTTCTTGCATGTAAACGTATTTATGATTTTTTTTGTTTCTTCTTCTTTTAACATTGAAAACAACATATGACTATAAATATTGCCTATAAAAAACCTTCAAATGTAACTCAATATAAACATTTGTCTACTTGCTAATCCCACTCGATCTGTGGGTGATCGAAGACTACTAGCTCCAGCATCACCTCACCGCTCCTTCCACGTCTGCACATGTTCCTTCTCCCAGCCAAGCCTTGGACTCACAAGTGACTCGGTCTGCCTAGATCAACTGTAACGAATGAGTGTGGCTAAGCCAGGTTAGGATTTTTTTTTTGAACAGAGAATGGGTGCTGACGCACCCAAATATATTGCAGCTCAAAAACATTGTACATCAAGTATTACAAACCCAATTTGCCGTATCGTATCGATAGCAGCTAAGATTGGGTATAACTGGCTGTTATGAGCTGGGTTCCTGCAAGAACAAGTAGGCTCAGATCCTATTGATCTTCTTGCCTCTTGAGCACAGTTGTGAGCTACCCCATTAACTTCCCTTTTGATATGGAAGATGGATCCTAGAAGAGGGTGAGCAAGTTTCTGGTATTCTATTGCTTGTCTTCTAATTTCCCATATCATGTTATTATCAGATGCCCCCTGAGCTGTAGCTGCCTTTGCCAAAGAGAGATTGTCAGTGAAGAAAATGGGTCTTGTGAGTTTCAGAGCATCAGCAACAGATGCAGCAAGGACCATAGCCTGGGCTTCAGCCTGCAAAGGGGAAAGTACATCTTCTTTGGATGCAAAAATGAAAACATCGGTTCTTTCTTCACCCTGCAAAGATTCAGAAAAATAAATGCCAATTCCAGCCGAGACAGCCGAAGCTCCATGTTGCTTCCTCCAAGCAGCATCAAAATAGACCTTAGGACCAGTAAAATAGAAATCAGTTGGAACAGAGACCCCCAACAGATCTTTAGGCAGGTGAGAGCATTTTATCAGTTCTTCAGACTCCAGATCCTTAAGAAGAGGTGCAGTGTGCATTGGCACCTGTTGAGGGTTGGTCTTTTTCCTGCAAAACAGCTGATCGTTCCTGGCTTTCCAAACACACCAAAGAAAAGTAAAGACATAGTTTAAATCGACAGTTGGGTGGTTTTGTCTAAGCAGGTTCACAATAATTTGGGAAATATCTATAGTGTTATTTGATAAGATCTCACTTTTAATAAAACAGGGTGGAAGCAACCAAGCAGCTTTTGCAAAAGGACAAAGAAAAAACAGATGAGCATCAGTTTCAGGGATATTGCACCTGCAACAGTCCTTGTCAATGTGAGTAGAGAATTGGGATCCTCTAACACCAGTGTTTAGAGCTCCTCTCAGCAATCTCCAAGCAAAGGTTTTAACTCTGGGAATCATCTTGTTGCATTTCCACACTAGGATGGGTGCCGGTGCGTGTTAAAGCATCTCCATTAGCATGCTACAAAGGATGGCTGACAAGATTGCTCGCAGTGACTTTGGGATTGGCACACAAACTGTCGGCACTTTAAGGAAGCCGCCCCACACCGGTGGACCCCAACTATCAAGGCACAAATAAAGTACACATAGTTCCATTCATACATAGGAATTGATAACTTTTACCTAGGAATTAAAAACAACTAGCGGCGCAATGGGAGACGACGCCTATAGGTTCCCTTGCCCGTACGAATTGACGTTGGATCATTGAGGCCATACTCATATTTGAGAGAGCAGAAGATCGTCTTCTATATCTCCAACTCATGCCGAGCTCGGTCGACGCGGCACACGGGGGGTGGCAAGGGAGGTGCGCAAGCAGTCGACATACGCGTCCTAGATTTCATCTTGTGGGATGTGATGCGGATAGAATACGTGGTCGAGGACGTTGAACCCGAAGTGTTCGCAGATGGCCCGGTTAACCGGACCTTGGTACGACAGCGACGGCTTACGGGGCCTTCGCTGCTGCAGTGTCATACCGTCGCTATCCTCGCTGTCGTCGGTAGCGCGACCATCGGGTAGGTTGTGTGCGGGGGCGAGAGGAAGAGGACGGCTATAGAGGGTGGGTTGCGAGGGGTGTCGTGACAAAGAAGGTGGCCATGCATGGTTGTTTTTGGAGGTGCGGTGTTGCACCGCTACTCCACGGGGCTCGCCCTTTCTATAGTGGAGCAGCTGCTCCGACGAGAAAGCCGGCGCAAAGTGGCGGGAACCTACTAGAGAAGGTGGGAATCGGCCAGAATAAGCGCAAAACGACGGCGAAACCAACAAGAAACAATGGCGACGGAACCCTTTACTGTCGTCGGGAGACGATCCATCACGGGGGGAACTTTTTGTCGCTGGCAAGAAGGGCCGGCGCTGGGTTTCAGCGTAGCGCGTTGCCGGCAACCCTATGCCAGCCCCTGGTTGATAAGGGCATGTACAATAGTTTAGATAGTGGTTGTCTCTAATACACTTCCACGTCACATGTAGACGGCAGGACTCGCATCTCGTACAGCGGTCTTCGTCTGTAAGGTGTCGTTTGAGCAAAACTGCTACCCATGTCGTTTGAGCAAAACAGGCGCTTGTACTGTCCTTCGCCGGAGGAGCGCGTGCAGTATGCCTGCCCAAGATTGCGGCAGGGGCGGACCAGCTCGGGTGCGCGGCCGGCCGGCCGGCGGCCGCTGTGTATGAACGCGAACGACGCACCTTGGGCAGGCAGGAGGGCACCGCCCGTTCGGCCAGCCGCCATCGACCTCCATCGCCGGTGGCTTTCTGTGAAGATGTAGGTCAATGGATGGAATTTTCTTTTGACCACAGGCTTTATCCTAACAAACGACGTGGACGAAATAACGATACATCCGTACAACGGGAGGATGGCTGTCTGTAAGCAACGATTTACACGGGAACAGACCGTCAGTATTTTAGCAGACATGCTCCTTCGATTTGTTTCTTCTCTCTCTTTCACGTCCTTAAAATTCCTCCGTGGCACATGTTACAGACGGCTGACTAGATATCACCGTACATGCCCTAAGGGCGACAAAATAGTTGCCCAACAGTTCAGTGAACGGCCGCTCCAAGTTGTCCCAAGTTGTCCTCTAGAACTCCTTGTCGTGCTACAGTACCTGAGCAAACTCCCCAAGAAGCTGGGACACTCCCTGGTCCTCTTCGCCGGATTAGCCGGCCGGAGTTGGACGGGGAGGCATGCCCGAGTAGCTAGGACCCGTAGATGTAGCGGCTGTGTGCCAGTAGTGGGCTTCTTGCCCGGTAGTGGATGCGGAGCTCGGGATCTTGTGCGCCAGATCCAGGGCTTGCTAGGGCTCCTTGTTGCTACTGCTTTGCTCCTATGGCTGGAGCAGGGTGGCGGAGGAAGGAACACCGTATCCATCAATAAAGGCGTTGGTGGTGAGCTCTCTGAGATGCTGCAGGGTCATGTGGTGGAGCTTCTTCTGGACGGCCGTGGAGGCGAGGGAAAGAAGCGAAGCGGCGTGGCGAGCAATGCGGCGGACCTTGTCCTGGCCGGCCGTGGCGGCGAGGGGGGCAAGGGAAGTGGCAGCTGGACCTGTTCTTCTCTGGAGTGCTCACTCAGGTCTGGGCCGCAGCCTGTTTCCCCTGTTCTTCTCTCTTCTGGGTGTCATGGTGATGGCCAGAGGCGAGGGACGGTGAGGACCGGTTGTGGTGGAGAAGAAGGTGAAGTTTCGTTGGCGGAAGTTCCCAAGCGCCGGCGAGATACGCCGCCGCTATCTATGACCAAGGGGGTCACTTCGCGCCCCAGAGTGTTGTGCTCTGAGGATGTTTCTTCCTCCTTCAGAGAGGATCTTGGGCACCTGCAAGGCGTTCATCGACGAATCCACCCCAAGTGGTCCGTCCCCGGCGGTGGATTCGACGGCTGTTGCAGCGCTGCTGTTCGGCGTCGGTGGAGAAGGCCTCGATCGCGTTTTCCCTTTTTCTTTGAGGGCCTTTTTGTAAAATGCAAGGACGAGTTGGTAGTACTTTCTATTCTTGATGTCCTTTGTGTAACTGTAACCCACCGCTTGCAATGAAACTTCTAGGTCCTTTTGGACCCTTCTAGTTCAAAAAAAAAAAAGGTTTAGTGAAAGGCCTAAACTGTCGGCACCGGTTGGGGGCATCCGATGTGGGCTTTCTTTTGACGACATCGAGTTTGGGGCTGGTTTTGGGGATGCCGGCCCTTAACGAAGATGTGAGTACAATGTTAGGTCAGGTAGAGTAAAAAAAAATGTAAAATGTGATGCGAGCCATCGGACTCACCGTTTAAGTCTGCCGGACTGGTGAGGATATATGATGACAACGCCACGTGAGAACGTAGTGACGGCGTTAGGTGAGCCAGAGACGATGCCCCCACACAGGCGGTGGCTGATGGTGGTGCTCCTGGCCTCCTTGCACTGGGCAGTGAGAGTGGTCGTTTGAACTTTGAAGGGTGAGTGTACCACTGACTGTGCCGCGTGCGTGGAGGCCTGTGCGCCCTCCATGTATGTCTCCCTAGTTTGTTCCGTTTCTAGAAAGGTCTCCGGTGTTTGTTGAGCTGATAGAGAAAACACAGGATGTGCTGGGTGGGTAGGTGAGGTGAGGTGATTAGGAAGTCGATTTTTGACCATCCATCCTCCCAATTGTTTGGTGTGGTTTTGTCTTACTTTTCGCTTTTATAAACGTCCGCGGGGGTTGGTGTGCGCCGCGCAGGAGCAGCAAAACGCAAACGTACGTGTGTGGCTGCCATATTCTTCGTCTCCTCTCGCTAGCTGCATGCACTCGGGTTTACCTCGATTTCGGACTCTCGGGTCAAGCAAGCAAGCAAGCAGCCGTGGCCCGTGGCGCCGCGCACGCTCCATCTGGTGGAACTTTTTGAAACTCGGAATACCGATCACATGCGCTAGCTGTTCGATCCGGCCGGTGGAGGCGACGCGCGCATTCGTGTGTTTTCTCTCTCGATAAAATTAAGGAGCTTCTTCACAGCTTCCCATAATTAAACAAAAACAATTAAAACCGACTCGGAACTTGCGACAGAAGAATACTGGTGTTGGATTATTAGGCATAATTTTTACGATTAATTCCAGACGATAAATCATGACAAAACCAGCTATTAGCTCATGTAACTCGAACATACTAGATGTACTAAACAACAGGATGATCGGAAACAAACAGCAGCCTAACATGTACTCGCAGAACATGATGAATAACCAAACAGGATCACGTAGCACGTACCGTTCGGTTGTCGTAGTAGAAACTTTGAGGAAGAGTGATCGCATCAGATGGCGATGAAGACGGCGGTAGGCAGCACCGCCTGACTTGGATGGAAGACGACCCATGATGAAGAACTCGAGCAGTCGCGCAGAGCGCTTCCCAAAAATCTTATTCGCCCTCTCCCGTACAGGATCACAAGGACGAGTGGTTCCGGAGACCTGCTCTCCCGTCCGCCGGTGCACGCCGGCAAGCGGGATGGAGTAGACTATGGTGAGATTCCCGCAAACCGCAAACCGCGGCGCGCGCGTCGTGACGAGGCGAGCGAGCGAGCGAGCGTGCGTGCGTGCGAGCGGCGTCGTCGGAGGAGGAGGAGCGCGCGTGTGTATCTCTCTTATTCCCACTCACTTACAAAGTGGTGCAACACTCCACCTTATAAGGTGGTGCAACTCTCCTCCAACTTTCCATGTGGGACTAAACTTTAGCTCCCACTCCACTCCCATGTGAGCTGCCACAAACATGGGCCCAAACACATATGGGCTGCCACAAATTTGGGCTTTAAGATTTAGGGAAAATCTGAAATACTCATGGGCCTAAATGGATTAGCCCCATTATTTCTAACAATCCCCCACCAGATCTCAAATGCCCATTTGAAGATTTGCCAATCCTTGCTACTTGTTTATATACCAGTGTTTCAGCAGAGACTGTTAAGTTGAACTTCCGCCTAGAATCTTGAACTACGTCTATCAACAACTTGAACAATGGACGAACCTTGAATTGCAAGTTTGGTGCCAATAGATTTCGCTCAAAATCATAACTAGTACTTGGCTGTCAGTAGCCTACCCCGCGGGTTGGAGCATATGCGTCATACTCCCTGGTCTCTTCATGAGTTTACTAGAGATCACCCAGATCTCATAGACCGCGACGTTTACAGTCGAGCTCATATAGGTGTGTTCTTTCAAGAATGCCATGTAGGATGGCATATTTGCTAATTAAAGCCAACAGAAATACATTAAGGCATGTTGCCAACCTGCCTTACAGATTATGAGAGTCATGCATCTTCACATAGAGAGGGTTATAAAATACTCTCAGTCAAACCACTAGCTTGTTCTTCCCAGATCCTAATTCACGGGATCTCCGATCACATAGGTTGGGTTACCACTAAGGTGTGACATCCATGGGTCTCAACCCCATCTCCCTCGATGCACTTTCTATCACATTTCGTGATAGTCCCTTTGTAAAGGGATCTGCCAGGTTTTTGTCTGTTTGAATATACGTAACAGTTATTACTCCGGAGTTTCTCAATTTCCTGACAGATTTCAAACGTCTTTTCACGTGTCTTGATGACTTCGCGTTATCCTTAGAATTGTTCACTTTGACAATAACAGTTTGGTTGTCACAATTCAAAAGTATTGCCGGCACAGGTTTCTCAACCACAGGCAAGTCCATCAAGAGCTCACGCAGCCATTCTGACTCAACAGTGGCTGTGTCTAAAGCAGTAAGTTCTGCTTCCATAGTTGACCTTGTCAATATGGTTTGTCTACGAGACCTCCATGACACAGCGCCACCTCCAAGGGTAAACACATACCCGCTCGTGGCGTAGAGTTCATCAACGTCAGAGATCCAATTCAAATCACTATATCCTTCAAGCCACAGCAGGATTCCCTGAATAGTGAATCCCATAGCTCATCGTACCACATAGATAGCGCATGACCCTTTCAAGTGCATGCCAATGATCAATACCCGGGTTAGACATGAACCTACTCAACTTGCTCACAGCAAAAGAGATATCGGGTCTTGTAGCGCTTGCTAAGTACATGAGAGAACCAACAACTTGTGAATATTTCAGCTGATCTGTTGGTTCCTTCTTATTCTTTCGTAATGTCAAACTGGGATCATAAGGTGTTGGAGAAGTCTTGCCATCATTAAAGCCAAACCGGCTCAAGACCTTCTCAACATAATGAGATTGCGTTAAAGTAATACCATTCTCGTTCTTAATAAGCTTGATGTTCAGAATGACATCAGCCTCTCCCAGATCTTTCATATCAAAACTCTTTGATAGGAAAGACTTGACCTCATTTATCACTTTCATGTTTGTACCAAAGATCAGAATGTCATCCACATACAAACATAATATAACGCTATCGCTCCCACCATGGTGATAGTAAACACACCTATCAGCCTCATTAATGACAAAGCCAGCAAAAAGTAGAGTTCTGTCAAACTTCTCAGGCCATATAAAGATTTCAATAACTTACACACCTTTGTCTCTTCACCTTTTACCACAAACCCATCCGGATGATCCATATAGATCTCCTCTTCCAACTCTCCATTAAGGAAAGCTGTCTTCACGTCCATTTGATGAACGAGAAGACCATAAGAGGCAGCCAGGGACAGTAGTAGTCGAATGGTGGTCAGTCTAGAGTCAGGTGAATAGGTGTCAAAGTAATCTTCGCCTTCTTTCTGTGTGTAGCCCTTAGCTACAAGCCGTGCCTTGTACTTCTCAATAGTACCATCAGGCCTTAGCTTCTTCTTGAACACCCACTTACATCCCACAGGTTTACAACCATAGGGTCGTTCTGATAATTCCCAAGTTCCATTAGAAAGAATCGAGTCCATCTCATTTTGGACAGCTTCTTTCCAATCATCTGCATCAGGAGATGCATATGCCTCAGTAATGGATCTGGGAGTATCATCCACAAGGTACACGATGAAATCATTGCCAAAGGATTTTGCAACCCTCTGTCTCTTACTCCTCGTGAGAGGTTCATCGTCATCCTTCTCAAGAAATTCCTCATGTGGTTGTTCAGAATTAACAATAGATGCACTAGATTCAGGAAGTATTTCAGAAGAAATCCTACCAATGCTATGCATATCTTTCATAGGAAAAATATTCTCAAAGAATGTTGCATCACGAGATTCCATTATAGTATCAACATGCATATCAGGTACCTCAGATTTAACCACTAGAAATCTATAGCCTACACTCCGTGGAGCATATCCTAGAAAGATACAATCCACTGTCTTGGGTCCGAGCTTGCGTTTCTTGGGAATCGGTATGTTGATCTTCGCCAAACACCCCCAAGTACGCAGATACGAAAGTGATGGTTTTCTCCCAACCCACTCCTCATAAGGGGTCTTTTCTTTATTCTTGTTAGGAACTCTATTCAGGACATGACATGAAGTCAACAAAGCCTCCCCCCACCATGCCTTTGATAAACCAGCAGTGGCTAACATGGAATTCACCAAGTCAGTCAGCGTGCGGTTTTTCCTCTCGGCAACCCCGTTTGATTGGGGCGAGTAGGGAGGCGTCCTCTCATGAATAATTCCGTGTTCCTGACAGAATTCATCAAATATTTTGGGAAAATACTCACCACCACGATCCGACCTGAGACGCTTGATCTTTCTCTCTAGTTGATTTTCAACTTCGGCCTTATAGATTTTAAAGTAGTCTAAAGCCTCATCTTTAGTTTGCAACAAGTAAACATAGCAGAATTTAGTAGCATCATCTATCAACGTCATGAAATATCTCTTTTCACCTTTTGTCAACACACCATTCATCTCACATAGATCAGAATGTATGAGTTCTAGAGGTGCCAAGTTTCTCTCCTCGGCAGCCTTGTGAGGCTTTCGAGGTTGCTTTGATTGCACACAACTATGGCACTTGGAACCTTTGGCAATAGTGAAATTCGGAATTAAACTCATGCTGGACATCCGAGACATCAAACCAAAATTAATGTGACATAAACGAGAATGCCAAACACTGGTATCATCATTAACACCACCACAAATATGATTCACGGATTTATTACAAAACTCTGAAAGTGAAAACCGGAACAAGCCTCCGAACTCATAACCTTTACCAATAAATTGTCCATGTTTCGAAACAACGACTTTATTAGACTCTAAGACAACCTTAAACCCATCTCTGCAAAGAAGGGAGCCACTAACGAGATTCTTGTTCATAGTAGGGACACGCTGCACGTTCCTCCGCTGCACGATCTTTCCGGAGGTAAACTTCAGATCCACCGTGCCAACACCACGAACAGAAGCATGTGATCCATTCCCCATTAGGACGGATGAATCTCGAGCGACCTGATAAGAAGTGAACATAGAGATGTCAGCACACACATGAACATTAGCACCCGTATCAAGCCACCAACACGGTGATTGAAATACTGAAAGAACAGTAAATAAATTACCATACCCATCAGTATTGCTAGCGGTCACGACGTTGACAGTCTTGGCCTTTTTCCCTCTGCGGTCTGCGCGTTCTGGACAGTCCTTGGAAAAATGGCCGGGCTCTCCACAAGTGTAACAAGACAGTTCACTCTTGTCCCTGTTCGTCTTCTTCTTCTTGAAGGTTGTAGTCTTTACAGGCTTGTTAAAGGAGGGTTTGAAGTTCCCTTGAATTGCAAGTTTGGTGCCAATAGATTTCGCTCAAAATCATAACTAGTACTTGGCTGTCAGTAGCCTACCCCGCGGGTTGGAGCATATGCGTCATACTCCCTGGTCTCTTCATGAGTTTACTAGAGATCACCCAGATCTCATAGACCGGGACGCTTACAGTCGAGCTCATATAGGTGTGTTCTTTCAAGAATGCCATGTAGGATGGCATCTTTGCTAATTAAAGCCAACAGAAACACATTAAGACATGTTGCCAACCTGCCTTACAGATTATGAGAGTCATGCATCTTCACATAGAGAGGGTTATAAAATACTCTCCTCAGTCAAACCACTAGCTTGTTCTTCCCAGATCCTAATTCACGGGATCTCCGATCACATAGGTTGGGTTACCACTAAGGTGTGACATCCATGGGTCTCAACCCCATCTCCCTCGATGCACTTTCTATCACATTTCGTGATAGTCCCTTTGTAAAGGAATCTGCCAGGTTTTTGTCTGTTTGAATATACGTAACAGTTATTACTCCAGAGTTTCTCAATTTCCTGACAGATTTCAAACGTCTTTTCACGTGTCACAATTCAAAAGTATTGCCGGCACAGGTTTCTCAACCACAGGCAAGTCCATCAAGAGCTCACGCAGCCATTCTGACTCAACAGTGGCTGTGTCTAAAGCAGTAAGTTCTGCTTCCATAGTTGACCTTGTCAATATGGTTTGTCTACGAGACCTCCATGACACTGCGCCACCTCCAAGGGTAAACACATACCCTCTCGTGGCGTAGAGTTCATCAACGTCAGAGATCCAATTCGAATCATGTGGCATCCCGCAAAACCACTACTAGAAAATCGCGTTGAATTTGTGCATTGCATCGTCATCATCATATGTTGTTTGTCTAAAACTATTTTCGCAAAGCCCGTTTTGTTTTCTAAAACACCCCATCTTTATTCAAATATCAAAACCGGGTCGCCGGAATATTTTACTTTGTCTGCTATTAGTTTGCAAAAGGCTTGTTGGAATAAATAAAAGATTTAATTATTTTAGCGGGGGCAGTCGAACGGGCCGTTTCGACCGAACGACCACCCCGAGATTAAATCGGTCCAACCAACCAGTCCCACCCATAATCCTAAACCACCTAAAACTCTACCCACACACCCCCTCCACCTCACCCCCTCCTATCACGAGTTGCCACATCACCTCTCCTCTCTCCCTCACCCTATCCCACACAGCCACCTCACCCACTCCCTCTCTCTTCCTCATACACGCCACCACCTGGCCCCACTTCCACCTCCCCCCTGGACCCGGCCCTCCCCAGCCCACACACCCACACACCCGCGTCACACGCACCCACACCAACCCAACCCCACCCGCAGCCACTCTCCCTGCCGTGGACCCTGTCCCCCCTGGCCCACACGCTACACCACCCCAGGCCCCCCGCGTGCGCCCCCCCGCTCTCTCCCTCTCTCCTCTCTCTCCTTTCTCTTCTCTCCCACCTCCGGTAACCCCGCACGCCTCCCTCCTCTCCTCCTCCCCCCACCTCAACCTACCGCGCCGACCACGCCGCCGGCGTTCCCTCACCTCACCGCCGCACTTGCCCACCTCCGCGCCCCGCCTCTGGCCGCGCTCCGCACCGCCCCGCCACCGTGCGCGCCGCCCGATGCCGCTCCTCCACCCCGCCTGCAGCCCTACGCGGTGCACCCCGCCGGCCACCGCTCCTCCTCCGGCGCCGTACCTTCCCGCCTCCCACCTCGAGCCTCGGCCGCCGCGCGGCCTTCCTTCCGCCGGTGCCGGCCTCCTCTCTCGTCGCTCCGCCGCCCAGCACCCGCGTCCGCCGCGCGTAGCCTCCGTTCGCCCCGCCTGCTGCCCCCTTCGGCGCGCCGCCGCCGCCAGCGGATTCTCCGCTTCCCCGCCACCGCGGCGCCCCCCTCGAGCATCTCCGCCCCAGGCCACCGGTCCGCCGCCGCCAGACGCCTCCCCCGCTGCGGCCTCCGCGCGCGGCCGCCCCTCTGACGCCGGTCACCGCCCCTACGCCTCTCCTTTGGCCTCGCCGTCGCCTGTCTCCACCCCGGGCCACCATGGCGCCGCTTCTCTCCGTTTGTCCCTGCCCCGCTTAGTCGCCGTCTCCCCTCGCGGCTTGAGCCCGTGGCCACCTCCTACCCACAGCTACTACATGTTGATATGTTTTGGTCCTAGTCTGAACTTATCTCCATGGTATGTTGTTGGGAATCAGTGAAGATGAGTCGTGGTGAGGGAGGCGTGGAGATGACAGTGTGGAACCACGACAATGAGTTTTCCCTGGTTCGAGGCGACAAAACTGACAAGTGGTCATATGACCCGAAGTACTCGGGCAAGGATGGTCAAGATCTTCATCATGGGACATGAAGATCTACCTCATGGACTCGAAGCCCCGTCGCCGTAACCGATGGTCGAACCCCGAAGACCGATCCGATGCCGACCCAAGTTCTTCCTCCCGGACCCGTCAAGATCTCCGTCACCGAACCCTCGCGGCCTCCCACACGGAACACCGAGAACGCCCCAGAACATCCAGGTCGACGACACGGATACGACATGAACTTCCCTCGGACGCCGAGACCCCCGAACCCGAAGACCTATCCCGTACCCGGTGCCGCGCCAAGATCTCCTTCTCGGACCCCGATGACGCTAAGTTCTTCGCCGTAGAGTAACAAGGCCTTCAACAAGACAAGGAACGCCAAGGTCTTCTCCCCGAACGCCAAGACCGACAACATGGCCCGACCACCGCAGAACGCCAAGATCTACCCCGTCATCTGGGAACGTTCCGTCGAACCCCGAACCCCAGATCCGGACCCTGAGACCGACCCCGAACCCCGGAACCCCAAGTTCGTCGAGACCCCTAATGTGTGAACCCCTCTCCGAGAACCCTATTTTATAAATGCCATCTATATAATTTGTTGCATATTAAATCATTATCTCGCATGCATATCATGTGGTTTGGGGGCCTTATGCCGATTCACCTAATAATTAAATATGGGGCCCATATGCGGGCAAATCTAGTCTTATATTGGCCTCATTTAAATTTGTGTAGCGAACCCGGTACCTTATTTTGCCATGATAAAACAACATTTAATTTGCGGGGTAGATAAACAACTTGAACCATCTAATTGATTGCCGGGACCCCGGTTCCGCTTAATATGACCTAATTGCATCACACCTTTGCCATGTCATCCATCATACATGCATCATGCCGATCTTCTGTCGTTGTATTAAATATTGCATCCGGTGTTTATTCTAGCGTTTTGGTTCTTCGCGGATAAGGCCGTTGAGTTGATGTGAGCTTCGCCCGATCTTCGGTTGAACCTTCGACAATGTTTTCCAGGCGAGCATCTCCCCCTTTCTACCTATCTTACTTTTATAGTATTTACTTCCCTCCTGTTGATCTATTGCTATCTGTGTTGCGATGCTCTAGTTTTCCGTACCCGTGATATCCCTTGCAGCCCTATATTGCCTCGGACACATCCTATTACCTATTGTTTGGTAGATAGTTGGACTTGCGCGTCGTAGTCGCTTGATCAAGTGCTGTTGCGTGTCGTCAAGTGCCACAGTTGTTGATGTATTGCCGCATGTTGATGTTGGGGATGATCATAGTTTTACTTATTGTTCACTTTAATTCCTGTTTAACAACTAAAATTGAAGTAAGCAGAGGCATCGGTGGGTGATAGATAACATTTGGTTTCCGAACGCCCACTTGTGTCCCGTAGGACCCCGAGTACTTGATACCTGTTCCTTGATTTATCGCGCTATCCACATATGGGGAGTATGGGCCCCCCTTAGCCAGAGCTTGATTCCGTCTTATTTCTTGGGGCCACAAACTAGTTTGAGGTTTTATTTACGATCCTGTACTTATGCCATGCTACTGCTTTATTTAATTTGTGCGAGGAGCACACTGTACTGTTTAGGTAAGCGGAGTGATTACGCGGTATCGACAAGCCCAGCCACACTTTCGGGTTCCCAGTCGCTTACAGCCATTGACGCAAACCTTGAGTCCGTCTCGGAGCTTGCTTACTCCGTTGCGGTTCTACTCAATGGGGTGGCCCCCTGAAATATTTCTGAATCTTGTGATTGCTCTGTCGTGAAGACCTCGTTGGGTTTTGATTTGGTTTTTCCGAGGTTGATCGTGTGTGTGTTGCTATTTGTGCACCCCGGCCGGGTTAAAACTTTCTGAAAGCCGTGTCCGCGGTTATGGACGACTTGGAGCACAGTATCTCGACCATAGACAAGCATAACTAAAGTTTACTGTTATAAATTTGACTTTATAATGACTAGTAATCAGCTTCACTATAATGGAATGGCTAATTAATACTGCCCACAATTGCTTGTTTGGAGTGTCGCTTGCGACAGTTGTATCTGACTAATAATTATCGCAACTACAACGGAATGGCTGAATCAAAGTACCAACAACTGCTGGGTTTTGGGGTTATCTCATGTTATTTGAATCTGACTAGTAAGTGTTGCAACTACAATGGAATGGTTAAATAAAGGTGCCCACTGCTTACTTTATCAGGATGATTATCTAAACCTGTCTAGTAATTGCTGCAACGATAACTGAATAAATAAAACTGCCAACTGTGTGAGTTCCTCGGTTGACTTCCTCGTGTGGTCTCGAGGGGGAAACGCCAGGATGGGTTTGTTTGGTGGTAGTATCAGTCTGGTTCCGAGTAGGTCTTTCTTACCCCTCTCTGATTGCCGCCAGTTGTATCGAGTCTCTATAGGTTGTTTAGTGCATGCTGCCGCTGCCGCTACAGTCCACCATACCTATGTAGGCGAGGACCGCCGAATTCCAGTCTCGCCGTGTACTGGCCTCAGTACTGACGCTCCTCTTTTTCCTTTGCCCTTTGTCGGCACCCCTTTTTGTTTAAGCAGGTTTTGAGATCGACGCCGTTAGTAGGGTTACCCTTCCGGCTTGGCCTGGGCAGGGTTATGGACGCCATTGGTTATTCTTCAGGGCTCTTAGCCCCATTTGCATCTTGTCCGTAGACGGACGCTCCATCGTTTTCAAGGTGATTTGGATCTTTGTACTGTATATCTGTATTCTTGACTCGTGGAGTCGCTGTTATATATATATCTGTTCTGTGGGTCCCATCGAGGACTGTTGTGTAATGTTATTACTTCGTTTTCCACCCGCACGAAAGTGCCTGGTGGGCACCTTTGAATCGTTTCTATGCGGGTTTGGCGGATTTTGCTCAAACTTGCATAGGTCCGATTCTGAGGGTGTTACAGAGTGGTATCAGAGCTCAGCAGTTGCGATACCCCACAAGTCCAGCCTGTAGGATAACCTAGCTAACGGACGAAGTAGAGTGTCAAAACTATTTTGCAAAATCGGTTGGATAGTTATGGTTAGGTCTGATTTTACTTCTTACCCCTCTGCTATTCTCCTCTTATCCCGACGTGTTTTGAATCCGCTCTCTTCTCTTTCTTCGAGTCCAGGAATTCTCGTGGATGGGTTTCCGTCGTACCTTCAGGGTTTCGCTTCCTCCTCTGCTAACGGTGATCTATCATCCGGTGTTCAAGCTGCCTGATGAATCCGTCTGCTGTGGTATCCTTCTTGTTCCTTGTTTGTGCTATCCGGTGTTTTCCGACGCGACGACATCATCTATGCCAGATCCGATGCAGAGTCTGCATCACCCCTTTGTTCTGAACCTCGCTTGTCGAGATCTTCAGTCTGATTCCGAGAATGGTTGCACGCTCTTCTACTGATTGTGCAGAGTAATAGTTTGGGTGCGTGATGGATTGGCCCCCATGCCGACTACCCCTTCTATTCGCTTTTGTACGTTGAAGTGGATGAGAATGCATCGGTTCCCTTTTCCATCGGAGCTAGAGGTGGCTTTATTTGCTGATACCTCTACCTTCGACCTTTTGTTCCGGAGAGTTCTCACGACGATCACGGACAACGACCTCTTGTTAGTGGTGTCGCGAGGATCTACACGAAGTGAGAAGATGCAGATCGCCGGCCTTCCTTCCGGTACCATGAGGCGGATCTCGAGGGCGAGATCCATTGTTAGTGGTGTCGAATTGTGGCATCCCGCAAAACCACTACTAGAAAATCGCGTTGAATTTGTGCATTGCATCGTCATCATCATATGTTGTTTGTCTAAAACTATTTTCGCAAAGCCCGTTTTGTTTTCTAAAACGCCCCATCTTTATTCAAATATCAAAACCGGGTCGCCGGAATATTTTACTTTGTCTGCTATTAGTTTGCAAAAGGCTTGTTGGAATAAATAAAAGATTTAATTATTTTAGCGGGGGCAGTCGAACGGGCCGTTTCGACCGAACGACCACCCCTAGATTAAATCGGTCCAACCAACCAGTCCCACCCATAATCCTAAACCACCTAAAACTCTACCCACACACCCCCTCCACCTCACCCCCTCCTATCACGAGTTGCCACATCACCTCTCCTCTCTCCCTCACCCTATCCCACACAGCCACCTCACCCACTCCCTCTCTCTTCCTCATACACGCCACCACCTGGCCCCACTTCCACCTCCCCCCTGGACCCGGCCCTCCCCAGCCCACACACCCACACACCCGCGTCACACGCACCCACACCAACCCGACCCCACCCGCAGCCACTCTCCCTGCCGTGGACCCCGTCCCCCCTGGCCCACACGCTACACCACCCCAGGCCCCCCGCGTGCCCCCCCGCTCTCTCCCTCTCTCCTCTCTCTCCTTTCTCTTCTCTCCCACCTCCGGTAACCCCGCACGCCTCCCTCCTCTCCTCCTCCCCCCACCTCGACCCACCGCGCCGACCACGCCGCCGGCGTTCCCTCACCTCACCGCCGCGCTTGCCCACCTCCGTGCCCCGCCTCTGGCCGCGCTCCGCGCCGCCCCGCCACCGTGCGCGCCGCCCGATGCCGCTCCTCCACCCCGCCTGCAGCCCTACGCGGTGCACCCCGCCGGCCACCGCTCCTCCTCCGGCGCCGTACCTTCCCGCCTCCCACCTCGAGCCTCGGCCGCCGCGCGGCCTTCCTTCCGCCGGTGCCGGCCTCCTCTCTCGTCGCTCCGCCGCCCAGCACCCGCGTCCGCCGCGCGTAGCCTCCGTTCGCCCCGCCTGCTGCCCCCTTCGGCGCGCCGCCGCCGCCAGCGGATTCTCCGCTTCCCCGCCACCGCGGCGCCCCCCTCGAGTCGGTTACAGTAGCCCACGATCCGGGAGCGACCCAAATAAGCTAACTGTTTGACACGTCTGTCAATTTTCCTGAGCAGCAAAATAAAGCTCGGCTCGACGAGATTCCCGCAAACCGCGGCGCGCGCGTCGTGACGAGGCGAGCGTGCGTGCGAGCGGCGGCGTCGTCGGAGGAGGAGCGCGCGTGTGTATCTCTCTTATTCCCACTCACTTACAAAGTGGTGCAACACTCCACCTTATAAGGTGGTGCAACTCTCCTCCAACTTTCCATGTGGGACTAAACTTTAGCTCCCACTCCACTCCCATGTGAGCTGCCACAAACATGGGCCCAAACACATATGGGCTGCCACAAATTTGGGCTTTGAGATTTAGGGAAAATCTGAAATACTCATGGGCCTAAATGGATTAGCCCCATTATTTCTAACAATCCCCCACCAGATCTCAAATGCCCATTTGAAGATTTGCCAATCCTTGCTACTTGTTTATATACCAGTGTTTCAGCAGAGACTGTTAAGTTGAACTTCCGCCTAGAATCTTGAACTACGTCTATCAACAACTTGAACAATGGACGAACCTTGAATTGCAAGTTTGGTGCCAATAGATTTCGCTCAAAATCATAACTAGTACTTGGCTGTCAGTAGCCTACCCCGCGGGTTGGAGCATATGCGTCATACTCCCTGGTCTCTTCATGAGTTTACTAGAGATCACCCAGATCTCATAGACCGCGACGTTTACAGTCGAGCTCATATAGGTGTGTTCTTTCAAGAATGCCATGTAGGATGGCATCTTTGCTAATTAAAGCCAACAGAAACAAATTAAGGCATGTTGCAAAACTGCCTTACAGATTATGAGAGTCATGCATCTTCACATAGAGAGGGTTATAAAATACTCTCCTCAGTCAAACCACTAGCTTGTTCTTCCCAGATCCTAATTCACGGGATCTCCGATCACATAGATTGGGTTACCACTAAGGTGTGACATCCATGGGTCTCAACCCCATCTCCCTCGATGCACTTTCTATCACATTTCGTGATAGTCCCTTTGTAAAGGGATCTGCCAGGTTTTTGTCTGTTTGAATATACGTAACAGTTATTACTCCGGAGTTTCTCAATTTCCTGACAGATTTCAAACGTCTTTTCACGTGTCTTGATGACTTCGCGTTATCCTTAGAATTGTTCACTTTGACAATAACAGTTTGGTTGTCACAATTCAAAAGTATTGCCGGCACAGGTTTCTCAACCACAGGCAAGTCCATCAAGAGCTCACGCAGCCATTCTGGCTCAACAGTGGCTGTGTCTAAAGCAGTAAGCTCTGCTTCCATAGTTGACCTTGTCAATATGGTTTGTCTACGAGACCTCCATGACACTGCGCCACCTCCAAGGGTAAACACATACCCGCTCGTGGCGTAGAGTTCATCAACGTCAGAGATCCAATTCGAATCACTATATCCTTCAAGCACAGCAGGATTCCCTGAATAGTGAATCCCATAGCTCATCGTACCACATAAATAGCGCATGACCCTTTCAAGTGCATGCCAATGATCAATACCCGGGTTAGACATGAACCTACTCAACTTGCTCACAGCAAAAGAGATATCGGGTCTTGTAGCGCTTGCTAAGTACATGAGAGAACCAACAACTTGTGAATATTTCAGCTGATCTGTTGGTTCCTTCTTATTCTTTCATAATGTCAAACTGGGATCATAAGGTGTTGGAGAAGTCTTGCCATCATTAAAACCAAACCGGCTCAAGACCTTCTCAACATAATGAGATTGCGTTAAAGTAATCTCATTCTCGTTCTTAATAAGCTTGATGTTCAGAATGACATCAGCCTCTCCCAGATCTTTCATATCAAAACTCTTTGATAGGAAAGACTTGACCTCATTTATCACTTTCATGTTTGTACCAAAGATCAGAATGTCATCCACATACAAACATAATATAACGCTATCGCTCCCACCATGGTGATAGTAAACACACCTATCAGCCTCATTAATGACAAAGCCAGCAAAAAGTAGAGTTCTGTCAAACTTCTCAGGCCATATAAAGATTTCAATAACTTACACACCTTTGTCTCTTCACCTTTTACCACAAACCCATCCGGATGATCCATATAGATCTCGTCTTCCAACTCTCCATTAAGGAAAGCTGTCTTCACGTCCATTTGATTAACGAGAAGACCATAAGAGGCAGCCAGGGACAGTAGTACTCGAATGGTGGTCAGTCTAGTGACAGGTGAATAGGTGTCAAAGTAATCTTCGCCTTCTTTCTGTGTGTAGCCCTTAGCTACAAGACGTGCCTTGTACTTCTCAATAGTACCATCAGGCCTTAGCTTCTTCTTGAACACCCACTTACATCCCACAGGTTTACAACCATAGGGTCGTTCTGATAATTCCCAAGTTCCATTAGAAAGAATCGAGTCCATCTCATTTTGGACAGCTTCTTTCCAATCATCTGCATCAGGAGATGCATATGCCTCAGTAATGGATCTGGGAGTATCATCCACAAGGTACACGATGAAATCATTACCAAAGGATTTTGCAACCCTCTGTCTCTTACTCCTCGTGAGAGGTTCATCGTCATCCTTCTCAAGAAATTCCTCATGTGGTTGTTCAGAATTATCAATAGATGCACTAGATTCAGGAAGTATTTTAGAAGAAATCCTACCAATGCTATGCATATCTTTCATAGGAAAAATATTCTCAAAGAATGTTGCATCACGAGATTCCATTATAGTATCAACATGCATATCAGGTACCTCAGATTTAACCACTAGAAATCTATAGCCTACACTCCGTGGAGCATATCCTAGAAAGATACAATCCACTGTCTTGGGTCCGAGCTTGCGTTTCTTGGGAATCGGTATGTTGATCTTCGCCAAACACCCCCAAGTACGCAGATACGAAAGTGATGGTTTTCTCCCAACCCACTCCTCATAAGGGGTCTTTTCTTTATTCTTGTTAGGAACTCTATTCAGGACATGACATGAAGTCAACAAAGCCTCCCCCCACCATGCCTTTGATAAACCAGCAGTGGCTAACATGGAATTCACCAAGTCAGTCAGCGTGCGGTTTTTCCTCTCGGCAACCCCGTTTGATTAGGGCGAGTAGGGAGGCGTCCTCTCATGAATAATTCCGTGTTCCTGACAGAATTCATCAAATATTTTGGGAAAATACTCACCACCACGATCCGACCTGAGACGCTTGATCTTTCTCTCTAGTTGATTTTCAACTTCGGCCTTATAGATTTTAAAGTAGTCTAAAGCCTCATCTTTAGTTTGCAACAAGTAAACATAGCAGAATTTAGTAGCATCATCTTTCAACGTCATGAAATATCTCTTTTCACCTTTTGTCAACACACCATTCATCTCACATAGATCAGAATGTATGAGTTCTAGAGGTGCCAAGTTTCTCTCCTCGGCAGCCTTGTGAGGCTTTGGAGGTTGCTTTGATTGCACACAACTATGGCACTTGGAACCTTTGGCAATAGTGAAATTCGGAATTAAACTCATGCTGGACATCCGAGACATCAAACCAAAATTAATGTGACATAAACGAGAATGCCAAACACTGGTATCATCATTAACACCACAACAAATATGATTCACGGATTTATTACAAAACTCTGAAAGTGAAAACTAGAACAAGCCTCCGAACTCATAACCTTTACCAATAAATTGTCCATGTTTCGAAACAACGACTTTATTAGACTCTAAGACAACCTTAAACCCATCTCTGCAAAGAAGGGAGCCACTAACGAGATTCTTGTTCATAGTAGGGACATGCTGCACGTTCCTCAGCTGCACGATCTTTCCGGAAGTAAACTTCAGATCCACCGTGCCAACACCACGAACAGAAGCATGTGATCCATTCCCCATTAGGACGGATGAATCCCGAGCGACCTGATAAGAAGTGAACATAGAGATGTCAGCACACACATGAACATTAGCACCCGTATCAAGCCACCAACACGGTGATTGAAATACTGAAAGAACAGTAAATAAATTACCATACCCATCAGTATTGCTAGCGGTCACGACGTTGACAGTCTTGGCCTTTTTCCCTCTGCGGTCTGCGTGTTCTGGACAGTCCTTGGAAAAACGGCCGGGCTCTCCACAAGTGTAACAAGACAGTTCACTCTTGTCCCTGTTCGTCTTCTTCTTCTTGAAGGTTGTAGTCTTTACAGGCTTGTTAAAGGAGGGTTTGAAGTTCCCTTTGTTCTTGCCTACGGATTTGCCTTTCTGCACAAAGTTAGCAGTAGCAAGACCCTCTCCTTTCTCAGTAGTGTCCTTAGCCCGAGCCTTCTCCTCAACATCAAGGGACGCTATCAGATTTTCAACTGATATCTCCTGTCTCTTGTGTTTGAGAGTTGTGGCAAAGTTCCTCCATGAAGGGGGCAACTTAGCAATAATGCATCCCGCCACAAACTTGTCGGGTAAGGTACACTTAAGGAGTTCGAGCTCCTTGGCAATGCACTGTATCTCATGAGCTTGTTGAACCACAGGAAGGTCCTTAGTCATCTTAAAATCATGAAAGCTCTCCATGATATACAGTTCACTGCCAGCATCTGCAGCACCAAACTTGGCATCCAGTGCATCCCAGAGCTCCTTTCGTCTTTTATGTGCATAAACACATCACACAGACGGTCAGCAAGAATGCTCAGAATACATCCCACAAAGACAGTATTAGCATCCTCGAACTTCTTCTGATCCTCGTCAGATATAGTTCCCTCAGGTTTGCCTTTACTGATGTGGAACACTTTCATCGTGGTCAGCCAAAGCTCAGCCTTGTACTGCCACCTCTTAAAGTGCACACCGGTAAACTTATCCGGCCTCAGTGCATCGGTAAAACCAGCCATTGTTAATTCAGGAAATTCCCTACAATAAGGTTTTTGGATTGTTGGATTATTAGGCATAATTTCCACGATTAATTCTAGAATATAAATCATGACAAAACCAGCTACTAGCTCATGTAACTCGAACATACTAGATGTACTAAACAACAGGATGATCGGAAACAAACATCAGCCTAACATGTACTCGCAGAACATGATGAATAACCAAACAGGATCACGTAGCACGTACCGTTCGGTTGTCGTAGTAGAAACTTTGGGGAAGAGTGATCGCAGCAGATGGCGATGAAGACGGCGGTAGGCAGCACCGCCTGACTTGGATGGAAGACGACCCGTGATGAAGAACTCGAGCAGTCGCGCAGAGCGCTTCCCAAAAACCTTATTCGCCCTCTCCCGTACAGGATCACAAGGGCGAGTGGTTCCGGAGACCTGCTCTCCCGTCCGCCGGTGCACGCCGGCAAGCGGGATGGAGTAGACTACGGTGACGGCGCAAGTAGAGAGGATGGCAAAACCCTAGATTGGTTTTTCGGTGGTGTTGTGGCGGTAGCCGCGCAGGACTTTATATAGAGCGGCTCAGGAAACCCTAACGGAGGCGAACGTGGGCCGAGTCCACGTTACGCACATTCGGGTCGGTTACAGTAGCCCACGATCCGGGAGCGACCCAAATAAGCTAACTGTTTGACACGTCTGTCAATTTTCCTGAGCAGCAAAATAAAGCTCGGCTCGACGAGATTCCCGCAAACCGCGGCGCGCGCGTCGTGACGAGGCAAGCGTGCGTGCGAGCGGCGGCGTCGTCGGAGGAGGAGCGCGCGTGTGTATCTCTCTTATTCCCACTCACTTACAAAGTGGTGCAACACTCCACCTTATAAGGTGGTGCAACTCTCCTCCAACTTTCCATGTGGGACTAAACTTTAGCTCCCACTCCACTCCCATGTGAGCTGCCACAAACATGGGCCCAAACACATATGGGCTGCCACAAATTTGGGCTTTGAGATTTAGGGAAAATCTGAAATACTCATGGGCCTAAATGGATTAGCCCCATTATTTCTAACAATCCCCCACCAGATCTCAAATGCCCATTTGAAGATTTGCCAATCCTTGCTACTTGTTTATATACCAGTGTTTCAGCAGAGACTGTTAAGTTGAACTTCCGCCTAGAATCTTGAACTACGTCTATCAACAACTTGAACAATGGACGAACCTTGAATTGCAAGTTTGGTGCCAATAGATTTCGCTCAAAATCATAACTAGTACTTGGCTGTCAGTAGCCTACCCCGCGGGTTGGAGCATATGCGTCATACTCCCTGGTCTCTTCATGAGTTTACTAGAGATCACCCAGATCTCATAGACCGCGACGTTTACAGTCGAGCTCATATAGGTGTGTTCTTTCAAGAATTCCATGTAGGATGGCATCTTTGCTAATTAAATCCAACAGAAACAAATTAAGGCATGTTGCCAAACTGCCTTACAGATTATGAGAGTCATGCATCTTCACATAGAGAGGGTTATAAAATACTCTCCTCAGTCAAACCACTAGCTTGTTCTTCCCAGATCCTAATTCACGGGATCTCCGATCACATAGATTGGGTTACCACTAAGGTGTGACATCCATGGGTCTCAACCCCATCTCCCTCGATGCACTTTCTATCACATTTCGTGATAGTCCCTTTGTAAAGGGATCTGCCAGGTTTTTGTCTGTTTGAATATACGTAACAGTTATTACTCCGGAGTTTCTCAATTTCCTGACAGATTTCAAACGTCTTTTCACGTGTCTTGATGACTTCGCGTTATCCTTAGAATTGTTCACTTTGACAATAACAGTTTGGTTGTCACAATTCAAAAGTATTGCCGGCACAGGTTTCTCAACCACAGGCAAGTCCATCAAGAGCTCACGCAGCCATTCTGGCTCAACAGTGGCTGTGTCTAAAGCAGTAAGCTCTGCTTCCATAGTTGACCTTGTCAATATGGTTTGTCTACGAGACCTCCATGACACTGCGCCACCTCCAAGGGTAAACACATACCCGCTCGTGGCGTAGAGTTCATCAACGTCAGAGATCCAATTCGAATCACTATATCCTTCAAGCACAGCAGGATTCCCTGAATAGTGAATCCCATAGCTCATCGTACCACATAGATAGCGCATGACCCTTTCAAGTGCATGCCAATGATCAATACCTGGGTTAGACATGAACCTACTTAACTTGCTCACAGCAAAAGAGATATCGGGTCTTGTAGCGCTTGCTAAGTACATGAGAGAACCAACAACTTGTGAATATTTCAGCTGATCTGTTGGTTCCTTCTTATTCTTTCGTAATGTCAAACTGGGATCATAAGGTGTTGGAGAAGTCTTGCCATCATTAAAGCCAAACCGGCTCAAGACCTTCTCAACATAATGAGATTGCGTTAAAGTAATCCCATTCTCGTTCTTAATAAGCTTGATGTTCAGAATGACATCAGCCTCTCCCAGATCTTTCATATCAAAACTCTTTGATAGGAAAGACTTGACCTCATTTATCACTTTCATGTTTGTACCAAAGATCAGAATGTCATCCACATACAAACATAATATAACGCTATCGCTCCCACCATGGCGATAGTAAACACACCTATCAGCCTCATTAATGACAAAAGCCAGAAAGAAAGTAGAGTTCTGTCAAACTTCTCATGCCATTGCTTAGGTGCTTGTTTCAGGCCATATAAAGATTTCAATAACTTACACACCTTTGTCTCTTCACCTTTTACCACAAACCCATCCGGCTGATCCATATAGATCTCCTCTTCCAACTCTCCATTAAGGAAAGCTGTCTTCACGTCCATTTGATGAACGAGAAGACCATAAGAGGCAGCCAGGGACAGAGTACTCGAATGGTGGTCAGTCTAGCGACAGGTGAATAGGTGTCAAAGTAATCTTCGCCTTCTTTCTGTGTGTAGCCCTTAGCTACAAGCCGTGCCTTGTACTTCTCAATAGTAATATCAGGCCTTAGCTTCTTTTTGAACACCCACTTACATCCCACAGGTTTACAACCATAGGGTCGTTCTGGATAATTCCCAAGTTCCATTAGAAAGAATCGAATTCCATCTCATTTTGGACAGCTTTTTCCAATCATCTGCATCAGGAGATGCATATGCCTCAGTAATGGATCTGGGAGTAGTATCATCCACAAGGTACACGATGAAATCATTGCCAAAGGATTTTGCAACCCTCTGTCTCTTACTCCTCGTGAGAGGTTCATCGTCATCCTCCTTCTCAAAAGAAATTCCTCATGTGGTTGTTCAGAATTATCAATAGATGCACTAGATTCAGGAAGTATTTTAGAAGAAATCCTACCAATGCTATGCATATCTTTCATAGGAAAAATATTCTCAAAGAAGTTGCATCACGAGATTCCATTATAGTATCAACTTGCATATCAGGTACCTCAGATTTAACCACTAGAAATCTATAGCCTACACTCCGTGGAGCATATCCAGAAAGATACAATCCACTGTCTTGGGTCCGAGCTTGCGTTTCTTGGGAATCGGTATGTTGATCTTCGCGCCAAACCACCCCAAGTACGCAGATACGAAAGTGATGGTTTTCTCCCAACCCACTCCTCATAAGGGTCTTTTCTTTATTCTTGTTAGGAACTCTATTCAGGACATGACATGAAGTCAACAGAGCCTCCCCCCACCATGCCTTTGATAAAACTAGCAGTGGCTAACATGGAATTCACCAAGTCAGTCAGCGTGCGGTTTTTCCTCTCGGCAAACCCGTTTGATTGGGCGAGTAGGGGCGTTCCTCTCATGAATAATTCCGTGTTCCTGACAGAATTCATCAAATATTTTGGGAAAATACTCACCACCACGATCGACCTGAGACGCTTGATCTTTTCTCTCTAGTTGATTTTCAACTTCGGCTTCCTTATAGATTTTAAAGTAGTCTAAAGCCTCATCTTTAGTTTGCAACAAGTAAACATAGCAGAATTAGTATTTAGTAGCATCATCTATCAACGTCATGAAATATCTCTTTTCACCTTTTGTCAACACACCCATTCATCTCACATAGATCAGAATGTATGAGTTCTAGAGGTGCCAAGTTTCTCTCCTCGGCAGCCTTGTGAGGCTTTCGAGGTTTTTTTGATTGCACACAACTATGGCACTTGGAACCTTTGGCAATAGTGAAATTCGGACAATTAAACTCATGCTGGACATCCGAGACATCGGACCCCAAAATTAATGTGACAATAAACGAGAATGCCAAACACTGGTATCATCATTAACACCACCACAAATATGATTCAGGGATTTATTACAAAACTCTGAAAGTGAAAACCGGAACAAGCCAACGAACTCATAACCTTTACCAATAAATTGTCCATGTTTCTAAACAACGACTTTATTAGACTCTAAGACAACCTTAAACCCATCTCTGCAAAGAAGGGAGCCACTAACGAGATTCTTGTTCATAGTAGGGACATGCTACACGTTCCTCAGCTGCACGATCTTTCCGGAAGTAAACTTCAGATCCACCGTGCCAACACCACGAACAGAAGCATGTGATCCATTCCCCATTAGGACGGATGAATCCCGAGCGACCTGATAAGAAGTGAACATAGAGATGTCAGCACACACATGAACATTAGCACCGTATCAAGCACCACAACAACGGTGATTGAAATACTGAAAGAACAGTAAATAAATTACCATACCCATCAGTTATTGCTAGCGGTCACGACGTTGATAGTCTTGGCCTTTTTTCCTCTGCGGTCTGCGCGTCTGGACAGTCCTTGGAAAAAATGGCCGGGCTTCCACAAGTGTAACAAGACAGTTCACTCTTGTCCCCTGTTCGTCTTCTTCTTCTTAAAGGTTGTAGTCTTTACAGGCCTTGTTAAAGGAGGGTTTGAAGTTCCCTTTGTTCTTGCCTACGGATTTGCCTTTCTGCACAAAGTTAGAGTAGCAAGACCCTCTCCTTCTCAGTAGTGTCCTGAGCCCGAGCCTTCTCCTCAACATCAAGGACGCTATCAGATTTTCAACTGATATCTCCTGTCTCTTGTGTTGAGAGTTGTGGCAAAGTTCCTCCATGAAGGGGGCAACTTGCAATAATGCATCCCGCCACAAACTTGTCGGGTAAGGTACACTTAAGGAGTTCGAGCTCCTTGGCAATGCACTGTATCTCATGAGCTTGTTGAACCACAGGAAGGTCCTTAGTCATCTTAAAATCATGAAAGCTCTCCATGATATACAGTTCACTGCCAGCATCTGCAGCACCAAACTTGGCATCCAGTGCATCCCCAGAGCTCCTTTCCGTCTTTTATGTGCATAAACACATCACACAGACGGTCAGCAAGAATGCTCAGAATACATCCCACAAAGACAGTATTAGCATCCTCGAACTTCTTCTGATCCTCGTCAGATATAGTTCCCTCAGGTTTGCCTTTACTGATGTGGAACACTTTCATCGTGGTCAGCCAAAGCTCAGCCTTGTACTGCCACCTATTAAAGTGCACACCGGTCAACTTATCCGGCCTCAGTGCATCGGTAAAACCAGCCATTGTTAATCAGGAAATTGCCTACATATAAGGTTTTTTGGATTGTTGGATTATTAGGCATAATTTCCACGATTAATTCTAGAATATTAATCATGACAAAACCAGCTACTAGCTCATGTAACTCGAACATACTAGATGTACTAAACAACAGGATGATCGGAAACAAACAGCAGCCTAACATGTACTCGCAGAACATGATGAATAACCAAACAGGATCACGTAGCACGTACCGTTCGGTTGTCGTAGTAGAAACTTTGGGGAGAGAGTGATCGCAGCAGATGGCGATGAAGACGGCGGTAGGCAGCACCGCCTGACTTGGATGGAAGACGACCCGTGATGAAGAACTCGAGCAGTCGCGCAGAGCGCTTCCCAAACACCTTATTCGCCTCTCCCGTACAGGATCACAAGGGCGAGTGGTTCCGGAGACCTGCTCTCCCGTCCGCGGTGCACGCCGGCAAGGGGGGATGGAGTCGACTACGGTGACGGCGCAAGTAGAGAGGATGGCAAAACCCTAGATTGGTTTTTCGGTGGTGTTGTGGCGGTAGCCGCGCAGGACTTTATATAGAGCGGCTCAGGAAACCCTACTAAGGCGAGGCGAACTGGGCCGAGTCCACGTTACGCACATTCGGGTCGGTTACAGTAGCCACGATCCGGGGGGAGCGACCCAAATAAGCTAACTGTTTGACACGTCTGTCAATTTTCCTGAGCAGCAAAATAAAGCTCGGCTCGACGAGATTCCCGCAAACCGAAGCGCGCGCGTCGTGACGAGGCAAGCGTGCGTGCGAGCGGCGGGCGGCGGTCGTCGTCGGAGGAGCGCGCGTGTGTATCTCTCTTATTCCCACTCACTTACAAAGTGGTGCAACACTCCACCTTATAAGGTGGTGCAACTCTCCTCCAACTTTCCATGTGGGACTAAACTTTAGCTCCCACTCCACTCCCATGTGAGCTGCCACAAACATGGGCCCAAACACATATGGGCTGCCACAAATTTGGGCTTTGAGATTTAGGGAAAAATCTGAAATACTCATGGGCCTAAATGGATTAGCCCCATTATTTCTAACAATCCCCACCAGATTCAAATGCCCATTTGAAGATTTTCCAATCCTTCTACTTGTTTATATACCAGTGTTTCAGCAGAGACTGTTACGTTAAGTTAAACTTCCGCCTAGAATCTTGAACTACGTCTATCAACAACTTGAACAATGGACGAACCTTGAATTGCAAGTTTGGTGCCAATAGATTTCGCTCAAAATCATAACTAGTACTTGGCTGTCAGTAGCCTACCCGCGGGTTGGAGCATATGCGTCATACTCCCTGGTCTCTTCATGAGTTTACTAGAGATCACCAGATCTCATAGACCGGGACGCTTACAGTCGAGCTCATATAGGTGTGTTCTTTCAAGAATGCCATGTAGGATGGCATCTTTGCTAATTAAAGCCAACAGAAAACACATTAAGGCATGTTGCCAAACCTGCCTTACAGATTATGAGAGTCATGCATCTTCACATAGAGAGGGTTATAAAATACTCTCCTCAGTCAAACCACTAGCTTGTTCTTCCCAGATCCTAATTCACGGGATCTCCGATCACATAGGTTGGGTTACCACTAAGGTGTGATCCATGGGTCTCAACCCATCTCCCTCGATGCACTTTCTATCACATTTCGTGATAGTCCCTTTGTAAAGGGATCTGCCCAGGTTTTGTCTGTTTGAATATACGTAACAGTTATACTTCGGAGTTTCTCAATTTCCTGACAGATTTGAAACGTCTTTTCACGTGTCTTGATGACTTCGCGTTTATCCTTAGAATTGTTCACTTTGACAATAACAGTTTGGTTGTCACAATTCAAAAGTATTGCCGGCACAGGTTTCAACCACAGGCAAGTCCATCAAGATCTCACGCAGCCATTCTGACTCAACAGTGGCTGTGTCTAAAGCAGTAAGTTCTGCTTCCATAGTTGACCTTGTCAATATGGTTTGTCTACGAGACCTCCATGACACTGCGCGCCACCTCCAAGGGTAAACACCCGCCTCGTGGCATAGAGTTCATCAACGTCAGAGATCCAATTCGAATCACTATATCCTTCAAGCCACAGCAGGATTCCCTGAATAGTGAATCCCATAGCTCATCGTACCACATAGATAGCGCATGACCCTTTCAAGTGCATGCCAATGATCAATACCCGGGTTAGACATGAACCTACTCAACTTGCTCACAGCAAAAGAGATATCGGGTCTTGTAGGCGCTGCTAAGTACATGAGAGAACCAACAACTTGTGAATATTTCAGCTGATCTGTTGGTTCCTTCTTATTCTTTCGTAATGTCAAACTGGGATCATAAGGTGTTGGAGAAGTCTTGCCATCAGTAAAGCCAAACCGGCTCAAGACCTTCTCAACATAATGAGATTGCGTTAAAGTAATCCCATTCTCGTTCTTAATAAGCTTGATGTTCAGAATGACATCAGCCTCTCCCAGATCTTTCATATCAAAACTCTTTGTAGGAAAGACTTGACCTCATTTATCACTTTCATGTTGTACCCAAGATCAGAATGTCATCCACCTACAAACATAATATAACGCTATCGCCCCCACCATGGCGATAGTAAACACACCTATCAGCCTCATTAATGACAAAGCCAAGCAGAAAGTAGAGTTCTGTCAAACTTCTCATGCCATTGCTTAGGTGCTTGTTTCAGGCCATATAAAGATTTCAATAACTTACAACACTTTGTATCTTCACCTTTTACCACAAACCATCCGGCTGATCCATATAGATCTCCTTTCCAACTCTCCATTAAGGAAAGCTGTCTTCACGTCCATTTGATGAACGAGAAGACCATAAGAGGCAGCCAGGGACAGTAGTACTCGAATGGTGGTCAGTCTAGCGACAGGTGAATAGGTGTCAAAAGTAATCTTCGCCTTCTTCTTGTGTAGCCCTTAGCTACAAGCCGTGCCTTGTACTTCTCATAGTACCATCAGGCCTTAGCTTCTTCTTGAACACCCACTTACATCCCACAGGTTTACAACCATAGGGTCGTTCTGATAATTCCCAAGTTCCATTAGAAAGAATCGAGTCCATCTCATTTTGGACAGCTTCTTTCAATCATCTGCATCAGGAGATGCATATGCCTCAGTAATGGATCTGGGAGTATCATCCACAAGGTACATGATGAAATCATTGCCAAAGGATTTTCCAACCCTCTGTCTCTTACTCCTCGTGAGAGGTTCATCGTCATCCTTCTCAAGAAATTCCTCATGTGGTTGTTCAGAATTATCAATAGATGCACTAGATTCAGGAAGTATTCAGAAGAAATCCTACCAATGCTATGCATATCTTTCATAGGAAAAATATTCTCAAAGAATGTTGCATCACGAGATTCCATTATATAATCACAACATGCATATCAGGTACCTCAGATTTAACCACTAGAAATCTATAGCCTACACTCCGTGGAGCATATCCTAGAGAAAGATACAATCCACTGTCTTGGGTCCGAGCTTGCGTTTCTTGGGAATCGGTATGTTGATCTTCGCCAAACACCCCCAAGTACGCAGATATGAAAGTGATGGTTTTTCTCCCAACCCACTCCTCATAAGGGGTCTTTTCTTTATTTCTTGTTAGGAACTCTATTCAGGACATGACATGAAGTCAACAAAGCCTCCCCCCACCATGCCTTTGATAAATCAGCAGTGGGCTAACATGGAATTCACCAAGTCAGTCAGCGTGCGGTTTTTCCTCTCGGCAACCCCGTTTGATTGGGGAGAGTAGGGAGGCGTCCCTCTCATGAATAATTCCGTGTTCCTGACAGAATTCATCAAATATTTTGGGAAAAAATACTCACCACCACGATCCGACCTAAGACGCTTGATCTTTCTCTCTAGTTGATTTTCAACTTCGGCCTTATAGATTTTAAAGTAGTCTAAAGCCTCATCTTTAGTTTGCAACAAGTAAACATAGCAGAATTAGTAGCATCATCTATCAACGTCATGAAATATCTCTTTTCACCTTTTGTCAACACACCATTCATCTCACATAGATCAGAATGTATGAGTTCTAGAGGTGCCAAGTTTCTCTCTCGGCAGCCTTGTGAGGCTTTCGAGGTTGCTTTGATTGCACACAACTATGGCACTTGGAACCTTTGGCAATAGTGAAAATTCGGAATTAAACTCACTGGACATCCGAGACATCCAACCAAAATTAATGTGACACATAAACGAGAATGCCAAACACTGGTATCATCATTAACACCACCACAAATATGATTCATGGATTTATTACAAAACTCTGAAAGTGAAAACCGGAACAAGCCTCCGAACTAACATACCTTTACCAATAATTGTCCATGTTTCGAAACAACGACTTTATTAGACTCTAAGACAACCTTAAACCCATCTCTGCAAAAGAGGGAGCCACTAACGAGATTCTTGTTCACTAGTAGGGACATGCTGCACGTTCCTCAGCTGCACGATCTTTCGGAAGTAAACTTCAGATCCACCGTGCCAAAACACCACGAACAGAAGCATGTGATCCATTCCCCATTAGGACGGATGAATCCCGAGCGACCTGATAAGAAGTGAACATAGAGATGTCAGCACACACATGAACATTAGCACCCGTATCAAGCCACCAACACGGTGATTGAAATACTGAAAGAACAGTAAATAAATTACCATACCCATCAGTATTGCTAGCGGTCACGACGTTGACAGTCTTGGCCTTTTTCCCTCTACGGTCTGCGCGTTTCTGGACAGTCCTTGGAAAAATGGCCGGGCTCTCCACAAGTGTAACAAGACAGTTCACTCTTGTCCCTGTTCATCTTCTTCTTCTTGAAGGTTGTAGTCTTACAGGCTTGTTAAAGGAGGGTTTGAAGTTCCCTTTGTTCTTGCCTACGGATTTGCCTTTCTGCACAAAGTTAGCAGTAGCAAGACCCTCTCCTTTCTCAGTAGTGTCCTTAGCCCGAGCCTTCTCCTCAACATCAAGGGACGCTATCAGATTTTCAACTGATATCTCCTGTCTCTTGTGTTTGAGAGTTGTGGCAAAGTTCCTCCATGAAGGGGGCAACTTAGCAATAATGCATCCCGCCACAAAATTGTCGGGTAAGGTACACTTAAGGGTTCGAGGCTCCTTGGCAATGCACTGTATCTATGAGCTTGTTGAACCCACAGGAAGGTCCTTAGTCATCTTAAAATCATGAAAGCTCTCATGATATACAGTTCACTGCCAGCATCTGCAGCACCAAACTTGGCATCCAGTGCATCATCCCAGAGCTCCTTTCCGTCTTTTATGTGCATAAACACACATCACACAGACGGTCAACAAGAATGCTCAGAATACACCACAAAGACAGTATTAGCATCCTCGAACTTCTTCTGATCCTCGTCAGATATAGTTCCCTCAGGTTTGCCTTTACTGATGTGGAACACTTTCATCGTGGTCAGCCAAAGCTCATCCTTGTACTGCCACCTCTTTAAAGTGCACACCGGTAAACTTATCCGGCCTCAGTGCATCGGTAAAACCAGCCATTGTTAATTCAGGAAATTGCCTACAATAAGGTTTTGGATTTGTTGGATTATTAGGCATAATTTCCACGATTCATTCTAGAATATAATCATGACAAAACCAGCTACTAGCTCATGTAACTCGAACATACTAGATGTACTAAACAACAGGATGATCGGAAACAAACAGCAGCCTAACATGTACTCGCAGAACATGATGAATAACCAAACAGGATCACGTAGCACGTACCGTTCGGTTGTCGTAGTAGAAACTTTGGGAAGAGTTGATGGCAGCAGATGGCGATGAAGACGGCGGTAGGCAGCACGCCTGACTGGATGGAAGACGACCCGTGATGATGAAGAACTCGAGCAGTCGTGCAGAGCGCTTCCCAAAACCTTATTCGCCCTCTCCCGTACAGGATCACAAGGGCGAGTGGTTCCGGAGACCTGCTCCCCGGTCCGCCGGTGACGCCGACAAGCGGGATGGAGTAGACTACGGTGTGACGGCGCAAGTAGAGAGGATGGCCAAAACCCTAGATTGGTTTTTCGGTGGTGTTGTGGCGGTAGCCGCGCAGGGACTTTATATAGAGCGGCTCAGGAAACCCTAACGG